>CAWUFW010000368.1:350000-1550000 GCA_963921515.1 Calotriton arnoldi
GAAAGGAGAGTCAGCCCAGAGGTGGTCATAGCAGAACACTGTGCTATGATTGTACTGAGCATACAGTTTGTACAATCCTCCTGACCGCCACTATCTAAAATGGACATCTCATACCGGCCAGGAAGACACACATGTAAACCGCCTGCAGTGTGCCATCACCAATTGTACGCTAAGGGGGGGCTGGAGTAATAAAGCAGCATGCCGAGGAATGGCACTTGTAAAAGGGGCCACTCAGCGGGGCAGAGGCGCCGATTGCCTCCCAGCAGGAAACGCTGCTGGATTCATTCACACGCCGGGCCACCAGACCTTCCAAACAAATGTCCGAGCCAGGGGCGTCGTGCTTAACTGTGGATTTATGCGCCATACTACAAAACAAATTTTTTAAACGTGTAATTTCTCTGGTGCATCATAATATTCACATAGCTCAGCATTGAACGGTTGCTGGGCACTGACCCAGCCTCCTTGTGGCGGGTATGCCGCTTAATTGCGTCTCATGCTGTGCCCCTAAGAGCTTGTCTCAGGAGTGTGTACTCGTCCAGCCACCTTACTATCCCCTAAGGTGACTGCCACTGTGGTACTGGTGAGGGTGCACTCTCCACTAACCCTAGGCGGAGTTCGCGGAGTTGCACTACGCGAAGTGCAAAAAAAACTCTGTCGCACTACGCAGAGCTCCGCGAGCGGCGGAGTACAATAGAAAAATGCCGTTCGCGGTCATTGCACAGTGCCGGATGCTTGTCCGCACTGTGCAATCATTGCGAACAGCACCATGCACAGCGCAAGCTTACCTTTTCTGCCGCTCGAGTAGATTTTTACTTGAGCAGCAGCTTTCTCAACGCGAACGGGCAGTTTCTCAATGCGAGCAGTCGCGAGCATACGCGATCACTCGCAATGAGAAACCTGACCCCCCCCGCGTTGAGAAATCTCGCCAGGAGGTTTATTTTCCACGCTTGCTAACTTGATGTTGCCGATCGCGAACAAGGAAAAATCTCGCCGGGAGGTGGATTTTCCTCGCTCGCACTCGCCAACTTGACGTTGGTGAACGCGAGCGAGGAAAAAACTCTGCTCCGCTGCGCGAAGCGGAGTTTTTCGGAATTCCGCGAGCTCCGCGTAACGTGGAGTGCGGGAAACTCCGTAAACTCCGCGAGCGGAGCGGAGTTCACCGCCAGGCCTACTCTCCACGCACTCTGGTCCCCCCCACCTTCCGTGACCGCGCCCAAGCTAACCTTGCACATTTCCCAGATACAATAATAATGATACACAGTGCCCCGTTGTGACTAAACGCAAGCGGGCCCAGACCTGACCAATCACCCGCTCATGCACGACCCGCAAATCCACCCGCTTCTTCAGTGCTGCCCCAGCGTTGCCACCCGTCTTTGAGGTGAGCACACACCTGACCAGGGCCCGGAGGAGGCTCAAGCTGGACCTGTGACCCTCGAAGTAACGGCGCCTCCGCACGTTTCGGTACCGCGCGCTGGTGGGCCGCAATTAATTACCTGACCAGCCCCCCCAGCCCGGCCAGGAAAGCTCGCGCTAAGCCGCCCCCTCCCACTCGAACAGGGCCGTCTGCGAGCCAGCACCTTCAGCTGCACTTTAGGCTCATAGCGCTGCCACCCTGGAGGGTGAGACATTTGCAGTTACACAGACTACTCAAATCATGACTGCCGTCACAAGCTCAACATCCAGACATGTGATGCGCTATGTAACATGGCACAACTTATGGAGATGCTGGGAATTGAACCCGGGGCCTCGTATATGCAAAGCGCTATACCACATACATGCCTAGAGCTTACCACTGAGCTACCTCCCCACTAATGAAATGCTGACTGGGGGGGGTGGCATCAAGGGGCAGAGGCAGACACCGCGATACCCCCTTGAAACGCGCTACCTTGCAGGTCAAAACAGTCTGGTGAAAAGGGGGGGGCCGAGGCTAGCACGCGGCACCCCCTCCTATGCGACCCGGAGGGACCAATCGTTGGCATGGCCCCATAGGCCGCAGGCAGAGGAAGTTGTTCGGGGGCCCTCCCCCACTAGCAGGAAACCCTGGAGCGTGAAAGAGCGAAGGCTGCCTGGCTCAGAAAGAGCTCGACCTCGGTGTGCAATTTCCGCATCAGTGAACCCCACGGCACCACCGCACTATGCACGCGGTCACCGTGCTGCCCCCTGGACACGCCTGCCTGTTGGTGTGGGGGTTTGGGGGCGGCAACGGTGCGAGCACGCGACCCCTCCCCCCCAGTGGCCCAACAGTGGAACATCCCCCCTCCCACCACGCACAGAGAGACTTGGAGATGATGGGATGAAAACCCAGGGCCTCACGCCGGACTCTCAGCATAGCAGCTGAGGCCGAGCCCCAGGGGAGTTCAGACCCGCTGGAGAGACTACTGCCCCTAGCTGTATCCCCACTATGAACCCCTTTAGGAGCTAATCCCGGAAGGGCCAGTGCGGCGGTGACTCGTCGGGGGAGCTGAGTAAAGCCCCTTTTACTTGCAGCCGCTGGGTCTGGCATAAGCCGCCGGAGCCTGAGAAGTCTCCCCCCCCCCTTCCCCGCCCCCGTCCCACGCCACAACCCCGCCCCGCGGGTACCGTCACCAGCGGACCTCCTGCGGGCAGCCGGGGGAAGCCGGGACAGAGAATTTGCTAATAGGACGGGGGTCACCCCACGGGCAATGGCCTTAAGTGGTAGGACCCCGGGGGCGCGGGGGAGACAAGCCACTCACCTCGCTTACCGACGCAACCGAACAACACGACCTCCAGACGGCATGTCCAGAGCCAAAGAGGGCGCCAGATGGGCGGGGGCAGGTATAAATACCTCGCCCGTCCCCTCTGCGCGCTGGAAGTGATGCGGCCGGCGCGCTGGGCTGGGGGATTCCTCCCCGGGGTCCCCTCAACTAGAGGGGTGGCGGTGTGCCTAATGTGGCACTAAGGTGGCCGCCCTTTTGAGGTGACCCACTGCGTGAGCCACGGGCAGTCTCAAATGCAGAGCCGATACATTGAGAGAGAGACAACCGACTGGAGGAGGGACTGGAGAGGGGGCGGCCAAGCTGAGGCAGAGAGAGCAGAATGATGAGAGGGTGAATAGACCGGTGTGAAAGTGAACAGATGGAGAGGGACTGGGAGAGTGGAGAGGCTGCAGGAGAGCGGGCATACATGGAGGGAAAGTGGGAGACTAGCGGTGAGAGAGAGCGGGCAGACATGGAGGGAAAGTGGGAGACTAGCGGGGAGAGTAGAGAGGCTGGTGAGGACAGCACACAGAATGAGAGATCAGTGAGGAGGCTGGTGGGAGGGCTAGAAGGGAGTGTGCAGACCAGGAAGGATAAGGGACAGGCTGGAGGGGGAGCCAGTGAGACAGACTTGGGGAGAGAGAAAACTGTCTGGGACGAGGGGACGGATGAAGGGAGCAGGGACAGACTGAGGAAGAGGGGGCAGACCGGGAGAGAGCAGTCTGGAGGAGAGCAGACAGTCTGGAGGAGAGAGAAGTCTGGAGGAGAGAGCAGGAAGTCTGGAGGAGAGAGCAGACAGTCTGGAGGAGAGAGCAGACAGACTGGAGGAGAGAGCAGTCTGGAGGACAGCAGACAGTCTGGAGGAGAGAGCATACAGTCTGGAGAAGAGAGCAGACAGACTGGAGGAGAGACCAGTCTGGAGGAGAGAGCAATCTGAAGGAGAGAGCAGGCAGACTGGAGGAGAGAGCAGGCAGACTGGAGGAGAGAGCAGACAGACTGGAGGGGAGAGCAGTCTGGAGGAGAGAGCAGTCTGGAGGAGACAGCAGACAGTCTGGAGGAGAGAGCAGACAGACTGGGGGAGAGAGCAGACAGACTGGAGGAGTGAGCAGGCAGACTGGAGGAGAGAGCAGACAGTCTGGAGGAGAGAACAGACAGACTGGGGGGGAGAGCAGACAGACTGGAGGAGAGAGCAGACAGACTGGAGGGGAGAGCAGTCTGGAGGAGGGAGCAGGCAGAATGGAGGAGAGAGCAGGCAGACTGGAGGAGAGAGCAGACAGACTGGAGGAGAGAGCAGGCAGACTGGAGGGGAGAGCAGTCTGGAGGAGAGAGCAGACAGACTGGAGGAGAGAGCAGATGGACCGGAGGAGAGAGCAGTCTGGAGGAGGGAGCAGGCAGTCTCGAGGGGTGAGCAGGCAGACTGGAGGAGAGAGAGTCTGGAGGAGAGAGCAGACAGTCTGGAGGAGAGAGCAGACTATCTGGAGGGGAGAGCAGTCTGGAGGAGAGAGCAGTCTGGAGGAGAGAGCAGACAGACTGGAGGAGAGAGCAGACAGACTGGAGGAGAGAGCAGGCAGACTGGAGGAGAGAGTAGTCTGGAGGAGAGAGCTGGCAGACTGGAGGAGAGAGCAGTCTGGAGGAGAGAGCAGACAGGCTGGAGGAGTGAGCAGACAGACTGACTGGAGGAGAGAGCAGTCTGGTGGAGAGAGCAGACAGACTGGAGGAGAGAGCAGACAGTCTGGAGGAGAGAGCATACAGTCTGGAGGAGATAGCAGACAGACTGGAGAGTGCAGACAGTCTGGAGGGGAGAGCAGACAGACTGGAGGAGAGAGCAGCCTGGAGAAGAGATCAGTCTGGAGGAGAGAGCAGACAGTCTGGAGGAGAGCAGGCAGTCTGGAGGAGAGAGCAGGCACTCTGGAGGAGAGAGCAGACAGTCTGGAGGAGAGACCAGACAGTCTGGAGAAGAGAGCATACAGTCTGAAGGGGAGAGCAGTCTAGAGGAGAGAGCAGTCTGGAGGAGAGAACAGACAGTCTGGAGGAGAGAGCAGACAGACTGGAGGAGAGAGCAGACAGACTGGAGGAGAGAGCAGGCAGTCTGGAGGAGAGCAAACATGAAGGAAGTGACCCGATTAGGGCCACCCGGGTCACTCGCGACCGTATGTCAGACGAAAGTCTATGCAATTTCTGTATAGCTGTGTACACATTGGGGGCGTGGTCAGGTATGTAAACGCAACAGCTGCTGCCAATGATGCGACAAGCCCCTCCCCGATCAGCAAGGATGACGTCTAACACCATCCTGTTCTGTAAGGTGACTAATCTTGTAGCCTGGAGCTCAGAAGTGTCAAAGCAAGTATCTCTGCTTTAGGCTTCTCACCAGGCTTCCTCTCCTGATCCCATACTTTAATTTGATCCCAGGTACCACCCAATTCCGCAACATGATCCTGTGTGTGTACTTGTCTCCAAATATCAACCGGAACTAGTAAACCAAAAAACATCTCAATATCTGCAAGCATCATTACTGTTGAAGAGGCAGCCTCAGTCAATTCTTTATAATAAGCAGTCGGATTTTTCTTATGGTCAGGTAACTGAGTCTTAAGGGACAAAACCTCACTCCTTTTCCATGCAGTATAAACCCATTGTTCTTGGAAACGGGCCGCTACCCTAGGTCTAGTAACGTTATCATGCTGATCCCTTAGCTCTGGTATTTCAGGGTGATATATTGGATGAACCTCCCGCATCGGAAACTGAGATACTGGGGTGGGGCTCCTTTCAAGCAGTCTACCCCGAAAAGCAACCAATGTCGCAATATTGCTAAACATTTGACCAGGCTCCATATTAGTGACATATACATGATCTTTAATATCCTATAAAATCTGCGGTGCTACATCTTTGAAACACTGCTCCCAAAGACCAATCAGAGTAGCAGACATATGCCTGCGGGCATGCTGTTGTACAAAAGGCTCATAATCTTTCATCATACTCCACACATCCTCCACACTGTAAATGGGGTTACGGGCCCACTGCGCAGCCTGATCAGCCACCACCTTTTTTTCCTCATCTCCCATATCAGATCGGACTAACGTCCGCCCCATACATTCCTTAAATTTCGTCCAATCTCTGTCCTCAAATCCATGTACTGGTGTCCCACTACTCAGTAATGTCGAGGGATGGAAGAACACAGTGGGGGTAGCAATAGAAGTAGCAGGCAATAACGTCGCTTCCGGCTGCGTCGTAGGTGTAGGAGCTGGCGAAAGAGACGCTGAAGCAATAGGTGTTGCAGGGGTACTAACAGTCATAGTTGCCACAGACGGCAAGGGCAAAGAAAGGACAGGAGGTGCCGTGGCCAAGGCAGTCTGATCAACAGTACCAGGAGCAGAAACAGCAGAGACAGAAGAACTGGGTAGCTGGGCCTGTGAGGGAAGAGCAGGATATATCCTCTGCGGGGCATATGGGGGTGGGGGTCTATTATCGAGCATTTCTCCCTCAAAAGTATCTTTTTCTTCTCGGGCTACATAAGAACTTATCAATATTCAATCGAAACCTCCTATCTTCACGTTCAATTCCTATCTCTTTTTTCTCTCTATCGTGTGCTACAGCCTTCTGAGTCAATGTTTGCATTCTCGTCTTTCGCGCCTCTTTCTCTGCTTTCATTCGCCTCTGCTTAGCCTCCTTTTGCCACGTTTGAAGAGAATCCAACATAGACTGTCTACTTCCTCTTGCAAACAACTTCTCCTGTAAAAACCCATTTTTTTGTTCATCAAAAGTGCCCGTCAACGGCCACTGCAACTCGGCATTGTACCTCGTATATTTGTGCCATAGCGTACTAAACATAATAGGGCCAAGGCCATGCTTCACATACATATCAAAGTTCAGAGTGCCTTCTGGAGGCGCCGGCTGACTTTCTTCCAATAGAGCATCTGCAGAGCAACAACGACATCAAGAAACCAAAAACCAGCTGATCCCAGGCATTTTCAAAAGTGAGCCAAATTCGTTATGCTGCCTGGCGAAGTGTTCACAAACACCTCGTACTAAAATCGGTCCTCAGACCATACCAAATACAAACCAAAATGGTACCATATTGAAGGAAGTGACCCGATTTGGGCCACCCGGGTCACTCACGACCACCTCTCAGCCTTCCATACAAATGAAGAGTCGGTCAGACAGTAGAGAATACAAACCAAGTTATTTTATTAGTATTCGCTCGAGCGGAGTCCAGTCTGACCAGCCTCCTTAGACAGCTGCCGAGGGACTGACCCTCACCAACATAACATCAGATATTATACATTTTCAATACCCAACAAGACCCGCCCAGACTGGAAATTTCCAGTTGGAGCAGGTTAACAAAGGAGGCACAGAAGGATGAGCTACCATCCTGAGACCAGGAACACGCTATCTTAGCTTCAAGGTTACTCAGCCCGTGCACGTCTCTCTGGTAGAGTGGGAGCAGGGCTACCTACAAGGAAAGGCATGCAAAACAGAACGAGCTATTCATTAGTGCAACAAAGCTTAACCTTGAATAATAAAAAAAATAAACAATCGAGGCTGCTTTCTGCTGAGGCAGACAGTATAAGACAGAAGCTTAATTTCGATCATGGAACAAAATGGCGGCTGAATACAAAATGGTGCCGCAAATGCTAACTTAACTCGCATAATGCTAGAAGGAGTCAGCCAGACGCATTTTCAGTCCAACAATATCCACAAAGAACCAAAACAAACTCACCTGGTGCACATAGGTCAAACAAATTTATTCTCCACTGCCGACTCTTCGGACCAAACGGTCAGATCCAAGGGTTTCGCCGTTCAGGACCCCAGTCGGCATGACCGCTGGGTGAGGCACTGACCGGTCAGGCAAATGGGGCAGCTGCGAGTTCAGGAACTCTCTCGTGCAGAGATCCCTGGTCTGCCCATCCGACCCGACGATGGCCCCGACCTCCCCACCTGTCCTTTGGGAGGAGATGGGTCACCCGATGGGGTCCCTGTTCGGGCGCCAACTGAAGGAAGTGACCCGATTAGGGCCACCCGGGTCACTCGCGACCACCTCTCAGCCTTCCATACAAATGAAGAGTCGGTCAGACAGTAAAGAATACAAACCAAGTATGTGTTTATTCAGATACACTCGAGCAGGGCCCCGTCTACCCAGTCGCTTAGGGGTGCTGCAGAGAGGACTGACATCAGAAAACATGGTGATACATTATGTATGATTCAGAACCCCAGAAGACACGCCCAGACTGGAAATTTCCAGATGGAGGCAGCTACACAAAGGAGGTACAGATGGATAAGTTTAGATCCTGAGACCGGGCACACACTATCTTCATGCCAAGGTCGTTCTGCCTGCGCCCATCGCTGGACTAGTGAGAGCAGGCCTCTATCTAGTGGGAAAGGTATGCGCTAATAAGAACAGTGCATTCATTAGTACAGCAGGGCCCAACCTTGGAGAATAGGAAAATTACCAAAGCTGCTTCTTGCAGAGACACAGAGAGATCAGTTTCGCCCATGGGTCAAAATGGCGGCTAAACATAAAATGGTGCCGGGAATGCTAACTTATGCAGAACAACATGTAACAACACAGTAAAGACATTTTTTATATTCTAACAAACACAAGGAGACGATGGACAGAGCGCTGAAACTTTTCAGACACTCACCCCCAGTCACAGCTCTGGGTTGAATCCATCATCATTCTTTAGCTCACTAGACCACCCCAGTTCAGACCGAGCCATATGCAAATCAGTCTTGACCCTGTTCATCATGGGAATAGTCCAGCCCAAACTGCCAAGCCAGGTCTTCCCTGGACAGGAAACAAGCATCCTGGGACCGGTTTCGGGGTAACACCCATCATCAGCCAGGCTAGCTTGAATCCAGGGGCAAAGTGAGCAAGGGACCCACGTCTGGACATTCCCTGCCAACTTAAGGTGAACAAAGCAAACACAAGGAGATGATGGATGGAGTGCTGAATCTTTTCAGACACTCACCCCCAGTCACTATTAGATCTGGGTTGAATCCATCATCGTTCTTTAGCTCACTTCGCCACTCCAGTTCAGACTCAGCCATATGCAAATCAGTCTTGACCCTGTTCCTCATGGGAACAGTCCAGCCCGAACTATCAAACCAGGTCTTCCTGGACTGGACTGGAAGGAATTGGTATCTTGTCATATTAAATTAATTTAATTAAAAAAACAAAGTTACATTAATGTTTAAATTTAAAAATGGTAATTAACATATTTTATAATAAAATATTAATTGTTTTATTTCTAAATAATGTGTTTAACTTTATATTTAATTCTTTTTTAAATTTTTAAATAAGGTAATTAAATTTAACATTTGTTCCTAAGGGCTATTATCTTAAGTTTCACCCTCATTATTTTCCCTGGGAGGGTGTACCACAGTGGCATCTGGCAGCCTATAAAAATGGTGGGGCGTAATTCTTGACTCCAATTCAGCGAGTGAACCTAATTTCTTCTCAGAGGGTTTGGGAGTTTTCTCATACTTGCTTGCACTCAGTCTTACTTTCTCTGTCATTGTCACTCAATCTCATTTATTCATATTCACTTACTCTCAGTCACATGTGAACTCACTTTAGCTTACTCTGACTCATCTGGTATCACGCATTCTCACTCTGACCCCCTTAGTCCCATTCTTTCTTACTTATTCTGATTCACTCAATCTAACTCTGACTCACTTATGCTCACTTAGTCTCACTCATTGTCACTCTGTCCTACTCATTCTCATTATGACTCACTCAGTCTCACTGTGTCACTCTCTGCCTCACCTGGTCTCATGCAGTCTCACTCTGACTCATTCAGTCTCTAACTGATTCACTCTTTCCCAGCCAGTCTCACTCAAACTCATTTGGTCTCAGTCAGTCTCAATGTCTCACTTAGCCAATCAGTCACACTCATTCTCACTCAGCCTCACTCACTGTCACTCAGTCCTACTCATCCTCACTCAGTCCCACTCATTCTCACTCATTCTGACTCAGGGTACCTCAGTCCTGAGCCCCTTGGTAGGGGGCCCTACTATCCGACCTAATTCCTCACCAGCTTACTGGAATAGGTCCATCAAGCACGAAAATAACAACACCGAGGAATCTGACCATACAAACGTCATTCACAATGACTCAAAAGCACTAGGCCACATCTCCCCAGCTGCCCCCTGACACTGTTAGCTCGAGCTTGGATCCTAACCCTAATGAAGGGGGTCCATTTCCACCGTTCAGCAACCAGTCCAGCAAAAAGAGGGGAACTGCTAGCTCGAGCTTGGACCCTAACCCTCATGAAGGGGTTCTATTTCCACTGTTCTGCAACCAGTCCAGCAAAAGAAGGGAGACAGGGGGCCACCTTCCTCGGTCCTGGGGGAGCAGCCCCAGATCGTCTCACTGCACTCGCGTCAACTGAATTAAACTTAACATCCCTTGCACCTTTGACCAGGGACACTAAAACTCCTGCTAGAGCACAAGACAGTTGCTAAGACACAATGCATCCTCAAACTTCAACTGCCTGCACATTATCCCACCTGGAATATAAGTCTAAAGGTGCATTTGACATTTTGAACCATGGCAACATCCTCAAACTAATTTGAGCCACAGGCATGCTGGGAGAAGTCACATTGCATGAGATCATATCTATAGAGTTCATCGTGCCTGGACCCGGCCAGAATAATGAAAGTACCAAGGTAACCTGGCAAACTACGGAGCTAGCCGCAAAAACCCTGGGACACCCCAACACCTTCAAACAGTGGGGGATCATCATCACTTCCGCAAAGGAACCCAGATATCCATGCATCCTCAGAAGTCTGACAAATACGGTCAGATCAACAGTTCAGCCCAGACGGGTCTATTCGGTCCTCAGAGGCGCACTAGGCGAAACCTCAGCACCTCTAACTGAGCAAACGAAGGGTGACCACAAAAAACAAATAGCCGGTCCGGAAGGAGCAGAAAACTGGGCGTGGCTGTCAGAGACTCTCAACTCATCCCGACTGCTACTTTGACAAACCAGCCTCCAAACCGGACTCTCTGAGCGGCCGCCTAAGATATGTTCCTGGAACATCAACGGATTGGCTAACAAACTGGGCGACCTGGACATAATTGCTTACCTATGCTCCTATTAAATGGTCTTATTACAAGAGACTTGGTCACAGATCGCTCACCAACTGGAGGGCTACACAAATAACTACATTCCGGCAACTAAACAAAAGAAGTACGGCCGCAGCAGTGGAGGTCTCTGCAAACAACAAAAAGAGGACATAACACATATATTGGGCCTCTGCCCCACCCTCCTAGAGGATAGGAGGGCTTTGATATGAAGGGATGGACTGCCATGGGCTCAAGATCCTGCAGGGAAGCAGTGCTGGCCTGCTTTGACCAAACAATATAATTTTAAACTGTGCTCTGGTCAAATTTATTTATCGTTTTTTAGGTCTCGCCTGGCGACGCAGCGCGAAAGCGCTGTCGCTAGCGAGATCTATTGTTACTGACTTGCTTTGGAAGGGAGACAGGAGCTGTGCACGCGCAGGACGGACTGGAAATGTGAACGCGCCCGTGAACACGCACTGTGCACATCTCCTGTCCCCCTTCCGTCCTCGCAAGCCTCATGCAATATCACTTTTAAATGCGCACGCGAGCTCCAAGCGTAGCGCGCTTTACATGCACAGCATGCCTCACCCCACTTACCTGCTCTTGTGGGGACTCTGCGCTGCTCCTCGGCTGGTCTCCGTCTTCAGCCGGTCACTGCAGCAACACGCGGGGCTCCGTCTTGCTCCCAGGAGCCCCGCCTAAAATCCTGCTTTGGCCGCACCATGCGGCATTCACGAAGGCGGGGTGGGCTCCCGCCGGACTTCCTCTACTGTTTTTTTTTTTTGCTTTGGCGGCCCCGTCCCTGGGCCGCACGAGCCGCGCAGCACTTCTTCAAGTACGGCGAAGTCCGCAGGCGCCGACCATGGGCACAAGCCGCAGGCCACGCCGATGTGCACGCTCACGGCGTGCCTACAACGCGCGCATGGCGCTCTTTCACTTTCCCTTGTTTTTCTTTGTATCCTCCTTCCTGTTCTCCTATTCTCTCACTCTCCCTCCCATCTTCCCCCGGTCTCTAACTTTCTCTCTTTATATCGCATGCAGTATCTCCTGCCTCGCTCTGTCTCCATCTTTCTCTCTTTGATCTCCTCTTTTCTCCTGCTGCAGTGCCGAAGCTTGTTGTGGGAGGGCAGCTGATTAGTTTGTGGTGTGGCAATCACGACGCTCGCAGCGCTGCCTGAGTGCTTCCAACGGCCGCCAGCCGTGTTCGGCTCAGCTGTTAATAATCAGTGTTACAATCAATGTGACCCCTCCCCCAACCAACACGAATTCAATTGCCCCCGAGGCGGAGTGTGCAGTTGCAGCGGCCAGGACTCTGCAGGACTCAGGAGGCGGCGGCAAACAAACTCGCAATCGCCCGGTGGCTGGCACTGCAAGGTTGGAGTACGTTTATTGAAACTATAGTGTGCAGTGCACTTGCCGGCTTTCCTTCTGTCTCGTTCTTACTGCGGCTGCTTCTTTTTGAAATAGCTTTGCCCTGCCTGAAACAGCAGGCAGGACATGCTCCATAACACACAGAGCACTTCCTGTAGGAAATTTCCGAGGCCCGCTTTATCTTTAATTATGGCGGTGCGCCTTCCTTTTATTCTCTGTTCGCGGCGGGCTCGCAGGGTGACGACTTTCACTTCGTCAAACGCTGTTGCTCAATGAGACACAGTACTTCCAGCACTGCGCTTTATCATTAATTATGGCAGCCCCGCCTTTCTTTTATTCTCAGTGGCGTGGCTTGCAGGGTTACTTTCACTTTGCCAAACTCGGGCCCCGTAACCGAGGCACACCAATGCAGACCGCAACTCCGTCTGCTGCTTCGGAGCGCTGTCGGAGTGCCGCGCAGCACCACTTCACAGCGCCTCATGTCGTCATTATGCACAGCGCTGGACCCGTCCTCGAGCCACTCCAACAACGCCTGTATAAATCGTACTATATAAATACAGGTACTACGGGGCCCGAGCGATCTCGACTGCCGGCCCTTTTAGAAAGATTACCGTAAAGGGCTTTAAAACAAGCCCTGCTGATTTTTTTTCCCCACTGCTTTGATATATGTGAAAATGGTATCCTGTCACAAACGTAATGTAATTTTTTTTTTTACTTCAGACAGCAGATTACTCTTGTCTTATATGTGCTTCTGGCCTCTGCTCACTCAGGCGACTGTTTGGTCACTAACAAGTAACAAGAGGTTATATGCATGAAGAGTCACTGAAAAGATTTACAACTCTCTGAACATGTTTTGAGCCTCGATAAACAGGCTTTGTTTAGGACACTCACAAGTAAGTACATGGTTAAACATGGAAGGAAAGAAACTAGAAGAAACCTGAAACGGCAAAAAAAAATACCTTTTCCGTGCTTTTTTGCAGCTGCGCCCGAGGCGGCTGCTGCCTATGTGAAGAGCTGCCTTTCCTCCTGTTACACTGAAACTTGTATTTTTAAATTCAATGATACGATTTTCTGTTCCAACCTCAGTGTGCTCAGGACATTTGAGATGAGCATCACTTTCGGAGTAGGATTGCCACATAATGTCTGGCCATTTAAAAAATCATTTAATTCTTTGATTTGTAGTTTTGTTTTCATTTAATTAGAGGAATGAATTTTGAATCATTGTGCTGCCGTCAGTGAGCGTGATGTGGACAGTATATGTGAACAGGCACTGTGGTTAATCGGGTGCCTGTGGTGGACAGGGATGGTGAGAGATCAGGGAACTGCCCTAGCCTAGTTGCCTAGCTCACTATTCCCTTCACCCACCACTGGTACTTTTAGTTAGTGAATCTTTGCATTTTAGGATCTGTAGTTTCAGCTTTTCACACGGAAGGTGTCTTTTTAATTTTATTTGTATATCATACGTTACCTTTAAATTGCGTTGGAGCATCTATTTTTTTCTTTGATTAGGGAAGAATGGTGCAAGCCATCAACTTGGAGGCCTGAAAGTCCCATCACTCTGCTGGCTCAGAGCCCAAATTAGCTTCATATGTTAGATGTGTGATGTGGGACCACATGACAAAAAAACCTACCCCATTCCTGTGAGCCTCTCTGCTTCTTGACTAACAGTTTTGTGACTGGTGCGACAGACAACGAGAGAGTTGGAGGAAAGACCGTAAGAATGTGGTGAGAATAATGGTGGGAAAGGCGATTGAGTGTCTGATTACACCGGGGCCATCGGAATTATGCAATTTTGCAGACACTGCGTTTTCTGCATTGTTATAGATTTTCTGGAGCTGGCATACAATTCATCATCTGCTGAATAACCAGCAGATTTATTATATTATAATTTAGTAAATCCTGCCGCATAATTTCATTCTCCTTAGCCGCGTAATTCCAGTGGTCCTGAATAAGACTTGGTGTTCATGCACTATGCAAGAGCCATATTTACTGCTAACAGAAACTCATTTAATAATTTCAAATAGTGAAATTTGAAAACTGAACACCTGTGAAGCAGCATCCATCAGAATATGGGCAGGGATAGGTAGGGAGAGAATAGACGACTTCAGCTTAAGTTTCAAGCAACGAGTTTCCAGCTGAAATTTTCTAGTGTGATTTTGAGCAATTCACTTAGTTGGTCTGTTATGTTTAATTAATAATGTTATAGGAACAGCAATCTGAGTGAAAGCTTTGCTGTATAAGGCTTCACTGTTAGGTCCGCATAACCTGAGAGGGAGATCTGTTTTCTGTGGCCTGAGCCTCTGGTATACTGGACCTGTATGAGATTGTAATTTTTTTGGCCACCTAATGGAAGCTCTGCAGTCCGGGCCTGTACGATCCGTGTAGAATAAGCCATAGGTATCTCGACTGTTCATTGCCAAAGCCTACAGTGTTTATCACTTAAGGTATAGCTCTGCTGTCTCACAATTTTCACACAAGCATTACAAAATATTTCGAAATTTGTAGATAAAATGGACCCTTTGCTGCGGGTCACATTTGAGTTGCTGGTCGCAGTATTGTGTGGTAAAAGGTGCTACTGAGGTGGAACCTTTGCACATGCAGTGTTAGTATATGTTAAAACGTCAAAATAGTGAAGTAGTAGTGCCACAGAATGTGACCTATAATGCTGCATAATTTGCTTTTAGGTCGAACCTGGGCAGCGCATGTGCTGCTCTGCGAGGCATGCTGTATTCAGGTAGCGACTTGAAGCTCTGCCCACTCTCCGCCCATATTTTTCATTGGCTTGTATCATTGTCTACTGTAAACTGTGGCTGTTCATTGGTCAATAGGCTTAGGAGTCCCTCCTTAGTACCGCCTTGTCTCATTTTGTAACCTCCCATGGCAACACCCCCTGTTACGTGTGTTGATACTCAGTAGGCTTTAATTACAGCCTCCGAGCACTATTTTCTCAAATAGCTTTGTTCTGCCTGTTGTTGCAGGCAGGACACGCTCTCTCCTAACGTTTTTTTAATTTTTATAGCATGGGCCCGAACGCATTTTCAAAGCGAGAGGTCTCGCATTTGCGAGAGTTTAAGCTATTGGCATTGTAAATGACAATGCCTTTTATTTATCTGTTTTAAAAACAACACATAAATAAAAGGCATTGTCATTTACAATGCCAATAGCTTAAACTCTTGTAAATGCGAGACCTATTGCATTGCAAATGCTTGTTAAGAATGGTAGAGGCCCTGGATCATGCAGCTGAAGGACTGAGAGGTGACCAGGTTACCAATGTGCCTGGCACTGGGTCCCCTATCCCACTGTTGTCTGAACGCACTCTCCATAAGGCACCCTTCTTTCCTGAAACTGCTTAACAGGCCCAAGCTGATACCATCTGGTTAGGGAGTGCAAGCATCTATACAGAGCACAGACTCCTGTTGCAGCGACAAAGACGACACCTCAATCCTTTTTTCAGATATAGTTCTTTTTACTCATCCCTGCTTTTAAAGCTTCATTGCATAAGGCCATCTTAACCCCTTTTACTCATCCCCCCTTTTACAGCTTTATAGCACAAGGCCATCTTAACCCCTTTTACTCATCCCCCCTTTTACAGCTTTATAGCACAAGGCCATCTTAACCCCTTTTTAGCTGAACCTACTGCACTTTATCACTCGACCAGGCCCACCTCTGTGCAATGGCGCTAACTGTCCGGTTTCTCTTTCTATGCACGTATTTTATAGAAAAGCTCAATTTTTTCTCAAAATATGTAATTTTGGAGACAATGCCATCTTTGCATGTTACAAAGATTTATTCTTCTTTTATTTCATGCATGTATTTTACAAAGAGGCACCCTTTTATGAAATATGTAATTTTGGATATAATGTCAGTTTACTGATGTTGCAAGGGTTTTTATTAATCAAGCAATAAAGTCTTTCTTCTTCCCCACTCATTCTGACTCCCTCAGTCACACTGCCTCACTGAGTCTCACTTACCCTCAAACACTCAATCTCACTCTGACTCACCTAGTCCCACTCAGTCCCATTCATTCTCACTTATTCTGATTCACTTTGACTCACCAGGTCTCACTCCGACTCATTTTAGGTCAGTCAGTCTCACTGATTCTCAATCTCACTCAGTCTCACTCATTCTATGACTCACCCAGACTCACTCCGTTTCCCACTCAGTAACACTCAGTTGCCCTCGCTGTCATTCTCCCTCTCTCACTCACTGTCATTCATTCTCACTTTTACTTACTCTTCCTATCATTCATTCTCACACCCTCTGACTCACTCCTTCACTGACTAACTCCCGCTTTCATTCACACACACACACATATACATCCTCAAAGATACACAGGCTGCTCTCACAGACACACATTCTCAACCCATATGCACAACATCATGTAAAACCTTTTTTTTTTTACTTATGTTGCTGTTCCATTTAACCCCAGGGCAGCCAGACAGCTCCTTTCTGCTTCCAGCAATGGAGCATGAAACTGAAATCTCAAACCTCTATAGTCACAGATTGGAGGTTTCTGTCTTTGCCTTTTCATCCAACCCTTCCCCAGCTCTGTGATGAGTTAGGAAAGGATGGGGTGACAGGCTGATTGGTGTGTGGCCGCGGTCACTGTAGGGCTTAAACCTGCAGGGCCCATGGTTACCTTTAGCAGTGATGCTTTAGCAGGTCACAGATGAGGGAGGCACTGAGGTGTGCCAAGGCACTGAGGCCAGGGCTGGGATTTCAGCAACCCTGGACAATCTCTTTGATGACTAGTGCAGGCGCCTGCATGTGCCTGCTCCAGTCATCAGACAGTGGCACTGGCTGCATCAGACTATTTCTAGACCAAAAATAGATTGCCATTTCTTTTTAATAATCACAAGATTGAATAATAGATTATTATTCACTTGTGGTATAATAAAAATGGGTCAGAAAACAAGGAGGATGTAACCTGGAGCCACAGCTCTTAGCACATTTTCTATTAGTTTGGGTATTGTTTACTGTGGTAACTTTAGAAATACCGTTTGTAAATAGCAATGGGCTTACTCTTTTGAGGATGGGCTCATATCCCTCCCTACACCTCAATCAGCCCCTCCTTACTCCTCCCAAACCCCTACCTTTTAGTAGTAAGTATTTCCCCCTTTTTTCCAGCCACACCCCGTCCTTTTCTACTAAAATGTATACATATGTGTGTGTGGAGATCTCCCCAGTCAGGCAGAGATTTCCGCACATAAATGATAGGAGAGGTGGAGGCATTGACCACAGCATATAGGTTAGTGAAGAGAATTTTGCAATACATTAGTAGTACTACCCTAGTACTACTAAATGCACTACAAAATGCAGTTTCTGATTAGGCCCCATAATGCCTATATTTAGGTGGGGAGATGCCAACTGGAATCGATTATTCTAGTCGTGATGCCTCACCACATTAAATCTGGCAGATTCATAATTGGGCCGGGAGATTGGAAGCGCAGCTAAGGGTTATGGGAGCATTCACAATCTGGAAGAATCACATAAACTGAAGGGAATAATACATGGCTTCTTGTTGGTAAAGAAAGGTATACACAGATACTGCAAGGAATAGCTGAGGTAGTCATGGGGCTGAATTAGCCTAAGATAGCATTTGTATGATTGGGGCACAAACAGTACCAGTGGAAGCCATAGACAGGGCTGCTACAGGGTGGGGACAAGGAGGAACCATAAACTGGCAAGACTCATAGAGAGACTGCATCATTGCAAAGGCAGATCAGGTCTGCTAGAGGCTGTAGGAATCGAGATTGAGACTGTAGGAAAGGGCAGACCGAGAGAAAAGCAGAGCACCCTAGACCTCTCTGCTGTGTCCTAATGCCCATTTTGCTCATCACACCCCAGCATGTACAGCACCTTCTTTCCTCCCCCTACTGTTCAGTGGTCATCAGTCACACAGTCTAGAAATAAACTTCAGTAGTTATGTGGTGAATGAATGAATGAATGAATATGCATTTTTATAGCGCATGGCTACCAGAAGGCCTCCCAGCGCTAAGAGCAGAGTCATCCAAAGAACTACGACTGGTCTTCAAGGAAACAAGAAGGTTTTAAGAAGTTTTCGAAAGGACAAGTAGTTATCCTCAAGGCGGATATGATTAGGTGTGGTGAGTGGCTAAATAGCACTGAATCCTTGCTATTTAGCTAGTGGATGGGTGAATACCAAGGTTTATTTGCTATTTGCTTAGTCAAGGCCATATAATACTTAACATTTGCTGTTAACCAGCAGCAGGCTAAAAAGTGAAGTTCTTCTATTTACCTGGTCAGCTACCAGATGGCCCACAATATTTCCTTTTCATCCAGCTGTTAGTAAATAGCGAACTTCCTTTCTTATTTTCTATGCTTCCAGCTATATAGTACACAATCCCTTCAGGTTAGCAAGCAGCCAAGTAAACAGTAAAGTTTTGTTGCTACTTTCCTGCTGAACAGGCACAGATGTACGTAATCTCCGTTATTCAGCCAGCAGCCAAGTAAATGGTAAAGTTACTTTGCTATTTGCAGGGGCACTGACCATATAGAGCATAATCTTTGAAATTTAGCTAAATGCTTGATAAATAGTGAAGTTTCATTTTGCACCGCCACTGGCCAAATAATGCATAAACTGCTATGAAACGTTGCAGGGTAAATAGTGACATTCCTTTCCTATATGCATAGCCTCTGGCCAAATAACGAATGCCTTCTGCTATATATTAGTGGACATTTTAATAGTGATGTTTCTTTGCTACTTGCATGACTAAATAATATGTCATGTCAGCTTTTTTACCCTGCGGCTGGGTAAATTGTGAATTTTCTTTGCTATTTTCATGGACACTGACCATATAGTCCATAATCTCTGCTTGTTAGCCAGCTGCAGGGTAAATAGTGAAGTTTCTTGTCTATTTGCACAGCTACGGGCTAAACAGTACATAATAAAGTACTGTTTAGCCAGCAGCTGGTTAAGTAGTGAAATTTATTTGCTATTTACAGGTCTGCTGGCCATAAACTACATGACCTCTGCTTTTTGTAGACCAGCTGTGTAAATATTGCATTTTCTTTGCTATTTACATGGCCATTATCCAATTAGTGTTTAGTCTCTGCTATTTAGCCAACAGTCGGGAAAATAGTGATGTTTCTTTGCTATTTCCTAAAACACCATTCAAATCATACACAATGTCTGCTATTTAGTTAGCAACTGAGTAAATGGTGATGTTTCTTTGCTGTATGCACGGTCAGCGGCCAAATCGTGCAAATATTTGTTAGGTAGCCAGAAGCCTGGTAAATAGTGAAGTGTCTTTCCCATGTGCAGGGCCACCGGCCAAATAGTGCATAATAATCCCTGTTTATCCCATGGCCGGACAAATAGTAAAGTTTCTTTTCAATTTGCACAGCAGCAGGCTAAACAGCGGATAATCTGTACTGTTTAGTCAGCTGCCAGGTAAACAGTAAAGTTTCTTTGCAGCTTGCTTGGCCGCCTTCCGAACAGTGCATCATCTCTACCATTTAACCAGTGAACGAGTAAATAGTGAAGTTTATTTGCTTTTTGCGCACCACCAGCGGGATAGTAAATAACATCTCCTATTTATCTAGAGGTCAGGTAAATAGCAGAGAAGACTCATTATTTATCCCAGCAGCCAGCGAAACCACCACCATATCTTATAGCTGTGTTTTACTGTTGCTTAAGACACCTGGAGAGGATGTGGCATTATAGCTAGAGCTGCCGACTTTGGAACTGGGGAACCAGGTTTGAGTCTTGTTTTCGGGTCAACATCCTGTGACTGTGGTCAAATCACGAAATCTTTAAGTGCCTTAAAAAAAGACTTTCTGTAATGTATCTGTTGCTCATGTAAAGCTCCTCAATGCCCTTGGGGTGAGTTTTAGCTACATAAACTGCAAAAAAACATTACAGTGCTTAATTTGAGGCAGTGGTTTCCAGTGCTTGGCACCAGCACTTAATTGCCAACACCGCCACTTATGACAGCTGCCGCATGGTGGTGCAGTGTTAGAAATGGGGTCTCTGGTTGGCTAGGGTGTGCACCTAAGCCAGGCAGGACCCACTACTCTAGTCATGGCAGGTAAGTTACACACCAAAGATAACCTGTGCTCACCCTCTGGTAGCTTGGCGCAGAGCAGGCAGGCTTATCATCAGAGGTAATGTGTAAAGTGTTTGTGCCACATACTCACACATCAACACAATGAATACACCACAAAAAGAGACTCCAAACAGGATTATATAAAAATATATATGGTGTATTATACATAACACAAGACCAGAACAATATGAATCATCAATACTGTGCATACTATGCAAATCCTGGGGTAGTACCCGTTATCTTACATTTACATTTCCTGCCAGAAGATTGCCGCAAATCCGTAGTCCATGCCACAGTGACATCTAGGCTGGACTACGCAAATGGGTTATACCTTGGCCTCCTTAAATATTCGATTAGACGCCTCCAGATGGTACAGAATGCGGCTGCGAGACTAATCAGACGAATTCCCTTCCAGCATCATGTCTCTCCGCATCTACAGGAGCTTCATTGGCTCCCAGTAGCCAAAAGAATCGAATTTAAGGCCATGACTCTGGCCTATCGGGCCCTCAAGGGTAAATGTCCCAGTTATCTTAAACAAAGACTCTGCTGTTATAAGCAAAATCGTTCCCTACGGTCAAATTCTCAGAATTTGCTTTGTACTCCCCGCTTTGCGAAAGCCCGTTTGGGTGGTAGGGCGTTCACAGTGAGAACGGCCAAAATGTGGAATGCCCTGCCTGGGAACCTCCGCCAAGCTAACACAGAGACCTGTTTCAGAAAAGCGCTGAAGACATGGCTCTTTAGACTTGACTAGGCTCGGGTTCAGTGCTGAAACCTCCCTGCGCGTGCTGCCTGCTGCTAGAACGCCGGGACACCTCCGTTTTGAGGTAGCTGTTTGCGCTATATAAGCTCCAGTATTATTATTATTATTATTATCTTGACAGTGCAAGAATCAAAACGACATACATCATAACATAATGGCCTGAAATGCAGCAGATTATGAAAAGGTATATTGATCACCACATTAGTGCAAGTAATGTAACCTTGTTTGGAGACAAAACACATGAAGCATCATATGTCACAATAAATTAATGGATCACAAAATATCCCCATAAGAACATACGGTGCAGCACACCTGCACACCTATTACGCGTTATACAGTAATTAGAGATCCCATATAGGGCACAGGAGCACCTTCATGCCCACTAGTTGTATTAAAGTAATTCTCAGAGTTCCCAAAATACAACAACCTCCCTGGGGCTCTCGGGGCCTCTGTCGAGGATCTACCCTGTGAAACTAAAGCACCCAACAAGTGCCCCCAAGGTAGGTTCGGACAAGAAAGTGAGGGGGGGGGGCACCGACTGCAAGGATCAACAGGGTGACCTCGCTGGATCATCCATGTGCAGAGAAGGGAAATGCAGCTGTCTGCCAACATGCGTTGCGGCTGCCCAAAACCACAGTGCAGCCTCCTCTGTGAATACATAGCTGCCCCCGAAGGAACGTGGGCCGGCAGTACCTCATGGCCAGTGTAGCGAGCCGCCTGTGTTGGGCTTCTTGAGGCTGTGGTCCTCTTTGATAGACACAGTGCTGCCCGCGTAGGAGTGCGAGATGGCCTCACCCCACTCCAGGGATGCCAGCTCCACTGTAGGGCAGGGGGCTAATCTTCTCTTGAGGTCCCTGTGGAAGCAAGGCCTATGCATCTTTGGCGGGCCGCCAGGCCCCGCCCACCACTAGACATCTGTGGAGTTTCTGTGCTCCGCTCCTGCCCCTCCCTAGGGTTTCCCTCACGTCTGGAGCGACTCTGTCTCCCGCTGGAAATGGCAGCATGGGTAAAAACAGAGGGGGAGGGTGAACGGGAGATCCTTGGTCAAACAAGAAAGTGCTCGACACACGCTTGACAAATACTCCTTGGTTTCTTTAAGGTGGAAGCACTCCGTCAAGCTTTTTAGGGTAGCGCTCACCATGCGCTGTCTCTTTGGGAAGTGAAAATGGCTGGACCCAAATTCCCACGGCCAGTTCTAGGCTGGGCCACAGAATACCTGAAGTCCCACAGGCCCCTGGGGAACACTTGGGGGGCACACAGGGAGCAGGCAGGCAGGCAGCAGGCCAGCATATAAAGGTTAATTGCAGAGTGGTAGTCCCTCCAGCAGCACAGCAACCCAGCAGGCAGCAGGCCAGCACAATGAAAGCAAGTAGTCCAAATGTCAGGCCCTTGTGCCAGCTCCCTCTGCAACAGTTCTCCTGTCCAGCTTGCCCACAGTCTGCTACCTACTGCTGCCTGTTTACCTGCTGCCCTATGTATGTGCCTCCTCTGCTCGTTTCTTGCTGTTTTGCCCTTTTCTGCCCTCCGTTTTGCCTATTCTGATTGTTTTTCTGCCCTCTGCATTGCCCTCTTCTGCTCTGTTTTGCCTTTTCTGCTCATTTTTCTGCACTCTGTTTTGCCTTTTTCTGCTCGTTTCTTCCCATTTCCCGCCGCTTCCCTCCTCCCGCCACCCAGTACACCACTTTCCCCCTAGTACCTACTTAATGGAGGCCACAGCATGACCCCATTGAGCAAGTCCTCATGCCTGCTCCCCCTGCAACAGTTCTCTTGTCCAGCTTGCCCACAGTTCACTACCTTCTGCTGCCAGTCTACCCGCTTCCCCCTGTTTGTGCCTCCTCTGCCCATTTCTTGCTCTGTTTTGCCTTTTTCTGCTTGTTTTGTTGCCTTCTGCTTTGCCTTTTTCTGCTTGTTTTTCTGCTCTCTGTTTTGCCTTTCTGCTCGTTTTCCTGCCCTCTGTTTTGCCTTTTTTGCTCGTTTTTCTGCCCTCCATTTCACCTTTCTGCTCATTTTTCTGCCCTCTGTTTTACCCTCCTCTGCTCTGTTTTCCCTTTCTGGTCGTTTTCTGCCCTCTGTTTTACCTTTTTTGTCCCTTTGTTTTGCCTTTTCTGCTCATTTTTCTGCCCTCTATTTGGCCTTTGCTACTCATTTTTCAGCCCTCTTTTTTGCCCTTTTCAGCTCTGTTTTGCTACTTTTTCTGCCCTCTGTTTTGCCTGTTCTGCTCATTTTTCTGCCCTTTATTTTGCCTTTTTGTGCTTGTTTCTTCCCTCTTCCAGCCGTTTCCTCAAGACCTGGTTTTTCAACGGAGACCTCGCAACCAGCACCCAGATACCCCAGGGGTGACAGTGCCGTACTCTACAAATGCTGATTGAAATGGCAGTTCCTCCTGGCAGCACAGCAGTCCTCTGGCAATGTTCAGCATGTAGAGCCAGCAGGGTCTGGTTACAAGTCCACACAGTGCCTAAAAAAATGGGGTCAGGGCCCCTGTACTTATACTCAAAATTGTCTTTGCTCAAGCGGTGACTTCAAAGGAACCATTTGAAGTGCACACCAATCCCCTTTCAACTCAGCCCTGGCTTCAGACGTCAGTAAGGGGTAAATCAGCCCTTTGTGGGAGGGCAGGACACAACCTATACAAATTTAAAGTGTGAATGACCTCTCACTCTCCCAGCCTAGGAAGACCATCAGTATGCAGATTAATGCAGATGTAGCCCCTCTTACACCCAGCCCTTTCTGTGTGGTGGCTGTCTGGAAAGTATGCACAAAGTGTAGCGGTCACCTAGCTCAGATGTGTATTGGAGTCAGGCTGCAAAGCACAAAGAGTCATAAGCACAGAGAAATGCCCACTTTCTTAAAGTCGAAGGAACAAGAAGATCTAGTCATCACATTTATGTTATACAATTCTTGCTTGCGGTTTGACGAGGGGAACGCCGTAGAGTTAGGAGAGACGCGAGCAAAAATCTTGATACGTTGTTACCCGGATATTGGTTATTTGCAGTACAACTGCTACGCTCATGAAATAATTTTTTTTTGATACTTTGTGACCTGGACATTGTTTATTAGAATAACAACTGCTACATTCACTTAGAAAAAACGAAGTTTAGCCTCGTGTACAGAAACCTCAACACAGACTCCTTCCAATTACTCAACACAGATTATACCCAGTCACGGCCCTGATGAGAATCCCATAAACTGTGTGGGGGTTCGAAACGCGTCGGCACCTTTCACCAGTGGGACACCTTCTTTGGACTTGAACCCTATCACAGGGAATAATTGTTTGTATAAATAAGGTTATCCCTGGATATACTAAATTCGTACTCCCTCTGGTAGCAACCTTGTAACTTGGATTTGAATGTGGTTAACAAATTACCGCTTAGGTTGCGTTTTCTTCCTTTCTGAAACCATGACTGGCTTCGAGGTTTATGTATTGTTATGTGCATTGTAATGTTTTTTGTCAACTGTAAAAGTTTATGTTTACTGTTTGAATTTTAATGTCTCCCCTGTTCTGAACATAGACACTAACAACTATGCTCAATGAAATAATATGAATAATTGAGTAAATAAATACTCCAGACCATATGATTGTTTCTTGGCTGGCCATATAAGAATTGTATAACATAAATGTGATGACTAGATCTTCTTGTTGCTTCGAATAGTAGGCCCTTTCTAGTTGTCGTATTAGGGCCATACCCCCTTTGATATAAAACACTTTCTTAAAGTGGCATTTCTAAAATAGTAATGTAAAATCCAGCTACACCAGTAAGTAGGATTTATCACTACCATTCTAAACATACCAAACATGGCAACACGACTCCTTTTTGATCAGGAATTATCACTTAAAGTATATATAAGGGAATTCCCAATGCTAGCCTATGAGAGGAGTAGGTCTCACAGCAGTGAGAAAATAGGCCATACACAAGGCACATGTCCTACCTGTGAGAAGTTGGCCTGGCATATGCTGTCCACTAGTTATAGTGGGCACCTTGCACCAGTTCAAACGACCCTTATTGATGATAGGTTTAAAGACAACCTTTATTGAAAGCTATCCTAGTGGTAGCTATGGAGAGCAGCCTTCAGGCTAAGTCTTGAAGGAGTGTAAAGCAGCTTGGTTTACCAGATTATAACCTCTTGAATAACTAAATGAAATTAGAACCACACAAGATATATATAAAATATATGTATTTATTTCTAAACACTAACTACTAATCCCTTTATGAGATTAGAGTTCAAGATACACAGTATCACAGTATTAAAACGACAGTAAATAGCACAATACACAGTGGGCTCCAGGGGGAGACCAAACCATATACTAAGAAAGTGGTATAAGAACCACGACTTGACTAGACGTAGAATCTAGAGCACGTAGAATCACTGGGACCCCAAGGAATCACCCAAGGTAGTGACACAGGAGACCCACGGGGGACGTGTGCAGTGTGAGAACACAGCCGCGAGCCCCGTAGGATTCAATGCGGAAAGTCGCGGTTGGAATTTTAAAGATAAAGGACACTTAGGAGAAGACTTTCAGCAAACCCCTTTAGACTTAAGGGGTTCAAGGGCCAACACCCACGTGAGCACCAGAGTACTCGAGTTACCTCACCCAGGGAAGCCGGGTGCATAGGTGTCAAAAGGTGTCGGGAATCGTCGTCGTTTTCAATGGCGATCTGCTGCAAAGTGCTGCTGCCGTGAAGGAGAAAAGTGTTCAGTGTGATCCAAGCCTGGATTGAAGATGTGAAGAACCTGAAAGCAGAGGGGACAGAGTCTGGGCCACTAGCCAGTGACCAGGAGCGGAGCAATTGAATGCCCACCGATGTCGGGTGCTTCAGGTGCGAAGAGGTGAAGCTTGACTCTGTAGCCACGGGGTCCCGGGGACGTCGACGAAAATCAGGAGCCGGATTCGAGCTGTCCCACAAAGGATGTCGAGTGCTAGGGTGTCGGTGATCGGATTGACCACAACAAGCCTTGGCAACAGCAACCCACGCAGGAAGAGAAAAGATGCTTCTGTGCGGACCAACAAGGTCCTGGGGACTACCCAAGCAATAGAGAGTCAGGACACGTCTGGAGCAACTAGGAAAGTCCAATAAAAGTTAGAGTTGCCTTCTTGGGGACCCACAGGTCAACGGACCAGGGATCGCGAAGGGACCTCAAGAGGAATCACAAAATGGCGGCCCACGGAACACTCGTTGAGTGTAGGCCTGCAATCTTCAGTGCAATTACTGCTCGGGGTCTGGGCTACAAGTAACCCAAAGCTCAGCCTCAGGGGTTGCCGGAAAGCTGATGCTTCTGCAAATGGTTGCGGTGTCCAGGGGTTCGGGTTGCACGGTCTCCACGAGGGATACGGGCCTCAGACTTGCTGTGGGCACAGATCAACCTCAGAGACCTTGGGAACCCACCTCCTGTGTGGTAATATTCTTCAGAGTCCGCAGGAGCTTTGGAGATGCCAACCGGTCAGTTGCGTTAAAGGTGCCTGCCTTGCAGGGCAGTAACTCCTTTACTCCAAGGGAGATTCTTCAGTCATCCAGCGTCATGCAGATCGTTGAAGTACTTGGTTTCTGGTATCAGAGTTTAGTCCAGGTGTAATCTAAAGTCCTGTAGTCAGGGTTTCCTACTTTGTACCCAAGGAAGGGGTTGGACAAACTCTGGGGACCCACCTATGGGACGGTCAGGAAAGAGGGGTGGCTACACCCATTTCCTTTGTCCAGTTTCGCGCCAGAGCAGGGGCTGTGTGCCCCTGCAATCGGTTTGAACTGGACTATGCACAGGGACACCAAATGTGCCCCCAGTGCAGACTTCAAAGCGCTCTCAGAGTGCACCCACCCAGCCCCAATACACTAAAGCCTGTCTGGGAGGTGGTCACACCTCCCTGCGACAGGAAACCTATTGTCCAGGCCTCCCCTGCCGGAGTTTCATCCAGCACCAGGAGGGCAGACTCGTGTCTGTGGCTGCAGCATCCATTTTGTGATGCCAGGGTTCTGTTAAGCTGGTACCAGGTGTACCGGTGATGCCATGTGGCTCCCTCTAGAAGGGAGGAATCATACCTCCCACCCCAGTACTGGGGTGGAGGTATGATTCCAAGGTGTTTGACACCAAACACGACAGTTTTCCATGCAGCCATTCTCAAGTTAGCATTTACCAGCGGGGTTATAATGCACTTAAGAGTATATGGTCTGGCTGCATCCCAAACAACCCCGGAATAAAGATTCGAAAGCTGCAGAGGGGCTCTGCTCATGCATGGGCACCCTCTCACATGAAACCCAGCACCCTGCCTTCAGGATTGTTAAGGCCTGCCATAGGGGTGACTGATAGGTTTACATGTGCAGTGATATGGAGAGATATAGGGAACCTATATCTCAGTAAGGGGTGCATATACCACCTTACACAGGCTGCTGTAGCAGACCTGTTGTGTCATTTTAAAAGGCTTCCCAGGGGTGGCACAATACATGCTGCAGCCCCTGGTAGGCCTCTGGGGTACCTATGCCCTGGGTACATAGTATACCATATACTAGGGACTCACAAGGGTACCCCAGAATCCAATCTGGAATGTACCTAAAGTACATACAATCAATTTAGAGTAGAAAGCAGATAGACTGGGGTCCTGATTAGCAGGGCCTCAGTCTGGCTAAGTCGAAAAACAGTGAAACATCAGCAAAAAGTGGGGGTAACTATAAGAAGCAGATCCTACTCTCCTACACTACCTTTTACTTACACTGTACCCTGCCCATAGGGCTACCTAGGGCCTACCTTAGGGGTGACCTATATGTAATAAACAGGGAGTTTAAAGCTTGGCAAATAGTTTTAAATGCCATAGCAAAGTGGAAGTAAACTGCGCTCACAGGCCCTGCAGTGGTAGGCTTGGGACAGGTTTGAAAGGCTACGGCTGTGGGTGGCACAAGCAGTGCTGCAGGCCTACTAGTAACATTTAATTTACAGGTCCTGGGCATATGGGATACCACTTTACAAAGGACTGACAAGTAAATAAAATATGCCAAACAGGTGTAAACTAATCATACCATGTTTAGAGGAGAAAGCACATGCCCTTTAGCACTGATTAGCAGTGGTAAAGTGCTCAGAGTCCTAAAGCCAACAAAAAGAAGGTCAGGAAAAAAAGGGAGGAGGAGGCAAAAAGTTTGGGGATAACCCTGCAAAAAAGGCCAGGTCCAACATGCAGTTTCTGAAATTTAGAGATGAGCAGAACAGTTGTTATTAATTTAATATACATTAAAAACAACTAATACCAACCGCCCAAGCCATTCATATGCCAGTCTGAATAGTCTCATTTTGAGCAGTGTGATGGTTAGAAGTTGTATAGGTGCTGTCATTGGGAGCTCTGGCAAAGGCAATGAGTGGTGCAAGCTGTGGTGGCCTCTTGAAAAGGGCCCTGGCACTTATTTTTCTTTACCAATTAAGCACTGAAAAACACCCAAAATACGAGTTATTTTAGCACTGCCTGGCATATTGTCCCCTCACAGAAGACATCCGTAGGGCAACTTGGCAACGCTCTCAGTGTTCACACCTCAGCCTGCACGCTCCTCTCCTAGTGTATCTCTTCATCACCCTTCATCACCTTTCTATCTGAAACCGGGACGATTCTTTCCAGGCCTCTCCTCTCCAGTGTCAGAACTTGCTAAGTATGTGTAAAGCTGCACATATGGGCCTCAGCACAGAGACTAGACAGAGCAAGGGACTGGAGGAGGAAAGAGAAGACGGACTGAGAGAGACTGGGTAGAAGAACACAGAGTGATGGCAGAGAGAGGAGATAAAGTGGGAGACAGCGGGAATGCGAGGAGGAAGATACAGTTTGAGAAGTCCCAAGAAAGAGCGAGGCGCAGAAAGAGAAAGGGAAATGGAGAGATGGGAGATGGGAGATGTTGAGTCTCAACCATGGATGGAATGTTAGATTACCATGGTTATAGAATGTATGTTGAGAGAAGGGAGTATGAAATCCTGTAGGTGACAGTTGAAGAGGCCTGGGCGGAGTTCTGCTATGCGGAACTCCGCGAAGTGACCAAAAAACTCTGCCGTGCGGAGTTCTGCAAACAGCGGAGTGCATTAGGGCATGCCGTTCGCATTGATTTTTAGCGCTGGGTGTTTCTCCCGTGCTGGAAAATCAGCACGAACTGCACCATGCACAGCACAAGAGGGCGCTGCTTCTTTCTGCCACTCATGTAGATGTTCTACTCGAAAGGCAGGTTCCTCTACACGAACGGATGGTTACTCAATGCAAGCAGAAGTGGCTATCCGCGACCGCCCGTGTTGAGATATCTCGGCGGGAGGTGGTCTTGAGTAGGATTTTCGGAACTCCAAGCGCTACGTCGAGTGAAAAAAACTCTGCGAGCAGAGTGGAATTTCATGCCCAGGCCTACAGTTGAACTGGGAGGTGGTGGTCGCTACATGTACCATTTTGATGGTCATGCTGTAATATTGTAGTAAGTTGAAATAAACAGTTACCTGCACTCTATGACTTTATATGGGTGACGAGTGGTTCCAGGCTTACAGCAAGACAAACAAAGACGCCCACGCGTGATCCTGATTTCCATTGGCTGTAGCGGTTGGGGGATCTCTAACGGCAGGTTCTTTCCAAGATTGAACCTTATTTAGCCTTGGTTCCATCCTTGGGACACCACCTGTGTGAAGGAAAGACTTTATCACAAGGTACTGTTTAAGTTATTTAAAAGATGAGCGCGGCGTCTCCGAGTGCTCATGCACAATGCTTCTCATCTCGCGCAGAGGCGCGAGCATTCTGACGCTCTACATTTAGACGCACTTCACTTTTCGCAAGTGCCATTTTGAATTGGGACGCATTTCTGACTCGTCCTACACTGCGTGCGTGCCATGGTGAATTGGGCCGCTATCTAGAAAATCACATGCGGCATTACACACGCCGGGAACGGGAAGGTACAGTACATTGCATCAGTGATGTGCACACCCGATCCTTAAACAACATATGTGATCTGTGGACCACTTAATTTTGAGTATTTAACGCATCGGTAAAGCGCACACCATATTATTAAGGTGTACAAATGTCTCTTTGTGAGGAGCCTGCATTGTTACAAGTGGTATAGCCATACCCTTTGGCCCATCTAATATTGAGTCATTCAGCACATAGGTGATGTGCACACCTCATCATCAAAGTATATAACTGTCTCTTTGTCTGAGTCGGCTAGAGTTATGGTGATTCGCACACCAATTGCGAACACCAGGATCTCTATTCTTTAATCATTGCATAGATTCGCACATCTGAAACTATATTTTCTCTCCATTTATCATTATTCTCACATTACACAGTTGAACCTCTCACTGCACATTGCGCATTAATGCTGTTCTGTTCTCTACATGATTCAAATTAAACTTAAGGTTGTCAGAATTGCAGACATATTTTTCAAGGAAGCGTATTACAGTATAAGTTACTTTGAACAAACTAATTGCAAAGTAAATTGTATCCTTTATAAAATGCAACAGTCAATTGTACCACCCCCTGCTTTTTCTCCTAACCCAAGAACTCCAGAGCCTGATTGGGAGCAATGGAAAGAAGGATTTGAGGCGTATCTTGATGCATTAGAAGGAGAGTCATTCACACATAAGAAAAAATTCTCTATTGTACGACATTGTTTAGCTCCAGATGGTCGGAAAAATTTTCAAACATATTCCCAGAGAGGTTGTTGTTCTAGATGAAGGTGATGATGATGATTGTGTTCGAGATATAGATAAGTATGCATCTGCCATAAAGTCTTTAGATATGAGGTTCAAGGCTAGTAAAAATGTCATTATGGAAAGTCATTAATTTTAAAAAAGAGTACAAATGGCCGGAGAGTCTGGAACAAGTTTTGTAGGTGCTTTGAGGATCTTAGCAGTGTCCTGCAAGTACAAAGACTTTGAAGAAGAAATGCTCAGGGAACAACTGGTGGAGAAAACAAACAACAAGAAAGTACAAGAAGCATTATTGTTGACGCCCAATATAACATTACTGAAGGCTTTAGAGACTGCATCTAGAATTGAGAGTACAGCGTCATACATGGAATAGTGGACTGTATTAGAATCCAAGTCTCAGAGTGTGTTGGCAATTAAAAGTAAATATAAGAAAGGGAAGAAAAAGGATGAAATGGAGAGATCGTCGGATAAGTCTATGAAAACTGACAAAACTTACAAAAGACAACCATTTAAAAATTAGAATGTTATAGATGTGGAAGTACGTCTCACTTAGGAAATGCTAGTGTGTGTCCAGCCAAGGAGTGTTCCTGTGCAAAATGCATGAAAAAGGGGCATTTTGCCAGAGTGTGTAGGTCAATGTGTACTTCGCACCCTAGCAAAGTACACAGGGTTGAGTCAAGCAATTTGAGTGAAAATGATCACTCCACGAGTGATGAAAGTGAAATTTTAACTATCAAGGATGCAGTTTTAGAGGAAAATAATATAAAACAAGAGGTATGTGGAGTATCTTTAAATTTGTTAAAAAGACCTTTATGTATATTAAGGATAAATGGAGTAGACGTAAAAGTGATGGCAGATTCTGGTTCCCCATTCACCTTGTTGAGTGAAAAGAAGTGGAAGGAAGCTTTTATTGAATTTAGGATTCGGTTGAAGAAATCAATGATTTGTCCTGTAGGTTACAGTGGTAAAAACATTAAGGTGGTGGGTGAGTTGAGGCAGAATTGGATTTGAAAAATAACAAGACACAAGGCATAGTTTATGTGGCTAAAGACGATTCTTGGTTATTGGTTGGCATGATCAAAAGAATTTGGGCATAATATTGGATCCTAAAAATTCTGATCAGGTTATGTTAAGGAAGGAATATGTTCAAAGATTTGCTATAAAAAAGAGCCAAGGGGAGGAAGATTATCTGGACGTTTTCCAAGAAAACTTAGGGTTATTCAAAGGTTTCATGCATAAGGTGAAAATAATGGAGGGTGCACATCCTGCAGTCCATAAAGTCTGGAGGATACCATTAACTTTATGACCAGAACTTAAGAAGGAATTGCCCAGATCATGTAGTCAAGGTGTCATTGAGCCCATCTACGGTTCCGATTGGGTAGCTCCTATTGTTTTAGCTCGTAAGCCTAATGGGTCTATTCGATGTGTGTGGACCTAAGAGATTTGAATGATCAGATTTGGGTCGATCGCTATCCCCTCCCAAACATCACAGAGATGCTAGCCACTCTAAAGGGTGGTAAGATGTTCAGTTTGCTAGGCATGGCTTAAGCATACCACCAAATCAATCTACACCCAGAGTTACTTCATTACACAGCCTTTATAACCACTGGAGGGTTTGTATCAATTCAAATGCATGCCCTTTGGGTTAGCTTCAGCTGTATTCTAAAAGGTGGTGGATAGTTTGTTTAAGGAAATGGGTGGAGTGGAGTGATTGCATTCCAAGATGATGTTTTAGTCTTTGGTAAAGATCAAGTACAACATGATGAAAAGTTACATCAATTACTATCCATTCTAAAAAACAGAGGGGTGAGACTTAGGGCAGAAAAGTGCAAATTCAACACACCTGTTATTGATTATTTGGGCTATTCATTGTCAGGCAAGGGTGTTGAACCAAGCGCTAGTCTAGTCAAGGCTATAAAAGATTTCAATCCTCCAGAAAACAAGGACCAGTTACGTTCTTTTATGGGGATGATTTAATTTTATACTTGGTTTATCCCCAATTGCCCAGGAAAGACATATAATATGAGGGATCTCTTGAAAAAGAATTCTAGGTTTGAATGGTGTAAGCTGTGTGATCAGGAATTCAAGATGGTTAAGAGTGAAGTGGTGCATGCTATTCTATTGAAACCTTTTGACACACAGGACGAGAGTATATTCATGATGGATGCATGGATGCTAGTCAGAAACGTTTGAGAGCAGTGCTCATGCAACTAAGGGGGGACAGCGATGAAGTTGTTGCATTTGCATCAAGAAGTCTGAGAGGTGATGTGTCATCGTATTCGGGGATAGAAAGAGAGGCATTAGCACGTCAGTGGGGCATAGCTCATTTCAAAACGTATCTGTGGGGTTCCTACTTCACTGCATGAGTTGATCATAAACAACTGGTGCAACTATTTACCTCTAAGGGAGGGGATCAAGCCACACATAGAATTGCTGAGTGGCAGTATAGACTTCATGAGTACAATTATTGATTTGAATATGTTCCTGGGGCTAACAATGTGCTGGCTGATTGTCTTTCCCATATGACAATCTGTGAGCAGGATGAGGTGGAAAGAGAAGTGTGGAATGTTGAATAAGATGTGGTGTGCACAGTTGAGTCTATCAGAAGGTGCCATGCCCATGAGGAATGGACGGCAGCGTGTGACTCATACAAGGAGTTGAGTGAGGTAAAGAAATGCATTCACCAGGGTTGATCTAAGTGAAAATCAGATGACAAAGCTTGCGGAGGATATAAGCATGTTTTTTTAAGGAATTATCCATTGTGAATGAAATGTTACTACGGTTAGATCATTGACACTCAAAGTATGGCCCCGGGGCCGCATGCGGCCCTCATAACCTTTACATGCGGCCGCCCTCATCAACATGATTACTGAGCTGCTATTTACTCGAGTCTGCACTAACATTAAAAAGATGTTAAGAAAACAGGCAAGGATTTATTTAAAGGTTAATTTAAGTTAAAGAAAGAAGTAACTCGGGTGTCCTGCACCGCCCAACTTTAGAAATGCCTTCCTTTTTAAAGACGTCTTACAGCGAAAGTCTATTAGTATGATAAAGTCTGTTCAAAATAAATTCAAAAAGTGTATTTCATTCACATGCAGAACTGTTTCACCTTGGTACATCAGATTATATCAGTGCATTAAGAAGTATTTTTTTAAAGTGATAGTTTTCAGACATGAATTTAAAAACATTCATTCTTCACCCCACCCTGACAACAATGCCAATAGTGAACTAAGAGGCAAGTCAGTTTTTATGTGCTCTCTTTGGGTAGCATGGGTTTCTATTATACTTCAACAGCATTATAGTTTATTAAATCAAACACAGAGGGCCTGATTCACAGAACTAATTTACGTCAAAATCCTAAACTTACAACAATTTTGGTATTCACAGAATGAACTTACACATTTGGGTATTCACAGAATGAACTTACAACAATTTTGGTATTCACAGAATGAACTTACACATTTGGGTATTCACAGAATGAACTTACACATTTGGGTATTCAAAGAATGAACTTACTCATCCTAACCTTATGTCCGCATTCGGGCCGGAATTTCCGGCCCAGTGGCGGACATAAAGTTAGGATGAGTAAGTTCATTCTGTAAATACCAAAATTGTTGTAAGTTCATTCTGTGAATACCCAAATGTGTAAATTCATTCTGTGAATACCAAAATTGTTGTAAGTTCATTCTGTGAATACCCAAATGTGTAAGTTCATTCTGTGAATACCAAAATTGTTGTAAGTTCATTCTGTGAATACCCAAATGTGTAAGTTCATTCTGTGAATACCCAAATGTGTAAGTTCATTATGTGAATACCCAAATGTGTAAGTTCATTCTGTGAATACCAAAATTGTTGTAAGTTTAGGATTTTGACGTAAATTAGTTCTGTGAATCAGGCCCAATATGTGGTTTTGTACAGCACACATCCTCAAGTTATGTATTTTGAAGTCCTCATGTGTGATAATGAAGAAAAAGGTGGGAAAGTGAAATAAAACAATTGACTAGGATCAAATAATTTGGCTAAGTTGAAAAGCCGAAATTATTCACAAGATTCTGGTTTCACATTGTGCAGTTTAGACACTAGATGTATTTGCTTTGCTTCCCCTACACCCACCTTACTGCCAACCCTCCTACCCTACCCCCAACCCTCGACCGCCATCCTGCTGGCATCAATGCGGCCCTTGGTTACATCACAGACCAAACTTTGTGGCCCCTGGGAAAATGTTTGTGAGTTCCCATGTGTTAGATCATTTAGTGGTGCCTGATGGGCTGAGGAACAAAGTATTGAATTTTGCTCATGAGGGGCATATAGGAATGTGAGCCATGAAGAGGAGAATACGAGAGAATTTTTGGTGGCCAGGGTTAGATAAGAACGTAGAACCCTATGTGAGGGATTGCGTGTATTGTGCGATAAGGGACAAATCTCAAATAACAGTTCGCAGCCGCATCAAAGCCATAAAGGCCCCCAACAAGGCATGTGCAAATTGGCGATTGACATAATTGGTCTGATGATATTATCTGGAAATGTACAAGAGTATGGTATAGTATTCACAGATTATTATAGCCGTTGGCCGAAAGTGAAATTTGTGACGGTGCCCAATAGTCAAAAGGTGATAGAATTTTTAGAATCTGTTTTCGCAAAAGAGGGGATTCCTGATGAAATATTAACAGACAATGAGTGCCAATTCACCTCTGGGCAATTTGCGGAGATTCTAAAGTTTTTAGGAGTTAAACACACTAGAACATCATTATATCATCCCAGGAGCAATGGTCTCGTTGAGAGATTCAATTGTGTAATAAAACAAAATCAATGGATTGAGTTGTAAGGCAGAATTAAGGAAACTAGTATGGGCCGTTGCGCACCACACCAAACGCGGATACTAAAGTGTCATCTTTTGTGTTATTAAGAGGGAGAGTGCCAACACCCGAGATGATAAGGTCATGGATGGGTGAATGTCTGGTACCTAAAAACAAGGTGGAGAAGGTAAACTTTTAAAGGCACAGAACAAATATCTGAATAAGAGCAGAAGAAGATCAAAGGTGGCAGTAGAAGATTATGTGAAAGTTAAAATTTCCAGAATAGTGCCTAAGAGGGATTCCACATTTTCTGCACCTAAGAAGGTGATAGAACTGAGAAAAAGTGTGGTGAAGCTGGGGGGTGGTAAACGGTGGAATAAAGACAAAATAGGAATTGATCATTGGGGAGTCTGTAGGAATTCACAGGATATCAGAAAGGAGACCAGAAAGGAGGAGGATGAGCAAAAGGAAAGATAACGCAAGTCACTACTTGTTGCCAAAGGAATTAAAGGTGAATGCCAAATACATTTTTGCGATTATATTCTTGATTAACTTTATTTAACCCATTTAGATTTAGAATTTTTACCAGTAGTCAGTGATTTTCCAGTTACACACACACACACACAGACATATAGATTTTTTTTCTTCCCTTTTCTTATGTCAATTGTATATTGACTTTGTCATAGTTGATGTTTCATGCATAAGTGTACATAAGTTACAATGCAGGTTTGTTATATAACATCATAGCTTTTGTTCAAGTTATTAGGGGAAAAGTGTGCATACCTTGTTATATTACGTATCATATCATTTGTTCAAGTTATAAGGGGAAAGATGTGTTGAGTCTTAACCATGGATGGAATGTTAGGTAACATGGTTATAGAATGTATGTCGAGAGAAGGGAGTGTGGAATCTTGTAGGTGACAGTTGAACTGGGAGGTGGCGGTCACTACATGTACCATTTGATGGTCCTGCTGTAATATTATAGTAACTTGAAATAAACAGTTACCTGCACTCTATGACTTTATATGAGACCGAGAACTGCTACCGGGTGGAGGGAAATTGGGACACAAACTGGAGAAATAAAGAGCAAAACAGTCAAAGACAGACACTACATATATTCCAGCGAGATGCTTCAGCAAGGAAGGCGTGGGAGAGACAGTACAGATGAAGGGTGAGGGGTGAGGAGACATTAATATGTTTATCTATTTTTATGCCATTTATTTCTGGACACCAAAGTAAACCGCAAACACTAACTTATATTGGAACAACAAATCAATGAGCAGTTTTAGATGGATTTACAGCTGGTGGGATCGCTGTGAGGGCTGCAGGTTAGGCTAAAAGTGCGCTATTAACCAGACTCACAAACAAATTTATGGATTTTTCAGAAGTAGCCTGGGAAATCTAAGAGAGTTGCAGAGTTCCTTAAATACACAAGTGCGTAAATATGTATGCTTGTGAAAGTGTAACCAGGTGCACAATTCCATGTGCAAAATTATACCTCAAATCTACACTTGCACATTAAACCTGTCTTGTATTTATTTTAATGAAAACTATGTGCTCCTTTGAAATAATCATTTCCACTACAGCCCTCCTCTAACTTCCCCTTTTCATGCGTTACCCCATCACTATCTTCTTCCCTCCAGCTTCCATGTCTGGCGCCTTCACTTCCATTCCCTCTTCTGGTTCTCTCACTTTCTTCCCTCTACCCCTCACTCGCCTCCCTTTCCCTATACGACACCCATTCTCTTGTAAAACTTCTCAACCCATACCTCCATGCCATACCTTCTTCCAAGCTCCCCAACCTCTCACTCGCCTCTTCCCTTCCACCAACCCCCTCACAACACCCCTTCTTCGTTATCACTCACTCACCTTCATCCCCCTTCCATCTTTCCTTCATCCCCCCATACACTCCCCCTCCATGTCTCTCCCTTTATGTTGTCCTTTCCATCTCTGCTCCACATCTATCCTCTCTTAGGGGCAGATTTACAAGCCCCTTGCGCCTTCTTGCACCGCCATTGCATCACTTTTTTTGACGCAATGGCAGCGCAAAAAATGCGGCCTATTTACAACGTGACACATCTAGGGAGATGCGTCAGGTTGTAAAGCCCTGCGTCACATTATACCTGCGTCAGGTATAATGTATGCAGGGTGGGCGTTCCCACGCAGGAAGGCCTCGTAAAAGTGACGCAGTGAAATCTACAAGATTTCACTGCGCCACTTTTAGGACGTCACTGCGTCAAAACCTTACGCCTGCTTGAAGCAGGCGTAAGTAGTGACGCAGTGTAGTGGGAATAGGCTTCAACACGCATTGCTGGAGTTACATCGTGCTTGCGACACGACTCCAGTAATGCGTGACTTTTCCGCCAACAGATGCGTCAGAATTTCTGACGCATCTGTCAATCCTTGCGCCATAGTGCTCCGTATTTTAAATACGGCGCATCTATGGTGGCGCAAGGGTTTCTAAGGGTGGCGCAGGGAAAGTGACGCATCTATACAGACGCGTCACTTTCTTGTAAATCTGCCCCCATGTTTCCCTGTTTCTCCCTTCTATCCATCCCTAACCTTGTGTCCTTCTTCCCCTCTGTACTTTACCTCTCACTTCAAAGCTCTCCGTACCTGTCACTCACCTTTTTTTCATTTCAGCCTCCCCTTTCCCCGCCCCCTTTTCCCTGTCACTCACCTTTCATTTCCCTTGCATCTTCCCTTCCTTGCTTACCTCCCGGCAGACCCCCCTCATTATCTGTCTCACCGCCCTTCCTTTCTCCCGTCCGCTTTCCCCTCGCTCTCTCCCACAGCCCTCCCCCCCCCCCGCCCTCCTCTTGCTCTCCCCTCTGCAGTCTCTTTTCTCTAGCGCTGAAGACCAGGAGCCATATATCACTTTATTCCCAACAACTGGGCGCAGATATTAAATCAGCCGGCGACATCTTGGTTTGAAAGCGGCTGCCTCCAGCCCGAGGCCCAGCTTTGGGAAAAGCTGATGCATAATTCAGGAGTTTCCTTTACAGGGGTGTAATACCATCTTCATCCTATGCTACTCCTCTTGCATACAGAGAGGAGGCATGCACAGGAAATGTGGAGCGGAAACGGTAGCCAGCCCTGTGCTTGCAGGCGAAGTGCAGCTTTCTGCTAAACGACCCCACTTCAAGGGCCAAAACATTCATTGGCATCTTTTGGGGTACCTGGTGCCCGTTTATTGCCCTTCGGTACCCCTGTTCCAGCCGCCAAAAGGCAGGATGCGGCCTAACTGCCAGAGCTGCCGACTTTGGAGCTGGGGAACCCGGTTCTAGTCTCGGCGTCGGCTCAACCTCAACATCGTGTGATTCTGGGCAAATCACTTAATCTCCCTGCGCCTACCTAAAAATGAATGTGTCCTTGTGTAATGTAACTGGTGCTCATATAAAGCGCTCCAATACCTTCGGGTCGAGCTCGCGCTATAAAAAAAAAACAACAAAAAAACAGAATTTAAATAGGGCCGTGTTAATGTTCTGTAGTTTACACTCATTGCTCTGCACTCCCCCCACATCAGCAAGTATCAGCCTGATGACAGGCTAAGTAAGGCTGGGACAAAGGGTCAAATCGTTCATGCCATTGGGGGGGGTGGGTGTCAAAAGGTGCATTATATCCCTTTCTCTTCTCCTCGGATGTTGCGAATTGACGTTGATGGGCCAAAGTCTCAAGAGAAACTCTGAAAGGGCATCTCAGGGAAAGCGTGTTTATGGGAGCAGCAGAGAGGTTAGACTGCCCCACGTGCAAAATGTGAAACCTTGAGCAGCCCCTCCCCCGCAGCGTTTAGTGCGCAGGAGACTACTACGAATTTTAGAATGATCTCTATCTGGTGGGTTTCAACGTATATGGAGATGGCATCCCCCACCCCATTCGTAAAGCAATCCTTCACGCGTATTGAGGCACTTTGCTGTACAAATTTAACTGCTTTTACGTAAGGATTGCTATACTTTTCTGATGAGCTCCAAATAGAGCAAAATATGTACGTATCAAGAGCTGCATCCCAAATCGTACCAAGTACCTGATGAAGGGCAAACAGTTCACTGGATTCCTGTTGAAACGTGTATACCAAAGCTTTATGCTATTGTCTCAAATCCTATCCTGGAAAGGGATCTCAGTTCTATTAAAGGTTCCTTCCGAGATATAGCTGTGTCCAGTCTTTGCAATCAGACAAACTACTTCTTTTATTGGTTCCATTATGTTTTAAGGCAAGAACAGGAAGCGGGGCCTTCTCAGTTGTGGCTCCTGTTGGGATATCCTTCTTGTTCTCTTCGATGAAAGGAAAATCTGCAATCTTTTAGTAAGGCTGTGAAATTTTGTTTATTCTGGGTTCTTGGCTGCCATTGCTATTGTTTTCTAGAAATTACTAGCACCTTGAAGCCTCGAGTGTCCAACAAGCAGCGCTTAATTTGAGCCAGTACTCTGCACCAGCACTTAACTCTCAACACCAGCACTTATGACAGTCCATCCATTGGTGGCGCTTGCTGTTTGTCTAATTTTGAGGTGATCACAACAAGAGTGTTTAATAATTCATTATACATTACAAGTTAATAATACCTGTCACCCAGGCCGTTCTTATACCTTTGGGAGGCCTGGAATAGTCTGAATTGTCGCACTTGTAGCTGTGGCACTTACTTTTTCTGTCTTTTTTTTTTTTTTTTTACAAATTAAGCATTGCCAGCAAGCTTTATAAATGTACTCATTTATTTAAACTACTGCTTTTAGAACTACTACCATGCTTATGATTCTCTTGGGGCTACTGAGTCATGGATTAGATATAGAGATGAAATGGAAGATAGATTTATCAAACATGACCACCAGGTCCCAGTACAATGCAAGAAATGAAGAGAGAGAAAGGGTCCTAAAGCCATTACCAGCACCTACATGTGATCACTGCTGATCTGATGTGCTCCCACACTTTGGGGCTTATTACGAAAAGGGACCGACAGCCTAATTACAATGCGACCGCGCACTGTGTTGTCGCATACTCCCATTTCTCTATGGGAGCTAGTGCTACGGCCATAATCGGCCGCAGCACAAGCATCCATAGAGAAATGGGAGTTTGTGTAAATCCCTGCACCCTGTGGCAGGCACTTCAAAGTGCCTGCCACAGGGTGAAGGGATTTACAGGCAGGCACCATAGGTGCCCTACAGGGCCACAACCATAGGTTGTGGATGAAATGGGGCCCTGATGGGGGCCCCCAAAGTCACTGACAGCCTTTCCGTGTCAGAAAGGCTGGCACGGAATGGCTGTTGGAAACTGACATCGTAATGCCGACGGCAGAAACGCCATCCTATTGGGATTATGGGCCGGTCTCTGACTCGTCGACGGGGTCCTTGAGCCCGTCGGAAGACAGCTGGAATGACCGGCTGGTTTCAATTCCGACCGCCTCGGAATTGAAACTGACGATGTCGGTCGGAAAGCCTCCGACCTGCGGTTGGAGGCTTTCTGACCGACATCGTAATTGGCCCCTATGTGTTTTTGGTTATTGCATGAAACAGTTTACACTGGCATGTATCTTTTACCATTCCAGCATGACCTTGAAAACACTCCACTAGCGTCTCAATCCAGGCTTTTAACTGCTCATTTCAAAGCAATATGTTTATAATAATGATGTCCAATTGCAGTGCAGTATTTGAGGCTCGCCAAAACTGCCTCTAATGACATGGCCGAGGTCATGATCTGGAGGGGAAGAAGCCGCCACACCATGGGTGTCCTTCTGGACCGGCTGTGGACCCACCATTTCCAGGTTCTAGGTCAGCCTCCTCCAACAAGTAGTTCGTGAGCTCTCTAGCTACCTGCAGATAGGTCTCCTGTGTGCAGCCCAGTCTGCAAAATTAGAAGGTTTTGCTTGGTTGAATTAATATATGTACACCAAAATTGAAAAACATGTAATCGAGACGAAAATGTATGTCATTTCAGACCTCATAAGGTGATGTTTGGAGAAAAACTGTTTAATTTCCAAAATATATTTCAAAATGATGCGGTGTTGAGACCTGTTACTGACATCATTACTTGGTGCCAGGGCATTGCAGCTGTGGCTGATGTCTATTACCCACCTAGAGGCATTTTGAACAGATCAAGCCTTTCTTAACATTACTGCTGGCAAATCTGCCTGATGCACTGAGATCACTGCCGGTAATCTTGCATATGTTGGCCACTAACATAATGTTGTCCGATGTGATAACTGTTGCAATGCTCATAATATTAGTAGCTCGGGATAATTTCCAGTGAACACAAGTAGCTCTTATGATAGAAAAGGTTGGAGTCCCCTGGTCTAAAGGCTTGGAAAGGATACTTCAGTTCCAGTAGCGGCTCCTCGAGGGAGTGCTGCGGGGCGGTGGGCGGGGGAGGGGCAGGGTGGGGGGTAGTAAACTCCAGAATACGGCCGAACGGAGATGAGTAACTAAATAAATAAATAAAACGAATTACATTGCGCGCGCTGCAACGCCAAATCGGCGATGCATCGCGCAATGTAAATCGTTTTATTTATTTATTTAGTTACTCAACTCCGTTCGGCCGTATTCCGGAGTCTACTACGCCTCCCCCCGCCTCACCGCCCCGCAGCACTCCCTCGAGGAGCCGCTACTGTAATCAGCTCTCTTTGCACAAAGCTTCTGAGCTTGAAACTGCAGTTCTCGGGCGTTCCTGGGACAGAGACCCTCGCTGAAGTTTTATCTGGTTTCATGATTTTTACTGGAAATTCTCTCTTTGGCGTATGTGTAGATGGCTCTTCTTTATGCTGTATTTCTGTAGGCTTTGTACTCCTCGCTCCAGCCTCCTTTATGCCTCTGCAGTCTTTTGTTTTGTTGGTTTTCCTCTTTCCCTCAGGTACCTTGGCAGCTGCCCACCTTGTTCCCAGTATTCTATGATTAAGCTGGGTTTTTAATGTCTGTGCTTTTTGTCTGTCTTTATTGCAACTTTGCTTTCATAGCTTGTTTCTGGCAGTGTTCTCTGTCCCTAAGCAGAGTTGCTTTACACAGCGTACCAGAACCCTGCTTCCTCTCTCTGCCATTGTTTTTTCTGTATTTTTCCTTCTCCTCATTTCCCCTTGCTTTCCCTTTCTCCCTCTCCCTCGCTCTGAGTCAAAATCTGATAAGGAGGGTTGGGTCAGGGTTTCCCAAAATGAGCGCAATTCAATAGTGGCCTGAGGCATAGACGTTTTAAGTCATGGGCAAATTGGGCAAAGGCCCAGGGCCCCCACCTTCAAAAGGGCCCCCTGAAGAAGTGATCTTTCCCTCTTTTTCACATCTATCTATTTGATTGTTCCACAATTTCTCTGCCTACCTCCACCCCTGAGTTTGTCTCTCTACCAACTGTCATCTTAAGGATTTTTGGGATCTGGGACAAGTCATGTTTCATATGTTTTTGTCTGAACTTCTTAAAGTTTAAGACAACATTTAGTTCTGTACAGCATTAAGCAGCAAGCAGGAAAGGGTAATAAAGTTAATATGTGTTCCATACAGTGCCCCCTAATTATGTCTTGCCTGGGCCCCCAAAAATCTTTAAGATGACAGTGGCCTAAAGTCTGTCCCCTTGAGTGGGGTAGCATAGAATGGGCCTATTTTAACATACCCACAGTCACGCTTGAACACTGGGGGCCTCCTTTATGTGTTTTTGCCGTAGGGCAGCGCGGCAGGCCTTCCTACTACGCTGCCCTACGGCAAAAGAAAAGGGCAGGAATGCGCCGTATCTATGAGATAAGGCGCATTCCTGTCCTTTTCCCCTGCGCCGGCGCACAATAGGCTGTCTTGCGCCCACGCAGGCACCTTTGCACCATGGTGCAAGGCTGCCTGCGTTGAAGGGATGATTGTTTTTGTGCAGGAAGGGAAACCTTCCTGCACAAAAACAATCACAAGAGGCTTTTTCCTTTTTCTATGTGTGCGCAAGCGTGCAGCACACATAAAAAAAGGAAAAACGAGGAGAAATAAAGATATTTCTCCTCGTTGTGCCTCCCTTTTGGCGCTTCCTCAGATTTATGATTTCTCATAAATCTGGGGCAGTGTCAAAATGCCATGGATGTTGCTGGGAACGCCCCCAGCAACACCCATTGCACCTTTAATACAGAAAACTGCGTTAAAGGGGACAATATTTACGAGGCAGCATTAAGCCAAAAAAGTGGCTTAGTGCTGCCTCGTAAATATGGAGCAGGCTTCTGCGCCAGCGCAAGGGGGCTCATAAATGAGGCCCTGGGTTTTTGCCTCACTGCTCAGCTGTAACACTACACCCTTTCCCACAGTTCTTGGGAAGTTGATTCATATTGGTTTTGACATAGCTCCAGTAAAAGCACTTCAGTCATTTATTGGCTGGCAACTGGAAAGAATGGTCCTGAGGGACAGGAATCTTTCTAAATTATCCTCTGAAGAAAGCACTCTCTATCTGTAAAGGAATTTTAATACGTGGGATGCTGTTGTATTAAAAGTAACTTTTTATGATTTATCAAAACCTTTACAAACCTTGTGGAGATTGGCATTCTGTATCATAAAGTTTTATAATGGATCAAGAAGTATAATTTAGAATGGGACTTTGGATAGAAAAACATTAAAAATGCCCATCCTAGTCGCTTTTATCGCATTGCGAGGAGCTGCCCATGTATTGTTAATTAGTGGAAAGATGCTTGTGATAGGTTTTATAATTCGGTGAATATTAAGGGGTTGTACTACTGAATATCGACCCCCAGAATATCGTGGTCGTGGTACAGGAATATTGAGGACAGAATATCAAGGGACAAAATATAGAAAGGTAAGTGCAAATAGGGACATATAGATTTAATATTCCTAACTCCACATCTACGTACCTTGAAAAGGCACACACACGCACGCACGCACACGCACACACACACACACACACTAATTAGCAGTGCATGGTGAGGGAGCCAGGTATAGCTGCCTTAGGACACCAGTTATAGTTACTTGAGATAACTCTAACTATAACTGGTTTTTAGAGTTTAAAACGTTACCTTGTTACTGAACATTTCACCTACCTATAACGCTACTTTAACCTTTGAGTTTTTCAGTGAATTTCTTGTTTAAAAAAAAAGTAAAGTAATATTTAATTACAATACGTAAATCCAACCGCCCGCTGCGCACAGCCTCAATCCGTGCATGGCAGGAAGTTGGCTGCAGGGTCTGCAGCCAAGCCCCCACATGCAGCCAACCCCATGCTGCGCATTGCCTTTGCTGTGCGCAGTGGGGGGTTGCCCACAAGGCTAGGGCTACGCCCAGGCCATGTGGTCAACTCCCATAAAGGCAGCCAACCCCACACTGCGCAGGACCTTCGGTTGTGCATAATGGGGGGTTAACCACAGGGCCTGGCTCAGCCAACCCAAGGGCTGTGCGCACTGTGGCCAGGCCCTAGGGCCAACCCTCATAAAGGCAGCCAACCCCACACTGCACACGACCTTTGGCCGTGCGCTGTGGGTGGTTGGCCAATGGACCTGGCCATGGATTCCACCCCCCAGGGCCCAGTGTGATACTTAGGGGCAGGGGCCACGCCCCCTTTTCACGGGCAGATTTCGGACCTAGGGACCCATTCCCCAGGTCCCGGCAGTAATATTAGGGGAAGGGGCATAGAGCGCAGGCATAGAGCACACCCTTCCTGGGTCAACTTCGGCCCCTTGGACCCCATCCTTGGGGCCCGGCATCATACTAAAGGACAGGAGGCATCCAGCCCCCTCCCCTGACTGATTTCAGCCCTGGTGACCCTACCCACCAGGGCCAACAAAGGGTTATTGCCCTGGTGCCCACTCAGGGCACCCACCACACTATCGTTGGGGGCTGCGGGATAAGCCCTGCGGCCCTAGCTGGCTGCCTGCATCTAGTGGGAGCCGGAATTGCTGCTGCCTGCAGGGAGCAGCTTCTAATGTTGCTCCTTGTGAGCGGGAGCAATATTTTCATCTGTTTCCATGCCCACATCAGTGCGTGCAGGGAAACAGATAAAAAGTCCGCTCCCAGCGGGCAAGAGGAGCATTTTTTAATCTCTCACCCACTGGGAGCGGACTTTATGTTTGCTCCCACTTGGCAGGAGATTTGAAATTGCTCCTGCCAAGTGGGAGAAAACACAGGTGTCCCTGCCCGCGCCAGTGCAGGCAGGGAAACCGGTATAGCCTAAGGGTGGGCTTCCCGGGACATAGCCTAAGAGCTGGCCTTGGGGGATGAAGTCCCCAGGGCCATTAAATGCTCAGGGACAGGGGCTGCGAGGCCCCCTCCTTATTTGTTGAGTTCCAGGCCCAGGGGATGGGGATCCCAGAGCCTCTAGAGGCTCGGGGAGGAGGGTCTCATGGCCCCTCCCCTCAAAACATTAGGTGGGCACAAAGGAAGGGGTTCCCCGGGGCTGAAAGCGGCACGAGTAGGGGGGCTGCTTGCCCCCTCCCACTGTAAACATGGTGGGCCCCGGGGGAAGGGGTCCCCTGCGCCGAAATTGGCCCAGGGAGAGGGCCACATGCCCGCTCCCCCTTTATGAAGGTGCCTGGACCCCGGGGGATGGGGTCCCCGTGGCGGAAATTGACATCACCCACTCCCCCTTCCCAAAAATAAACATCTCTTCCCTCTAGGACCTGGCCCACCTGGGAGGCTTAAAAAAACAAGCATGGGAGACCGCGCTTTTTTACACTATTTTGTCACTGATTAGTGGATCCTCCCCATAACAAGGGAAAAATAAAAAAAAATGTTTTTGGGGCCAGGTGGGGTCCCTCTGGGACCCCCACCAGGCTTAAGGTTTTTTCATTTTTTAGGACTCGGGACCCAGTCCCGAGTCCTAGGATGGCTGCCACCACTTCCTGGTTGAGCTGGTGGCAGCCAATCAGATCTCAGTTTGAGATCTGTTGGGATCCTTGGAGCCTCTGCGTCCCTAGATATACAACGTTTTCTAGCACTAAATGCTCAAAAACTACTGAGCGGATTTACATCCAAATACAAAAGTCCCTCTTTCTGGACCTAGATCTAGCTTTCTGTCAAAATGAGTGTAAATCCGTTCAGCGGTTTAGGTTGTAGCTGTGTCTAAAATTCCTATGGGAAAATGAATGGGGAAAACGTGTTTTGGGATCTCCCCCCCTTTTTTCTCGACTCCTGCTTGTTGGATCACCCCAAAACTTTACATGCACAAACTAGGCTAAAAAGAGCATTTTTTTGGAAAGTTCTGTGGAGATTCGTCTAACCGCGCCACAGTTATTATCAACACAAAAAATGCATTTCCTATGGAAACACGATACTAACTATAACTACCCAGTGGCGACTGCCACTGGGTAATAGATCTATATCTATATATATATATATATATATATATATATATATATATATATATATATATATTTATATATAACCTACTGGCGGTCGCCAGTAGGTAGTTATAGTTAGGACCTTGTTTCTATTCAAAAAGCGTTTTTTCTTTTGCCAATATCTTTGGCGCCGTTTGACGAATCTTCGCAAAATTTTCAAAACTAATAGCCCGCTCCGGTCAGCTCCTGTCTTGAAAGTTTCGGGGTGATTTGTCAAGTGGGGGCCAAGAAAAAAGAGGGGTCTCAAAACTCATTTTCCCCATGTTAATTTCTATAGGAAACTTTAGACACGGCTACAGCCCGAACTGCTGAACGGAATTACACCAAATTTGGCAAAAAGGGAGCTCTTGGTTCAGAAAGCGACTTTTTTTAAATGGTGTCAATCCGGTCAGTAGTTTCTAAGAAATTCAAAAATAAAAAAATATCGATATCTGGGCGGAGCCTAACCGCACATCTCATTGTGAGATCTGATTGGCTGTCAGCACTTCATCCTGGAATTGCTGGCAGCCATCTTGGGACCAATATACATGATAGCACCCCATTGAAATGCATTGTAGTGAATAGAAGATTTTGAGGGTCACCAAAAGGAGAACTATAAAGGGTGATAACAGACTTTAGTTACATTAGAATTCATTTGTTGATGGTACCATACTAATTTTAGGAATTGTGGTGTGTTCTAAGGTGATTTTACCCTGTGAAAAACCTTCTGCTGGGATATCATGAATCATGTTTGAGAGAAACTATTTTCTCATGCTTGTCCCATAAAGGTTTGGAAGGTGCTCCAGAAGCTAAAATGAGAGCATATTTTCTGTAAATTCACATTATCGTTCTCAGTCATGTGAGAATGAAGTCTGAAATTCTCAGTAAAACATGTACATCCAACAAGGGCAGAGACTGTCAGTTGATTCCTTTGTGTTCCACTGCAGCTTCCCAGAGTGTTCTAAAGAACTACTAGAGCGCTAACAGTCTTACTTATGACAAAATTATGGCACACCTGAAGCCATCTTGATTGGAATAAACTGGTAACACTTAAAACATTTAATTTAAAAAGGAACAAAATGAGGGGTTCATTTTGTCATAGAAATTATGGTTAGTGCTGTAGAAAGACAAATTAGGACATGTTTTAAGTGAGATCTCAAATATCTTCCTGTTATATTTCAACAGGAGCAGCCTATCAGTTGATTCCTTTGTGTTCTACTGCAGCTTCCCAGAGTGTTCTAAAGAACAACTAGAGCGCTAACAGTCTTACTTATGACAAAATTATGGCACACCTGAAGCCATCTTGATTGGAATAAACTGGTAACACTTAAAACATTTAATTTGAAAAGGAACAAAATGAGGGGGTTAAATTTGCCATAGAAATTATGGTTAGTGCTGCAGAAAGAAAAATTAGGGCATGTTTTAAGTGAGATCTCAAATCCTCTTCTATTTCATTAGAAAATTCTGACATGCAGACTGAAACAATCACTTTCAATACCAGCAGTAGACTTCCAGTTAACTCCCTGGTGAGCAGTAGCTTTACTACAGTGATCTAATGAGCAACTAGAGTGCTAACATTCTGAATTTATGGCAAATGTGTGACACATCTGAATGCCTTCTTGATGGAATCAAAGTAAAAAACTGAAAGCATTTCCTACTGAGGAGACTGCAGTAAATGAGGAAATTAGGAAACTTGATAACAAATAAGTCTCCCAAGATGGCCACCAGAGAAAAAAGAGCCCAAATGTAGCACAAATATCACCCAGATGTAGCCCACGTATAGCTCAATGACAGAAGTGTGCAAAACACTTTTTATTTTTTGTTTTTTTGCAGTTTTATATAGTGCAGACTGGTCAGGTATTGGAGCGTTGCTCTTACTTGGACCCCTTATTGCTTATTTTGCACGAAGTACATGAGATTGATCTTGCGAAACATTGAACTTTACTATTCTGTTAACCTGAAGTTGCTCTGAACCGGGCTTTGTAACACCCGTTTTCACCTACTGGTTTTAATTAATTCTCACTGTATTGTATTAAGAAAGAGGATTTACTGTTTTTATGTACACTTTTATGATCTATGTTTCTAAATCAGATCGAATAAAGTTTAATGAATTTAATTGAAGTTTCCCAAGATGGCCACCAGAGAAAAAGGAGCCCAAATGTAGCACAAATATCACCCAGATGTAGCCCACATATAGCCCAATGACAGAAGTGTGGAAAACACTTTTTATCCTTTGTTTTTTTGCAGTTTATATAGTGCAGGCTGGTCAGATATTGGAGTGCTTTACATGAGCATTGGTTACATCATACAAGGACAAACTCATTTTGGTTGTAGGCCTGGGGAGATTAAGTGATTTGACCAGAATCACAGATTGTCGAGCTGAAGCACAAACTCCAACTTGGTTCCCCAGTTGCAAAGTCTGCAGCTCTGGAAGTAACACCACATTCTCTCCCCTAAGCATAACATTTAATCAAGTGGTAAACTGGATAAAAAAACATAAAGATAACAAATAATTTAAAAGTGCTTTGTCGCTATTTGAGAACTCAGAAAATATGTCCTCATTTTAGTTTTTTAGAGCACTAACCATAATTTCTATGCAAATAAGACCCTCTCATTTCTATAATTTCTAAAGGAAATGCTTTAGGTATTACAGTTTTGATTACATCAAGATGACGTCAGGCGTGCCACACTTTTGTAATAAAAATAGAATGTTAGCAATCTAGTTGTCTCTTGTCTCTTTCTGCATGTCTCTTGCCTCTTTCTGCACCTCTCTTGCCTCTTTCTGCAGCTCACTCTCTTCTTTCTGCACCTCTCTTGCCTTTTTCTGCACCTCTCTTCCCTCATTCTGCAGCTCACTCTCTTCTATCTGTACTTCTCTTGCCTCTTTTGCACCTCTTGCATCTTTCTGCACCTCTCTTGCCTCTTTCTGCACCTCTCTTGCCTCTTTCTGCACCTCTCTTCTTTCTGCACCTCTCTTGCCTCTTTCTGCACATCTGTTGCCTCTTTTTGCACCTCTGTTGCCTCTGTCTGCACTTCTCTTGCTTATTTCTGCAGCTCACTCTCTTCTTTCTACACCTCTCTTGCCTCTTTCTGCACCTCTCTTGCCTCTTTCTGTAGTTCACTCTCTTCTTTCTGCACCTCTCTTGCCTCTTTTTGCACCTCTCGTCCCTCTTTCTGCAGCTCACTCTCTTCTTTCTGCACCCCTCTTGCCTCTTTCTGCACCTCTCTTGCCTCTTTCTGCACCTCTCATGCCTCTTTCTGCACTTCTCTTGGTTCTTTCTGCAGCTCACTCTCTTCTTTCTGTACCTCTCTTGCTTCTTTCTGTAATTCTCTTGCCTCTTTCTGCACCTCTCTTGCCTCTTTCTGAACATTTCTTCCTCTTTCTGCACCTCTCTTGCCTCTTGATGAACCTCTCTTGACTCTTTTTGCTCTTCTCTTGCCTCTTTCTGCAGCTCACTCGCTTCTTTCTGCACCTTTCTTCCTCTTTCTGTACCTCTCTTGACTCTTTCTACACCTCTTACCTCTTTCTGCACCTCTCTTGTCTCTTTCTGCACCTCTCTTGCCTTTTTCTGCACCTCTCTTGACTCTTTCTGCAGCTCACTCTCTTCTTTCTGCACCTCTCTTGCCTCTTTCTACACCTCTCTTCCCTCTTTCTGCAGCTCACTCTCTTCTTTCTGCACCCCTCTTGCCTCTTTATGCACCTCTCTTTCCTCTTTCTGCACATCTCTTGCCTCTTTCTGTAACAGTCTTGTCTCTTTCTACACCTCTCTTGCATCTTTATGTACCTTTCTTGTCTCTTTCTGCACCTCTCTTGCCTCTTTCTTCACCTCTCTTGCCTCTATCTGCACCTCTCTTGGCTTTCTACTCCACTCTTGCCTCTTTCTGCACCTCTCTTGCCTCTTTCTGCACTTCTCTTGCCTTTTTCTGTACCTCTCTTGCCTCTTTCTGCACCTCACTCTCTTCTTTCTGCACCTCTCTTGCTTCTTTCTGCACCTCTCTTGCTTCTTTCTGCGCTTCTCTTGCTTCTTTCTGCACCTTTCTTCCTTTTTCTTGCTTCTTTCTGCACCTTTCTTCCTCTTTCTGCACCTCTCTTGCCTCTTTCTGCACCTCTCTTGCCTCTTTCTGCACCTCTCTTGTCTCTTTCTGCACCTATCTTGCCTCTTTCTGCACCTCACTTGCCTCTTTCTGCGCCTTTCTTCCTTTCTGCACCTCACTCTCTTCTTTTTGAAACTCTTGCTTCTTTCTGTGCCTCTCTTGCTTCTTTCCGCACTTCTCTTGCTTCTTTCTGCACCTCTCTTGGCTCTTTCATCACTTCTCCTGCTTCTTTCTGTACCTTTCTTCCTCTTTTTGCACCTCTCTTGCTTTTTTCTGCACTTTTCTTGCCTTTTTCTGTACTTCTCTTGCTTCTTTCTGCACTTCCCTTGCTTCTTTCTGCACCTTTCTTTCTCTTTCTGCACATGTCTTACCTATCTAGGTGTAGTTAGAAATTAGCATTAAAAAACCTTAGAAATTCACTGAAAAAACCACAGGTTTCAGGGATGTTATAGTTAGAAATTAGCATTTAAAAACCTTAGAAATTCACTGAAAAAATCACAGGTTTCAGGGACGTTATAGATAGAAATTAGCATTTAAAAACCTTAGAAATTTGCTGAAAAAACCATAGGTTTCAGGGACGTTATAGTTAGAAATTAGCATTTAAAAAACCTTTGAAATTCACTGAAAAAACCATAGGTTTCAGGGACGTTATAGTTAGAAATTAGCATTTAAAAAACCTTTGAAATTCACTGAAAAAACCATAGGTTTCAGGGACGTTATAGTTAGAAATTATCATTTAAAAAACCTTTGAAATTCACTGAACAAACCATAGGTTTCAGGGACGTTATAGTTAGAAATTAGCCTTTAAAAAACCGTAGAAATTCACTGAAAAAACCATAGGATTCAGGGACGTTATAGTTAGTTGGACATTTCACTAGTACAAAACCAGAGAAATTCGCCCGTTATAGGTAGTTGAGCTAACTATAACTCGCGCCCCCGCAATGCACTGCTGATGACGTCACATATTACATCATTCATGACATGGTCAGTGACATCACAGATGACATCACTGATGACATTTCAAATGACATCACTGATGACATCACTGATGACATCATCCAGTGACTATGTGTTTCTGTAAAGTTTAAATATGTTTTATATATATATATATATATATGCCAAGGTGAATTGAAGAATGAGATGGTGTATAAGTGGCTGAATTGATGATTTATTAGGTGCGTGACTGACTGTATAAGTGAGTGATTAATCGTGTCTTACTGAATGCATGGGTTAGTGACTAAACTGTGTGAATGTCTGTATTACTCTGTCAGTTGGTGTGTAAGCGGCTGCATGGGTTGGTGAGTAGCTACATGAGTGTTTATATGGGTTATTGATTGGTTGTCTGAGTATCTGTATGGGTGCCTGAGTGTCTCTGTGGGTGGGTGTGGGGTGTGTGACTCTGTGCATAGATGTGTGAGTAGGTGATTCACTGGGTGTATGGGTTCAAGAGTGCATCTGTGAAGGGCTGTATGGGTGGGTGAGTGTGTGTATGGGTGTGTTGGTGAGTGAATGGATGTCTCAGTGGTACATGTGTGAGTGACTACATATGTGAAAGGCAGTATATGTGAGTGTTGGAGTATATAAATGACTATATGTGAGAGTGAGTGATTGTGAGAGTGGCTGTATGGATGAGTGTGTGCTTATGTCAGTGATTGTAGAAGAGAGTAAGTATGTGTTAGTATCTGTATGAATAAGTGAAGTGGTGTGTGTATAACTGTATAGGTGAGTAAATGGGAGTGTGATTGATTCTTTGCATGACTGACTAGGTGTGTGAGTAACTCTATGGGTGACTGGTGGTGTGTGAGTGTCTGTATAGGTGTATGAGTGCATATGATAGTGCTGTATTGATGAGTGACTGCATGTATGAGTAACTGTATGGATGAATGAGTGGACATCTGTGTAGACCTAGGAATCAGTGAGTGGGTATGTAGTAACTGGTATTGGTGTGTCTATGGTTTCGAAAATGGTAGTCTGCATTTTAGAGTGGGTGTATCAAAGGTTATATTAGGGTGTGAGGAGGTGCATCAGATTATCATGTGGATGATGTCATCAGTGATGTCATCAGTGATGTCATTTGAGATGTCATCAGTGATGTCATCAGTGATGTCACTGACCATGTCATGAATGATGTAATATGTGACGTCATCAGCAGTGCATTGCGGGGGCGCGAGTTATAGTTAGCTCAACTAACTATAACGGGCAAATTTCTCTGGTTTTGTACTAGTGAAATGTCCAACTAACTATAACGTCCCTGAAACCTATGGTTTTTTCAGTGAATATATATATATATATATATATCAGACAAACAGAAAGAGTGCAAAGACATTATGAAATCACTTGAAAGACTAATAAAAAGGGAAATATCAAAATGGTGGGAGAGCAGGTCCCTCCAACGCTACCTAGATGTTGGTCGCGTACCAAGGGTCCTGCGGATCCTTATTGCACCGACATACAAAAATCCCAATCGGAACATGCTACGAGAGTGGGCAGAGAATAGTGCGGAGTCATCGAAACGCAAGTTGGCAATACTGATCAAATATGCTGATACAGACCGCCAAGCGCTTTTAAAGGAGATTAAAGTCTTGAAAGACCAGCTGAGCAAAACTGCCGGAACAGGAGATTATCAAAAAACTAGAACCAGAGATGCAGGGGCGCTTAACCAAATATGAGCAAACCATTAAAGATCGCAAGGCAACAAAATTCAGAAGAGATAAGCTCAACTACCAAAGGGGGCACATTTTTTCTTTCTTCAGACGATTTGCCAATATATAGCGCCAAAAATTACCACAAAATGTACAGATCAGTGGCGCCAAAAAGCATGATGAAACGAGCTCAGAATTAAGCTCTGAAATAGAAACTGATAATGAAGACAATCATCCAAATGTGGCAATACTGTCTGTAGAGGATGAGTTGCGTTTTTTTTACACTGGGACTGCAATCTCAATCTCAGACCTCTGGCAAGCCAAGACAGAAATCCTCGAGGAGGCAGCAGAGGAAAAGGAAGGACAGGAGAATCGGGCGAAAGAAGCGGCAAGAAAGTGACTGTCCAGAAGAAGAAAGGAGTGACAACAGCAGCACTAATATAATCAATTTGACTGATTTAGAACTCAGCATGGAAGAGAGTAAAATCTTATCTCTAGACTATCACATTGTGCCCCATTAAACCTAGACTGTGCTCATACTAGAATTGATTGTTTCAAGTTCATTAGAAAATTAAGATTATGCAAATTCTTTAACAACAGAAGCACAGCTTTGCCGGACGACTCCTGGGATTGGGAAGATTTGGGTAATCTTGCCATTTCTGATTTAAACTTACTGAGGGATATGGATAGCTTATCCAGAGGAGAAACCGATGAGGTCACTGATGACAGGGTCAATCAAGATCAGGGGCTTAATGTTTTGAGACACCAATCACTCCATTTAAACCAAAGTCCATCTTTTCACCCATGGTTCCACGTGAATCTATAGATATGTTTGCAGAATTAGTGGTACATGATCTTAAGGCACTGCAGAAGAGCCAGCATGCTATCAACACCACGGCGTCCACAGATTTGTTTCATATTCAATATAAGTGTTTAGTGAGAATGTTACGCCAAAGAAATTGTAAAATAGTGAGACAAGCAGACAAGTGTGGCAATATTGTTCTATGGCCACTTGCTATGTACCTGGAAGAGGCCAAGGGGCACCTGGGAGATGGCCAGTTACTGTAAAATCGATAGGAGTGAGAATCTGAACATCAAAGTCACATATCACACTGAATTATCCAAGTGGAGGTCATCAGGACTCATCACTCAAGCTGAATTCCTTTTCCTTAAAACCAAATCACCGATTTTACCAATCCTTTATTTCATACCAAAAATCCATAAGATCGTAAGCAAACCACCGGGCCGTCCAATTATTTCTGCAATTGGCGGCCTGTTTGAAAATACGTCCAAATATGTTGATTACTTTCTTCAAGAATCTGTCAGGAACTTACCGTCTTATGTTCACGACACTCTGGATTTTTAAAAAAAAGTATATGATGTCAATTGGGAAGATGACTATATTTAAATGACTCTGGACGTGCCATCCTTATATACGAGTATTTCCCATAATAATGGGATGAGAGCAGTAGAATAATTTCTAAGCTCCAGGCCCTTGACAATATATAAACATACTGAGATGTTACTAAATAGGATCCACTGGTGCCTATACAACAACATATTTTTGTTTGGGTCAGACCTTTATCGTCACTTTAGGGGGACAACCATGGGCACCTGCTTCCCCCCCAGTTATGCAAACTTGCATATGGACTGGTTGAAGGAGCAGGTGCTGGCCCAAGAGTTTGCCCAAGAGATGACGGATAACGTGATCTTATGGTCGTGTTATATAGATGATTTATTCATCATATAGAGAGGCACTCAAGACACGGCAGAGAAATTTGTTGAGAGAATCAATATTAACCATCTGAACCTACATTTCACTTCCCACATCAGTGCACAGACAGTCCAGTTTTTAGATCTCACTGTGTATGTTGATCAAAACAAACTGCACACTAAAACCTTTCTGAAGACTACTGCGGGCAATACAGTTTTGCATGCCCGCAGTTTCCATCCAAATAAACTAAAATACAGCATCCCGTATGCAGAAAATCTCCGCATGCGGAGGAATTGCAGTAGAACGTACAACCACAGTTAGCCCAGCAAGAATTTAGAGACAGACTTGCTGCACGTGGTTTCAATGAGAAGGTGCTTGAGTGTGCCAGAATTAGAGCCAATTCTCAATCAAGAGATCAATTGTTGTTCTCAGATAAGAACACAGGTTTAGAAAGTCAGCAAGATATTCAACCTATTACAGGCTTTAGCATCCAGCACCAGAGAGTGAGCCAAATCTTACAGCAACACTGGCATCTGCTCCAAAGTGATCCGGTCATCGGTCCAAAGATACACTACAGGCCTCTCATTGCATTCCGCAGAGCAAGATCAATGAGAGATGATCGTGTGGTTAGTAGTCCGGAAATGCAACAACTCGGGACGTGGCTTAGGGGCAGTGGTGGCTTCAGGAAGTATCATAAATGTAAGGCCTGCAAACATGGAGTCAACACCTCACAATTGGCCTTACCTTTTTCAGATGAAGTGTGGAAAATCAAGCAAACAGTACATTGCAAGAGCGAGTTTGTTGTTTACGTGTTGAGGTGTACTTGCTCTAAATTGTACATAGGTAGTTCAATTCTAAAGGTCCATCAACGTATTTTGCAGCATGTCAGAGCTATTAAACATAAGGACCAGACATATCCTGTAGCTAGACATTTTAAAGAAGTACATGAGAACAGGATAGAGGATTTGAGTTACTTTGTATTAGACCAAGTGCCGAGTAGAATCAGAGGAGGCAACAAAGAACGCTTCCTTAGGCAATTGGAGTCTGAACATATTCTTAGGTTTAATCAAACGTGCTGGCAGGGTTGAATATAGAAGAAGAGCTTCACATTCATCTATAGAACAGAGAATAATGGTTTAGAATCAATTTATACAATATAGCCAAACTGAGTAACATTGTGTGTATTAGATTTTTATTTATGGGTTTTTACGCACAAGAGCACTTTATGAAATTTTGGCTTGATGGTCTTTTGAAGTCACTTTAATAGATTGCAATATTATGTACGGATCAGGACTGTGGCAGAACATAGTATGAAATATATCCATTCAATGTGATATGGTCCTTCCTGCAAATGTGCACATTCTCTGTGTAGGGGGTTTCTTTTAAAATTGAATATTTGAATTTTTGATTCTTGTGTATATAATATGCCAATTTGCACCAATGCACCTTGCACTTTTGAAAACGGGCATTTGCCCTTAATTCTCTGTGCTTGTATGTCGATTGGGTGCTCTTTGTCCAAATGGAGCCGTATAGTAACACAGGATGAGTAATTTGGTATCAAGACAGGAAGGATATTGCACTATATGTGTAAGTTTGCACATCATTCTGCAGCAGTTTGCGCAAATTGCATTTTTGTACAATATGACAATCTGAACATGCACATCGCACTTTAGAGCAAAAGGGCACTTGCCTGTGATACCCCTTTGTTCATTTAATGTCGCTGACTGTAAGAGGGAATTTGCCAGACCCTGATCTATAGTGTGAGCTGCTATATTTGCAGGTATCAGACTAGTCTGTGCAATGGGGCTATGTGATTAGGACTTTGTAACATCACTGTTGAACCGTCTAAAATCATGAATTTTATTTCATTTTATTTTGTATTGCTACACTGAGATTGTCACATAAATATGATGCATTCACATTGCCTTGATATGGTGTAACAAGATGTACCGGGTCAATGTGCACAATTTGTGAGTTTTTGAGCACTGTCACCTTAAATGAAAGTTCAAAGCCACAGGTATGAATAGGTCAAAATGGCGACTTACAGTTCTTGTGAGGAAGACTGTGGTGATGGTCGAAACGAGTCACCAGAGCCACAATTAAAGTCTGCTGAGAGCGAACCAGAGCGTGCTGGAGCCTGTTTTCGGAGTGGGAACAGGTATGTTGATATATATATATAGGTGATCAAGGCAGGTGTGCCGAAACGCGTTACAGCGTACATGAATTAAACGAGAGACGAAATTGCCAACGCTACCCCCGTGTCGGTGTCCGATTCATCAGGGAGATTCGGAAGTGGTGTTTATATATATATATATATATATATATATATATATATATATATATATATATATATATATATATATATATATATATATATATATATATATAGATAGATAGATAGATAGATAGATAGATAGATTGCCATAGTACGTATATGTGGCGTTAGGTACAGAACATCTAGACTTACTTACCTGTCTCTATTTTATTTTCGAAATTTTGTCATTGATATTTTATCCCATTGATATTCTGGTGTCAATACTCAGGGTGAACACCAAATAAGGTTCAGAATAGAATGTTGAAAACTTTCTAAACTTGGCCCTGTGACTGTATTCACTGCTGGTGTAGGCAGGTCCCTGGCATCAGCAGTGGCATAGCTAGCCCTTTGGCCACCCGTGGCGGTCCCTGTGTTTGCCACCCCGCGGTGGCCTCACTGAAGAGTGTAGAGGTGCTGGCGAGATTCCTCCGATTGCTGCCCCGCGACAGCTGAAGAGCAGGAGGTAAGGGCCGCCGCCCCGAAAACTCATGCCTCCCCTTGCTACACAACTGGGCATCAGTAACACACAATCCTCAGCTGTAACTTCAGGTATACTGACGTCACCTGTTGCCTGTGCTTATCACTTTCTGTTCATCATTTTGTTCACGCTGATAGTATTATGCTTTTGATTGGTCACAGTTAGAGAGTACTGGAATTTTGACATGTACTTTGTATTTATGTGTTTTATCTTGAAATAAAATAAAATGCACTCTTAAAAATAGTCCATCTTTTCTGAACTTCAGGGAGCCTAGCCAGGTCTGATAGTTGGGAATGGGATACAATTACACCAAATCTTAACAAAATGACAAAAAAGGCCCAAGTCCTCTGGAACAAAAGAGCGAAGTAAAGTATAAAAGAGAAATACAAGATCCAATGAAATCACGGGGCTGCTCATCCAGAGAACTTACTACTATGTAGACATTACTGTCTACCTGCACTAGAAAAAATATAGAAAGTCTAAGCTAGAGCTAAATCCAGAGCTAAATCCCACTTCCCAATCACAATAAGTGAGCAGTTCGATTATCAAAAGAATTGTTTAAACAACTGCAACAGCTCCTAAGTAAATTGGTGTGGGGTGGGCAATAACACTGTATTAAATGGGACATCCTCAGCCAATGAGGAAGGGGGCCTGGCTGTACCTGACCCATACCTTTATTACCTCATCGCTCAAGCTCATAACACCAAATGGTGGTTCCATGATTTTAAGTCACTAACTCACGTCATGATTGAAAAAACTCTCTCCGAACCAGATTCTTTATTGACTGTTGTAAGAAGGCGACCTGGTGGCCGGGGAGAAGTGGTGGATGTGATTGAGAACATGAGCTGGGCATAGAGGGAGATTGCTGGGCACTTGGCGATGGACATGCCCTACCCCTCACCCAGGCCTGGACTGACCTATAGGGCAATCATGCAGTTCCCGATGGACTGGTGTGACAGATCATTGTATGGGGTGTCTTTTTAGCAGTGAGGGGCCATATATTACAACTTTATTAACTATATGCTTCACTAATGTGGGCCACTTTTATTTTGGTGTCTGGTACTATTTTTTGTCCCAGCCCGACCCTGCCCCTGCCTCTTATTGATTATCAAATCACTGCGTTGCCTTACTCTGCCCTGGGAAGGCGTTCCATGGGGTTGCGCTGGCGTTCCCCCGCAACTTCGATGGTTTTTTATATAGTCCCAGATTTACCAGAACTAGTAAACCTAGGAATGCGCCAAAAAGATACACCTTCACAGGAGAGGCGTAACGAGGAGAAATATCTGTATTTCTCCTCATTACTTTCTCTTTCTATGTGTGCTGTATTCCGCAGCACCCATAGAAAGAGGAAAATACCTCTCAGGATAGTTTTTGTGCAGGAAGGTGTCCCTTCCTGCACAAAAACAATACTGCATGCAACGCAGGCACCCTTGAACCATGGTGCAAGGCTGCCTGCTTTCATACCAGGCTGCTAAAAGGGCGCCAGTGCAGTGGAAAAGGCTGGAATGCCCCGTATTGCCTTCAATATGGCGCATTCCTGCCCTTTCCCTGTCACGCAGTGCAGCGCAGCAAGGTGACTTGCTGCCCTGAACTGCGTGGCAGTGCCATAAATAGCCCCCCACCCCCAGTGAGGCTTCAGCTGCCTGCACATACACGTCAGTCTATGAGTAACAGGTCTGGCGGCTCAGTGGGTTAATGCATTCTCTCTCCGAATCTGTCTTTGACCTCATGGTCACATCACAGGTTCGAAGCTTAGCCAGGTGCACTCAGGTTTTCGCCCTTCCGAGGTGGGTAAAACGAATATTAGTCCAACGCCAAGACACCAAAGGGTAGATGGGTGATTTACAAATAGACATTATGGGGCATATTAGCAAGGGCACTATCGCCGCTTTAGCGGCACTTTTTGCCGCTAAAGCGGCGATATTCATATCGCCCTATCAGCAAACTGTCTCTAACAGCAGTTAGCGACAGTTTTCGGGCATTAGCGCCCGTTTTTTTACCGCTTTGCATGTCAGCGATATTTATCGCTAATGACATGCAAAGTGGGCGTTCCCGACGAACAAACCTGGGAAACACCCGCTAACAGGCCTATCGCCTATTAGCAAGGTGAGCCATGGCCCCAGTTAGCGACGTGAAAAGTCGCGCTAACCGGGGTCATCGCCATTTATTTAACACCTGCAATTAGCAGGTGTTAGCCATACCTAACATGGGGGTGGATTATGCTGATACGACCACAGGGTCGTATCAGCAAGGTGTTCTCCCTTCTCCATGCAACATCGCTGGTTTTTCAGCGATGTTGGCCCATTTCCCCCGCTATCGCTGGAATATTCATCGCCATAGCGCTAATCGTTGCTAATACAGCGTTAGCGTGGCGATATATTCCAGCGATAGCCCGCGATAAAAAAAATCACGCTAAGCAGGGTTAGCGATGATTATCGCCTCTTCTTGCTAATATGCCCCTATGTTGTAGAGAATGCACCGAATCTTGAACCATGCGCTAACGATCAAAGATGTTTAAGTGAAATGGCAGCTAAGGGATTTCTTTCTCACAAATTCGCATACACTTGCTGTTCCATTCAGCTCTGTTGGAAAGATGGATTTTTGGTGCCCCAGGCAAAAATACATATTTCCTTTTGGGTGCTCACTCTTCACTGGCAGCAAAGGGCAGAGCTGTTTTTTCCAATCTGGTGGCAACTTGTGATCTCACTGCCCACAGGCACACAGAATCCTGAGGTTTAGCAGGCCTTGCAGAGAGAAAGAGAGTGATAGTACAGCGCCTTGAAGCCCATCTTCTTCCCGCAGCTGCACCAACTGTGCCAGTCGAGGATACTGTTGCGAAGGAGGGTTGAGCAGAGGCAATTCAGTGCCATACAGAGCTCAAGGACTGCCTTTAATATGGCTACATAGACACGTTAATGTAAAGCACTCCGAGCTCACTGCACAAGGATATCCCCCTCTACTCTTGGTCTGCTAATAAATGACTATTCGTGACCACATTATCAAACGTGAAGCCGAGGGAGAGGTTTCATATCTTGTGCAACACAATAACTACGTACATTGTGCAAGGGCTGGCAGCGCGAGGATCATAGGCGGGGTCACGAGGCAGCTCTGGGAGGGATAGAGATGGGGGCTCTGGCTCTGGCTCAGCCCGGGCCCTCCTGGACCCTTGACCCCGAAACAAGCCGAGCTTTAATGTTGTTTCTGCCTGCCACCCACGCTGTAAACCATGTGCCAAGAATCAAAGGCACGGCATTAACCTTTGATGTACAGTAGAAGACAGAGAGATAGCCATCTAGTGACTGAAATCCAAAAACCTGGGATCAGTCTCAGCTTTTCTACTTGACCGATATGGATGATCTCAGGAAAATGTTTTATTTCCCCAAGTCTCCTTTTTCTTCATTATTCCCTATGAGAGTATTTTCATAATTTGTACCATAGAAAAACTTCTCGTGTTTAATAGCCTATAATGTTGCTCCATCTATAGTAAGAATCTAGGCTGATGCAGGATACATATGGGGACTCATTTGCCTCTTAGTTAACTAATGGCATTGTTTGGGGGGGGGGGGGGTGGAGGGTAGGTTGTAGGGGTGGGCAGAATATTGCGTTCTGCCGAAAGAATTGGCAGAGTTTTGGTGACTTCACATTACTCTTGTAACAAAGAGCTCTTACCAAATTCCGCCAATCGCCACGTAGCAAAATGTTTTCTCACACGTGGCTTGAGAACAGTAAATTGGCATGCACAAGCGAGATTTGGCATCCCCTAGCACGATAGCTAGGAGGACATCCAGCAAGATGTTCATAACTCAGGAACTTGTGGGCAGTCGCGACCGGTCGCAGTCAGAAGAAGCCGCTCGAGTAGAAAATCTACTCGAGCGGCAGCCAAATCAACTCAAGTAGCTGTGCCCTCGGGCACACCGCGTGGTGCTGTTCATGCTGATTTTTCAGTGCGTCACGCGCTACTGGCGCTAAATTACAGCATAAGCAGCGCAACGTGCCTAATTCCATCCGTTGCCAGAACTTCGCGGAATCTCGCTGAGTTTTTATAGAACTCCATGGAATTCCACAGAGTCAAATTCCGCAAGTTCCTCCCACCCCTAGAAGAATGTTCATCATTGACCGAGGCTAACAGAAAGGGGCAGAAGCACACATGCCAATAGACATGATTCAGGCAGAAGACTTCTGATTTTTAAAGCCAAAAGTGGCTTTATTTTAACTGTCTCCCGTCTGAAATTGCCTCTGCTTCAATAGAAGGCAATGGGCAAAATGCATTCCCCTGAGTTTATTTTCTGAATCCCCCAATTTCCTGTTCTAGAATGTTGGCATGTATGCAGAAGACCGGAACCCTTAAACAAAGCCCTATTCTCATCTATGAAAAAGTGGTTTGTATTCTAAAATCGTAACATTCAAAGCCAGTCAATAGATATGACACCCTGTTTCCAGCATTGAGCGAAGTTCACTTGCTTGGCAAGAGTGTCATGGGCCATAGAGCAAGCAAGGAAAATGTCCCTTAGCCCCATGGTTAGGCCATGAAAGAAGACAGAATTGGGGATACAGAGGTCCCCTCAGATACCTTGGCCCTGACAACCTTTAAAATATGTTCACAAATCACCCTTTCATTACCCTACTTCCTCTCCTTGCCTCTTCTCTCTGAGCACAACCTCATTGGAGTAGAATTCCTGTCTGTCTTATTATCTACAATGGTATTTCTGCAAATTACCCACTCCTCATTGCATAAATCATGTGCTTTCCTTCCTTCTGAAACCATAGCTATGCATCCTAACCATACTTAATCTCCTCTGACCTATCTATTCACTCCGCTAGCCATTTGCCAGAATTCACATAGCCCCGACTAGAAATCTGACTTAACTCCTGTTAATTTAAACTACAACAAAAAAACTGGAGTAAATGCATGGGATGGTTTCCTTGAGAGCACAAGACTAATCCCAATATTTTTAATAACACTAACTACTAACCTTTGGTTCCAGGTCTTTTTGTCTGGAACGATACTTAGTTCCAAGACGATATTGCGCCAGGACTTGGGATTTTGTCCATAAACCATACACTCTTAGAGCATATCTTACATTCTCTATTCAGTGACCTGACCTATACTTTAACCCAGGATTTGTGGGTCTCACCACATCCAACAGCCTTCTGCGTAGACTATTCACCCATCTCTGTCGCTTCCATTAAAATATACACAGTTGTGTGTTATCATCTGTTTGCCTATGGCGAATGAAGCCCGATTGTTGAGGAGCGATCAGAGCGGGCCAAAGAAGCTGGAGCCGGGACACAAGAATTAATGTAAAGATTTTGACGGTGCAATTCAGCAAAGCAATAGGCTGGGAAGATGAACAGAGTGTTGGAGGCTTGTCCGGCTTCAAGAGAAGGGTATTGTGGGACCACAGCATTGTATCTGTCACCACCCAGGACACCAAAAAGGAGTTGAAGACCTTCACTAGGGTTTCCACCAATATGTGGCAATATATCCCTTCTACAAGGTAGTCGGAAATATATCTGGGCCTGGAGCATTTCGGGAGGGAAGATTATTTATAGCAGCCCGGACCTCCTCTGGTGTGATATCATCTTTGAGCAAGCACAATTCAGCGTCAGGTCTAGGGGCATGAAATCACTCAAATGTTTGTCCTGAGGCTGCCCATCTAAGTCCTGGGCTCGAAACAAGGTAGAGTAGTATTGCTGAAAGACAGCGTGAAACTCTACCATCTTTTGATGTAGCTGGCCCTCTTCATCTCTAATCTCCCTAATATGATTGCATGCTTTTAGTATCTGCAGTTTGTGGGCCAGGAGCCTGTCAGCTTTGTCGCCTCGCTCATAGTAAGTTTGGTTAATATACAAGAGCTTCCTGGCTGCTTCCCTCATCTAGATCTGTTCAAGCTCTCCCCAAAGCCTGCGGAGCTACCGCATAGACATGTGGGATCATCTCAGTGTGGGATATCTGAGCCTCGAGTTCTTGTTTGCGAAGTTTAGTCGCATGTTCAAATGTTAAAGTGTGAGAAATCAGCTCCCCTCGGAAAACCGCCTTAGCAGCACCCCAAAGCGTTGCAAGGAATGCTTCTTTTGTATAATTCTTGGCAAAATAGTGCTCTGTCATGTCCTTAATGCAGTTGCCCAGGGCCAAGTTCCAGAGTACCACCTCATTCACCACCCATAATCTCGGGAACGGTCTCTGCAGGTCTGCCGGCCCCACCATTAGCCACAACAGGCATGGTCGAAGAGGACTTTGACATCGATTTTGGAGTCTTGTAACCTATGTAACAATGACTGCGAGACTAGGAGGTAATCTAAGTGGGAGTAAGTTTTCTGGACATTGAAATAGAAGGTGTAGTCCCATTCGAAGGGATAATGATGGCACCAAACCTCCACCAACATAAGGTCTAGTAACCCTTGCACAAGGGCAGGGGGTAGGGATCACCCTGTCGAGTGATCCAACCGCGGGTCGAACAGGGTGTTAACTGCAAAATGGGAAAGGCTCGGAAACAAATTGGTATAGAACTCCTCCTTGCGTTCATTGGGGCCGTATATAGAGAGAATAGTCATCGGAGTAGCACCTAAAGTTCCTCGGATGCCTACCTGCCGTCCTTCATAGTTATTATATGTGCCATCCAGTGTAAAAGATAGGTCCCTTGGGAGAAGGATTGCCACACTTCGGGACTTGTGACCATATGAAGAGTGGAATTGTGTTGAATACTAATAGGAATGAAGGTGTTTGGCGTCTGTCTGAAGGAGATGAGTCTCTTGAAGTAATGCCACGTCCAGATTCATCTGCCTAAGCCACAGTAACGAGGCCAGCTGCTTCATAGGGGGGTTTAGTCCCTGGATATTAAGTGATATTATGTGTAAGGTAGCCATGACGAGTCGTGCGTGGTATTGTGATCTACGTCTGAGACATGGACATGAAGATACTCTACAGGTGACCCACCGCCCATAGTGCCCGAAATGTGTGTCAGAAAAAATACAAAAAACAGAACAACAACTAAAGACAATATATGGCTGGAAGAACAGCATCAAGTGCATAGTGCCAGGCCTCAACCAAGACCTGGGCCCAGAAAATCATCGTCCAAAACATGCAAAAGGATACAAGTAGAAGAAGAAGTTGTAATCTAGGAGAAGAGGGGCAAGCTCCTGTATAATAAGGAAGATCCCCCCGCTCCTCAAGCATCCTCGTAGCTAGTGGGGCGGCAACAGGTGAGGAGCTGAGATTATGCGATCAAACGTTCATGTAGACCACCCAGTCCGGGCCAAATTCCCTCAGGATCGGGGTCATGGTAACGTGTTCTCTTCAGATGTGGGTAGTCCCCGGTCCCATTTGCCCTGACTATGCTGCTTACGTGCTTTCTTGCAAGCAGAGCGGGAGGACTTTAAACGCCAGCCCCCCCTTGGTCTACTGGTGCAAGGCCTTCAACCCCTGGGGCTGTTCACAATCCGAGGTGGGTGGCCTACCCAGTGCCTCTCGGACGCCCTGAATTGTGCAGACTGGAAATCTTTTCTCCTTGAAGGTGAATTGCAGGCAGAAGGGAAAGCCCCAGCAGTACTGAATTTTATGTTTTTGCAGGTGCTGAGTGATCACTTTGAATTCTCTCCTCCAGACAAGGATTTGAGCAGAGACATCTTGGAAAAGGGAGATGGTGTCTCTTCAGAACATAATCTGTTCTTGGTGTCTAGAGGCTTGCATGATCTGCTCTTTGATATGGAAGTAGTGGACCCTAGTAAGAGTATCAGGATTAAGATTCCGTTGCTGATGAGTCGTGGAATACACCTTGTGGGCGCAGTCAAGGGGGACTGACTGGTCTGCGGCAGGTTAGAGGATATGAGTGAAGAGAGCCTAAACATAAGCTTTGAGTTCTGTAGGGAGAACCGAGGTTGCATTGCCCCTGATCCGGATATTGTTCCGCCTTGAGCGATTTTCAAGATCGCCGAGCTTATCCTGGAGCACTACTTGATCACACTACAATTTTTCTATACAAGTAATGCGATCCATATTGTCCTGAACCTGGTCCGCCACCGTAGATTCTACCAGCTCCAGGCAGGAATCCGTCTTACACAGGAACTGATCAAGGTAAGACAAAGCTCGGTTGAAGTCCTGCTGGAGAAAAGAGATGTCTTTATGAAATTCTGAAGGCAATATCTGGATGTCTTCTTTGGTTGCCGGGGCCTGGGGATCATGACTGATGGTCATGAGTGCAGAACATCGTGCCGCTGCAGCATGTCTTTGATCGGCGAGGGGTTCACTCTATTAGCCAGCTTCGGAGCCATGATGAACGACGCCTGTCAGCATAGGCCCCATCACAGAGCCCCGAGGATTTAAGGCCTACTTTTCTCTACTGGGTCTCGATCTGTATCGTCCCTTGGAAAGCAAAGGCACTAGCATCGAGTCGTCGTCGCACTCACCACTCCACACAGGGTCCCAAGCCGTATCTGCACTCGAGGGAGTCGCCCAACGCTAGTCGCTGAGCACTACACAGCCCCATTCATGGGGAGGGTCTTCCTGGAGGCCCTCTCAGGACCACCAGCCACCAGCACTGTGGAGGCACCCTGCACTGCTTCTCATGTATTGTAGGGGGCCCCTCGATAAAGGTCGATCTGCTGCGTTCAACTCAGGCCATGAGGTGCCACTCAGGTGGACCCCTGTCAGCTGACAGGCCACCTTCTGAGCCGGGCCCACCTAGTGTCTCCCGCAAATCAGAGGGCCCCACTCCGCCTCCTCCGTCACATCTAGGGGGCCCCACCATTTATTTGGGGCCTAGCCTCACCTTTGACTTCCAGGCCATCCTCCTCCACCTACAGTCACTGGACCAGCTCACTGCCCGATTGGAGCCTGCCCATACCGTCGCGGCCCCGGGAACCCATCACTCCTCTGAGCTCTTTGGTGGGCGGGCCTGCTCTCCTGCAGGGGCCCACCTGTTCTGCAGCCACGTGAGGTGCCGCCTATGGATCCCCAAATGGCACCCGAGGCAGGCCTGCTATCTGGCCAGAGCCCACCCGGGCCCAGCATCAGGGCCCGTACGGGCCGCTCCCTGCAGCGACGGGACTCGGCGGCCATCACAACATCAGAGCTCTGCTCAACATCACGGGTCCTCCAGGGGGGCCCATCTCCTTGAGCACCTAGGCTCCCCTTGCTGCTTGCGTGAGGGCTGCCCTGTGGGCTGTTGGGCCACCGATGATAAGTTCAGGGCATAGCGTAGCCTCACCGGCAAGATGGCCGCCATGTCATCCAGAGTCGAGGTACACAACATCTGTGTCCCCCGCTTGGCTTCAACTGCCGACTTCGGGCCCCCCCATCTCGACCGCTGCCTCCCTGGCTCTGGTGGCCAGGTCTAGACCCACTCTGCACAGGAGCTGCTTCAAAATTCGGGTGATGAAAAGGGACCCTGTGCGGAGCTCTGCGAAGACACGTCTTGCCTGGTCTCCACCCTGGACATGCCACCCAATCAACCTTTTCTAAAGACTTTTTAGTAATAGAAACCTTTTTTTTTCACTGAAACTAGATGTGCATAAAGATTTTCGCAGTGAAAATTTGGCTTTAACATGGAGAAAAGAGGAGAAATGCTTAGTTTCTCTTTGTTTTTGTTGTTTCTATGTGTGCTGCATTGTGCAGCACACACAGAAACATCAAATCGCCATGAATGATTGTTTATGTGCAGGAAGGGACACCTTCCTGCACATGAACAATCATTCATGGCGATTTGACACATAGAAGTTGCAAATCATCATTTTTAAAATGATTGTTTATGTGCAAGAAAAGACACCTTCCTGCACATGAACAATCATGTGTTGCACAATGCAGCATACATAGGTGTTACAAATCGCCATTCTAGATTGTGCAACACACATAGAAGTTGCAAATCGTCATTTTTTTAAAGATTATTTATGTGCAGAAGGGACACCTTCCTGCACATAAACAACCATTTCCCCCAACGCAGACACCCTTGCACTATAGTGCAAGGGTGCCATTGTTACTGCTAGGCAGCTAGATTTAGTGCCAGCGCTAGGGGAAACGCAGGGGTGCGCCACATTCTTGTGAATATGGCGCATCTCTGTGTTTTCAGAATGGCGGAGAGTGGCGCTAGCAATGTTTGCTTAACGCCATGCTTCGCCATTCCCTTGTGAATATGCCCCTCAATGTGTCTTTGCTGTTGTTGGTTTCAACATCAGTGAGGTCTGATTGAGAGCATCATCCAGATGGTTGTGCCTTTTGTGTATGCCACATCAGCAGCGAGTTTTGACACTATCGCTGTGAGCCATGCCATCCATCTGATTTATGTGCTGAAGAACAAGATGCAGAGCATGGAAAATATTTTACAGATTTCAATGATGCTGAAGCCATGGGTTTGGTTGGCATTATACTAATGTGTTCAAAGTCAAATCTGAGGATGAACACAGAGAGGGCATTGTTTACTGTTCTGCACTATCAGAGGAGGGTGTTGCTGAGTACAAGATGTGCCAGATGGACCAGTCTGTCACCTGACGCGAGAGAGACTAGCCATGCGGAGAATGAATAGGCCTTTGCAAACAAAGGATTGTGCTGTGTCAGAAGATGCATCTGGGCGCACCAGAGCTCAGGGAGCGTTCCGAACGGGACTGCTACTGCCAAACCTGTAGATGACGTCTCAGCCTTGAGGACAGGGCAGTCATTGATTAACCATTCTTTTAACACCTTGTCAGCACTTGGCCTGGGCAAAATGTCCATTACGCCCACATAATCTCAAGTCATTTCAGTAATTTTGCATTAAGCTTGTTACACAAAACGGTGGTCCAATTTTCACCTTTGGGGCTCTTCACTACTCAGTCGTCTCCCATTGAGGACGAGAGTGCACGGAACCTACTGTTGCGCTCCCGCTTCATACACTGCTGTCTCATGGGGGCACACACGCAAAGTTACTACAGCCCTCTACGCAGCCCTACTGATCCATAGTCAGAAACCGGATGCCAAATCTCGAGGGCGTTGGGCGTTGGTCCTTCGACCCCTCTAATAGACAAGCAGGCCAGGCCCTGCGGCAGATTAAGGAAGTATCTCCAAATCCCCGCTTTCGTTTTACCCAGTTTAACTACCTACACTAAACTCACCGCATATCGCGTATGTTTCCCGCTGCTAACTCAGGGTGCCCTGGTTGCGGGGTATTAGATGCGGGTTTCCTTCACTTAGTGTGGGACTGTCCAGTGATAGGGCAGGTTTGGGAGGAGGTGGTGAGTATTTTATCGGCCCTAGTTGATAGTTTGGTCTTACCCACCCCCTGAATCCAGTTTGCTAGGCGTTCAACCCAGAGCTTAATGTGATAAATACATAGGTTTCTCGACCTGACGTTTGTGCTGTGCAAACGCCAAATTGCAATGGCATGGAAATCACCAGTGGCTCCAGGCGTGACACTTTGTCTTCGTACTCTGTTACGATGGGCAAAGGCTGAGGCGGTGGTACTGGCGGAGGCGTGAGGGAGGGGGGCTGGAGGCGAAAGCCTTGTAGGCTAAGGATGATGCTAGGCCCCCCGTAGATGCATGAGCGAACAGACGCGCTGTTGCTGTACGCAAACGGGTGGTTGGCCTGGCTGGATCCCGGGGTGGGGGAGTGTGCCAGGCTGCGCTAAAACAGTATATACCTGGCTTAGATGGTTCCCTTGTGGCAGGGCCGGACTGGCCATACCGGGCATTGGACGTTTCCCCGGTAGGCTGGAGGCCAGGGGGCTGGTTTTCACTTAAGGGGGCCGATTTTCACCTTTCCAGGTCGCTCTCACTATAGGATTGGATGGGACACAGCAATTCCAGCATTGCAGTGCAATGACAATACAAGCCTCAGCCAAGCCGAATGGAGCTACCTGAGGCTCATTGTGCAGTGAGGGGGCTGGTCCGACAAAATTTGCCAGGGCTGCTTTTGGCTCTCAGTCCGGCCCTGCCTTGTGGTGTCGGGGAGGCTGCTAATGTAGCTCTAAGATGAGTGACGATGCAGTATGTTTTTTGTATTGCTATGAGAAAGACGGTGGTCATGTAGGGAGGGGGTTAATGGGACTCCAATATTGTCGTTCCTGAAATGTTGCTTATACTGTTAATAACGAAATGGGGAAAAAAGTTTGTTACATAACATTCCCAAAAGAAAACTTTATACCATATTGCCATTCCTTGCAAATATTTAGCTTGAGCAACACAGCAGCAATCAAGTGTCCAGAATACGAATGGCTGCTGTTTGCGGCGCTTGTGTTTTTTGCAGACAACATTTCAATCAATCATAAAACTTTATTTCGGCACACAATGCCATAAAAGCATCATTAAAAACACCCAATATAATACATTGAATTCATAAAAAATTTACACAGTTTAAAAATTTGATATAAAAATTTGGTATAAAAATAATCAATAATCCAGTTACTAGTGTAGCCCCTCCCACAAGCCCAGATTATGTCCGGAGAAGTACAATATTTGAGTCGGTCATACAAATTCTACAATGCCATTCTGCTGGGCCATCTTTTTTAGGATGGCCCTTCCGGTGCACCACATGGTAAATAAAAACCGTGAAATGGAGAAGACAATAGGCATTTGTGTGTCAGATTTCAATAGCCTATACACTTCGCTACAGTGTCTGGACCCCAGGTTCCTGCAAAGTTGGAGTAACCAGCGTGACCTAGCCCTCCTATAACCCTTACGAAAAAATAGCACGTGAAGTTCCGTTTCATCAGGGGTGTTACATGCCGGACATCCCCCGTTAGTGGCCCCCTCCCACTTACTAGTAAAGGAGCGCAGCGGGAGGACTCCGTATCTAAACTGTACGTAAAGCTTTTTGGCAAGGAGTGGCAGGATATCATCCAGCACCAGTTCTAAGCTATACCTGTTTTTTATTACCAGGAATTCCGCCGTCAGGCGGCCGGCGGTGGATCTCCTTTCGAGCTCGTTGAGCTTGAGCTCTCTATAGCTCTCTACCAAATTCCTTCTAGCAGTTCTTTGGGAGGTTTCTTCTGCATTGCTCCATAGATTCCCCCTACCCAAACCCTCACAAATACTCTTAATGTAAACCAACCAAGGTATCCTCCCTGAACCTCGCAGACCCATAACATCAATCAATTCGTCCCTATATGCAGCTAGTTCTGGGGTACTCCAAAGACGGCGCCAATAGAGAAGAGGTCTGAGAGCAACCTCGTCCGCAATGGGTCTAACCCCAAGATCCAAGCGGAGTGGTGTTAGGGGAGTACTAATAGGGAGGCCCATAAGGTGTCTGATAAAAGAATTCTCGGTGCGGACTAACGAACCCGATACGTAATGTCCCCAGAGTTCTGCTCCATAAAGAGCAGCACTCCTGGCCTGGACTTTATAGATTTCTACCACTGGGCTGACCAGTTTTTCAGTACAGCTCCTATATAGTTTTAGAATGCCCCCCGTTGTTTGGGTTAATTTAAACCCTGCTTTGTTAATTTGGGCACTCCAATCCATTCTTTCAGTCAGCGTCAATCCCAGGTACTCAAAGATGGTTACTCTCTCCAGGGGTCTACCATCCAAACAAGGATTGGGACGGGTGGAGTTGCCTACAACATTTCTTTGCGGCCATTTTGGCATTTCGCTCAAAAATATAGAGCCAGATGCCAGTTGTGGTTTTCATGTAATTATATGGAATTTCCACTTAATTTTACCCAAATTGTGCATAATTCCGCGAATGCAAATTATGTGAATTTCGCACACCCCCAGTCACACCATATATACTATATCAAACAAGCATTTTCAATGCAATAGGTCTCGCATTTGCGAACGCTTAAACTATTGGCATTGAAAATGACAATGCCTTTTATATGTGTTTTTAAAAGGAAAACATATATAAAAAGCATTGTTGTTTTTAATGCCAAGAGCTCTAATTCTTGCAAATGCAAGACTACTATAATGGTGTCCACGCCCCTTTTTTTAGACGCTGCTCACATATTAAGGTTACCGTGAGCAGCGTCTAAACAAAGGGGCGAGGCTACCATTATAGTGAAATCGCGTATGGTGCTTTCACCTAAAGTTTAAAAAAAAAAAAGTAATTTCAAAAGCTTTCTAGCGCGCCCGCTAAAGTGAAAGCGGCCCACGCTGGTAATTAATTAATTAAATGGGCGCGGCCGCTAAAGTGAATGCGGAGCGCGCCCTATATTAAATAATTAAATAAGCGCGTCCGCATTAAAGCAGACAGCGCCAGAATTTGAATAAAATATATTACAATTTAAAACAAAGCGGCAGGTGCTCCGATGCCGTGGGTGGAATAGGGGAAGAGCATTTAAGAAAATAGTGCTCACCAACTTATAAAGCAGACCATGTAACAACTGAAGTAAAAGGGTCAGTCCTTGTGGGAGGTTACAAGTGAAGACAAGGCGGTACTAAGGAGGGACTAACAAGCCTATGTACCAATCAGAAACCAGAATTTTTCGAAGGGCAATGACATAAGCCAATGACAAATATGGGCGGAGAGTGGGCAGGGCTTCAAGAGCATACTCCAATATAGCATGCCTTGCAGAGCGAGCAGCGCATGCACGCTGCCCTTAGGCTCGACCTAAAAAACATCGGCCTACAAAACCCCTTGTACATGACCAATTGTAAACAATCTAAAAGAGCTAATAAAATACAAAATCTACAGAATGCTTAACTATTTGTATCAAACGTCCTCAGCATAAATGATTGTCTCAGTATTCCAGACAAGCTATTTTTTTCTTAATTTGAGTTATGCCCTTGCATCATACTTCCTTGATTCTGAACAGGTCTTTTGGAAAAAGTAAAAAATTGCATTGTTGTGCAGGGCAAATTCTGATATTGTTAGATTTTTTTTCTAAAAGTATTGACAATCTGATTTCTTGACTTTCTAACCAAGTAACATCTCTGGAACATTTCCCAATGAAAGTTCCATGAATACTTGGTATTTTATCGGAATGGCCTGAAAGGGAAAAATGAATGACTTGCACAAATTCCTAAGACTTTATGTATTTTGATATTACCAGTCTGCGCTCTGTAGAAGAGGGCAAAAGTAATTAACCCTCATGCTCATAATCCATTTTCTATGAGATTTATAATATTTTTATTTTTGCTATTTGGGGGCGATCTTTGGGTCAATTTATGGATTCAGGATGTCCATAGAGAACCAGTGAAATTATTCTGAGTTCCATAAGGGGACGAGCAGCTGCAAATGACGTCTGGTTCGGAAATGGCGCCTGACCCGAACATGGCTGCGGGGTCGAAATTAATCAGCTTCCCAGGTTGTACTCTATGGTTAGAGGGCCCACAGATAATCTTAAAGAAACTGAGGAAGTTATGAGACAAATTAATAATGCGCATTTCCATTTGTCGAGGCGCGCGCCGATCCAGGAATAATTCTATGCTAATGAATGCAAGATCTGCGGCTGCCCATGCCAGAGGAATTATAGAATTACCGGGGAATCATAGGCCCAATCTGCTTTGCATTACAGATACGTGACTCGCGGGCACCCCAGGACCTGAGACTCCCAATTACTATTCCTGCAGAATATCAAATCCCGCAAGAGCTGGGAATTAATGCAAGGCCGCCGGAGCTGCACTTGTTTTAAAGCAAATATTAAGTGCATTCGATCCCAAAAGTCTAAAAATCTTTTTGTTATAACCTTTGAATGGCTGCTGCTGGAATGTACTTTAGATGCTAATCAGAGATTTTCCGAGCCGCTGTATTTAATTCGTCGCCGGCCGCAGATAAGAAGGGGTTCTGGGCGGATCTACCGCCTCTTACCTCAAAGAGGCGTCCAATCAGGGGTCCGAGTCCGCGGAGCTGGGGTGGCCCCAGCAGGAGGCGCTGCATCCCTCGGGGTGAAAGCAAGGATTGCTATGCAGCTGCAAACTCTGTAGCAAGGATTTTAAGGCCCAGGTTGAGAATTTGCCTGGTAAATACAGCAGGAAAGATTGTGGTGGTGACACCACTCCTGGCTGCATTTTTCACCTTTAAAGATCTGGACCTGGCACTTTGGGGACTTATCAGGGGGAAAACGTTGTATCTGCCGGCAATTTCATCAGCTTTGTCCCACAAATATCTAAGAATGAACAGAAGATACATGGTATTCTGGGATAACTCTCGGTATTACCGCTTTATCTCCCTGTAATACCACAGGTTTGTTCATAATGGTGAGGACTGGAAAGCGGTATTACCATCGAATCTGCCTGTAATGCCGGAGTTGTGTTCATATTGTTGAAGAGCAGAAAAATACCTGTCAATTACCATACATTCTCCCCCTCTGCACAACTACACCATACCTTAAACTGGTTAAGGTGTTAACAGCGATGCTATATCTACTGTCAGTGCCAATATCACTGCCACTGTCAACACACCCCTTTAAAGTATGCGCAGTGGACATTGGTTGTGGTTTTCTATGCCAGGCTGGGATGTTCCACTTGGCTTCTGTCAACACTCTCCCCAGACGCCAACCCCGGAGAGAAGGTGCAGGCTAAGTTAACACAGGTCTCTATGGGCAGTTGTGGCATCTGAGACTTGCAAGTCTATGATGTCATGGTGCTATGGTACCATGGTTACCCATGGTTCCTCACCATGGTTGCATTCTGTTCTTAGTTTCCTTGTTAGAATGTTTTATTTGAAATGCTTGTGAGCTGTTACCCTGACTGGCTGTGGCCTGGATGGGTCTTCCTTCTCCTTGGATTAAACCTAAACCTCTTTTCCACATCCTTGTGTCCTACGTCATCCTTTCCAGCTGCATGAGGATCTTACACTGGCGTAGACGGCAGCTGGAAAGAAGGAGGACCCAACAGCCTCAACATCAACTACTTTATGCTGAAAATCTGGGTGAAAATCTGTGGTGAAATCTGTGTGTGTTTTCGCACTTCATCCTCAAGGTACTGTACTACTACTTTACTTTGCGTTGGGGACTGGGAGCTTTCGCCGCGTTTGTACACCTCTTTTCCCTTGGTGTTTGTGACTCGACGCGGGCTCGTCCCTACTTCGACCTTTGTGGGCCCTTGTGAGTGCTTCTGGGCTCTGCTAAGAGTGCCTAATTTTGGGATTGGCATGGGATTGACAGCTCTTTACAAGATTTACCACTGGTGTTAAAGGAGACCAAAAAGGTGCATTTGGAACATTTATTTTGGTTCTCCTATACACATCTCTATCCTCTTCATTGGTGTTCCATTTCAAGCTTAAACCGTTTCTTACCTGGTAAGTCATGCAAAATGTGACAGCTCCCCCCTTTTTCTTAATGTCACCCGGTGAGCCTGCCATTAAATGGCAGAAGTGGAAAAAGGTGTTTGAGCGTTATGCCAGGGTTTGCGGTGTAAGTCTTAGTGCTGAGCGCAGAACTTCTCTTCTTTTGCATTGCCTGGGTTCAGAAGGGCAAGATGTATTTGATCACCTTCCTGAGCTTAGTGATGCAGAGAGCAAAGATCTTAATGAGTTTGAAATCTGCATCAGTAAGCTTGATAAACATTATTTGCCGAAGGTGAGCACCATACTTGAAAGGTACCAGTTTGTCAAGAGACTACAAAATAAGGGCGAATCTGTTGAGGTGTATGTCACTCATCTTAGGAAACTTGCCTCTTCTTGCAAGTTTGGTGAGTTGCTGGATGAGAGAATAAGAGACCAGTTCATGCTAGGATGCAGTATTGAAAAGGTTCGTGAAGAACTGTGGCTGAGAGACGAACCTTCGTTGGATGAAGTACTACAGGTGGCAAAAAGGATTGAACATTCTCTAAAGTGTGTTGATACCTTAAAGAAGGACAAGCAAGTTTCTGTTCAAGTTGTCAAGGAAGAAGCCAAGGTGGTATCAAAAACTGATAGCGCAGTAAAGTAAAAAAAAAGTACTTTTGTTCCCAAGTTGTTTAGGTGTAACAAAATAGGGCATTTCGCCAACGATAAAAAATGTTCTGCCTTGAATGTGGTTTGTTCCAAATGTAAGAAGAAGGGTCATCTTTCTGTTGTTTGTAAGAGCAAGCTTTCCGATTCTAAAGTTAAGAGCATTGAAACAGGTGTCCTTGAGGAAGACTTTGTCTGTGGACAAATAGTTGTCCAAATTGACTCTGCCTTAGAACAAAAATCTTGTCCTGTTGACACTATTCAAGTTGAAGGTGAATCTACTAAAGTTCTGTTCAACTCGGGGGCTAAGATTACTATAGTCTCCAAGGCTTTCTATCAAGCAAAACTTGCTAGTAAAATTTCCCTTCTAAAACCGGACATACGCCCCTTGGCTTATGGTGGTGAGCCTATACCTTTATGCGGTTACTTTTTGGGTCTCATTGAGTACTGTGGGCAATATGTTTCAGGTAAAGTTTACGTCTCTCAGAAAGGTGATAGCATCATCAGCTGGTTTCACCAGGGGGACTTAGGTGTCATGCTAGATCCTAGTAGTCCATCTCCCATCATCCTTAAACGTGAAGTTCAGTCTGTTTGTGTTAATTCTGATGTCACTGTTGAGACACACATTAGACGTAGATTTCCCAATATTTTTAGAGGGGGTCTTGGTTGTCTCAAAGGTTTTAAATTGGACATTCCCTTACGCTCCAACTCACAACCCTCTAGATGTAAGGTTAGAAGTGTGCCTTTAGCTGTGAGGGAAGAGATGAAGAAAGAGTTAGACAAGCTCAAGGCAGGTGGAATAATTGAAGAGGTGACTGGCACTGATTGGTTTGCTCCGGTTGTGGCAGCACGCAAGGCCAACGGGTCTCTCCGCTTGTGTGTGGATTTGAGGCAACTCAACAAGTGTGTGGTGGTGGATCGCTATCCTTTGCCCAATATTGCTGAATTGCTAGCGTTGTTGGGTGGTGCCAAAGTCTTCAGCTCCATTGATTTGGCATCCGCCTATCACCAGATTGAGCTGGCAGAAACTTCAAGGGATTTCACCTCTTTTATTACCCCGTTTGGGACTTTCAGATTTGTTCAGATGCCGTTTGGCCTGGTGTCGGCGGCTTCCGTCTTTCAACGTGCAATGGAGACGGTCCTCAAAGGTTGTGATGGTGTGTGCGTCTATCAAGACGACATTCTGGTCTTTGGAAAAGATCATGAGGAACATGGAAATCGTCTTGATGCCATTTTGGGTAGGCTTGAAGAAGCCAATCTCACCATAAAATTGGAGAAGTGCCAATTTGCGACTTCTTCGATGCATTACTTGGGGCACACGATCTCAGGGGATGGTATTACTCCCAAGTCCAATCTGGTGGACACGATCTCTCGTATGCCACCTCCCTCCTGTAGAGAGGAACTTATGAAGTTTTTCGGGATGATCGAATACTATAATAAGTTCGTTCAAGGTTTTGCTGAGTATTGCACTAGTATGAGGGGTCTTTTAAAGAAAGGCACAGAGTTCAAGTGGAGCAAAGACTGTGATCGTGAATTTGTTTCTCTTAAGAAGAGACTTTGTGATGCCCCCAACCTTAGGAGTTTTGATCCCACCAAGACCTCTATTGTTACCACTGACACTAGCCTTAAGGGGTTAGGAGCTGTACTTCAGCAAGAAGGTGAAAATGGGATGGAAACCATCACATTCATCTCACGTGGGCTCAAAGACCCTGAGTCGCGTTACTCTGTGATTGAGCGCGAGGCTCTCGCTGTGTTTTGGGCCATCAGAAAGCTTAAGAAGTTTCTTTGGGGGACAAAATTCTTGGTCAAAACTGATCACAAGCCACTATGTGAAATTTTCTCTAAAAAAGGGATAGATTTAGTCTCTGGTAGGATTACTAGGTGGGTCATAGCTCTCCAGGAGTATGATTTTGACATCAGGTATATCCCTGGGGAGGAAAACTGCATTGCTGATACTCTTTCTAGATTAGTTGTTGATGGACCCCTTGATGATACTGCTGATGATGAATGGAGTGGCAGTGATGTTCATGTGTGCGTGGTTGGCGAAGGAATCATTGATGAGAGTCAGTGGCGGCTCAAGTTATCCTTAGATCCTGTCTTATCTGAGGTAATGGGCCTCATCTGCAATGGCTGGCACTTAAAGAAACAAGCTTCTGAGGAAGCTTCCAAGTTCTGGGGAGTCAAAGACGAATTGGCTGTGTGTGATGAGATGCTTGTACGTGGCACACGCCTAATACCTCCCCTTGAGCTTCGCAAGGAGTTAGTGGAGTTGGCTCATGAGTCTCACTCTGGTATGTCTAAGACCAAAGAGAGGCTCAGGTCTTCTTACTGGTGGCCGGGCATGGACCTATGTGTTGAAAGGATTGTAAGGGACTGCATGGTGTGTGCTACGAGTGAAAAGTCCAAGCTTTTGAGAGTCCAACCCATGGTTATCAGGGAGCTGCCACGTGGGCCTTGGAAAGAAGTGGCTCTAGACATTGTGGGTCCTGTTCATTCTAATGGGCAACAAGTCTTCATTTTGGTTCTCCTGGACTTATTTTCTAGGTGGCCGGAAGTCCACTTTACCTATAGCATGGAGACCATTCAGGTGATTAGATTCTTAGAGGGTCTCATAGCCAGGGAAGGTTACCCTGAATCCATTCTCACTGACAATGGGGTTCAGTTAGTCTTGAAGGAAATGGAGTCCTTTTTGAAGAACAGGGGCATTAAACACAAAAAGTGCTCTCTTTACCATCCAGAAACTAATGGCATGGTTGAAAGATTCAACAGGGTGTTAAAGGAGACCATCTCATGGGCCAAGAATGCTGGGCTTAACTGGAAGGAGCAAGTCCTAAAAATGGTGGAGAATTATAGAGTAACTCCTCACAGTTCTACTGGTCAGTCTCCCTTTGTTCTCTTCAAAGGTAGGGCTCCATGCACTTTAGTTGAACCTTCATGGGTAAGGCTTCTTGAGGAGTCTGTCTCACGATCCTCTTCCCATGAGTCTGCCATGAACTGGCGCAAGAAGGAAGAGGACAAGTGTTTAGCTAGGAAAGTGAATTTTGATTCCAGGAAATCTGCTAAAGACACTCAGGCACATGCATCAAAAGAAAAACCGGTCGCAAACGGGCAGATTCTCAGAATCTGCCCCTTTATGATCGAGTTTTTGCATTTGGGATGCATCATCCCAAATGCAAAAATCACAATTTAAGTAATCTCTAAATTGCGATTACTTAAATTACGATTGCATTTAAGGAATCGCAAATTGAGATTCCTTAAATGCAATGCAACAAAGTAAAAAAATTAGCGATTTCGCTACTAGGGGGCGCAATTTACCATGAAGTTGAACTTCATGGTAAATTGCAAAAACTTTGAGCAATGCACTAAAGTGCATTTTTCAAAGTTGAAGGTTACACACACACATGTCCTTGGGACATGTGTGTGCGCAACATATGTGCATGGATCAATTTCAGCGGTGCAACAGGGTGTCCTTTTGACACCCCTGCACCCTTGAAATTGCATGCGCAATTTGCGTGTACCTATTGGTACTCGCAAATAGCTCTCGCAATTTCCCATTCATTCCTATGGGCCTACAGGCCCATAGGAATGAATGGGAAGCCATTCCTTATTTGCGACTCGCAATTTGCGAGTCGCAAATAAGGAATGTGAAGGAATCGCTATTATTATAGCGATTCCTACATGCATAGGATTTTGCGAATCCTTAATTGCGAATCCTTAATATTCGCTATTAAGGACTCGCAAAATCCAAGCTTGATGCATGTGCCAGACTGTGGTTAAAGTCGGTGACTTGGTTGTTGTCAGACTTCCGGGTCATAAAGTTATGTTCTCAAAGCCTATGCATGTTATTAAGGTGTTTAAAAATGCTGTGAGGGCTCAGGACCACAGAATTTGGAATTTGAGTAGAATTTCTGTGTGTTCTAGTCCGATTTCATGTGAAAGAGCTTCCTCTGGAGCGCTTTCTACTTCTAACTCTTTTGCTACCCCACGCATGTCTTCTAGGGTTGTTGTTAAGCCTCGTTACTTAAGTGACTATGTTTCATAATCTTTGTACTTTATTTTGGTCTTCTCTCATCTTTCCTCTCTGTGTTAACGGGGGAAGGTGTGTGGCATCTGAGACTTGCAAGTCTATGATGTCATGGTGCTATGGTACCATGGTTACCCATGGTTCCTCACCATCGTTGCATTCTGTTCTTAGTTTCCTTGTTAGAATGTTTTATTTGAAATGCTTGTGAGCTGTTACCCTGACTGGCTTTGGCCTGGATGGGTCTTCCTTCTCCTTGGATGAAACCTAAACCTCTTTTCCACATCCTTGTGTCCTACGTCATCCTTTCCAGCTGCATGAGGATCTTACAGCAGTGTAGAGACCAAGCCTGGGGTGCTTGGGGCTCACTGGATAGTGGGGATGAGGCCCTCACCAATGTCAGGAATATCCGTCCAGGACTGCATAAGAGTCAGTCGTGTTTCCTGATTCAAGTTCGAAATAACTTTATTTCGATTATCAAAAGCCATAAAAGTATGTGCAAAACACAGCATAAATTCAAATATAAATAAATATAACACATTGAGTAGTATAAAAGGTTAAAACACAGTTTATATAAAAACCTTTTAAAAATACCAAAAACACAACACTAGCAGCAGAGAAGAGGTACAATGCAAAAAGCGGTAGGGACCAATTATATATGTACACTTAGGGCCCTCATACGCAACAACCAAATAGCACCCAAAAATTTAGCGACAGCACAAGCAAATAATCAGTCATGCTGCCTTGTAATATCTCGTTGTAAGGTTCCCACCTAGGATAGTTGCCTCCGTGAGTTTTTTTGTTTTTCATTTCCAGTTCCGATTCCCTCTTATTAGGATTCAGTCCAAACTTCCTCATTACCACATTACGGCCATGATTACCATTCACACAGAGACGACGAAGATCTAATAGCATTAAATCTATCCTAATCTGCCTTGGCCTTGAATCCACTCAATTAAGGGGTCCCATATTCTCATGCCTTTCCAACGTGAATGGCTCCCTTTCCGCTTATATATGGCTATTTCCAGACTATACACCGCTAAAAGCCTGGCCAACCATTGTTGAAATACTGGCGGTCTATAATCCAGCCAGGCAGAAGCCATACACAGCCTTAAGATAGCCATTGAGATGAAAATCAATTTGTGTCCCTTCCCCATCAACTCTAGTACCGATATCCCCAGCAGAATGACATCATTAGATAACGTTACTTCTATTTTTAAAACCTCAGATAAAAATGTTGATATATCCTTAATTAGGTTTCGCAAAACATTACAAGACGCAAAAATATGGATAATGTCTGCGTTATAAAGGGCACAACGTGGGTAAACTGTTCTCTTTCCAACCCCCCATTTTGCTATCTTGTCAGGAGTATAATATAAGAAAAAGCAGGTCTTATAAAACTGTGCTTGTAGCCTAGCTGACATTAGAATAGATTGTGACAGCCCATATGCATACATAAATGTATTATCTGTAATCCCCACTTTCATCTGCCATTTTTGGGAACATTTATCCATATCGTCGAGCATGGCTGAGTTAAGATAACCATAAATTTCACCAATCGGGATTGATTTACCGTTTAAAATTCTCTCAATAATTTCCAATATCTCAAACCTAACCGGTCCACCTCCTTTCTGTAAAAGGAAATCCCTAACTTGGAGAAACTTAAAAAAATCCCTCCACTCGAGATTAAATTCTTTTTTATCTCATCAAAGGAGCGAAACCCTGAGATAGAGTAAAAAAGCCAATCTGAACAATTCCTACCTTCATCCATTTTTCCATATAGTAATCTCTAAAAGGCTTGGGTAAGTTGTGATTATTTGACATGAGTGTATATAGAAGGATAGTCTGCCAATTCCCAGAACTCTTAGTACAGCACTCCAAACTTTAAAGACACTAAAAAGGGTCTTAAAGCAAACTTTTTTATAATACCTGTCATGTAATTGTCGCCAAAGACATCCGCCGGCCTCTATCCCCAACATGAGTTCAAATGGAGACGGAACCATAGCTGTTCATATGTTAACAGGATTCTGCCGTAACAATTCTTGGCTATAAATCAGCATAGTAGCCCAGTAATATAGTTTCAAATTCGGGAGAGCCAATCCCCCCTCTCCCTTGGTAGGGAGAGAAACCTAAGGGCACGTCGAGGTCTAGAGTAGGCCCATATAAACCGGGAGAATACGTTTTCCATTATTTTAAACCATTGAGGAGAAAAGTCCAAACACATGGCCCTAAAAAGGTATAGAAGTTTCGGGGAAAAAAGCATCTTGATTACATTACATCTACCGCATATAGATAGGTGTAAATTATTTAACCTAACAAGTTCTTTTTTGGGGTTTTTCCAGGAAGGGCTCCATATTATCCCTAACCACATTGTCCAATCTTGCAGACAGACTAATACCAAGATATATGGCCTTTTCCACCACCCAGCTATCTGTCATCTTAACTTTATCATTAAGAACAATCTGTGTCTTGTCTCTATTCAGGGCATATCCGGATACAAGCCCGAAACGACCAGCCTCATCCTCGATTGCCACTATGGCGGAACTTGGATCAGGTGTTACCAGAGCGATATCGTCCGCATAGGGCAAAGTCTTAGTTGCCCAATTTTGCAACCATATTGCCAGAATTTGAATATTACTTTCCAGCCCATGGATAAATGGGTCAATAAAGATCGCAAATAAAAGAGGGGAGCATGGACAACCCTGCCTGGTTCCTCGAGAGATTACATTTTTTTCGGAGAGAGTACTATTCACCATTACCGTAGCCGTTGGTTCAACATATAACATTTTAATCGCCTGAATAAAACCATCCCTAATACCAATTCTAGACATTGCGATCCAAAGATACTGCCAAGAGACCCTATCAAAGGCTTTCTCCGCATCCGACAGGATAAGAGCCATAGGGTCTCCTGCAGAATTGGTAATATCAAATAGTGATATAGCTCATCGTATATGATCTATTGTAGACCTCCCGGGAATAAACCTGTGTTGGCGCTCTGAAATAATCTTATGGACTATAAGTGCGAGTCGCATGGCCAACAATTTTGAATAGATTTTAGGATCGCCATTTATCAGGATTATCGGGTGGTATGAACCCAATACCAGAAGAGATTTGTTCTTTTTTTTTTTTTAAACGCGATTTTGGCTGAGGATCATGAGCCAGGGGGTTGCCCACCATTAAAAATATGTAAGAATAATTTATTTATAATTTCTCTTAGCTGAGGGGAAAAAGTAAGATAAAATTCAGTGGGGATGCCATCTGTCCCGGCTGCTTTCCCACTTGCTAGACTATTCAGGGACAATAAGATCTCAACCCATTAGGGAGAGTTGTCTAGACTTTCCTGATCCTCCCTGGAAAACTTTGAGTATGGAGCTGAGTCAAGATATTCCATGATCCCACTCTGTTCAATCCCGGTACTAGCCGTATATAAGGTTTGGTAATACCCCCTGAATGCTGCCCTAAGCAGATCTGTATCGGTAATCTGACCTAAATCAGGATCTTTAATTTCTCGGATTAGGTTAGATGTTGTTTGTTGCCTAGTCCGTATTGCCAGATGATGGCCGATCTGTTCGCTAAGTTCGTACACTGCTTCTTTTTGAGTTGTTAATTTGTTCATTGCTTTATCCACCAGGATGTCGACAATAGCGGCTTTGGCGATAGCCACCCATCGTTGTTCTACCTCCAAATCCCCCCTCCCCTCCATGAACAGGAAATTTGCACTTTAGGATTTTGATGGAGCCATATAGGATTTGTTTTAGTGTGGGTTGTATCGTATTGACACTTTGATTGGGATATGTATTTATATCAACATGAAATGATGTAATGTAGAAGAAAACTAGGAGACATGCCCTCGAAGGCAGCGGCACCACGACCGGAACAGAGTGAAGTAGAGCGCCGCAATGCCCTGGAAGCAGTTGCAGCACTGGGGATCCAGACATATGGGGAGACTCCAGAACTCAGTTCCTCTGAATCAGCAACTGCCAGTGGTTCGTCCACCCGTAGGCCTGAGGACTTTGATGGGGGGAGACCGCCCGATGTTACCCCGCAACTGCTGATGACATCGTGTGAGAGTCTTCCATTGCTTGGTGTACTGAAGGGGGCTCCGTACGCAAGTATAGACTACTGTTACGATGCTTAATTCTGATGTTGCTCTTTAACGCTACAAGACTGTTGTAAGCACGAGTAGTGCCTCTCCTACGTAGATTTTCTGTATTACTCTCCGCCTCTTGCAATTATGCCATCACTGCTATTGTCGCATTGTATCACACATGCACCTACCGTTGTTTGGCCACGACTGTCGTCACACACACATAACACTCGCGCGCGCCAACGCACAGGCTGGGGGCGCGGACGACAACTCCGCGTCATAGAGGGGGGAAAAGCAACACACCTAGCTAGGCACTCGCTGCCCACCCCCATACCAATACCTCCATTGGAGTAGTTACTGCCACTGTTGGGCACTATACTAGTTTGGACGAGCCTCACCATGGCGCTCGCCCTCAGAGTTAAACTGGTTCAAGTTCACATTCTCAGTTTTAGTTTCTTAAGATCGACCCGTAACCCACACGCATGTTACACCAATATAACTACATGGTCCACCCCGCACCGCTTGGTCCAACTCAATAACCAGACATGACACAGTCTCAAATAGCCACGTGGAATATACGTGGCATGCACAAGCCCACACGTCGCTATTCCATATACTCGTACTTGCAATGCCATAAAGTGGGAATAGCCCTACTTCAGGAAACGCACATGTCCAAAGTAGAATTGGAGCACTTGCGCAAAAGGTGGAGGGGCCAGATTTTCGGCACCACATATTCGGCGCATGCGAGAGGCACACTAATATGGGTCAGAGCGGGAACCCCGTTTGTTTGTGAAGAAGACATCAATGACGCAGACGGCAGATACACTTTTGTGAAAGGGCGCTTGAATGGCCAAGAGATATTGTTAGGCTCCCTTTATGCCCCAAATTCAGACCAGGCCTCTTTCCTTACACGTGTATCCGAGGTGGTCGCCCGTTGGAGTGGGACTCCCTGGCTTCTAGGGGGAGACTTCAACTCTGTTTTAAATGTGGACCAAGACAGGTCATTCCCGCCCCTCAACAGGACCCTCTCTGCATTCAATGCGCAGGCCCTTTCTGATTGGTTGACACACTGGGCCCTATATGATGTGTGGCGAATTCTTAACCCCGCCGCCCGCGTATACTCTCATTATTCGGCAGTACACGAGTTACATGTGCGCCTAGACAGACTGGTGGTCTCACGGGCCTTACTCCCACTAGTCCGGGATGCTGACTACCTAGCGCGGACCCACTCCGATCATAATCCTCTATTGCTGCACCTCAGATGGGAAGCATACCGACCTCCGGTCCCCGCGTGGCGTCTCCAACCTAGTGCCCTTGAAGATCGGCGTTCCGGTCGTCACTGGGGACTGCGATCTTAGCATATTTTGAGCTAAATGAAGGCACGGCCAGCGATGCGCTCATTGAATGGGAGGCCTTCAAGGTGTCCATCAGGGGCCACTGTATGGGGGCCACGTGGAATGTTCGCAAACAACTCTCCGTTTCCCTAACACAGATTGAGGCTCAACTTCTGCGTTTTGAGCGCGAAGGGGAGGGGACAGGCAGAGATTTGCGGTGCCTGGCGACACTGCGTTCCGAACACGCGGAATACATAGAGCGACTTCGCTGCCACAATTATGCCGCACACACGGTGCCCGTACACACTCTGCGGCAGATAGAGCTGGCAGATTGCTAGCTTGGCTGATCCGCCAAGACCACACCCGTGCTCCGATTGGAGCATTACGCGCGCACACGGGACAACTCTTAGTTACACAGCGGGACATACATGCCGCTCTGACGCAACACTACACACTTCTATACCGGTCCCAATGTAGCTGCGATGATCAGGATCTGGGGAGGTTTTTGGATAGTCTGCAGCTGCCCAAAGTGACCAGGGAACACAGAGCGATGCTCAATGCGCATATCTCGCTGGAGGATATTGGCGAAGCCTTACAATCCCTAGCATCCGGGAAAACCCCAGGGCCGGACGGGCTACCGGCAGAGTACTATAAGGCGTATCGCGTCTCATTGGTGCAGCGTCTTGGTACTGTCCTCACCACTGCATTGGACTCTGGGCGGCTCCCGCCCTCCATGCGCGAGGCTCAGCTGATATCATTGCTGAAGCCAGGTAAAGACCCGGTGGAGATGGGCTCCTATAGTCCTTTAGCCCTGCTTAACACTGACTATAAAATACTGGTGAAGGTGTTGGCGGAGCGACTAGCGCAGGCGGTTCCGGGATTGGTCCATCCTGACCAAAATGGCTTTGTACCCGCCCGTAGTACCTCCCTCAATCTGCGGCGTTTCTACAGGGTGGCCACGTATGCGATTGGGGAGTGGCCGAGAGCGGGATGTATAGTGCTGGACCTAGAGAAGGCCTTTGATTCTTTAGAGTGGCCTTACCTATTTGCAGTACTGGAGAAGTTCGATCTTGGCCCAACCTTTATACAATTGACGCGTCTTCTCTACATTGATCCAACTGTCAGAGTCAAAGTGGGCCCCTACATCTCCGATTCCTTCCCTATACAGAGAGGCACGCGCCAGGGGTGCCCACTGTCCCCACTCCTATTTACGCTCGCCATGGAGCCGTTGGCGGAGTCGCTGCGCACCCAGTTGGGGATTGGAATACCCGTGGGAGATGCTACCCATCAGGTTTCACTGTACGCGGATGATCTCCTCATCTACGTCAGGGATATTACCAGTATCCCTGTCCAACTGGCCCAACTACTGGAGGGGTTCGCCGTGCTCTCTGGTTTGAGAGTAAATGTGGCTAAGCCCTGCCTTTACCCGTTCAAAGATGGGCTTAGTGACCCGGTATTTGCCATGAGTGGCAGACCAGTACAGTGGAAGCCTGACACGTTCCGCTATCTCGGAATTCAGATCTACCGCCAACCGAACGATCTTTTTGATGGGAACCTAGGGAGGGCGGTGACATCCATTAAGTCGCAAATGCGATTCTGGAGCACACTACCACTGGCTGTAGCGGGTAGAAGCGATACCAAAGGGGATGATGGACGGAGCGTTAGAGCAAATCAAACGCTCACCCCCAGTCAACTGATCTGGGTTTAATCCATCATCATTCTTTAGCTCACTCCACCACCCCAGTTCAGACATGGCCATATGCAAATCAGTCTGACCCTGTGCCTCATGGGAACAGTCCAGCCCGAACTGCCAAGCAATGTCTTCCCTGGACCGGAAACAAGCATCCTGGGACCGGTTTCGGGTTCAAAACCCTCATCAGCCAGGCTATCTTGAATCCAGTGGCAAAGTGAGCAAGGGACCCACGTCTGGGCATACCCTGCCAACTTAGGGCGAACAAAGCGATACCAAAGGGGATGATGGACGGAGCGTTAGAGCAAATCAAACACTCACCCCCAGTCAACTGATCTGGGTTTAATCCATCATCATTCTTTAACTCACTCTACCACCCCAGTTCAGACATGGCCATATGCAAATCAGTCTGACCCTGTGCCTCATGGGAACAGTCCAGCCCGAACTGCCAAGCCATGTCTTCCCTGGACCGGAAACAAGCATCCTGGGATCGGTTTCGGGTTCAAAACCCTCATCAGCCAGGCTATCTTGAATCCAGTGGCAAAGTGAGCAAGGAACCCACGTCTGGGCATACCCTGCCAACTTAGGGCGAACAAAGCGATACCAAAGGGGATGATGGACGGAGCGTTAGAGCAAATCAAACACTCACCCCCAGTCAACTGATCTGGGTTTAATCCATCATCATTCTTTAGCTCACTCTACCACCCCAGTTCAGACATGGCCATATGCAAATCAGTCTGACCCTGTGCCTCATGGGAACAGTCCAGCCCGAACTGCCAAGCCATGTCTTCCCTGGACCGGAAACAAGCATCCTGGGACCGGTTTCGGGTTCAAAACCCTCATCAGCCAGGCTATCTTGAATCCAGTGGCAAAGTGAGCAAGGGACCCACGTCTGGGCATACCCTGCCAACTTAGGGCGAACAAAGCGATACCAAAGGGGATGATGGACGGAGCGTTAGAGCAAATCAAACACTCACCCCCAGTCAACTGATCGGGTAGAAGAGCACTCACTAAAATGGTGATACTCCCGCGGCTCCTATACCACTTTACGAATTTGCCGCTCTACGTGCCGGCTTCCTTCTTCACCGCCTTCGAGAAACAGCTCAGAGACTTCATTTGGGGCGATGCCAGGCACAGGATGGCACTTAACAAACTGTACCTGCCGGTAGACCAAGGCGAACTGGTGGCTCCCTGTTTTGAACATTACTACCTAGCCTCTCAACTACAATGGATTGCATGGTGGTTGTCGAACCGTCACTGTGCAGACACTGCAACTACGCAGCCGCCCTACCTCCAGGAGCGCATTGTTAAACTGTTCCATCCGGGGGCGCGCCTGCGCCCGCCAGAACCTCTACTACTTGCTGTGTCCTACAAATGCTTCTGCAGGAGTATATATATAACGCGCAACGTGATCCCCTATGCGCCAGCGATACCACTGGAGGGAACTCCTACTAGGCAAGCGGTACTGACAACACTTGCACTCAGGGAATGGCAGGAAAAGGACGTTCACACACTTGGAGATCTGTATTATGAGGGGGCACTTATTCCATACACAACACTTGTAGACGAGGGGGGATTACCACCTGGGCAGTTTCTCACTCACCGAGCACTGGTGGCCTCGTTCACGGCAAAATGGGGAGACATCATTACAGAGCCGCAGGCGCATCTTACTATGCAATACTTACACGTCATGGGGCAGGGTAGACATCTGATGCACTGGTTTGCAGCCTCGCTCAAGACCCACGCAGCAATCAGTCTTGATACGCTTCGCCGTAAATAGGAACAAGATCTGGGTCGCCCGTTCACTGATAAGGAATGGGTCCAAGTACTCGAGAGCCCGACGCGCATCCCCAGGAACATGCGCTTCCGGCAGATACAGTTATATATCATACTTGGGGCATATCTCACACCTGCGAAAATTAATCAATACTTTAATCGTGGAGACGCCATATGCCAGAGATGCAAGGAACCAGGGGCCGACTTAATCCATATGTTCTGGAACTGCCATAGGGTGGGCGCCTATTGGAGGGAAGTGGCCGCATCATTACACGCTTGCACTGGTCAGGAGTTGCCGTTCGAATGGCCTGTGTATCTATTGCATAATTTCCGCAGGACACCCACCACGAAAGTCACGTCCAGATTTCTGGATCTGGGATTGATAGTGGCCAAGAGGCTGATTAGTAAAAAATGGAAGGCATCTGACCCCCCTCATATGCACGCTTGGTGTAACTCCATGCTTGCATGGGCCAAAGCGGAAAGTTTCGCTATTAAACGCGAGGAAACCCTGGGGCTGCGTAAGATCCCTATCGACACGTTCTGGGACGCCATATACACTGAGCTACAATATAACATGGACACACCGCCTGCGGATTCACCTGACGCCCAAGCCATAGACCATTAACGCGTCCACTGATTGAAGCAGCGTACACACCACGCCACTTTCTTCATGGCAAGCATATGCTGGTTGACATAACACAGGTATACACATCTTGGAAACGGGGAGGCAGCTGGTAGCTGCGATATGTATGGACCACATGTAATGCTGTCTATGTAAGTGGGAGGGGTTGCGGGTTATATGGTTTGTTACACACGTTTTTCTTTTTACTCTGCATTTCCCTTCCTTCCCCCCTCTCCCCTCCTAAGGTTAATATATACAAAGTTTCCCTCTTCCCCCCCTTACCCCCCCCTTTTTGTTCGCCTGTGAGTCTTTTTGTCGACGCCTAACTGTACACGTGCGCCAGCACAACCAATGACTTTGCATGACTATACGTGCATGTGCACGCCGAGGTAACCAGGTACTAATATTCACACTTCAACGGATACTTAAGACTGTGTGATATGGACGGACTATCATGCCTCATATGTTTCCTCTTCCCGCCCCCTTCTCCTTCCCTTATCTAAGTATTGGAGATGCACATATGGGCTCTATCCTCCCAGGTTCCTTTTTCTTTTTATATTGCATTGTGAAATGTACTGATCTTAAACAAGCACTTGCACGAGGCGCGAGGTGTAACATCTGAAACGCCCAACAGTGCATATATATGTAATTGTCATATCGTGATTGTACAAAAACTCAATAAAAAGAGATTCACAAAAAAAAATGAAATGATGTAATGTATTTGATTATTATGTTTGATGAATTGAAGATTTTACCTGTGTGAGGGGGTGGGAGGAAACGGTGGGGGTTAGGGCGAATTGGGATGAAATTAAATGAATTAAGTTTATTTAAATTTAAAAAAAAAAAGGATCTTTCCTACTCCACAGTTTGGGATTTCATCTAACCTGTGTTTGCTCCCCAGCAGGCTGTGTCCACTTTTCCTGTGTGCTGGATTATTTCCTGGTTGCATCAGTGCTCGTCATTGCTTATATACTGGAGAAGCACATAAGACATCTGACCTCCATGACAGTATATGTATCTTACTATTGGGGGTTCATATACCACATATCTACATCTGTTCTATCATAGTCACTACATTTTCTGGGTGCTATGCTTACCTTGATTTCCATATTGATGTGAACTCCCTCAATGGGCGGAGACATTATCTGTGACACCTCTAGTGCCCTGAAGACCATCCTGCTGCCTGCGTCCCTTGCCTCTACCCTACTCTCCCTCTTCCCCACATGTATAGTTCCAGAATCGCTTACCTTGTGCTCTTGGGGTATGATAGTGTGGAAGTTTGAGATGCGCATTTGAGTCCACCAACTTCTTGCTTGATTCATGACAGGTGCAGGTGTCCCTGAAACATTGTCACCGTAATAGGTGTCACAATAGAAAAAGCAGAGAGAAGAGGAGAACAATCCCAGGCCTTGTTTCATACAGCACCAACATGGCTGCCCTATGCTAGTACTTTTGCAAACCATTAGGGGCATAGTTATGTAGAAATCATATAGCTCAGCACAACAACTCACCTTGCTGCGCTATGTAATGGGGAGAGGGCATAAATGCGCCGCATTTAACATAATACAGCGCATTCCTGCCTTTTCCCAGTGCTGGTGCACATTGTGCTGCCCAGCCCCAAAGCAGGCACTCTTACACCATGGTGCAAGGGTGCCTGCACTGCATGCAGGATTGTTTTTGTGCAGGAAGGAACACCTTCCTGCACAAAAACATTCTCCTGAGACATTTTCCTCGTTCTATGTGTGCTGCAGAATGCAGCACGCAGAGAAAGAGGAAAAAGCGAGGCGAAATAAAGATACTTCTTCTTGTTGCACCTCCCCTGGGGATGCGTAGCAGTTTTGGTGCATTCCCAGGTCTATCACTTCTGGTAAATCTGGGAATGTGTCAAATCCATTGGTTTTGCATGGGAACACCCACACACCACCCATGGAACCCCTCCCTGGGGCAGAGCAACGCAGCGATTTGCGCTGCATTGTGATGCAGCGGAAGCGTTGGGAGATTTTTTTCAGTTGTTTATCCACACCAACTACTATAACATAATCAGAAGCGTAACTCTAATGACGAGCCCATAAGTCATTATCACACACTTAGCAATATCAAAGGTCCTCCGATGACTCTTTGGTAGAGCTAAAAGGGACTAAATAATGAAAGACAGAATGGTATTTCCCCATGAGGACCTACAATGAAGAAATACGCTAAACGTGTCATAGTAAACATAACCAAATAACTCAATAACTCTATAATAAAGACAAACACTAGTCTTACTATTAGTTTTTCTTGTTATTTCATAATATGAATGGTCAATCACAAATACAATACAACTCGAATGTCATAAATTTGTTCACAGAATACAAAGTAGGTTCACATTAATCGTTACAGATCATTCAATAAACATCAGAATATCAGGTATAGAGGAGAGAGAGAGAAAAAAAAATATCAGTGAAACAACAGTTCACTTACAAGTCGAAATACTATGCACAGTGTGCATTAAGGTGAAAGGCTAACCCCACTGCCGTTAGGGTATAGCAAAGCAGCACCACCAGCTGATGATGTGCAGTCTTCTAAGAAAGTTTCTTAGGGGCAGCAAATTCCGCCAGCCAGAGAATCAGGAATCAGCACGGCATGCAGCAACATGAACACATGACAGGTCACCAATCTTGTGAACAAGCCGAGGAGCATTTTCTCACAGGAATCTTTATAGTACGCTACTTCCTCTCCTTGATTATAATGTTGCTTTCTATCTCTCTGCAATCTTTTCTATTGGCCACTCATGTGATCCGACTACCTTCTGACAGTGATTTTACTATTATTTCTAAACTCTCTTTGTCTAAGAATTGTACAATCTCCAAGTGAGGAAGAAGGAAGAACCTGGATACATTTGTATACTAAATCTAACAGTTACATTCATTCCATCCACTACTCTCGCTTAGACAGGAAAGAAATCTAAAGTTTTATTCAGAAATAGGCTTAAAATGTGCACTCTAAGGAAGTATGTGTAACTGTCTGAAGGACAGAAACTCCAAGGAAATATTCGATACATTCTGGGGGACGGGAGCACAGGAGCACGGAAGCACATCCCCTAACATTTCTTGAGGCCTACAATATTTTAACAAAACAGACAATAATTTCTAAAAGTCTACACTACTTTCACGAAGAATAAAGCAGATTCTTTTTGTTGTTTATTTTTCTGCAATTAGGAAGACAGAATAACATTGAGTTAGCATTATTCTCATCATGATCAACTAAGAAAATCAACCTTTGTGCCTTGTGCACATTTTACACATTTCACATGTTCTACACTCTTATTAAATATTAGTAGAATAAAACCACACATCTTGTTAATATAGCATGCACTGGGTGAATTACATAGAGCAGATTGGACCTTAGTTTGCCAAGGTCAGAGTAGAAGATTTTGTAGCACCCTTATTGTTTCTTAGGCTACCCCTGCCACCTGCCTATAGTTCCCTCTTTCTGCGGAGAGAGGGTATTCATGACAGAAGAGTTCTGTGGATTCTAAGGTACCCACACCTACTCCCACGTCTTGGCTCCCCAATGCTGCGCTTGGGCTGCGTGGTTGAGTAAACCATTGATGTTGCAACAGTACTGAAAAAAACACACAATTCTGAGGTGTATGTCTTACCTCAACGCAGAGCTGGGGCCTCTTTAACGAGACCAAAGACATGTTTGTTCACAGAGTTTTTAGCGTTTGGGACAGGTCTAATGTTTTCTGGTTAGGCTCTACTATTTAATAACAATTTAATGAAAATTCACATGGCATCAACGTGATCCGAGGAATTCCTTTTAGATTATGTCATTCTCTAAGGACTGATCAAGCAAATCCTTCTATAAGCTTCGAAGCACGTAAATCAGGTTCAGTAGGACATTGCCTTTGTGGTTCAGGCGAGACTTACTTTAGTATTCTCCTCAGATTTTAGGACTATATGAGTGAACTTCTTGAGGCAAATTGGAGCAGCACTAGGAGATTACCGTCTGACCATGCGAAGAGTGATCAACATGCCCAGCAAGGATGCCCCCTCCCTTTTTAATCCTGAGTTGAGGGCCTTAGTAAACTGTAAAACTGTACACACGTGGCATGAGAATGATGTCCCTTGACATGTTGGTACAGGTTTTAAGAACCCAATCTTGAAAGATCCAGAAAAAGAAAAAGCTTCACAGGCATGCATGAATTTCCACCAAAGGAAAAGAAAAGGCCTCTTGGAAAGTTCTGTAAAACTCCATGAGAAACTACATTCTGTGGTGAAAGCCAATCCAAGAACTGAAGATGCGTAAATAAGACTCGGTTTGATTACATTTGTTGCGCATTGTCCAAGGGTGAACATCTCGGCCAGTGAAGACTCCCTACAGGCCTTGCATTTTTGCCACTCTGGAACCTACATACCTGGTGAATGATATCTCTGTTCTTCATTTGGATTCTCCAGTCCAGCAGCTGCTACAGGAAAAATACTCCTTAGCAAGGGGCACTAGCTCCATCAATCCTTTCCCTGTCCTCTCTTGATATGCATGCTCCAAGGATCTGGTACGGTCCCTTCACTATAGTCATACCTCTTCATTATTGGTTTATTCCTGGCCACACTGCTGCCCATCACAGAATTGCCACACTCCCTATTTCACTTTTTTATTAGGAAAAATAGTCATTCTCAATGGCATTACAAAGGCCCCATTATGTTATGGTTTTAGCTGCAATAAATACTTCCTTTTCTCACAAATATGGCTCTAGCCCAGTGGTTTTTAACCTTTTGACTTCTGTGAACCCCCACTTAATCATTACTGGAATCCATGGACACCCTCTGAATCATTATTGGAATCCCAAGACTCCCCACTGAGTCATTATTGAATCCGGGCACCCTGGCCTAAGCAATTTCGATGATTTGAACCACAAAACAATACCCAAAAATACAGAAACAAGCATTCTTAAAAAAATGTACAAATTATAAAATGATTTATTTAATTCCTAAACAAATGTAATTTTTTTATTTTTTATTTTTATGGGATGGTTGGGGCTTTTCTAAATTCAATTGAGGCCATCTGTTATCCATACTATATTCTGCTTGATGCACTTGCACTGCTCCCACGAATCAATCTGAGACTGCCTCTAAGTTCAAATTCCTTCACGTATGCAAAATATTTAAACATTTTCAATTTACAATGTTGTAGTCTTTATTTATTTTCACTTCATTAAACTGTTAGTATAATTTAATTTTCTAAGCAGTCACAGACACCGTGAGTAGGCATTGAGGAACCCGGACCACAGGTTAAGAGCCAATGCTCTAGACAACATTAATTGTGTTAATTGTGAACTTTGTTTGAATTGTTCCTACCCACCACCTTCAGTGGATGGCTAACGGTACCTTTTTGGGGTAATTCTGTAGGACACCGATGACTAATCTGACCTGAGAGTATGTATATTTCCTATATCTCTGCATCTCTGTGTGAAATGCAGCCCTGAGCTCTGAATCTTTCCCCCAGATTTACTAGCACTTTGCTGTGGGTTTGCTTCATAAAAGGGATGCATTTCAAGTGCAAAATTTTGTGTTTTGATTTACTTTCAAACATAAATCATGATTTGCAATGGGAAGTTGCCTAAAGTAATGCAAAGTAGCGCTATGCAATACATTGTGCTACTTTGCATAAAGTGGGTGTTCCATTGGTAGTACATGGGCATTCTCGTACAACCACCCACGAGTTTTATTGCAAATCCCTATCTACTAAAATAGGTAGACAGGGATTTGTGCAAAAAATGGATGCTTCCTCAAGGAAGGCATAATGGTGGAGCAAGATTTAAAACTCCATGGGGTATATTCACAAGAACGTGCGCTAAACATCTCCAAAAAATGTTAACGCAACTTCACACATCGCAGTCTATCGCGGGAAAATAACCCTGTGTTAACGTGGAATTCACAACACGGCAGTACCGTAAGATAGTCTCCCGAAAACGCGGACAATGTCCGCGATACAACAACCTCGACGGTGATAAAAACCCAAACCCCAACGCAAAAAACACATGCGATGGGCCAAACACTATCAAGAACTGTTCATCACCTCCAACGTGGCATTGGGCACCAAAAATGGAATATGGCAGTCCATCGTGGACAAGGTGAATGCCGTCGGAGAGCACAAGAGGTCAATGGACGAGGTCAAGAGGCAATGGATTGACATCAAGCGCAAAACCAAGGAGAAACTCGCAGGCAACCAGAAGGCAGCAATGCAGACTGGAGGTGGGAGCCCAGCGCCACAGCTGGAGCTGGATGACATGGAGGAGCTGGTGTCGACAGTCATCAGTGTGGAGACTGTGGCAGGAGTCGGGGGACCAGACACTGCTCGACATGACACAACACAACAGCAACAGGGTGAGTAACCACCAGGTACTGGGGGGACGGGGGGAGATGGCCACAATGGCACACATGCACAATCAAGCAGAGCACAGTGCACACCCACATTGACTCTGGATCATGGCCCTGATCTACAGACTGTCACAATGTACAATGCCATGCTGTCTGAATGTGAACATGTACCATGCGGCTACATACATGTGGACACATTGTAATACAGCATCTCCCCTTCACATTGCAGAGGCACCGTCAACACCTCCTGCAGAGCAGTCCCAGCCACTCTTCACTGATGACGAGGAGGATACCCCCAGCATCAACACCCAAGCCCTCCAAGACATCATTGACATCATCCGCAACTCACCTCCCATATCAGGGCAGCCCAGCTGCATTGAGGAGACCCCACCCACTCCACAAACCACCCAGCAGGAGGCACCCACAACCCCGGCTGTCTCCCAAGACCCCCACGAACAACACATGGCCTTCCAACGCCGTGTGTTGGAGGGCCAGAGGGAGATGGCTGAGCAGGTGCGGGTGGGGTTCGACCTCATGGCTACCAAACTTGACGCCATCCATGGGTGTCTAACTCCCATCAGGGACCACCTCCAGTCCCTAACGGACACCCACAGGCCGCTCCATGGTCTCCAACGAGCCCTGGCTGACATCGCTGGTGTCGTGACTCGGAGACAAGAACACCTGTCCACTCAGAGTGGCTCCAGCGACCTCAGCCGTGAGCTGGCACACATGCGGAGGCTCATGGAGGACATGGTGCGGATGGAGGCGGAAAGGATGGCAGCCACCGCTGCACATCAGCAAAATGTAGCTGGGATCTACCATGCCCTGCATATCCTCATCATGGCATTGCTGCCACAAGGCGTGGCGCAGATGAATGCTGCTGCTCCTACCCCATCCACATCTCCGCCTCCTGGTGTGTCAGTGCCTCACAGTGCGGCAGGCATTTCCACTCCGGCACCTGATGTGTCACTGCCACACAGTGCGGCCGACAATCCACCTCCGGACCCTGATGTGTCAGTGCCACACAGTGCCGCAGCCGGAACTGCACCACCCACAGGTGGGGCAGAGCACACATCTGAGGACGAGGACGTGGATGGGATTGAGATCAGAAGGAGGCACTAGCATTCATTTCTGCCACCTGGCCTGTTGCTACTTGGTGCCGCACATAGCCCCATGACCTTCCACTGACCCCCGATACACTCTGCTGCACTCACCTTGGAACGCGACATGGACTGCCATATCCTGTTTGGTGACCAATGACATGGCGACCAGACTCCGGACTGTACCCTTCCTCTTCCGCTGTACTTGTCATTCCCCGATGGACTCTGGCTTGCCCTCCATGGGCCCATGTTGTGAAGTGGGGTTGGCATGGCCCTGTACTGCTCCAACTGCAAAACTCCACTGGATGTGCATTAAACATTCAGAAACGCACTGCTGTGTCATGTCTTTCATCATTCATGTATGAATGTGTGGATGAATGTAGGGACAGTGATTCCCCCTAACGTCAATGATGCTCATCTAGTGGGATTCCAGTCACAGTGTGCTACATTGCCGATTGCGTTCTGGGTGACGTAGACACTACAACAGGGACACATGCATTAGTCACTTCCTTGTCCGGACATGGACTGAACCACGCCCAGAGCCCCCCGAGTCTTTGTTGCAAACCCTGCGCTGGTCCTGCGTACGCCAGGCCAGACCACTCCGCTTACGCTCCGAGGGGGGGGCCACATAGCTACATGTCGCAGGTTTACACGCTAGTGGTCTGCAGGTCACTGGTCTAGTTGTCAGCATGTCACGGCCACTCCCTGAGGGCAGGTTTGCACACACACCACACCCATCCGGCACAGGCGTCACAGGCCATGTGACCCCGCAAATATAAGGGGCCGACAACGTCACATTCCCCACTGCCGGTGGTGACTGGATGACGGACGTTCCACGATTCTCAATCATAAAGGGCCCATGAGTTGTTGCGCACAGGGTTAGTGGCACCCGAAGCCTTGCAGCCGTCACGGGCCTACCACCACGTGGCGCTGACTGGGGTTGCACAGGGTTAGTGGCACCCGAAGCCTTGCGGCCGTCACGGGCCTACCACCACGTGGCACTGACTGGGGTTGCACAGGGTTAGTGGCACCAAAATTGCTGAGCGGGTGTGCAGCCTGCGATGATGATGTGTGCACTGATGTGGTCTCTGCCATTGATGCCTCAGGACTCAGCGTCATGTGTGGGACCTGCTGGGCCGCGGTGCGGGTCCGCATGATGTGGAGCATGCCATGGTGGCGGGACCGGGGCCTGGAGCTTGCACGGGCACGTGGTGTGCCCACTGGTGGACACACCGTTGGCGGCAGGTGAGCAGTGGGGCCTGGGTGCGCAAGTGCGGACAGCCAGCGCTGGCCGGCGGGAGGGGGTAGGGTGCGGCTGCATGTGTGCGCAGGGACAGACAGGCGTTGTTGCCATGTGCAGTGAGATGGACTCTGCCATGATTGACTCTGGCCTCGATTACAGATTGTAGACCTGGTGGTTTGCAGTGTATACCGGCACGTGGTTGGAGACACACCGGTGGCAGCAGGTGAGCAGTGGGGCCTGGGTGGGCGGGGGCGGCAGTGCCCCTCCCTCTCCCTCTCTCTCTCTCTCTCTCCCTTCCTTTCCTTCTCTCTCTCTCTCTCTCTCTCTCCCTTCCTTTCCTTCTCTCTCTCTCTCTCTCTCTCCCTTCCTTTCCTTCTCTCTCTTTCTCTCTCAGCCTTTCTTTCATTCTCTGTTTCTCTGTGTCTCGCTCCTTTGATGTGCGCATGACACACGTTCTGATTTTGTGCTTTATTTTCCAGGCTGTGACATCAAGATTGTCCCGGACGGACCCGACAGGAGTCTTCCGCATTGGTGTTTTGTGTTGTATTTCAATAAAGTTTTTGGTTGTCACTTCGATGATGTGTGACTGTTTCTCGTTCTTCTGACCACACATGTGTGTTTCTTTTTGTCATTGTGCGACATCATGCGCTTTTTGTGGCTCTTGTGTCGTGCACGGTATGTGTTTGTCCGAGAAGGAGGGTCCGGGGGGGGGGGGGCTGGGAGTGGTGGCGGTGGGTGTTGTGGCCCTCTTGGGTCTCCGAGCTGCATGATCATTGTCTCCATGGCATCTGTGGGTCTTCCGATGTGGCTCTGGGCTGGGCTCCCTTTCGTGCTGTAGGTAGTCGTCCTGCTTAACACCAGCAGAAGGCAGGTGTTAAATCCCTGCTGCTACCGCGGCTTATCGCCTGTTTTTGGTTCGCATCGCAGATCTGGCAGTTCGTTGTGAAAGTGGTGTAGTGGTGTTTTCGTGTGTTTTTGCACGGGAACGCCTACTCTGCATCTCATTAGGGTTAGTTGGTTGTGTCACCCATGGGGGTAAAAATTTGCGGCAGTTATCGCGGGAATACTGGCGATGTCTGCAGTTTGCACACGCTTGTGAATGGGGCATTAAATCTATCTCCACTTTTGATGCGTTAAGGTGGCGATAACTCAGCGATAAGTCCTTGTGAATATGCCCCCATATTGTTTCTATTTTGCATGTGTGTTGTACTGAACAGCTCACATACAAAGTGGGAAACGTATTAGAGCATTATTCTGTACTTGACGGGGAACCCTTCTAGTAAGTACAACACCTATGCTTTATAGAAGGCACAATCCCTTTCACTATAGTGCAAGGGTATGTGCAGTGGCGCATGGCAGCCAAAAGTGCATCAATCCTGGGGAGAATTTTTTTTTGCCATATCTTAGTAGATATGGCACTGTTTTTCTCTCTCCTTTTGACTTAATGCAGCACAACTTTGTTTGCTGTGCAGCGTTGTGACAAAGGTTAGTAAAACTGCCCTTTTGTATATTCTGTGTACCTGAGTTGAAGGTTGGTCTATCAAGCTGAGATCTGTGTCGTCTGTGCCCTGTGGCCCACAGTGCCAGGCCCTTATGTATTTTTTTCACAATAGAATGGGGGTCTCGGGGTAACTGTGTATTTTGTGGTTTGGGGTTCAAATTTAAACACTTTGTGCCCCATGGATTTCTTACTTGTAATCAGTTTTACCAGCTGTGGGTCCCCGTGTTTCCTGTGCGCCTCAGCACAGTGTAACCCCCATGTATTCTGTGTCTCTGAGATGGAGGGTTCCTGTTTATTCTACAGCCCTAAGCTTAGGTTGCCTGGCATGTTCTGTGTCAGTGGCCCACAACCCCAAGATATTGAGGGCTAGTGTGGTTTCTAGAACAGCAAGCTTGTGGTTCCTGTGTATTTTCAGAGACTATATGTAGCCTTTAACTGTGTGCACATGGCCCCTAGGTCAGGTTTCCAGTGTATTTTGTGGCTTTGAGCTCTGGGTCCTTGTGTATTTTTTGTGACCCTGATTTCTGGGTCGTTGGGTATTTTGTAGTCCTGAGCTCTGTGCCCTTGAGTATTTTGTGACCTGAGCACTAGGTCCTGTTGTATTTCATGACCGTGAGCTCTGGGTCCTTGTTTATGTTTTGGCCTTGATCTCTGTGTCATTGGGTTATTTGTGCCCTTGAGCTCTGAGTCCTTGGGTATGTTGTGGCCCTAAGCTAGCCTCTGGGCACTTGGGTTATTCGTGGCCCTGAACTCTGAGTCTGTATGTATTTTGTAGCTCTGAGCTCTGGGTCTTTGGGTATTTTGTGGTCCTCTGCACTATGTCCTTGAGAATATTTTGGCCCTGGGTGCAGCGTCCCTGTGTATGGGTCTTTGAAACTTTTGTGGCCCTAAGCTCTGGGTCGTTTTGTATTTTGTAGCCCTGAGCTATGGGTCCTTGTATATTTTGAAGCCCTGAGCTCTGGGCCCTTGTGTGTTTTGTGGCCCTAACCTCTGGATGCTTGCACATTGTCTGGTCCTGAGCGCTGTGTCCTTGAGTATTTTGTAGCCCTGAGCACTGAATTCTTTTGTATTTTGTGACCCTGAGTTCTGGGTCCTTGTATATTTTGAAGCCCTGAGCTGTGGCTCTTGCTTATTTTGTGACCCTAAGCTCTGGGTTCCGGTTCATTTTCTGATCCTGAGTGCTGTGTCCTTGAGTATTTTGGGGCCCTGAGCACTGGATACTTTTGTATTTTGTGGCCCTGAGCTCTGGGTCCATGTATATTTTGAAGCCCTTAGCTCTGGGCCCTTGCATATTTTGTGGCCCTAAGCTCTGGGTTCTTGTGCATTTTGTGGTACTGAGCAATTGTATACTTGAGTATTTCGTGGCCCTGAGCACTGGGTCCTTTTTTAAGTTGAGCCTAGTGGCAGCGCGCATGCGCTGCTCACTCTGCGAGACTGCTGTAGTAGAGTATGGGAGAGAAGCTGCATCCACTCTCCTCCCATATTTTTCTTTGGCTTGTGTCATTGTCTTTCATAAATACTGCCTCCAGATTCGTTAATAGGCTTGTTTGTCCCTCCTTAGTACAGCCTTGTCTTCATTTGTACCCTCCCATGGCGACTGGCCCTTTTACTTCAGTTGTTACACAGGACCTGTTATTTCATCTGTAAGCACTAATCACTTTATTGAGTTTCTCTTACTGCAGGCCGGACATGCGTTGCTTCAGCTGAAACCACTTGTGTTTTTTTAAGCAGCATGGCCGGCCCGGTAACACGGGCGCCTGCTTTCAATCACTTTAACTCAGCATTATCTTGTGTCTGTTTCACCCCCCCACCCCACGTAAAATGGATTTAGAAATGATTAGTGAATAAAGTCATGTGAATTTCAGGTAGCACATAATCCTGTGCTAATGGGCTGAAGCTGACAACAGCACATCTGTGTTACATGTCATCTGCACTAAAGCCACCTGACGGGTTGTTTTCAAAAGCCTTTTTTATTAACAACAACACCACCAATACCACCACCACCAATACCACCACCATCAATAACACCACCTCCACTAATACCACCACCGCCAAAACCACCACCAATACCACCACCACTGCCAATAGCACCACCACCACCAATACCACCACCACCAATACCACCACCATCAATACCACCACCTCCACCAATACCACCACCACCAATACCACCACTGCCAATACCACCACCACCGCCAATACCACCAATACCACCACCAACAATACCACCACCACCAATACCACCACCAATACCACTGCCACCACCACCACCAATACCACCACCACCAATACCACCACCAATACCACCACCACAAATACCACCAGCACCAATACCACCACCACCATCAATACCACCACCTCCACCATCATCAATACCACCACCAAAACCACCACCACCACCACCTCCAATACCACCACCAATACCACCACCACCACCAATACCACGAATACCACCACCGCCAATACCAATACCACCACCACCAATACCACCACCACCACCAATACCACCACCAATACCAATACCACCACCAATACCACCACCACCAATACCACCAACAACACCACCAATACCACCACCACCACTAATACCACCACCACCAATACCACCACCACCAATACCAATACCACCACCACCAATACCACCACCAATATCACCACCAATACCACTACCACCACCAATACCACCACCACCAATACCACCACTAATACCACCACCAATACCACAACCAATACCACCACCAATACCACCACCACAAATACCACCAGCACCAATACCACCACCACCATCAATACCACCACCTCCACCATCATCAATACCACCACCAAAACCACCACCACCACCACCTCCAATACCACCACCAATACCACCACCACCAATACCATGAATACCACCACCGCCAATACCAATACCACCACCACCAATACCACCACCACCACCAATACCACCACCAATACCACCACCAATACCACCACCACCAATACCACCACCACCAATACCACCAACAACACCACCAATACCACCACCACCACTAATACCACCACCACCAATACCACCACCACCAATACCAATACCACCAATACCACCACCACCAATACCACCACCAATATCACCACCAATACCACTACCACCACCAATCTCACCACCACCAATACCACCACCACCACCAATACCACCACCAATACCACCACCACCAATACCACCACCCCCACCAATACCACCAATACCAATACCACCATCACCACCACCAATACCACCACTAATACCACCATCACCACCAATAACACCACCACCATCAATACCATCACCACCACCAATATTACCACCATCAATACCACCACTACCACCAATACCACAATACCACCACCAATACCACCACTACCACCAATACCACCACCACCAATGCCACCACCATCACCACTACTACCACCACCACCAATACCACCACCACTAATACCACCACCACCACCAATACTACCACCAACACCAATACCACCACCAATACCACCACCACCACCACCAATACCACCATCACCACCACCAATACCACCACTAATAGCACCACCACCACCAATACCACCCCCACCACCAATACCATCACCACCACCAATATTACCACCATCAATACCACTACTACCACCAATAACACCACCACCGATACCACCACCACCACCACTACCACCACCAATACCCCCACCACCAATACCACCAACATCACCACTACCACCACCAATACCACCATCACCAATACCACCACCACCAATACCACCTAGACCCCCACCAATATCACCACCACCATACCACCACCACCACCAATACCACCACCAATACCACCACCAATACCCCACCACCAATACCACCACCACTAATACCACCACCAATACCACCAATACCACCACACCAATACCACCACCAATACCACCACCACCAATACCAGTACCACCACCACCAATACCAATACCACCACCAGTAATACCACCACCACCAATACCAATGCCGCCACCACCAATACCTCCACCACCAATACCAGTACCACCACCACCAATACCAATACCACCACCAATACCAATCCCACCACCACAAATATCAATACCGCCACCACCAGTACCACCACCACCAATACCACCACCACCAATACCAGCACCACCAATACCACCACCACCAATACCACCACCACCACCAATACCACCACCACCAATACCAATACCACCACCTCAGCACCTCTTGCTCACTAGTAATAGCAGGGGCACTGTACGAGTCCGGAGCTGAAGCCAACACCATCCCTCCCTCCCTCCCTCCAAGCCTGCCATAAAGCACAGCCCGCCCTGTACCAGGAGGTGAAACCAGGGCCCTACTACAGCTGGAGTGTTTTTATTAGGCCAAAGATAGCAATGGTATTACACAATGCCACACTAAACACTCAAATCACAGAGAGGGCAAGAATTAGCCCCCCCTCCCACTCTTCCTCCTAAGCTGCGACAGTGTAATCACAGAGCAGAAGGCCCTTTATAGGTCTCTTAAGCTGTGAGCCGAGTTTAAGCTATTAGTATTGTAAATGACAATGCCTTTTATTTATGTTTTAAAACCTAAAACATAAATAAAAGGCATTGTCATTTACAATGACAATAGCTCAAACTCTGCTCATTGAAAACAGAGTTAGCTACTGCACCCACAACACTTTGATAAAACAACTTTACCTTTACATACTAAAATGCATATAACTAATTCACAAAAGTGAGCTTTGAAAAATATCAGGCAATGAGAGAGGGGATGATTTTGTGGTCTCCCCTAACCCAGGGGGAGGACCAGGCAGATGCCTTGAACACAAAGAGCATATCATGCTGAACGATTTGGTGGTGGTCCCATCCTCCTAGGACCACCCCAAGCAAAGTTATGGGCAAAAATACAATGCCAACCAAAGGCCCAGCAAAGCATTATGGGGCGAGATTCTAGAGTGCAGTGAATATTATAGTATTAGCTCTCAGCTGAGCTGGGAGAGCCCCTGCTGCTTGAGGAATGTTTCATATTGGATACTATAATATTCACTTCACTCTAGAATCTCGTCCCATAATGCTTTGCAGGGCCTTTGGTTGGGATTGTAGTTTTGCCCATAACTGTGCTTGGGGTGGTCCTAGGAGGATGGGACCACCACCGAATCGTTCAGCATGTTGTGCTCTTTGTGTTCAAGGCATCTGCTTGGTTCTCCCCTAGGTTAGGGAGGACCCCAAAATCATCACCTCTCTCACTGCTTGCTATATTTTGATTTTCATTTTCGTGAGACGACTATATGCATTTTAGCATGTAAAGATAGAGATACTTGTTTTTTTTCCGCGTAGTGGTACTCCGGGGTCCTTGTGCATTTCTATGCATCTCGTGGTCGTGACCCTGAGCACTGGGTCCTTTTGCATTTCGTGGCCCTGAACACTGCGTCCTTTTGCATTTCGTGGACCTGAGCACTGGGTCCTTGTGTATGTTGAAGCCCTGAGCTCTGTGACCTTGTGTATTTTGTGGCCCTAAGCTATGGGTTCTTGTGTATTTCGTGCCCCTGAGCACTGGGTCCTTTTGTATTTCGTGGCCCTTAGCAGTGGGTCCTTGTGTATTTTGAAGCCCTGAGCTCTTGTGCATTTTGTGGCCTTTTGCCCAGGTATTTTGTGGTCCTGAGTTAATACATAGAGAGCACTGGCATTTCCACCTTGCCCTTCAAGTTTGACTGCTGGGACTGAGTTCTGCTTGGCATGTATAGATATGTGCTTGGAAGCCTGGACTGATTCCTACATAGCCTGAATGAACAACATGAACTTGGAAGCTTGACTGTGTTCTACATGGCACACATGCATGTGTGCTTGGAAGCTTGGACTGAGTCCTGCATGACATTTTTGCCTGTTTGTTCGGAAGCTTGGAATGAGTCGTGCATGGCATGCATGAATGTGTGCTTGGAAGCTTCGATTGAGTTCTGCATTGCAAGCATGAGTGTTTGTTGAGAAGTATAGACTGAGTCCTGCATTGCAAGCATTAGTGTTTGTTGAGAAGCATGGACTGAGTTCTGCAGTACATGCATGATTGTTTGTTGAGAAGTATGGCCTGAATCTTGCATTGCAAGCATCAGTGTTTGTTGAGAAGCATGGACTGAGTCCTGCATTGCATGCATGAGTGTGTGTGTTGTGAATCGCGTGCTATTCCTATTCCTTGGCCATGAACTCTGGTAGATTTGGGTGCCCTGTGAATTCCATAGTGCTGGTCTCTTGTGTATCAGGTGTGCTGTGCGTTCTGTGGCCTTAAGTCACGCCATATTCAGGTGCCCAGTTTATTCTATGGCAACAAGCCCATGTACTTTGTGGTGTCCTGTGCATTCTATGGCTCTGAGCCCCATAGTCCTAGATGCTCAGCATATTATTGTGTGGCCCTGAGCCTTGGTATGTCTAGGTGCCCTATGTACTCTTTGGCTCTGAGCCCTGGTATGTTCAGATGTCCTGTGTATTATTTGGTTTTGAGCCCTGGTATGTCCAGGTGCACTGTGTATACTTTGACTCTGAGCCCTGGTATGTCCAGGTGCCCAGTGTATACTTTGGCTCTGAGCCCTGGTATGTCCCGGTGCCCAGTGTATACTTTGACTCTGAGCCCTGGTATGTCCAGGTGCACTGTGTATACTTTGATTCTGAGCCCTGGTATGTCCAGGTACACTGTGTATACTTTGTCTCTGAGCCCTGGTATGTCCAGGTGCACTGTGTATACTTTGACTCTGAGCCCTAGTATGTCCAGGTGCACTGTGTATACTTTGTCTCTGAGCCCTGGTATGTCCAGGTGCACTGTGTATACTTTGACTCTGAGCCCTGGTATGTCCAGGTGCACTGTGTATACTTTGTCTCTGAGCCCTGGTATGTCCAGGTGCCCTGTGTATTCTTTGACTCCGAGCACCAGAAGGTCCAGATACCCATGTATTTTTTAGCTCTGTCCAGGTGCCCTGCGTATTCTGTGGCTCTGAGTCCTGAGTATTTCCAGGTGTCCTGTGTATTCTTTGACCCTGAGTACCAGAAGGTCCAGATGCCCCATGTAGTCTTTAGCTCTGAGCCCTGGTATGACCAGGTGCCCTGTGTATTGTTTGATCCTGAGCACTGGAAGGTCCAGGTACCCTGTGTATTCTTTGACCATGAGCACTGGAAGGTCCAGGGCAGGTGCCCAGTGTATTCTGTGGACCCGAGCCCTGGTAAAATCAGGTGCCCTGTGTATTTTTATTACCATAATCTCTGGTGGTAGAACGAGGTGTCCTTTGCATTCTGCAGCCCTGACCACTAATAATGCACGTGCCCCATGAATTCACCGCCTTGCCCCCCAGCAGATCTAGGTGCCCTGTGTATTCATGGCCTTGCCCCCAGCAGATCCAGGTGCCCTGTGTATTCATGGCCTTGCCCCCAGCAGATTCAGGTGCCCTGTGTATTCATGGCCTTGCCCCAAGCAGATTCAGGTGCCCTGTGTGTTCATGGCCTTGACGCCCAACAGATTCAGGTGCCCTGTGTATTCATGGCCTTGCCCCCAGCAGATTCAGGAGCCCTGTGTATTTTGAGGCCATGAGCCCGTCCGGTGCCCTCACCTCCTGTGGCAATCAACTCGGCGCCATGAACTCTGTTAGAACCATGTGTCCTAGGTATTCAGTAACCCTGCGCCCTAGTAGATTCGGGTAACCTATGTATTCCGGGGCCCTAAACTGTGGTAGATGCATGTGTCCTGTGCATTCTGTAGCCCTAGACCCTGTTAATCCAGGTGTCTTGTGTATTTCGAAGCTTTGGTTCAGGTGTCCTGTGTATTCTGTGACCATGAGCCCTGGTAGCTCCAGATGGCCAATAAATTCAGTTGCCCAGGGACCCAGTAGGTTTTTGTGCCATGAACTGTCGTAGGTCCAGGTGCCTAGTGTATTCCGTGGCCCTGAGTCCTGCTACACTCAAGTGCCCAATGTATTCTGTGGCCCTGTAGCCCCGTGCCTCGGTACACTCAGGTGCCCAACGTACACACAGGTGACCAGTGGGTTCTGTGGCCCTGAGCCTTGGTACATCCGGATGCTCCATGTAATCTGTGTCCCTGAGACCTGGTGCACCCAAGTGCCCAATGTACACCCAGGTACCCTGTGTATTCTCTGGCCCTGAGACCTGGTACACCCAGGAGCCCAATGTACACCCAGGTACCCAGTGTATTCTGCGGCCCTGAGACCTGGTACACCCAGGGGCCCAATTTACACACAGGTGCCCAATATATTCTGCGGCCCTGAGACCTGGTACACCCAGGTGCCCAGTGTGCACCCAGGTACGCAGTGTATTCTGTGGCCTGGGACCTGGTACACCCAGGTGCCCAATGTGCATCCTGGTACCCAGTGTATTCTGTGACCCTGAGACCTGGTACACCCAGGTGCCCAATGGACACCCAGGTACCCAGTGACTTCTGTGGCCCTGAGACCTGGTACACCCAGGTGCCCAATGTACACCCAGGTACCCAGTGTATTCTGTGGCCCTGAGACCTGGTACACCCAGGTGCCCAATGTACACACAGGTACCCAGTGTATTCTGTGGCCCTGAGACCTGGTACACCCAGGTGCCCAATGTACACACAGGTATCCAGTGTATTCTGTGGCCCTGAGACCTGGTACACCCAGGTGCCCAATGTACACCCAGGTACCCAATGTATTCTGTGGTCCTGAGACCTGGTACCCCCAGGTGCCCAATGTACATCCAGGTACCCAGTGTATTCTGTGGCCCTGAGACCTGGAACACCCAGGTGCTTAATGGACACCCAGGTACCCAGTGTATTATGTGGCCCTGACACCTGGTACACCCAGGTGCCCAATGTACACTCAGGTACCCAGTGTATTCTGTGGCCCTGAGACCTGGTACACCCAGGTGCCCAATGTACACCCAGGTACCCAGTGTATTCTGTGGCCCTGAGACCTGGTACACCCAGGTGCCCAATGTACACCCAGGTACCCAGTGTATCCTGTGGCCCTGAACCTCTGTATATCCAGGTGCCCAAAGTACACCCAGGTGCCCAATATATTCTGTGGCCCTGAGGCCTGGTACATCCAGGTGCCCAATGTACACCCAGGTGCCCAGTGTATTCTCTGGCCCTGGGACCTGGTACACTTAGGTGCCCAATGTACACATAGGTGCCCAATATATTCTGTGGCCCTGAAACCTAGCAAACTCATGTGCCCAATGTACACCCAGGTTCCCAGTGTATTCTGTGGCCCTGAGACCTGGTACACCAAGGTGCCCAATGTACACCCAGGTGCCCAGTGTATTCTCATGGCCTGAGACCTGGTACACCCAGGTGCCCAATGTACACCCAGGTACCCAGTGTAGTCTGTGGCCCTGAAACCTGGTACATCCAGGTGCCCAATGTACACCCAGATACCCAGTGTATTCTGTGGCCCTGAGACCTGGTACACGCAGGTGCCCAATGTACACCCAGGTACCCAGTGTATTTTGTGGCCCTGAGCCTCGGTACATCCAGGTTCCCAAAGTACACCCAGATACCCAGTGTATTCTGTGGCCCTGAGACCTGGTTCATCCAGGTGCACAATGTACACCCAGATACCCAGTGTATTCTGTGGCCCTGAGCCTCGGTACATCCAGGTGCCCAAAGTACACCCAGGTGCCCAATATATTCTGTGGCCCAGAGACCTGGTACATCCAGGTGCCCAATGTACACCCAGGTACCCAGTGTATTCTCTGGCCCTGGGACCTGTAACACTTAGGTGCCCAATGTACGCGTAGGTGCTCAATATATTCTGTGGCCCTGAGACCTGGTACACTCAGGCGCCCAATGTACACCCAGGTACCCAGTGTATTATGTGGCCCTGAACCCCGGTACATCCAGGTGCCCAATGTACACCCAGATACCCAGTGTATTCTGTGGCCCTGAGACCTGGTACACCCAGGTGCCCAATGGACACCCAGGTACCCAGTGTATTATGTGGCCCTGAGACCTGGTACACCCAGGTGCCCAACGTACACCCAGGTACCCAGTGTATTCTGTGGCCCTGAGACCTGGTACACCCAGGTGCCCAATGTACATCCAGGTACCCAGTGTATTCTGTGGCCCTGAGCCTCGGTACATCCAGGTGCCCAAAGTACACCCAGGTGCCCAATATATTCTGTGGCCCTGAGACCTGGTACATCCAGGTGCCCAATGTACACCCAGGTACCCAGTGTATTCTCTGGCCCTGGGACCTGGTACACTTAGGTGCCCAATGTACACATAGGTGCCCAATATATTCTGTGGCCCTGAAACCTGGTACACTCATGTGCCCAATGTACACCCAGGTACCCAGTGTATTCTGTGGCCCTGAGACCTGGTACACCAAGGTGCCCAATGTACACCCAGGTGCCCAGTGTATTCTCATGGCCTGAGACCTGGTACACCCAGGTGCCCAATGTACACCCAGGTACCCAGTGTATTCTGTGGCCCTGAGACCTGGTACATCCAGGTGCCCAATGTACACCCAGATACCCAGTGTATTCTGTGGCCCTGAGACCTGGTACACCCAGGTGCCCAATGTACACCCAGGTACCCAGTGTATTCTGTGGCCCTGAGCCTCGGTACATCTAGGTGCCCAAAGTACACCCAGGTGCCCAAAATATTCTGTGGCCCTGAGACCTGGTACACTCAGGCGCCCAATGTACACCCAGGTACCCAGTGTATTCTGTGGCCCTGAGACCCAGTACACCAAGGTGCCCAATGTACACCCAGGCACCCAGTGTATTCTGTGGCCCTGATACCTGGTACACCCTTGTGCCCAATGTACACCCAGGTACCCAGTGTATTCTGTGGCCCTGAGACCTGGTTCATCCAGGTGCCCAATGTACAGCCAGAAGCCCAGTGTATTCTGTGGCCCTGAGCATCGGTACATCCAGGTGCCCAAAGTACACCCAGGTGCCCAATATATTCTGTGGCCCAGAGACCTGGTACATCCAGGTGCCCAATGTACACCCAGGTACCCAGTGTATTCTCTGGCCCTGGGACCTGGTACACTTAGGTGCCCAATGTACGCGTAGGTGCTCAATATATTCTGTGGCCCTGAGAACTGGTACACTCAGGCGCCCAATGTACACCCAGGTACCCAGTGTATTCTCTGGCCCTGGGACCTGGTACATCCAGGTGCCCAATGTACACCCAGATACCCAGTGTATTCTGTGGCCCTGAGACCTGGTACACCTAGGTGCCCAATGTACACCCAGGTACCCAGTGTATTCCGTGGCCCTGAGCCTCGGTACATGAAGGTGCCCAAAGTACACCCAGGTGCCCAATATATTCTGTGGCCCTGAGACCTGGTACATCCAGGTGCCCAATGTACACCCAGGTACCCTGTGTATTCTCTGGCCCTGGGACCTGGTACACTTAGGTGCCCAATGTACGCGTAGGTGCTCAATATATTCTGTGGCCCTGAGAACTGGTACACTCATGCGCCCAATGTACACCCAGGTACCCAGTGTATTCTCTGGCCCTGGGACCTGGTACATCCAGGTGCCCAATGTACACCCAGATACCCAGTGTATTCTGTGGCCCTGAGACCTGGTACACCCAGGTGCCCAATGTACACCCAGGTACCCAGTGTATTCCGTGGCCCTGAGCCTCGGTACATGAAGGTGCCCAAAGTACACCCAGGTGCCCAATATATTCTGTGGCCCTGGGACCTGGTACATCCAGGTGCCCAATGTACACCCAGATACCCAGTGTATTATGTGGCCCTGAGACCTGGTACACCCAGGTGCCCAATGTACACCCAGGTACCCAGTGTATTCCGTGGCCCTGAGCCTCGGTACATGAAGGTGCCCAAAGTACACCCAGGTGCCCAATATATTCTGTGGCCCTGAGACCTGGTACATCCAGGTGCCCAATGTACACCCAGGTACCCTGTGTATTCTCTGGCCCTGGTACCTGGTACACTTAGGTGCCCAATGTACACATAGGTGCCCAATTCATTCTGTGGCCCTAAAACCTGGTACACTCAGGCGCCCAATGTACACCCAGGTACCCAGTGTATTCTGTGGCCCTGAGACCTGCTACACCAAGGTGCCCAATGTACACCCAGGTGCCCAGTGTATTCTCTGGCCCTGGGACCTGGTACACTTAGGTGCCCAATGTACACGTAGGTGCTCAATATATTCTGTGGCCCTGAGACCTGGTACACTCAGGCGCCCAATGTACACCCAGGTAGCCAGTGTATTCTGTGGCCCTGAGACCTGGTACATCCAAGTGCCCAATGTACACCCAGATACCCAGTGTATTCTGTGGCCCTGAGACCTGGTACACCCAGGTGCCCAATGTACACCCAGGTACCCAGTGTATTCTGTGGCCCTGAGCCTCTGTACATCCAGGTGCCCAAAGTACACCCAGGTGCCCAAAATATTCTGCGGCCCTGAGACCTGGTACACTCAGGCGCCCAATGTACACCCAGGTACCCAGTGTATTCTGTGGCCCTGAGAGCTGGTACACCAAGGTGCCCAATATACACCCAGGCACCCAGTGTATTCTGTGGCCCTGAGACCTGGTACACCCAGGTGCCCAATGTACACCCAGGTACCCAGTGTATTCTGTGGCCCTGCGACCTGGTTCATCCAGGTGCCCAATGTACACCCAGATACCCAGTGTATTCTGTGGCCCTGAGCCTCGGTACATCCAGGTGCCCAATGTACACCCAGGTACCCAGTGTATTCTGTGGCCCTGAGACCTGGTTCATCTAGGTGCCCAATGTACACCCATATACCCAGTGTATTCTGTGGCCCTGAGCCTCGGTACATCCAGGTGCCCAAAGTACACCCAGGTGCCCAATATATTCTGTGGCCCAGAGACCTGGTACATCCAGGTGCCCAATGTACACCCAGGTACCCAGTGTATTCTCTGGCCCTGGGACCTGGTACACTTAGGTGCCCAATGTACGCGTAGGTGCTCAATATATTCTGTGGCCCTGAGACCTGGTACACTCAGGCGCCCAATGTACACCCAGGTACCCAGTGTATTCTGTGGCCTTGAGCCACGGTACATCCAGGTGCCCAATGTACATCCAGGTACCCAGTGTATTCTCTGGCCCTGGGACCTGGTACACTTAGGTGCCCAGTGCATTCTGTGGCCCTGAGCCCCGGTACATCCAGGTGCCCAGTGTATTCTGTGGTTGACCCTGAGCTCCGGTAGCTCCATGTGGCCTGTTTATTTTCAGGTCCTCTGTCCAGTAGCTCTAACTGTCCTTGGTATTCTGTGGCTCTTAGTCTGGGTGGACTTGAGTGTCCCCTGTATTCTGTGGCCATATGCCCTGGTAGATGCAGGTGTTCTGTTTATCCTGTGAGCTTGAGCCCGGAGTGATCCAGGTTCAGTGAGCCAGGTAGATCAAGGTGTCCGGTGTATTCTGTGGCCATGAGCCCGGGTGGGTCCAGGTGCCCCGTTTAGTTTGTTCTCATAAGCTGTGATAGATCAGTGTGTCCTGTGTAGTCTGTGCTCTGGACTGTCCCAATGGCCTGTGTGTCTGTGGCCCTGAGCCTGGTACATACAGGTGCCCCATTCTCTCTGTGGCCTTGAGACCCAGTAGATCCAGATTCCCCGAGCCCTGATGATCCAAATGGACTGTGTATTCTGTGGCCCTGAGCCTCAACAGATCGAAGCGTCCTGTATATTCTGAGACCACGAGCTCTGGTAGGTCCAGGTGTCCTCTGTTGCCATGATCCCTGGTAGATCCATGTTCCCTGTGCAGTCCGTGGTCCTGAGACCTAGTGATCCAAATACGCTGTGCATTCTGTGACCCTGAGCCCCATTAGATCCAGGCGCCCTGTGTTCCGTGAGGCCCTGAGAACCAGTAGATCCAAGGGTAATGTGTATTCTGTGGCCTGAGTCCCAGTAGATCCAGGTGCCCCTTGTACCATGTGACCTTGAGAACCAGTAGATCCAAGTGTCATGTATTCTATGGCATGAGCGCTAGTAGATCCAGGTGCCCTGTGTTCCGTGAGGCCCTGAGAACCAGTAGATCCAAGTGTCCTGTGTATTCTGTGGTCTGAGTCCCAGTAGATCCAGATGCCCTGTGTACCTTGAGGCCCTGAGAACCAGTAGATCCAAGTGTCCTGTGTATTCTGTGGCCTGAGTTCTAGTAGAATAAGGTGCCCTCTGTACCTTGAGGTCCTGAGAACCAGTAGATCCAAGTGTCCTGTGTATTCTATGGCTTGAGTCCCAGTAGATCCAGGTGCCCCTTGTACCTTGTGACCCTGAGAACCAGTAGATCCAAGTGTTCTCTGTATTCTGTGGCCTGAGTTCTAGTAGAATAAGGTGCCCCTTGTACCTTGAGGTCCTGAGAACCAGTAGATCCAAGTGTCCTGTGTATTCTATGGCATGAGCGCCAGTAGATCCAGGTGTCCTGTGTACCGCGAGGCCCTGAGAACCAGTAGATCCAAATGTCCTGTGTATTCTGTGACCCTTAGCCTCAGTAGATCCAGGTGTCCTGCCTACCTTGAGGCCCTGAGCCTCAGTAGATCCAAGTGTCCTGTGTATTCTGTGACCCTGAGCCTCAGTAGATCCAGGTGTCCTGCCTACTTTGAGGCCCTGAGAACCAGTAGATCCAAGTGTCCTGTGTATTCTATGGCATGAGCGCCAGTAGATCCAGGTGCTTGGCGTAGCTTGTGGCCCGAGACACGTTAGAGTCAGGGGTCCTGATGTCTAATGGTCCAAGTGCCCTGTGCATCCCATGGCCATGAGCCCCGCTGGATCCAGCTGCTCGTGCGTTTTGTGTCCCAGTGGATTGGAGCAGGTGATCAGCTGTTCTACACTCTTGATGGATGCGGCTATTTTCGCATGCCTCTGAAACGGCTCTAGGTAATGACTCTGAGGACTCATTATGTGTGATTGCTTTCTAATTGCAGTCAGTGATGGAGCCAGCACTACGTGCTCTCTTGAAGGAGGAGGGAGCGAGCTTTATTGAACTGACACCTTTCAAAATCTACCTGCGCGCCTCCAATGTCATTAGTGAGTCCTAGCCGCTTCACTGTGTATTACTGCGCACGACTCTCACAGCAGCTAAGCCTTTAGTCTATGTATGTGTGGGTGTGCCTGTGGCGTGAAGTGTCGCCGTCATGTGACTTGGACTCACGTCATCTGATTTGACGTCACAGGACGTGACACCCGTGACATTAGCTCCTGGCTTTGGGGCTGTTGTGCTGGTGCCTCATCATGTTACAGGGCTATGTGACGCGACTGCTTGTCTTGAAAGGTGTTTGGAAATTCCCTACCATTTTATTCATTGTTTTTGTTTTAAGTTGTGTCCAACTATTCTTCTCCTTTTTTCACGTCTGCTTTCCTTCACATGCCTGGAGTTAAAACAAGCATTAGCGAAAGCAACGGATCTGAATGAAATGTGCTAACACATAAAGCATTATCACATTAGAGCGAGGCACACGGGAGGGAGCCAGCAGGAGTGGACAAAGAGAGATATAGGTGTAAAGTAGTCCCTCATAGTTTAATGAAAGTATTAGGGTGGAGGTGGAAATGGAAGGATACACTCTAGCAGCCAATTGCATTAGATAAGAGATAAATACTAAAGTGGGCTGAGCCAAGACATGAGTGACAAAGTCTCAATCCAATAGCTGAACAAAGGCTGGTAGAAGAAGGCCAATGGTTGAAAGGAGAAGACCCAAAGCTAGGGTGACCAGGCATCTCGGATTTGCCAGACAGGCCCTTTTTTAGGTCAAAGTCAACAAGACAGCGCTGCTGTCTGGTATCCTAAAGACATCTTGGGGGCATTCAGAAAGCTTCCCTGGGAATGCATTCTGCCTGTTGCTTACCATTGGCTTTGCGATATGTTACTCACATTTTCTGGCTTTCTATTCGTTGGCTTTATTTGTTTTAGGCTGTCCAGCATGAGTTAGTTCCTCCCAAGAAGTAAAGCTTTTTCACACTACCTCTCCTTGTATTCTTTCATGAGTGCTCCTTTCTGTAAACAGGCTTATAAATCTTGTTCTCATCTTGGCACATTTGCTGTTCATCAAAGACAGAGGTAAAATGTCAGGCTCTGTCATCTGAGGGAGCTTGGTGTTTACTTTTCTTTCTCTGACTTCAAAGTGAGAGGATTTATGTGATAATCTTGCTGGATGGTGGGGGTAGGGAAGTGTTTCTTTCTAGCACACAACATTTAAATGAACTGCAAGTATTTCACAATATATCAGAATTATTGAAGCACATTTATGTTAATTCTTAAGTGTGTTGGAAATAAATACTTTAATATGATCCAAACAAATCAACACACTAGGTGATGTCATTTCCACACATTTTGGTTTGTGCACTGTATAGTTTTATTAGTAAAGCTGTATGTCTGTGCAAATGTAATGGCCATTTCAATTGAAAATGTGTTGTCTTTAATGGCAGTGTGCTACCACACCATGCATACTCCACTCTATGCCACTCCACTCTACTCTGCACCACTCAATGCCACTGCACTCTACTCTGCACCATTTCACTTTACACCACTCCACACCACTGTACTCTGCACCACTGTACTCTACTCCACTCTGCACCACTCCACTCTACCTCACTGCACTCTACGCACTGCAGTCTACGCCTCTCTACTCTACTCTGCCCCATTCTAATCTTTGCCAATACACTCTATACCCCTCTGCTCTACACCACTGCACTCTTTGCCACTGCACTCTAAACCACTCCAGTCTAGGCCACTCCACTTTACTCTGCAAAACTCCACTCTATGTTACTCCATCCTACGCCACTCTGCAACACTGCACTCTACGGCACTATACTCTATTCTAATACACTCTATACCGATGCACTGTAGTCTGTGCCACTCCACTCTTTCCAAAATTTCTATCCTGCAGAGTTAATCTGCTGTCAGGCATGCCGACAGTACAAAAAAGTAAAAAGTAAATGTGCAAAATATGGAAATAAATCTTCCGTAATTTTCCTTTTTGTATCACAACAAAATAAAAAAACTTGATTCGGCTGAATTAAGTTAATAGAAAGTAATTGTTCTGCAGATGAGCTCTGTCCCACCATCTTTTTCTCTTGATTAAATCAACCCAGAAATTACCTGTGATAATAAGAATATGTTACTAAAAATGAGTTCCATGTGAACGCTTTTCATAAGTTAATACAGTTCATATGGGGACAGGAACAGCCAAGTTTTCAAACTCTTCTTAAAAGTGACTTAATCATCCATACAGAGAAGCGAACATCCCATTCTACGTCACTCTACTCTACGCCACTTCACTCTACTCTGAAACAATCTACTCTACACCACTGCACTCTAAGCCACTGCACTCTAAGCCTGTGCACTCTACACAACTGTACTCAACTCTGTGCCACTCCAGTGTATGCCATTCTACTCCAAACCTGTACTCTAGTCTATGCCCCTGCACTCTGCTCTGCACCACTGTACTCTACGCCGCTGCTCTCCACGCCACTCTACTGTATGTCATTGCACTCTGTGCAAATGCACTCTACGCCACTCTACACCACTGCACTCTACAACACTCTGCTCAGCGACACTGCACTCTCACCACTGAACTCTACACCACTCTACTCTGCACTACTGCACGTTATGCCAGTGCACTCTACGCCACTCTACTCTAAATCACTGCACTGTATGCCACTACACTCTACATCACTCCACTCTATGCCACTGCACTCTGAGCCACTTCACTCTGCACCACCCTGAGCCACTGCACTCTATGCCACTGTACTCTGAGCCACTGTACTCTGCACCACTGCACTCTAAACCACTGCACTCTACACCACTGCACTCTAATCTACGCTACTGCATTCTATGATGCTGCATTGTATGTCGCTGAATTCTATGCTACTGCACTCTACACCACTGCACTCTACACCACTCCACTCTATTGTGCTCTACTCTACGCCACTCCACGCCACTGTACTCTACTCTGCACCACTGCACTCTATGCCACTGCACTCTACATCACTGCACTCCACTTTGCCCCACTGTACTCAATGCCACTGCACTCTGTCATTCTGCCTTCTGCGAAGGGTTCACTTTAGAAATTACACACCATTCCAAATGCAGCCGCTCAATTTCTCCTAAAAATCCCAAAAATCAGTCAGTCAGGATCTTTATTAGACAACTGCACTGGCTTCCGGTCTGCCATCACATTACCTTCAAGGCTCTTTGTCTGGCCTACAAAACACTTCATGGAATGGCCCCAGCCTACCTCAAGAAAAATCTTGTGCGGTACATCCCGAGCAGAACATTGTGTTCTTGCTCAGCTAGTCTGCTGAGGGTTGCTTCCTTCAAACGTGCCACCTGGAGGGGAAGAAATTTCTTCAGAATTACAGCCCTCCATTGGAACCGCTTGCCACTTGAACTGAAAACAGCGCTTTCACTCTTGGTTTTAGGAAGAGCCTCAAAACCTGGTTATTTAATCAATGATCCTCATGGACACCACTCAGTTCTCATCTGCTTCCTTCTGATCGGTACAGCGCGAAGACGCCTCCGAGTATTCGTGCACTTTATAAGTTGTTTCATTCATTCATTCATTCTGCTCAACACCACTCTACTTTAATGAACTCCAAGCCATTCTACACCACTTCACTCTATGACACTCTATTCTGTAACTCTGCACTCTACACCACTCTACTCTGTATCACTTGACTTTACACCATTGCACACTGCAGCACTCCACTCTATGCCACGGCACTCTACAGCACTATACTCTACTCTGCATGACTCTACGCTGCTTTACTCTGCACCCCTCTATGCCACTGCACTGTATGCCAGTCTACTCTACTCTGCACCAATGCACTCTATGCCACTGCACTCTACTCCACTGTACTCTACTCTACTCCACTCTACACCAGTGCACTCTACGCCACTGCACTCTACTATGCAACACTCTAATTTATGTCACTGCATTCAACAATGCTGCATTGTACACCACTGAATTCTATGCGGCTGCACTCTATGCCACTATACTCTGAAACACTCTACGCCAATGCACTCTGCACCAGTCCACTCCACTCTATGCCACTCCACTATATGCCACTCTATGCGACTCCACTCTATGCCACTGCAATACACGACACTCTATGCCACTTCTCTCTACGACTCTCTACTCCACTCTTCACCATTCCACTCTATGGGACTCCACGCCACTCTCCTCCATGCCACTAACTTTTAGCCATGCTGAACATCAGTCAAGCTGGTGTGCAACATGGCTAAAACACTTTGGCAAAGCCAATAGCCCTTGCATAAGCAAGACCTATTGGCTTTGCCAATGATTGTTTTACCACCTGTTCCAGAAGATTTCGGCAAATTTTGCAGTTTTCAGACAGGGTCAGACCGCAAAGAGGGGAAGACACAGTATTATGTTTTCCAAGGTAGGAAGAGCTAGCAGCTCTTAAAAGAAAGAAATTCAATTAACACAGACGCTAGGTTTAAAAGTTGCATTTGATTTAGTCCTTTAGTGCCTCGTCTGTGTTCCTGTGTTGATGAGATCTGTAATTTAAGTCATTCTGTGCTGATGTAAAATTGTAGTCCTTCTTCCATGTTTGGTAAATGTCCCAGTTTTTGTTTTTCATACTCTGGTCACCTTACTCAAAGCCCACTCTATGTGTACTGTTAGCAGTAGGTATGCTTAACAGCTGTGCTGTTAAAACCCAGTCCTAAAAAACACTCTACAACTAGTTCTGTTGTCTAAATGACTGTGGGCCTTACAAAAACTGACCTCTGTGTTTACACCCCAGACAAGTCATTCGCTACCAGTCTCTTCATTCCGTCTTGTATTTATATGTGACACTCCTGCTTCTAAAGAGTGTCCTTCCTCCCTGCGCAGGTCCTCATCTCTCTGTTTATGATGATGGAATGTAGGGAAGAATTTGGAAAGAGAAGTAAATATCCTCTATGATCAAACCTCTAGCCCTTCCCAGTTTACCCAATAGTAGTCAGTTGAGAGGCTGATATGTGACTTTAGCTCATGTGACACCCTATTTTACAAATTTAAAATTTCTGTTCAACAAATGTTAAGAACTTATTTCCCACATAGTGCTTTATCGCAACAAATTATATAATCACTATTTCATGGAATGCGCTGCCCCCTGGGGGCAGGGCATTTATGTGAAAACGGAGCAGCTGCTTTAAAGCCGCTCTGTGTTTTCACAGTGTAGGCGGCACCCGCCTGCACTTTTAAAGGGGATTAGAGATCCCCTTGCAGGCGGGTGCAGTCAATGACAGCACTCGCCTGCATTGGGATGTCTGGGGGGTCCATGGGACCCCCTTTTCCCATACAGAGGACTGCTCTAAGGAGGCACACTGACAGTGCGCCACCTTTTAGATGGCGCACTGTCAGTGCACCTCTTGACAGCTTCTTTGCCTATGTGCACGTGTCTATAATATGGCGCGGGGACTGAGGCAAAGGGATTACCTCATTTGCATAGGGCCACGCCCCCATGCAAATGAGAGAACGCCCCCTGAAGATAGCGCTGGCGCTTTATGTGCACCAGTGCTATTAGTATTAAAGAAAGGGCCGCACAAGCATCTGCGGCCCCTTCTGTAATACCAAAGTGGCTCGGGTGCACGCAAAGCAGGCGCAAAAGCCCATTGCGACCCCGGGGCACTTCCATAATACGGCGTCTGGTGTTACTATTATCCATCTCAATCGTACCTCTGAGATACAAACCTGTGACTTTCGGCTTAGACAAAGATCTCTAAAGTGGATGCATCTCTTCCCATCATTTACGCCGCTGATTGTTCATTAAAAAGTGGACAGGCAATAACAGATATTCTCCAAGCTAAAGTAAAGTTGTATTGAAGCCCTAGAAATATATTTCTTTTTAATAACCTGATTACCAGCTTCAATTTAGTCCCAAAGCTATCACCAGTTATGGTCCCTATAGCCTCTTTTAAATCAGCTATGTCTAACTTGATGCAGCATATGAAGAACTCCCCAGAATAATTAATTTTTAAGCACCTGTAGGATCCCAGGTCTGGAACAATTGGTGTGTGGCCCTACACATCAAAAGGGTGATACCTTAGACCTGATCTTTGCCCCAACAGACCTGATTACAAAAAGAGATAGGATTCCACTTAGTTGGTCAGACCTAGTCTTAATAGCGTTTGAATTACATGGGATTAAACCAACAAATGAAGGAAAGACAGGGAAAAGAGCGGGTCTGGGCAGGGCTTGGTACACGTTTAGGAAGTTTAAGGAAGGAAAACTATTTGAGACCTCGAACCGTTATCAAGAGGCTGCTACAGTTGATGAGAACTATGAGCTTTTACAGGAGTCTATTAAAGGAACCTTGGACTCAGTTATACCAATAAAAAGACTGTCACAGCGAGGGAAGCCTTCTGCACCTTGGTTCACGGACCTGCTAAAGAAATGGAAAATTAAATGCAATTTTTTTTAAAGACATTGGAGGAGGTCATACTCACTACAGGACAAGATGCAACTGAAAAATGCACTCAAACTCTATAAGAACGAAATCAGGAAAGCTAAGGAAAAGCACTACCTGGAAACTATCACAGAAGCAATCTGTCAGAGTTCTTCAGTAAAAAATAATCGAGCATATTTTGCAAGACATAAATAATGACGCCGTAGGGCAAAATTTACCTATAGGGGAGGAAGGTCCCAGAGGTAGACCGACCACCAGAGGTCCACTAATCTAAGAGGGGTTGAAGGGATGGAAGAAGAGGAATTCAGAATCCTGGCCCTGACAATTTCCTCAGGGTCACTGCTTGACCCCATACCACCACAAATCTGGAAGGAAAGAGCAGACAAAATATTTCCAAGCTTATTAAAAATCTGTAACCACCCCTAGAGTGGAAGAAAGCTCTAGTCACCCCACTATTGAAAAAGTCATTGGCAGACATAAATGACCTTAATAACTTCCCGTGCCCGAGAAATACATTAGCAAAAAACTTGCCTGCTATTTAAAAAAGCATAATATCCTGGAGACGGAACAAATGGACTGTAGCCCTGCCCTTGATTCAGAATCAGCACTCATCCTGGCCCTAGATGAGTTGAGGACGATGGTGGATAATGGTTAAACAGAAATTCTGGTATTATTAGATCTGTCAGCTGCGTTTGACACAATCGACCACCACATTCTTGCTCTTATACTGAAGGATATTGGAGTAGAGGCGACACTATTGGATTGGATTGATTCCTATCTGACAGATCGTGTTCCAAGCAATATCACTTCCACCCTACCATTCAGAATATAAGAAAACTAAGCATGGGGTTCAGCAGGGGTCGACCTTGAGCCCTATACTGTTCAACATTTATATACGACCACTGTTGCTGCTCATTAGATCATATGGGTTCGCATTTGCAAATTATGCAGATGATACGCAGCTAATTCTAGCCTTAGACAAAGAGAATTATACCCCGGTAGAAGGGTTACGTAGCTGGCTTGAGGAGATGGCAAACTGGCTGTAACAGAATCCCTTAAAGTTCAATAAACGTAAAACGAAATTTCTATGTTGCTCTCCCTCCAAAGTGCCCCAATGCCTCCAGCAGGATTTTTGGCCTTGGACAAGTACTGAGAATTTAAAAGTAGCCCGAGTTGTGCGTAACCTGGGGATTTTGGTGGACGGCTAACACACCATTGAAGCACACATTAACAGAATGGCAGGTAGCTGTTTTGGTCTTCTCCGGAGTCTTAGGAAGATTGTTCCACTATTACCCCAACCAGCAAGGAAACTAGCGGTCCAGTGCTCGAATCTAAGTAGAATTGATTACTGTAATGCGCTTCTCCTGGGGACCTAGGCGTACCTGATAAAAAGGCTATGTTGGGTACAAACAATAGCTGCAAAAATGGCTTTGAACAAATCCCGGTATGACTCATCCTCAAGAGCTTTGAAAGAACTACATTGGCTCCCAGTCAAAGAGAGGATAATGTTTAAATCTATGGTTTTGGTCTATAAGGCCTTAAACAGGACCGGTCCACTTGCACTTCAAAAACACATTAAAGGCTACAGACCACAGAGGGACCTACGATCTGCCTCTGCTAATTTGGTCTGCATTCCAAAATTCAAGAAAATAAGATTGGGAGGGAGAACATTCAGAGTAAAGGCAGTGCAACTGTGGAACTCGCTTCCAGCCTTCCTTAGAGCCAGTTCGAGTCTTTTGGGTTTCAGGAGAAGTCTGAAAACCTGGCTCTTTCCAAAATAGGTGGTAGGCCTTTAATTGTTCTGCCCCCTCCATGTGCAGGTATTCAGAAGCGGTGGCTACTGCACTGTATGTAACCAACAAGAGTTGTATAGTGTCAAGATACCTGTCAGGTAAACGTTTGAGCTCTAATAAAGGCTTGTTGTAAGAAAGTGCCCTCTTTTTGCATGGTTGTCCCCACTTTTTGCCAAACTGCTGATATACTGTTACTGAGTGTGCCATGGGTTCCTCCCAAACAGGTACCCATGGCCTATGTTCTTTACCTAAAACTGCATTACGACAAAACCCAATTGGCACTCTTTGGCCACAGCTCATTCCCTTGTAAATGGTACCATAGGTACCAAGGGCACTGTGGCCAAGGAAGCCCTCTAAGGGCTGCAGCACTTATTGTGCCACCCTTAGAGGCCCTGTACCTTTACACACACACACTGCTATTGCAGGCTGCGTGTTTTGGTGCAGAACAAAGTGAAGAGTTGACATGGCACACATCCCTGTGTGCCATGCCTACAACCCACTGCCCTTGCATAGGTCAGCCACCCCTCTAGCTAGGTGCACTATACCAGTGGTGAGGGTACAGGTGCATTGTAAGTAGACATTGTAAGTGCAGTAATGCCATTAACAGTATATGGTGCTGGGAGTTTGTCATTACGAACTCCACAGCACCATATTGGCTTTACTGAAAACTGTGAAGTTTGGTATCAAACTTCTCAGCACATTAAACCCACACTGATGCCAGTGTGGGATTTAATGAAAAATGCACTCAGAGGGCATCTTAGAGATGCCCCCTGAAAAACGACCTAACACTAGTGTCCTGGCTGAGTGGCAGCTCACCAGCTGCCACCACCAGACATGTTTCTGGACCCCTGTTTCGAGAGACTGCTGCTCTCGGGGGTCTGAAACAATGCACATCCTGGGACAAGGAACCAAGCTTCCTCTCCCAGGATGGGCAGGGTCCACGAAGGGGAAGCTTCAAAGGCTTGCTGCCTTTGTGAGCTACCCCAGCCATTTGCTGTTTCCAGCAACTGGCCCCCACCAGTTCTGACCCCCACTTTGGGGGGAGAATCGTCGGGAAAACCAAGTGAGGAAGGGAGGTGTGCCCACCTTTGCCAACCTCACCCCTCAGGTGGGGGAGGCGAGGTGAAGTACAACTCACAGTTCCAGCCATCTTGCAGATGGGGTACCCAGCCAACCAGAGAGAGGCATATGCCCCCTCCTTCTGGAGGTGGGCATAATAGGGGGGTATACCCACCCCAAGGAAGGGACCCATTGGCCCCGACCTTTACTTACCTGTAATGCCCCTAAATCTAGTATTTAGGTGCAACCCTGAATCTTGCCTCCTTAGACAAGAACCGACCAGAAGAAGAAGGACCGAAGAAGCCGTGCTGAACAAAAAAGAGGAGGACGCCCACTGACTTGGTCCCAGCCCTACCGGCCTGTCTGCACCTCAAACCTGCTCCCGCAAAATCCCGGTGTGTCCTGCAGCCAGCGGCCCTCAAGAACCCGAAGGACCTGCCCTGCCTTCCAAAACCAAGACTTTGTCTCCCTTGAGCACAGGATTTGCTCACCAACAGACTCTGGCCCCTGCCAAAACTGCAAGTCTGCACCACTCTGCACCCGACGCCCATGGCCTGAGTTCGAGTGGCCCAACACCACGAGGAGGTCTCCCCGGCGATCCTGACCTGAGATCTGGTGATCTCTGACCTGCCTCGCATCTCCAATCGACGCCTGCAGTCTCTTTCTGGAGGATCCCCCCAACCGTGGGTAAAAAAAAACGGACGCCTAAAGACACCCCTGCACCTGACGTTCCCACGGCCTTGGGTGGCCCAACCGATGGTGTCCCAGCATCCCCAGGCATCCCAACTTACCTCTCCAACCGGTGGTCACCTCTAGAAGATCTTCGTCCCCGAGCCTGCTGTCTTTGTTGCAACCGGAGAATCCCTATTGAAAACAACAGGGCACCCGATGCCAAAACAGCACCATGCACCCAGCCGCCCCTGCGCCGCTGCCGGTGTACTTTGGGTGCTAACTCGGATCCCCCTTTGCCCTGAGCCTAAAACCAGGACCTTTGCTCCCACAACCTTGTGGCCTGCTCGTAAGCAGCCACCAACCGGAGGCCCCCTATCCCCCATTGGCTAACATTGGGCCTCAGCACTCTGCACCCGGCCGCCCTAGAGCCGCTGAGGGTGCTTTGATAGTGCATACTTGACACTTGGGGAACCCTGGTTCTAACCCCAGCAGGCCGACTCCAAAACCCAAGTACTTACCTTGAAACCGATAACTTCATTTACTCCAATAGGACTGCATTGACTGCTTTTTTGTGAAAATTATCTAAAAACTGCTTTACTTACCTTTTCTCCAGGAAATGTCCCAGTGGGATATCTAGTCATATCACACTGAGTAGAAAAAGTAATCCATAAAGTAATCTGAACAGTAATCAAAAGTAATCTAACAGTAATTTCCACTGTAGTGAAAGTAGTTACAAACCTGTAACAAAGTAATTTTCATTCAGCTTGCTTGTATTGTTCAACCTGCCTTGAAAAGTACCTTTTACACTTACCTGTGCCAGGCTTGCTTGGTTCTAGAAAATAAATATAACTAAATAATATTTTTATACAAACAAATTGGTCTGAGTTCAGTCTTTGAGTGTGTGACATCATTTGCTTCCTGAGTGTGTACCACAAATGCTTAACACTACCCTCTGATAAAGCCTTACTGTTCGCCCACACTACCACAAATAGAGAGTAAGGTGCAATCTACTTTTACCTCTGCCTACCTTTGGGGATCCACTGGACTCTGTGCACACTATACCTCATTTTGGTATAGTATGTACAGAGCCAGCTTCCTACACTTGTTACTTACTTACCAATCTAAAATAAGACTTGTTCATAAAAGGCCGGTACAGGGAGAAAAGGTCGCCTTTTTATTAAGGGAAATAAATATTTTGACGTGGAAACAGTACCTTTCATTATTGCCAGAACGTGTACAATTGTTTAGACTCCTAAAGAGGAAACCTAACAGACTAAGAACAACTCAGAAGAACAGGAGGTGGGATAAAAATTGGTATGCCTTACATAGTGCTGCACAAGAGATTAGTATGCTATCCTTTTGCTGCATGATGGCAATAAACTGTGGCTTGAGAGTGAAACCTGTGTCCATTCCAATCGCTGCTCAAGATTGGGTTCTCTATATTTCAAATCTCTGTAAAGAGAATCCTTTTTACCCCTTTCAAGTTAGCCCTATCGACAATTATGTGATGAATCATCCAGTTACAAGGAAATTGTGGGACCTATAAAAAAAAACAAGGGCATCTGGTGCCATGGATCCAGATGAGATACTGATTATTGTTTTCAAACAGAACCCAGAAGTATGGGCAAGATTTCTGAGGTCTTTGTTTTCCCACTGCTTCTCCTCCGGGCAGATACTGAACTCATGGAAAGATAGTATAATTGTACCCTTATACAAAAAGGGCAGCAAGTCCATCCCCGGGAACTATAAGCAAATTGCCTTACTTGATGCTGTAGGGAAGGTCTTCACTCGTGAAGTGTTGGAACATCTGGAAACCTGGGGAGAGGAGGTGAATATTATCCCACTGGTTCAGTCTGGTTTTAGAGACAATGGATCGGTGCTGGACAATATACTCGTACTACAGTTAGTACTAGATATTTATGTGGGAAGTAAGTGACAGCTGGTTTATGTTGCTTTTATTGACTTTACGAAGGCGTTTGACCTTATGGACAGACCAACTCTATGGCACAAATTGTCGTTGTCGGGGTTACCCTGTAACCTAGCCCTCCATTCTTCAACATGGTGTAAAGTAATGCTAGGGGGTACCAAAGGTTTGTATCTGTTGATCCCCACTCTGAATGGGTTAAAGCAAGGATGTTTGCTATTTATATGTCGGATTTTTCACATCAATTTTCCCGTATTGACAACTTTTCCTCTGGAATAGGGTCCTATCCATTATACACTCTCATTTATGCAGACAATATTATTTTATTCGACTTTACCCATTGGGGTTACAAAGAAATCTACAAGAATTTAAGTTTTATGCAGGTAATCACTTCCTGAAAATAAATGAACGCAAAACAGAGGTGGTACATTTTAGGCATGGTAAAGAAAGGCGTTCCTTCGGCTGGGATATGGCCCAGGAGAAAATAGAGGTTGTTGATAGTTATGTCTATATGGGTATAACCTTTTTGACTAACCTCTCTCATGATTTGCATTGCAATAGTTTAGGGAAAACGCCCTAGCCTATTGTCAGGCTCTGCATAAATTTCACAGTTCAATAGGTAAAAGACATTTTAATCACTTGTCAATCATCTGTAGATCAAAGATTCCTGTAACTCTTTTTTAAGCACTGGAATCTATTCTGACATCTTGCTGGTCTTTTTCAGATCTATGTGAAGGTAAAATGTTAAAGTCTGAGTGCTGCATTTTCCTGTTCAGGCTCTGAGATTAAAGTTTGGGCTTTCTAGTGCATCTGTGGGGCCCCAGCTAATGTCATTCAGTGGGGATGCAAACAACTGCAGGCACTGCATGACTCACTGAGGGCTTGGTTAGTATCCTACTTTGGTACAGCTTCGGCCAAGGTAATGACTTTTAATAGGAATCCTGTAATTGCTCAAAAAATATTTAAATGTAGCAAGGACCAATCAAAACTCTGGCAGGGCTTAATTTGTAAAAAAAATAAGAGCCAGATACATCGTCGAGAGACCACTACAGCTTGCACCACACATTGCCCCTGCCAGCACTGCCAATGACAGTACCGTCACACCTACTAACCATCACACTCCTACATGTTTGACAGTTCAGACTATTCCAGGCCCGAAAGCTATAGAAATGGTTTGGACAGCAGATATTGGTCATTTTAATGTATATTGAATTCATAAATATCTGTTATTGTGCTCATCTCTAAATTAGACAAACAGTGCCACCATGTGGCAGACTGTCAGAAGTGTTGGTGCTGGCAATTAAGTGTCAGTGCCGAGCACTGGAAACCACTGGCTAAAATTTAGCACTGAACTCTGGTCTCCAGGTCAGTTGCGCTATTTTTTAAAGGTACAAATTATCAGACTGAGGGCCTCATTCACAATGGGCCTACACTTGTGGCGGAGGCCCCGCAGATGTGGGGGAGTCTTCGCACTGGGGGCAGAATCTCCCCAATGAGAATTGTCAAGGACTTCTCTATTGTTGAGAAGACTAAATATAGAGAAGCCATTAAAGCTTATAAGGCTGAAATTAGAATTGCCCAATCTGAATTCTATGGAAAGAAGATTATCGCAGCCTCCAATTCCCCCCGAGAAATTTTTAAAATTGCCAAATCTCTCCTCAAGCCCCCAGTGCCCCCCTCTTTGGTTGAAGACACCTTAGGACGCTGTAATGATTTGGCTCAGTATTTTTATAAGAAAATTGAAGACATTTATTCGACTTTTCCCCCTCTTTTACCTTGTATAAATATCCCCTCTGGTGATGCTAAACCTCCGGGACCTCTCATTGAGACAATCCCTCCCTTGGATATGAACTGTTTTAAAATCTACCTAGACCGTCTGAAATCTGGCTCTCCTAGTGACGTTGTACCCCCTAATATTCTCAGTCAGGTCTCTGACTCTGTCGCCCCAGTTATTTTGGACCTCATTAACACATCACTTACCTCTGGGATCGTCCCGTGTTCATGGAAACGGGCCATGGTCAGAGCTCTTCTGAAGAAACCCAGCCTGGACCCCGAAGCCTTTGCCAATTACCGACCGATTTCGCTTCTGCCAGGGATTGCTAAGATCTGTGAAAAATATGTTACTTCCATTCTCTCCGCTTTTTGGCGGAGAATGATTGTCTTCACCCCTCTCAAACAGGCTTTAGGCCCCAACAAGGCACGGAGACGGCCCTATTGGCAGTGGTCGAAGAGTCCAGGAAAATTTTGGATAGTGGTGGGTCTGCAGCTATTGTATTACTTGACCTCAGCGCGGCCTTTGATACGGTCAATCACCAACTACTGATTATCAGACTCAGAGAGAGTGGGGTCTCTGGTTCTCTACTTAAGTGGATTGAGTCTTTCCTGGCCGATAGATTTTTCCAGGTCTTTGAGAATAATTCTATTTCAGAAAGTATGCCCCTGCGATGTGGGGTGCCTCAGGGCTCCTCCCTGAGCCCCATACTATTTAATGTCTATCTCCGTCCTCTGGCCGAGGTGGTCAAGCCCTTTGGGGTTAGGATCATCTCGTATGCTGATGACACGCAGCTGATAGTGTCCCTCAATCTCTTGGATAATTCTAAGATTAATCTGGCCGATTGTTTAGAAAGGATTTCCGTGTGGATGGATGGCTCTTTCCTGAAACTGAATGCAGCCAAAACGGAGTTAATGTTTCTGGGTAGGACTACTAATCTTGACACCAGCGTACTTTGGCCTAAATGTTTAGGTGTGATGCCCACCCCCAAAGAGCAAATAAAAAGTCTTGGTGTCTGGTTGGATCACAACCTGAACTTTAGTGAACAGGCGCGCAGGGTGGCAGGCACCTGTTATGGTCTTTTAAAAATGATTAGGAAAGTTCTGCCCTTTTTACCTTTTACTGCAAGGAAGCTATTGATACAAGCCCTGATTCTTTCAAGGCTTGATTATGCCAATGTGCTTTACCTTGGAGCTCCCTGCTCTACTATTAAAAACTCCAAACGGTTCAAAACTGTGCGGCCCGACTTCTTATGCAGGCTCATAAGCGGGAGTCTGCTAAGCCACACATTCGTGCTCTGCATTGGCTGCCGGTAGCTGAAAGGATCCAGTTTAAGGCTCTGTGCATTGCCCATAAGTCACTGTCAGCTAGGGCTCCACCAATTTTGCAATCCATTATTTCCCCATACCTCCCGTTACGAGCATTGCGCTCCGGGAAAAACTCCTAGCTACCGTTCCTAGAATATACCGAGCACGGAGTGGTGGACGTCTGTTCTCCTTCATTGCGGCAAAATGTTGGAATCAGTTACCTGACTATATCCGGTTGGAGGCTAACCATCTCTCCTTCCGCAAACTTTTGAAGACTCTGTTGTTTCCTTGATCATCCTTGCCATTCTTTGGTTGTTGGCTCTGTCTCTAGCGCTGGGAGGCCTTTAGCCATGCGCTTTATAAGTGTATACTCAATACTCAATACTCAATACTCAATTGTGGAGATTCCGCCCGAGTGCGAAGACTCCCCCACAAATGCGGGGCCTTCACCACGAGTGCGGAAGCCCTTTGTGAATCAGGCCCTCAGTGTGAACCGTGATATAAGGCACTTCTCTAATTTTAAAATATTTGGAGAATATATTATAGGGAATAAATAGCTTTGGGTCTATACAACTGTATCTACTCGATGAAATGTCCCATAAAGTGAAGCAAGTTATTCTCCTTCTATGAAGTGGGACTCTCCCTCTTAACACTTTGAAAGCTAAATGGAAAGGCTTTGTTCTGATATCTGTGTAATCTGGGTCACCAAGATCTCTTCCATTTCCTGCATCTCTGCCCAGTTTTCAGCGATAAAAGGAAACTTTTTATCTATCCTCTAACAGTAAATTTTAATTTGTTGACACATAAAGTCATGTTGCACTTTATTTCTCACCCTCCCTTTCCTCAGATTTCTTTTATGATATATAAAGGGCACCACAAATATGGGAGAGATACCCTTATAACCAAAAGGTACAGGGTCAATTTCAAATTACAAAAGACAAGAGGTCCCTTCAGTGTTACACACTCTCCACATGTATATCATACATTAACTTATACCATATGTTGATTCAGAGGGTACACCCACACACAAACTTGCAATTCACTGTTTTATCACTGAACACTCTTTCATATAAAAATGTCTAGTTTTATTAAACATAATCAAGGTTTTACACATCTTAATATCATATTCCAATTTAAATCATATTTCACACAATATTATCCGAATTGCACTTATTTATGGGTCTATTTTGCTGTTGATTTCCCTGATATTACCACACACATTGCCTGCAGCAAGTTCAAAAGCATGAAGTAAGTTCTCCATACCCTGCAAGCCACATCTACAGCTTTTCATTACAAACTGCCCAACTCATAAATGCTGGACACCTTTTTCAGTTATCTGATTCGCTAAGGAAGGTCACTTTTTTTGGTGCCCGGGCATACTTTCTATCCCAGTCCGAATATGAATGTTTCAGATATTTGGGCCTTCTTTTTGCAGGGGTCTGCCCAGGTGTTTTTATCTTTTGAACTTCGATTGGCAGGTAATCTTTGCCCTGATTGAACAGGAGATCCCCAGGTAAAATCATGCAGTGTGTGGCTGATGTCTGCCTGTACCCTGCACCCTAGGTCCAGAATGTTTGCTGCATGATACACTGAACCATAACTTTAATACTGACTTCCACTGGGAGGCTGGCAGGTTTGAGGTGGTCACTTCTTCTGACTGATGGTCAGCCTTACAGCCTGACTTTGCAGGAATTGAAACCTGTCAGTGAGTTTGGGTAGGTCCATGCAGACCACATTGCTGTAATCCAGCCAGGCCATGGCATGTGGATCTGGTCATCTTCATGTAGTACTCTCTTTAAGGGAGCATAAGTCCCCTTGCTGAGTAATGACAGCTGAAAATTGGTTCCTTATAAGGATTATGAGGATTATTTAGGCTTCAGAGGCCCTCTAAAGGTAGACCTTACCAACAAACTGATGCCCTTTTTCCCTAAAACAGCCCCCACCTCCATAATGGAAGCAGCTTCAAAGGAATGGCGCCTGCCTCCATGACATGAGCCGCATTCAGGGAAGACAAAACAGTGACAGCCGACCAACCTTGCCAATTGGTGAGATGGTGGGCATGTTGAAACTTCTGTCATTTCTAAAGAAAGCAAATCAGTCTTGACCCTGTGCCTCATGGGAACACTCCAGCCCGAACTGCCAAGCCATGTCTTCCCTGGACCCGAAACAATCATCCTGGGACCGGTTTCAGGCTAACAGCCCTCATCAGCCAGGCTAGCTTGAATCCAGTGGCAAAGTGAGCAAGGGACCCCCGTCTGGGCATACCCTGCCAACTGAAGGTGAACAAAGCAAACACAAAGAGACGATGGACGGAGCGCTGAAACTTTTCAGACACTCACCCCCAGTCACAGATCAGGGTTGAATCCATCATCGTTCTTTAGTTCACTTCGCCACCCCAGTTCAGACACAGCTATATGCAAATCAGTTTTGACCCTGTGCCTCATGGGAACAGTCCAGCACGAACTGTCAAGCCATGTCTTCCCTGGACCGGAAACAAGCATCCTGGGACCAGTTTCGGGCTAACAGCCCTCATCAGCCAGGCTAGCTTGAATCCAGTGGCAAAGTGAGCAAGGGACCCACGTCTGGGCATACCCTGCCAACTTAGGGCGAACAAAGCAAACACAAGGAGATGATGGACGGAGCGCAGAAACTTTTCAGACACTCACCCCCAATTACAGATCTGGGTTGAATCGATCATCGTTCTTTAGCTCACTTCGCCACCCCAGTTCAGGCTCAGTGGACTAATGCGTCCATTGCAGGGGCCTGTGTTCGACCTCATGGTCAAGGTGCAAATCCCGGCGGGTCCACTCAGCCTTTCATCCATCTGAGGTCGATAAAATGAGTACCATAGAGTTGGGTAACAATGAACATCTGTTATTCAGCGCCAAGAGACCTCTGGGTGAACGTGCGCTTTACAAATACACATGTTATGTTATGTTATGTTATGTTATGTTATATGCAAATCAGTCTTGACCCTGTGCTTCATGGGAACAGTCCAGCCCGAACTGGCAAGCCATGTCTTCCCTGGACCGGAAACAAGCATCCTGGGACCGGTTTCGGGCTAACAGCCCTCATCAGCCAGGCTAGCTTGAATCCAGTGGCAAAGTGAGCAAGGGACCCACGTCTGGGCATACCCTGCCAACTTCGGGCGAACAAAGCAAACACAAGGAGACAATGGACGGAGCGCTGAAACTTTTCAGACACTCACCCCCAGTCACAGATCTGGGTTGAATCCATCATCGTTCTTCAGCTCACCTCGCCACCCCTGTTCAGACACAGCTATATGCAAATCAGTCTTGACCCTGTGCCTCATGGAAACAGTCCAGCCCGAACTGCCAAGCCATGTCTTCCCTGGACCGGAAACAAGCATCCTGGGACCGGTTTCGGGCTAACAGCCCTCATCAGCCAGGCTAGCTTGAATCCAGTGGCAAAGTGAGCAAGGGGCCCACGTCTGGGCATACCCTGCCAACTTAGGGCGAACAAAGCAAACAGAAGGAGACGATGGACGGAGCGCTGAAACTTTTCAGACACTCACCACCAGTCACAGATCTGGGTTGAATCCATCATCGTTCTTTAGCTCACTTCGCCACCCTAGTTCAGAGACAGCTATATCCAAATCAGTCTTGACCCTGTGCCTCATGGGAACAGTCCAGCCCGAACTGCCAAGCCATGTCTTCCCTGGACCGGAAACAAGCATCCTGGGACTGGTTTCGGGCTAACAGCCCTCATCAGGCAGGCTAGCTTGAATCCAGTGGCAAAGTGAGCAAGGGAACCACGTCTGGGCACACCCTACCAACTTAGGGCGAACAAAGCAAACAAGGAGATGATGGACGCAGCACTGAAACTTTTCAAACACTCACCCCCAGTCACAGATCTGGGTTGAATCCATCATCGTTCTTTAGCTCACTTCGCCACCCCAGTTCAGTCTCAGTTATATGCAAATCGGTCTTGACCCTATGCCTCATGGGAACAGTCCAGCCCGAACTGCCAAGCCATGTCTTCCCTGGACCGGAAACAAGCATCCTGGGACCAGTTTTGGGCTAACAACCCTCATCAGCCAGGCTAGCTTGAATCCAGTGGCAAAGTGAGCAAGGGACCCACGTCTGGGCATACCCTGCCAACTTAGGGTGAACAAAGCAAACACAAGGAGAAGATGGACGGAGTGCTGAAACTTTGCAGACACTCACCCCCAGTCACAGATCTGGGTTGAATCCATCATCGTTCTATAGCTCACTTCGCCACCTCAGTTCAGAGACAGCTATATGCAAATCAGTCTTGACCCTGTGCCTCATGGGGACAGTGCAGCCCGAACTGCAAGCCATGTCTTCCCTGGACCGGAAACAAGCATCCTAGGACCGGTTTTGGGCTAACAGCCCTCATCAGCTAGGCTAGCTTGAATTCAGTGGCAAAGTGAGCAAGGGACCCACGTCTGGGCATACCCTGCCAACTTAGGGTGAACAAAGCAAACACAAGGAGATGATGGATGGAGCGCTGAAGCTTTTCAGACACTCATCCCCAGTCACAGATCTGGGTTGAACCCATCATCGTTTTTTATCTCACTTCGCCACCCCAGTTCAGACACAGCTACATGCAAATCAGTCTTGACCCTGTGCCTCATGGGAACAGTACAGCCCGAACTGCCAAGCCATGTCTTCCTTGGATCGGAAACAAGCATCCTGGGACCGGTTTCAAAAGAAAGACCTCCAAAGAACTGGTCTTTCTTCAGAAGTGACGTAATCAGCTGTCCCCATGTACTCAGAGCTGTCTCACAGCACGCAGGGTACATTTGAGGACTTTTTATGTCTGGGATCCAGCGTGCCATCCCTGCCAGCATTGAATCCAACCACCCAACGGGTTGCTTCATGGTGGAGCTGGTGGTGTCTTTGTCATCATTAAAAACATGGTCCTCCAGATTCTGAGAGAAGTAGAGAATTGATAAATGGGCAGGCAAGACATACAGAAATCTTTGGCAGATCTACTGTTACAACCCCACCTATAAATGAGGTCCTATGTCAAGAAATGAAGTACGTTGGCAATAAATCAATTTCACTAGATGTTCTATCACTGGGGTAGCAGACTATTGTTTAGACAGAAAATAAACTTTAACCAGAACCATATTGTCCTCTTACCATTCCTAGAAAAGATAATATATGTGCTATCAGTCTGTAGTTATTATCTTAAGGTAGTATCTCACAAAAGCTCGTTCAAAAAAAGTTTTATTACAGTCATCAAATCTGAGCACACCTGTTGTATTATAATCAATACATGTCTGAAAAACCATGTACAGTTCTGCTAGTGAGAGATGTCACTGCAGAATGATACAGTTATTATCACAATATAGCATTATAGCCCATTGCCAAGGGTTCTGACAATGGATAAAAGCCCTCAGCTAAGTTACAGGCCCGAGCCAAGTATGTAATGAAGGAGAAGGCCTTTAACAACCGTTGGGGCAAAAGGTCTGTACCAGCCATTATTGTCCCTGAGCCACTGGAGCTCTGCTCATTCCAATGCCCTAATGAGGATTATTTAATGAGACTGAACTAACAGGGAGGAGCATCACAATTTGCTGTCAGATACAGAAAGCAATCCTTCTGTAGAGTAAAGCATTATAGGGCCAACTGCGTAGAAGGATGCTTGTGTCAGAGAGGCAACCCAGGTTCTCCTCTGCTAGCAAAGTGCTCAGGGAGTGTGGCACATAACTAAGATCCAGCCAGGGTCTGTGGCATGGCCCGCACCCACGTAGGAAATAGCACTATTACTCAGGGGCGGACCGAAGAAGAGGATATGTTAGAGAAGGAAATAGGAAGAGGGTGGAAGAAAGATGGGCAAGAAATGAATGAAAAGGGATGGAGTGTGGGTGCTGATATAGTGAGAAATTGAGGTAAGCGATGTAGCAGTATTGAAATGTAATGATAAGTAGAAAGGGGAGGGTGAGGGACGACCATATGTGGTGTGAGTGAGGGAATCATGGAGAAAGGATGAAGTAGTGGGATGAAAGGGATGAAGAGGGTAATGGAGAAACAAAGGTGTGACAGATTCAGTGAAAAAGAACAATAGCAATTGGCTTACCAATATTCAAGGGTATGGAGATAGGTGGGTTGAGACAAAGGGTAAGAGGGTGACAAAGAGGTAATAAGAAAAGTGTGAGAGGAATTGGGACAGCAGAGGGGTATGGAGAAAGATGGTATGCGGGATAGAAAAAGATGGTGGCAGAAGAGTTTCTGCCTTAGGCAAATCAGCGGCCCTCAAAATTTGGTCATTAGTGTATTAGTAGCATCTCAATAGAAAGGGTCATGGGCTGGTCCTTCCAGCCCCAGGTATCAATTAAGAGTTGTCATCATTTCACTTGTTCTCGCCTCGCCTGAAACAGGACCCAAGTAACTGTTCTGAAAACAGATTTATAAGAACTCCCAGGGTAATTTTTTCCCTCGGTTGAGTCATCTGGGGTGGCATTGTTCCTACCCCACTGTGAGAGGCTGTCGAATGATGAAGCATGCCTTGATACGTTAAGAGTGAGACGACCTCTCAAAAATCTTTTGATGACCTTCTTCTCCAAGAGGTTTGAACTGATAAGCAACAGTGGTGACTTTATTATCTTCAAGTAGTTTTGTTGTGCTGATTTAAAACCACTTGCCAAGCCTTAAATTCCCCTTTTCTTACACGTCACCCCTAAGGTAGCCCCTAGGTAGCCCTAAGGGCAGGGGGCTGTGTAAATAAAAGGTAGGACATGCACTTTTAAGTTTAACATGTCCTGGTAGTGACAAACAGCTAATTTCGTTTTTCACTACTGTGATGCCTACTCCTCTCATAGGCTAGCATTGGGAATTCCTTAAAACACGGTTAAGCTGTAATTCTTGATTAGAAAGGAGCAGCCTCATCATGTTTCATATCTTTGGAATGATAATGATAAATCCTCTTTACTGGTGAAGTTTGATTTAACATTACTGTTTTAGAAATGCCACTTTTAGAAAGTGGACATTTCTCTGCTCTTACTGTTCTGTGTGCCTTGCAGACTGTCGCCAATACACGTCTGAGTGGGTGAAAGCTACACTTTGTGTATTCCCTCTAGACAGCCACAAACACAGGAAGGGTGGGTGTGATAGAGAACTCATCTGCGTTCATCTACATTCTCATAGCTCTTCCTGGGCAGGAACAGGGAGGGGGAGCTGACACCCACACCTTATTAGGCAGTGTCCTGTGTTCCACAGAAAGGGCTGATTACCCCCACACATATCCTTGCAGACAGGGCTAGGATGAAAGGAGACCTGTGAACTTCAAGGACCTGCTTTGAAGTCACCCCAACTTCAAAGGCACTTTTGGGGATAAGTACTGGGGCTCTGACCCAACCAAGACACTACACTACTGGACCTGTGAAGAACTCTGCCAGGAGTAAATTAAAGAGTACTGAGCCACAAGGATTACCACTTTGCCTGACTGCTGCTCTGAAGGAACTGCTTCCTGCTTTGCTGAGCTGCCCTGCTGCCTGCTGATCTCTGCCCTCCTGAGGACAAGGAATGGATCCATCTCACTTGAACCTAGAGCGGCTCCAAGGGCTTGCTGGCTTGCCCCCTGTTCTGAAGTCTCAGGGCTATCAAAGACTTCCTTCATCTCTTCAGCAGCACTGGGTCTCTGCCATCTGTGAGTCCTGCTCTGTCAAGTGGTGCCAATCCAGTCTTCGGTACTTTATGGTTTAAATCTTTTATTAATTTCCAACAGTGAAAAACAAAAGACCCCCAGCTCCTGAGGACCGTGCACTAAAGACACTCAGTGTCGTAGAAAGCAGCATTACCATAGTAAATGCAAGGAGCGGGTCTACAAAAAATAACAACATATAAATAAGGAAAGGGAGCAAACAAAAGACCCCCCCGCCCTCCCCGTCGTCCATAGCTGGGTAATAAAAAGAGGGAGAAAGGAAAGTTGCGTGCTCAGCGTGTCCTCTTAGGCTTATGTGTCGAGCTGGCCTGCGGGATTTGTGTGTCGGCAAGACGAAGCAGCCTGAGATAGCGGGGACAAGTCAATTCGCGGAATTCAGTAGTGAGCAAAGTCAAGAAAGGGCGCCATAGGTCTGGGAATTCGGCCCCCTGCCAGTCAGAGTGAGGGTCAGCTTTTCCATACCTAATACTCGCCAAAGCCGCTGTAGCCATCCCAAGTGTGTCGGTGGCTGTACGGATCGCCAGTGTGCCAGAATATTTTGGGTAGCTGCCCCTAATGCGATCGCTATCATTCGACCCCTCCTAGACTTTAGGGGATATGAGATAGGGTTAGGGAGCCCCAATAGGACATAGGCGGGGAGCCGTGGGATCTGCGTATCAAAGTGCCTGTCTACCTCATCTAAAATGTGAGCCCAGTATGCTTGGATGTGATCACAGCCCCACAACAGATGTGTTAGAGTGCCTATTTCCCCACAGCCTCTCCAGCACTGGGCACTCTGTTGTGTATCGAAGCAGTGGAGGCGTTCCGGTGTATAGTACCAGTAAGTGGCTACCTTCGTCAGTGTCTCTGTGAGTCCCATGTGGTACGCCGAATGTCGTGCCCTGTGATATATGCCCTCCCAGTCTTTAAGGCTGAGGTTGCGTCCCAGCTCCCGCTCCCAGCGTGTTCTGCCGGCGTTATATGTGTGTGTAGAAGTCGATAATAACTGCTTGTAAAGGTCAGAGATAAGCTTCTTGTCGGAGGTACGGGTGACGAGCCACTGTTCGTATGTGGTGAGTAGACGTTGGGCACCTGGCTTGATAGACGGGTGGAGCGCCCAATGTCTAACCTGTAGGTATGGAAGACGCTCCGACTCAGGTATGCCATAGTGCTTCTGCAATTGGGGAAATGGAAGGACCCCTTCCAAGTCAAAGAGATGGCCAAGTGACCGGCACTCAGTGGGGCGCCATGCCACAAAAGCCTTTGCTGCAGTGCCAGGGTGAAATTCTGGGTTGTTAAAGAGGGGTGTTAGGGGGGATGGGAAGGAAGTCAGGCCGTGTGCTAAATTAGTTCGATCCCAGACCTCCATAAGTGTGCCTGTGATATAGGACGCATATAGGTTGGGTGGCCTATCCGTTTTGCGAAGAAAGGGGATACCCTGTAGGGGCCTAGCAGCCACCGCCTGATCTTGGAAGAGCCAATGTTTCTCCGATTCGGAGCGATGCCACTCCACCAAGTAACGAAGTTGTGCAGCTTGGAAATAAAGTTGTAGGTCTGGGACCCCCACCCCCCTTTTCGGGAGGAAGGATAGCTATCGCGTGCTTAAACCGTGGTTTACGACCCTGCCAAATAAAATTCGCTAGGTCGGTTTGGGTCTGTTGAATCCAACCCAGGGGGGTCGGAGGGAAGGGTCTGAAAGAGGTACAGGATCTGCGGAAGGATAGTCATTTTCGTGGCTGCGATTCTCCCCATCCACGATAGAGTGTGGTGTCTCCATTGCCCCAGTTCCTTGCGGATGTGTGTACGGAGGTTGGCGTAATTAATGGCGGCGGTAACAGGTATGTTGGGGCCAAGCTGAACTCCTAGATAAGGAATCGATGAAGTCGACCATTGGAGAGGGTGTTCCTCTTGCAAATGAGCTAATGTGGCGGGAGTGAGAGAGATGTCTAAGGCGATAGATTTCTCGACATTGACTTTAAAGCCGGATGCCTGCCCAAAGCAATGCAATTCAATGAAAAGAGCTCGCATCGCGGGGATCGGGCTCGAGAGAGATAGCAGGACATCATCTGCATATAGGCTGATGGTGTGAATATCCCCTCCATATTTGATGCCCGTTATAAGGGGGTGATTGCGAATCCGCAGAGCCAGCGGCTCCATGTAGAGCGCAAATAGGAGGGGTGAAAGCGGACACCCCTGCCTGGTACCCCTACCTATGGGAAACCGCGAGGATGTTTGACCATTCACCCGTACTGTCGCTTTAGGTAGGCGATAACAGTTGAGAATCCGGGCACGCAGTTTATCTCCTAGGCCGAATCGAAGCAAGACCTGCTCCAGATAGGGCCAATGTACCCGGTCAAAAGCTTTTTCTGCGTCTATCGCTAGCAACATGTATTCTCCTGATGTGCGGGACGCCTTTTCTATTAAATGGAGTATCCTCTTGGTATTGTCACTCGTCTGCCGCTGTGGGATAAAACCAGCCTGATCAGGCTCTATTAACTGGGCCATGTACGGCGCCAGACGAGTGACAAGGATGCTGGTATATAACTTAATATCTACATTCAGTAGGGATATTGGCCTATAGGCACTGCAGTGCGTTTTGTCCTTCCCGGGTTTCGGGATCACCACTATCGATGCTTCCAGCATCTCCTCTGGGATGGCTCCATCTTGCGCAAAGGTATTGAAAAGATTGCGCAACAAGGGGGCTATTTGAGCGCAGAAGGTTTTATAAAAGGCCGCTGTGTAACCGTCTGGCCCAGGTGATTTGCCCAACTTAAGGCGGGAGATCGCTGCTATAACCTCCTCAGTGCCAATGTCTCTGTCTAGGTATTCGGCCTGCGCCCCGCTAAGAGTAGGCATTGCCGCCTTCTCTAAAAAGTCACTGCAATGTAGGGGTGTTAGGGCGTCGCTGGCGTACAGCCTCGCATAAAAGTCTCGGAAGGTTTCCGCAATCTTCCCATCATCGGTGGTAAGATCCCCCCCGGCGGTGTGGATAGTCTGCACCCCCTGGCGCTGCCTAGCTTCGCGTAGCTTATAAGCCAAAAGACGACCACACCTATCGCCCCCTGTATAGTAGGAGTGTCGGAGACGGAGAGCCGCATACTCGGCTCTGTCCTGGTCAAGTGCTGCAAGCTGTTTCCGCTCCGTGCAAAGTTGGCGCCAAGCCCTAGCTGCCCCAGTATGTTGATGCATTTGTTCAAGCTCCTCCACCCTCTGCGTCAGCTCAGCTCTCTTGCGGCTGCGCTCTACATTTTCAGCTGTGGATATAGCTATCAATTCCCCTCGTATCACTGCTTTAAGGGCCGTCCATTGTGTCGCCAGTGAAGTGTCTGATGTGCTGTTGTGTGCTAGGTAATCCGTGATAGCAGACTTAATTTGATCGACAGTGGAGGCCCGGTGTAACAGTGTGTCGCGAAGCCGCCAGTGTCTCAGTGGTTGTCGTGCAGGGGGGAATTGGAATGAGGCAATGACTGGAGAGTGGTCCGATAGGGACGCTGCCAGAATCTCAGAGTCAATGGCTAGCTCCTGGAGTGAGGTGGAGCTAAGAAAGTGGTCTAATCTAGCGTACGTTTTGTGTGCTCCCGAGTGAAAAGTGTAGGCTCGGTTATGGGGGTGGAAATGTCGCCATAAGTCAACTATACCCAACTCCCGGAGACGCTCTAACCCAGCCGGGGAAACAGCACCCACCTGGCCCGTGCGCTGGCATGAGCGATCTTGAGTGTTATCGAATACCATATTCAGGTCCCCCCGAGCAGTAAATGTCTCTCCGAGTGAGCGGTTGCCTCAGTGAGTGCCCTGTGGAAGAACGTGTCTTGGCCTTCATTGGGAGCATAGATGGATCCCACTATAAAGGAAACTCCGGTGACTTGGAACTGATATGTGAGTAAACGGCCCCTAATCTCCGCTTCCTTATGAAGCACTTTGCCTTGGAAGGAGCGGGAGACGAGGATGGCGACCCCAGCGGATTTAGTAAGGTTGGAAGAAAAGAGCTGCGTGGGGAAAGCGCGTGATTTCAGCCTGTGGTGATCTTTAGGGATAAGATGTGTCTCCTGTAGGAGGCAGATGTCAGCTTTGGATTGTTCCAAGTAGTTGAGTACTGCCCTGCGCTTAATGGGGTTATTCAGGCCGCGTACATTTAGAGTTAGAATTTTAGAAGGTGTGTGCGGCATCGGGATTGGTAGGAGAAGCAAGCTGGGGCATAGCAAAGTCTATACTATCTGACTGCTGAGCCGCATAGCGTGGCGAGAGAAAGTGGACGAGGGGACCCAACCCAAAAAAAAACCCCAAAAGAAACCCTAAACATAAACCCCAAAACAACCTCCATAAGGGAACAGTTCGAATAATTGTAAATAGTGAACAGTGTCCGTCATCCTGAGATGACCAGTCGAAAAAGTAAGGGGGTTCCGTGTCGTGACCAATGGGGAGAGTGCCACTCCACCCGCCGCCCGCCTAGGCCCAATGAGGGAGTGTGCAACATGACAAAAATGGTATCTCAAGTTCCCATGTGTCATTTAGTGCTGGGGCCCTCTCCCGCGAGGGCATCCGACACAGCCGCGAGAGCTGCCTGCTGGTGCTTGGCTATGTCAGCTTTGTGTGGCTTCCGGGGCCGTCTTCTTCTGCCCTGTCGCTGCCATCCGGATGGGGAGGCCCCAGGGCCAGTCTCATCACCACGGTCATCTTCGTCCTCGTCCGGCAGAGTGAGGCCCAGCAGGCGGCACGTGTCGACTAATGAGCGGAGTTGCAGAAGCCTTCCGTTGTGTCTGAAAATCAGGCGAAAGGGGTGTCCCCATGAGTACTGGATTCCCTGCTGTCTCAGATGTTCCGTCACCGGGCGGAACTGTCGACGCCGTTGCAGGGTGATCAAAGCTAAATCTTGGAATAGCACTGGTGAGTGGCCCCGGAAGGAGAGAGGGTGCTGGGATCTAGCCTTTGCCATTATGGTTTCTTTCACCCTAAAGTCCTGTACACACACCAAAATGTCCGCCGGGGGGCACCAGGAGCCCGGGGTGGCCCCACTCTATGTGCTCTGTCAAGGACAACCTCGGAATCGTGGGAGTCACCCAAGATATGTCGGAAGAGACTGGTGGAAAAAGCAAACAAGTCTTTGGTATCCTCCGTTGTTTTTACCCCCGGATTCTGATGTTGTGCCTGCGGGACCTGTTTTCCAAGTCCTCTAGATGCGATTGCATGTCCACGTGTTGATCCTGCAACCTAATGACCTCTTGCTGAAGCATCGTCAACTCTGTCGCCACTGTGTCACTCTTGTCCTCCAGAGTGACCACGCGCTCTCCCACAGCATCTACATCCCTCCGCAGCTCTTTGACCTCTGCCGCAAATTCTGCTTTGACTGATTGTATGTCCTCTCGGAGAGTGAGAAACAGTGACTCCAGAAAGGCCTTAGTTATGGGCTCATCCCCGGCCCCTGCGGAGGGTTTGGGCGTTTCCCTCCCTGGGTCGGCCGTCTCCATGCCGGGGTTGGACAGTGAGCGGCCGAAGATATCTTTGATCGGCTTTCCCTTCCGAGTTCGCGAGGTGGACATGCCCTCTGGCGCCCCGGACTCGGGGCCCAAAGAGGGAAAGCTAGGGGAGCCCCAGAGAGGTCCGCGAATTGATCAATGGAGAGCCTGCCCGCTGAGCTTCAGCCACCCGTGAGTGTCTCCTCGGCTACTTCCAGGCTCCTGTCGCCGCCGCGGGGGCCCCACTCGGAGACGGGGAGAGAACGCTACAACAGTGGGCTCCTCCCTCTGCCCCCGGAGTACTGTGCCGCCGTCCCCAGACGAGGTGGCCCAACTTTGATGACGGAGTGCGAATCCAAGCGCCCCGGTGCACGAGGTAAGTTACAGGAGGCGGTAGAGCCAGCGCAGGTCCAACGGGCAGGGCCCCCTCCAACAGGCCCGACCCTCTCAGGCCTCCCCACCAAGTACGTCCTGAGCTGCAGCCGGGCTACGGAATCACTCCAGTGTGGTCAAAGGGCTGCTCCTATCACCAAGCTAGTCCCCGCGATGGCAGGCCGGGCAAGCGCAGTGATGTGCGTGGCAGGCGGTGTGCGTCTTCTCCGCCCCCACCAGCCCGGCTCCACGGCGGTCGGCAAGCAGATGTGGAGGCCTCAGTCCGGGCCCCCGCCGCTGTAGTGAGGGTCGGGACAGGGATCCCGCCGAAGGCGCCGCCCGCGACCGGGAGCCCAGCTCTCCCGCTGTCAACCAGGGGGGCGCTCGGAGCCCGAGGCGGAGACAACGTGATCCCCGCTCTCCGCTACCCCGCTGTCACTCACCGCTCCAGCCAAGCGCCTCTGGGCAGTCGTGCGACCCTCTCTTCCGCTACTCCCAGGCCTCTCGCCGCCGCCCTCCCCTGCTCCTCCGCCGCCGAGAGTGCGCCGGCCCCAGGGGGCGACTCGGCGAGACTGCTCACTCCTCCCCTCGGGACTCCAGCAGCCCCCACCGCTCCTCTGGTGGCTCCAGATGCTTCGCCTCCACCTCCAGCGCGGCTGCACCAGACGCCGGGGATCCCTGGGCCCAGCGGGCCGCGCGCAGCTCCTCTCCGGGCCTCCCCCCAGGCGACCGGCAAGGGCAACGGTGTACAGCCGGGGCGCTCCGGCGCCACCCAGGTCAATCCCGCGGTCCCCGGGCGCCTCGCCAGCCACACTGCTCTCCCGCAGCACTTCCCCAGGCCCGGCACCTCCGAGGATCTCCGCCCTCAGGACCCAGCCGCTCAGCAGCTCTCACCGCTCGTGCATCTCCCGGATCGCCGGAGGGACGGCTGTTCCGCCAGATGCTGGCCCCGATGGTCGGCCACACCAAACCACCGCCTTGTCGCGGCCGTCCTCCAGCGGAGCCCAGGAGAAGCGCCGCTAAGTTCACACGCGGCCCCCCCCGGGCTCGCCGCGTTCTGCGGATTCCGCGGGCCTGCAACGGTCGATCTGGGACGTCCCGGTCTCAGCGGCCCCCGGCCTGGTCCCTAGGCAGTATTTGCCTCCCGTGAGAGGTCAGTAAGGCTATTTCGGCGGGCGGCAGGTAGGAGCTCTAAATCTTGCGTCCTACTTCGCCGCCATCTTGGCCACCGTCTTCGGTACTTTAAAGGTGATTTCTGCTGCCCAGAACCATCAAAATGAATGCAGTGACGACTTTGTGGCGGCATTGGTCTTCGACGAACTACACAGCTCTGCGACGGTGGACAGCGCCCCTCGACAATGACGCATCGTAAAGGAGTTTGTCAATGAAGCCTTCATCGAATACATGGATCGGTGCCGATGTTTCACCTCCATCCACGGGATCGGCGACGACACGGCGACTCCTCGCATCAAGTCTTCGACGCCAATGCTTGCTCCATCCAAGGTACTTTGTCAGTGGGAGCTGTCTGAGTCCTGTAGCCAGCCTGCCCTCCATCGCGGTCGGCCTGAACTTTGGATTTACCCCGGGCTTGCTCGACCTCAAGTAACCTTTTAGCTCTATTGACTTCTAAATGCTATTTTTGGTTTATTCTTTAAAAATTCCTGACTCCGATTCTACGTATTGGATTTTTGTCGTTTTGGTCTTGATTTTCTCATGAAAATATTCTTTATTTTCCTAAACCTGTGTGGAGTATTTTTGTGGTGTTTTCACTGTGTTACTGTGTGTGTGTGTTGCACAAATACTTTACACATTGCCTCTTGTGCCAAGCTACCAGAGGGTGAGCACAGGTTATCTTTTAGTGTGTATCTAGCTTACCCTGACTAAGATTGTGGTCCCTACTTTGACAAGGTGCATACATTTGCCAACTAGTGATCCAATTTCTAACATTAATTATGTAACTATGACAATATTCTCTGGGGCATATTTACGTTCCCTGGCGCATCCCTGCATATCAGCAGGGATGCGCCAGGGAAAATGCGTCACGCAAGTTTACCCTTGCGCCACGTCCGATGCGCCGCATTTACAATGCGGCGCATCGTGGCGCAAGGATAAGCAGATGCGTGACGCATCTGCCGGCGGAAGGTTGGCGCAGTGCTGAAGTCGTGTCGCAAGCGCGACGCAACTCCAGCACTGTCCCAACCTTCCTATCCCTAACATGGTGCGTCAATCCTTACGCCTGCTTGAAGCAGGCGTAAGGATTTGGCGCACCAGCGTCGAGAAAAGTGACTGCGTGAAATCTTGTAGATTTCACTACGTCACTTTTCCGAGGCGTACCTGCGCCAGAACGCCCCCTGCGCCGGTACGCCCACATGAAACCTGATGCAGGTTTCATGTGGCGCAGGGGTTTACTACGTGACGCATCTCCCTAGATGCGTCACGTTGTAAATATAGCGCAACGCGGCGCATGGTTTGCGTCGCCGCTGCGTCACTTGCGTGACGCAACGGCGGCGCAAAAAGTGGCGCAAGGGGCTTGTAAATATGCCCCTCTATGTTAATAATCCCTAAATACCTGTTCTGCCAACTGCAGTGAGTGCAAACTCTAAATAGTCCAGTACCACACACGAAGACCACACAAGGCTCAGGCCTGAAACCTTCACACAAATAAAGAAAGATCTACGCACGTCAAAGCTAAGAATCAAAACCATTCCTTCTTTCGTATGAAATGAAGTGATATCTCATAGATATGGAAAAACTACAGTAAATACCTACCTTTGGCAATTATTGTCAATTTGCTTGTTCTAATAATTAATTATTATATTGTAATATATTGTACTGCATCTCAGAGGCTGCCTTCATAGCCTTTGTGAAAGTACTGTATGCATTTCCTTCGGTCAGGGTGCGAAAGAGCACAACAGCCATTTAGAAGTCAAAAGTTCTGCCCATCCGCAAGTGGAGATCCCCCAGAACAGCAGGCCAGGTGTGGTTTTTGAATTTGGCATTAAATTGACAGTTATGTTGGTAGATATATATTCTCTGTCCCCGAGCAGGAACCCTAGAAAACTCATGTTAGTGAAAGAACAGGCTGAAATGGTACCTTCTGTGGATTCAGCCCCAAAAGCCAGACAATAGCAAAACAACTTCTTTAGGTACATGAAGCGGCCACCAGCAAGGGAGGCAATAAGGTATTTGATTTCCTTTAGGTTAAAGTTGCCCTCCTGCAATACTCACACTCAGTGAGCTCTGAGTACACGTGTGCTTGTATGTCACAAAACCTTCCTTATGCTCAAGCGTAATTATGAAAGGTTTTTTTGACATGCAAAAAACCCTGCTCACATTATTTTTAGACAGCACATTTTTATTCACAAATTGCATAAACCAATGGCTGCACAAGACACTCATTTCTGTCTTGGGAGTGGGAAAATAAAACAGGGAATATAAGTCAGTTTTACATCCAACACTATGTGAGTGAATAAGAGTTTAGATTCAGCAATTCTGTTCTTTGTGCAAGGATTTTAGAAGAGAGTATCAAGGCTGATTCAGATTTGGCTCCTGCCTAAACCCCCAAGAACTGAACTTGTATTAAGCACATTGTCATGGTACAGTAACATGAGTCTGACTTTTCCTCCAGGTCCTTGGTGGCTTGTATTCTCTCCGTGTGAAATCAGGGCTATGACCCACAGATTGACTACCTGCCTATTGAAGAGCTGACTGGAAATGCCATACGTATCACCCAGCACGAAGAGCCAGCCAGGCATCTAAAATGGCTTCCATGTCCTGAACGATAGGCCGTGGGTTCTTCCTGCATGATCAACAAGAAGTGCTTGAAGAAAAGTTCCAAGAGCTGAAGTGAACCTTAGCAAGGACTTGACATGAGCAGGCGAAGAGCCATTGAGTAGTGACCATTCCTGGGACTTGCTCTATCATTGCATCAAAGCAAAGAACCAAGACTCCTCCCACAAAGGGGCCCCCATTTTCTTCTGCTGCCACCCTACCAGCGGCTGTCCCTGGAACAATGGCAGCAGTAGATCCCCTTCTTGGCATGCTTTGGACCTACCAAGAGACACTTAGGGTCTCCCTGGTTCCTAGACTGAGACACACTATGGTTGGTCAAAGTGCCTTATGCCTAAAGTTGGTCGGAAACTGGCGTCAAAGGAGCTCAAAGCCTCCGGGGATCCACCACATACGAACTTTATGACTGGGATCAGTAGTTCCTGAGGTTTCAAGTAGTTCTTAAGCATTTGTTGTGCTATGTAGCTAATTAAGTGACTATTATTTGCAAAGCAAAGACGTGCAAGCAGTTGCCTAGAGAAGGGTTAAGGTGGTCCGCCCCTCCCACACCTCAGTCCAACAGCATTATATGGATTTGAATATGGCGCCAAATGAAACCATTGAGCATATCTAGGGTCTTCACACCTCTGCAGTATGTGCTTGGCAGATGTCTATCAATGTGATCTGCATTATGTATATCATGCATCCACTGTGATATTAAAGGCAAGTTCTATTTTAAAGAAACATCTCTGACTGGACAATATCAAACATGGATATTACTGCCCAGTATCCCTCTCTGTGCCAGGAACCACAGAATAAACTTGCAATCAGGAGTCGAGTTGTAAAAGGGAATGTGAATTATGCGGAAGTAAGTAACACTATTCTATGTTTCAGGAAACTGTACTCGGAGGGATTCGAACTGTTAAGGTAGTACACATTTCAAGTTTAAAACAGAAAAGCAAATTGTAAAGCCCCACAGACTATTAGCTATCAATTTACTAGCATGAACTTCTAAACATTAAAAACGAATATATACCTTTTTTTCGCATGCGTTTACAACGCATGCCATAACAACGCGGTCGTTACAACGACCGCGTTGTTATTTTGCATACCGTTACAACGCAAGTCGGAACAATGACTTGCTGTAGGGGGCGCTGGATGTTGGAAAAGTATAATTTACTATTCCAACTCCAGTCTGTGCGGACACTAGGGAAGGTGTTGGATTTATATCCAACACCTTCTTCCCCCTTAACGCAAGTCGTTTTTCCGACTTGCGTTGTAACGGTATGCGAAATAACAACGAGGTCGTTGTAACGACCGCGTTGTTATGGCATGCGTTGTTCCGCTTGCGAACTAAACGCTGTTTACCATTAAAAACACTCGGTTATTGGTTTTGGATATTCCAGGGACAACGTGATTGTTTAATTGACCACCATTGTGCGGAAGAACCATAATTTACTCATATAACAAAATGTGAAGTTTCATTTAACAAAACTTGAAGTACTTGCTATAGAATCTTGCTGGATCATGTAGGACAGCGAGAGATTGATTCTAGACCCAAAGCCATGCAATCTCATGGTCAAGGACACAGTTCCTGTCAAACCTAGTCTTTTTAATGCTGTCTCCTGTGTATCCCAACAGATAGCTGGTTGCAGTGATTCAGGATGAGAATGGCAGGTTTCGGCATTATTTGCCACCATTCGGAGGTGGTTTTACTGCCTAGGACAGCTTCCCATTGGCTAGTGTGGCACTGCATGGGCTTGCCCCAATGAGACAGGAAATTTCATAAGGCTGATCTAGCCACAAAAATGCAAAGATGTAGTGAACCCCTTTTATGGTACCAGAACGAAGAAATTTAAGCAACAAGTGAGCACACACTGTCTGCCTGAGCTCCTGAGACTAACTTACTCTGGGATGAGCAACGCCTTGTGCCATATGACCGTCTACTGCAGGTCTCCTGAGTCCATCTTCTCTGAGAGGACGTATGTAGTAGGAATTCTTAATGCTGGCGTCGCCATTGCAGAGAAGGCAATAACACAGGTGCGCTTGGTTGCTCTCATCTCTCTACAGAATATGTGGGCAAACCCTAGCCTAAACCAAGAGCCCCAGGGAATGGCGAGAGGGAAGTGCCACAGGACTCGAAAGACACAAACCCCAAGGGAGTATGGGGCTGTCAGTCAACAGAAATACCCAAAGGGGCTAAGGACCAGAGGAGGCTACCTTGGGGAAAACAGACCGTGCCTGCCAGAGAACACCAGCCGCCTCCAAGTCCCCGGACAAGCTGCGTGGTGCCAACACATGGGAAATTGTATTTTATGTGAAGGAAGATCTACCGCCATCTTCCCAGACTGCAAACGGTCAATAAGTGTGACTTGATGCCAGTGAAAAGATAAACCGGCATTTTCTGCCACTCAGTGTGTTGAAGAGTGAGGACTTAGGTGCAAAGAGGAAGCAAGAAGGAGCAGGGTAGTATGAGACAGCAGGGAATGGGAAGCGTTTGCACTGTGGTTTTACTGAATCTCAAGGAAACTTCTCACTATAGAAAGCCAATGCTGTTGACTTTACCAATGCTTGCAAAAACACATGAAGAGTTAGAGCAAGCAAGGCAGGGATGCTTAAACAAAAGCCAACATTAGCCAACATGCTGTGATTGATGAAATAACCTCAGAATCTGCAAACGTCTTGTCATCTCGCTCATGTATGTCTGTCTCTGCCTGCACAGAGGAAGCTCTGCTGTGTATATTAATCTGACAACGTCCGCGAGGCCGAGGCCAGTCTGAAGCACATGACCAATGTCCTGGATGGACAAGTCCTATCCAACTTCTAAAGCCATGTTGCGGTTTTCTTCGACCTCACCATTAGGGCAAACTTCGCTAAAATCGTTCTTATACTTTCCAGAATGAAACGTTGAGCATCACATGTTTTCAGAAACCGCGACCGTGGAGTGTAATGCTCATCTTTAGGTCTGACTTGACACAGCAGATGTCTGCAAGACCTATTGAAACTAAGGGGCATATTCACAAGGAGCTATCGCCGAATTAATGGCACTTTATCGCAGCCAAAGTCGTGATAAATTTACCCCCCCATTCACAAGCCGGTGTAAACAGCCCACAGCACCAGTTTACCCGTGATAGCAGCCGCAAAAAACATCGCCACAGAGGACCCCCGCAAATATCGCTAATGAGATGCAGAGTAGGCGTTCCCGTGACAAAAGCCGAGACAACAGCACACCTCAACATTCACAACGACCAGCCACATCCGCGATAAAAACACAAAACAGGCGATAAGGCGCGTTAGCACCAGGAAATCTACACCTGCTCTGACCTGGTGTAAAGTCGGACGGCAGCCAGCACCACAAAAGGGAGCACAGCCCAGGGCCACATCCGAAGGGCAACAGATGCCATGGAGCCACCCATCATGCGGCCCGGACACCCAAGAGGGCCACAACACCCACCTCCACCACCCCAGGACCCCAACCCACACCCGGAACACCCCCTCCCGGACCACCACAGACGCAGCGCAGACAAAGACAGCGGAACCCCAGGAAACGTACCAGCCGCACAGACCCAACATCTGACAATGTCACCGTCCACTACAGGCTGAAAGGGACAACCAACCTACGCATCCTGACCATCATCGCCTAACAGGCCTACGGCAACAACACAGCGGACAACCAACATCCCACCCCACACAAAGCTGATGGCGTGGCTGCACCTGTTGGCCCCTGGGACCCCCCATCCAACACCCACCAGAGTCGGAGGAGTCTCACAGCCAGCCACATCCAAGTCCCCCACACCTGTCCTGGACATCACCATCACCCTGGTACCCCAGTCCCCATACGTACAACACAATGCGCAGGATCCGCTGGAGACCAAGCAAGGACCATACGCCATAGCAGGATGCATGCACGTGTTGGGGGCAATCCACAGCACACATGTACTACCTGTGCCCCCTGGTGACACAGCACACAATCACCGCAACAGGAAGCACACGTCTCACACCAATGTGCAGGCAACAACAGAACACCGTGGAGCACCCAACAATGTCGCCTTCAAATACACAGCCAGTGTGCATGATACCTTCATCCTCCAACAGTCCATCATCAACCAGCGTTCCCAAGATGGCAACAAGGGAAATGCACAGCCCCTTGGCAATATCCAAATGAACACCCCACACACCTCAACTCCACAATCATGCAAATCACAACTCTGGCAAAGCACACGTCACAAAATCACATACTACAGGCACAACAACATGCCCACCCACCAAATACGACAGAACAACTTACAATGTTCACATGGGCAAGCCCTGAACATGAGCCAGCAACGGCATGGCACCACAGCCACATAATAGCCCAATGTGTGGAGAGGTGGCAACCAGGCATGTGTGAAGAATGTAGTAGAACCATGATTGGGAAAGTACACAATGCCATGGGTGGCGGAGATGTGCTGGACACACCGCAGTATGCAGAACACACCCCTATCCTTGGCAACATACACCCCTGGTGTATGGAGTGCAGTGGACAGTGGACGCAACCATGTCACCCCAGCCAGTGGGGGACCTCGCGGAAATGTTGCCTGTTACGCCCCCCATAAGCATCACCGGAGTGGGATGGCCCGGCGTACGCCACGCCAGCGCAGGGGTGTGAATAAAAAGCACGTAGGCCTTGGCGTGGTCCTCTTCCGGAAAGACCCACGTCTCTGCCAGGGCGGCGCCTCCCTCCACGCCTGGAGGCCGACGCCGTCCTCGTAAGCGGAGTTGCCAGCGATGCTGTGCGCCTGCTTGACCCCGGCACGCTGGACCACGAACCTGTCAGGCCCGCCCCTGCGCAGCCAGGCCACACTGATCACCTGCCGACACCGGCGTTTGTCAAGGAGGGCCCACCACGTGTCGGTGCAAGCTCCAAGCCCGAGGCCCGCGACCTTGGCAGCCACCTCAGACCACCACGACCTCCACGACACAGGCCCGCTTTATTCCTTTCTCGTTGACATACTCCACTGCCGCCTTCGGCCTACTCTTCGGACCAGTAGGTCCCATATGTGAAACTGTGTCCTGAGTCATGAATGGCAGTGACCCCAAATCCGGGACAGCGGCCACACCACCAGACCCCCCCGATCAGTGAGGCATAGTTCCATATGGGCTTCTTGCGACACGTGGTGCCACTAACCCTGTTCAACGTCAGCCGGCTACACGTGGTGCCACTGAACCTGAACTACGCAGGCCGGTGGGGCCATCCAGCCTATGCCGGCGACACTCGGCGAATGGGCCGTGCTGACCGCTGTCTCAGGCCTACACCACGGACAGGTAGGTCACACATTTGGAACTGAGTCTTGATTACACCATGGCAGTGACCGGATGCCTACTGCAGGGGTGATATCACTGAACTCCCTGCTTTCAGTGAAGCAAACCAATGCATCACAGGCACACGACATGTGTCTGTGGGCCCATGCTGACCGCTGCCTCCGGCCTACACTGCGGTCCAGTAGGTCACAGAGTCTTGATTTGGCAATGTTGGAGTTCACATCTGTGTACCGGCATCATCGCAGACTGCATCCCTTCTCAGCACCTGTGCCACTAAGTGTGTTCCCCGACATTCATGGACACTCACTGGTCACACATTGGTGGCGTTTGAGTCTATGGACTAGGGGCTAGTATTCATCCTCATGTAGCTGATACCGAATTGTTGGTGGAAACGAGGGTTGCGCTTTCCACTCCTCCATTTGCTGCTTCCAGCTAACATCAGACCTTCCGCATCATGCCCTGGAGGACACCTTCCACCGTCCCCCGAAACCCTTCACAACATACACCTCGGACATTGATGGGGACCCGCTCAGGTCGCATGGCCCATCTGGCTGCACCGCAAGTCACCGTACCGTGGCTGGGTGGTGTGCCGGCTGCAGTGCATCCGGGGCCACTAACTCTGTGCTGCTCAGGCCTGGGACCCCTCCTTCTGGGACATTGACTGGCCTCTGTAGCGATGGTCTTGGGGACATCAACGCCATGTGTCTGTGGCCCTGCGCTGTCCGCATCCTCCGGCCTCAACTGCGGGCCACCAGGGCCCACACAAAGCATTGAGTCTTGACCGGCCCAAACGTCGCATCACCGCAGGAGGCACAAGCCACCACCTCAAGGACCACCTCCAACCGCCATCTGCCAGAGTCGAAACAGTGGTCCTGACAGACCTACGGAGTTGCTCAGACCTGTTGTGGATGCCATCATCGGCCTGATACCATGCTCAGCACTCCAGGTGCCAGTGACTCAGTGCACCGCAAGCCATTGTCCGTTACTGATTGAGTTTTGTGCTGTTGTGAGGTTGCGCAGCAATGTCACCTCATGCAGTGGGGAAGACCTGGGACCATGATGAGGAGGATGTGTCAAGTGTGCGGACGGGAGAAGGCACAGACATTGGGAGGGCAGGTGGCAACAGCCCCAAGGCAGCAATGCAGACTGGTGGCGGTAGTCAAGCTACACACCCGGATCTAATACTGGGTATTGCGCTGTGGACTGCGGACGCAACTGTCAACTCAGGCAGTGTGGGAGACCTGGGACGTTGATGAGGAAGTTGATGCAGGTGTAACACACCCCACTGCATCTGCATCAGGACTAACCCGAAGGGACACAATTAAGCCTGGGCGTAGTTCGCGAAGTAGCGCTATGCGAAGCTACGCAAAGTGCAGTTCGCACTACGTGAGCTACGCGTAGCACTACGCGAACTGCGTAGTGCGCTGTTCGCAATGATTGCACAGTGCCGGATGCTTGTCCGCACTGTGCAATCATTGAAAACGGCATCTTGCACAGTGCGAGCTGTTTTTTACTGCCGCTCGAGTAGATTTTTACTCGAGCGGCAGCTTTCTCAACATGGACTGGTAGTTTCTCATCGCGAGCGGTCGCGAGCATACGCGACCATTCGCAATGAGAAACCTGACCTCCCCGCGTTGAGAATCTCGCCGGGAGGTTTATTTTCCACGCTCGCGATCGGCAACTTGATGTTGCTGATCGCGAACGAGGAAAAAGTCTCGCCGGGATGTCATTTTGCTTGCTCGCGGTGGCCAACTTGACGTTGAGGACCGCGAGCAAGCAAAAAATGACCGCTGCACCACGCTATGCTACGCGTGTTTGCACTGTGCTACGTGCAATTTGCGTTGTGCGAAGTAGCGCAAACTTCGCAGACTACGCGAGCGTAGCGTAGTGCTTTGCCCAGGGTTAGACACAATCCTAGCAATTTCTTCACATGAGCGCGCTCTTCTCTAGTGCCCCAACCTCAGTGCACTGCAACTCACAGAACCTCCTGACTGATTATTGGATGACCTCTGTCCTTACTCCGGATCCCTCCATGTTGCTCTGCATTTGACTCTGTTATGCTGGTGTTTTCTGTTTCCATTACACTGGTGCCCACTGTTCAGGTTGTTGGCAGCACCAAGCACTCCGTGCGGGCTGGCTTATACTCACGCCACACACATCCAGCACAGGCGTCACTGTACATGTGGCCCTGCCAATAAAGGGGCCGGGCGCACGTGCCCGTAGCCAATTCAACATGATATGTGCATGTGTCTCTGTGGAGGTGTGGGTCTCCTTTGTGGGGTGTAGGTGGTCCCTGAAGGGTATTGGACACCCACGTCTGTGTTCTAGTTCGCATTCCATGGGTTCGGCAACACCCTCACCTGTTGGGCCACCTCCTTTGGCGTTCTGCCACCTGGCATTGGGGTGCCATGTGTGGGTGGGTGAAGTGTTGTGAGGCAGCCGTGATTGCGGGTGCTTCATGCTGTGTGGTCTGTTGCAGGGGCTGGGTTCTCCTCTGAGTAGCTTGTCTGCCCTGGTCCTGGTGGTGGGTTGTGTGGGATGTCCATGGGCTGTTGTAGGACGTCGGTGTCGGGGGTGTGGTGTCTGCCTCGGGCATCACTAATGGGTTGTCTGTTCTGACCTGCTGGAGGTATTGTTTGTCCCTCTGCATTGTGAAGGGGAGGTGCATGTTGGCATTGTGTAGGCGCCTTGTTCTTGTCAACATGCAGACTGTGTGACAATGTACATTGTGACTGTTTGGGCGGTGGTGGCTATTTGAGTTGGGACAGCGTACATTTGGCCTACATGGCTGATGTGGGGTTGTAGGGGTAGATGTGCATCTCACAGTTCGCTGCTCTGTCCAATGTGATTGTTCTGTTTCTGCGCCTGGGTGGACCCAGTTGTGTCCCCTGTTCTGCAGTGTGGGTGTTGCACTTTGTGCCACATTGTCATGGTATGTGCTGTGATTGCTATGTGTGTGTGCTGCAGTGTGCCAGGGGGATGGGGGACATGTCCCTGGGTAATTGTGGGTGTGCAGTGTGTTACACCTCATTGTGCATGTGTGGCATTGTGCCCATCACCCCCCGTCCCCCCAGTCCCTGTTGGATCCTCACCCTGTTGTTGTTGTGTCAGGTCCTGTCGAGCTGTGTCCGTACTCCCTACTCCTTGCACCCTCTCCACACTGATGACTGTGGCCTGGGTTTCCTCCAGCTCCTCCTGTGGCGCTGGACTGCCACCTCCTGTCGGCGTTGCTGCCTTCCTCTTGGCAGCGGGTTTGTACCTGGTTTAGGTTGTCATGTCCTGCCGGCACCCCTTGGCCTCCTGGATTGGCCTCCTGGGCACTCCGACTGCATTCCAGGTGGTCTGCTTGTGGGTCAGTTGCTGGTAGTGTTCTGTCGCCTCCGTGGCCTTGGTCTTGCTTTTCCTGCGGTCTGCACCCCGTCTTCCTCTCCCTTTTCTCCTTGGCCTTCCCGACCCAGTTGTTCCTTGCTGGTGGTCTGTGGGGGTTGTGGGGTTCGCGTTGCCCTCTGCGCTGGGTCAGGGTGCATCCATGTTGCTACGTGCTTTGGCTTGTTTCTGGTGTGTTGTGTCTGTGGTTTTTATGGTGCAATTTCCCACCAGTTGCGTGGGATTTGCAGGCCTGAGGCTGCTTTTCGCTACTTTTTGTACCGCGATTGGCCTCATCGCATGATTTCTCGCGTTCGCGTTTTGCATTTTTTTGGCGTGGCGTTGATTTTCATGCTGACATTTGACGCGTTATCTGGTGACTATCGCATGCTACCGCCTTGTTGTGAATTCCACGTTGACACAGGGTTATTTTCCCGTGATAGGCTGCGATATTGAAAGTTGCGTTACGCTACTCTTGCGGTAGTTATCACACGTTCTTGTGAATATACCCCAAAGTTTTTAAAATACACAAAGAGTGGGGTTGTCTCCACCCAGAGGAGTATTTTACTCTCACCTCATGCTGGTGGCAGTTTGTATATCATTCAGTCTTCTAGGAAGTGCTTCCATTGCAATGCATGATGTAAAAGTGTGCTCTTGCATCTCAAGAAAGCACACTATAGACCTGACTTAAGAGTTTGGCGGCCTTCTACTCTGTCACAAACATGACGGATATCCTGTCCACCTTATTACACCTGCAATAAGATATAATTCATTTGTAACAAGGTAGATAAGATAAGATGTCCATTGTGTTTGTGATGGAGTACCCATCCGCAAAACTCTCAATCGTCATTCTATTTGCACATTTCATTGTGTACCTCCTATATACATATAAGTATTTTTCCTGCTACATTTTCCCAGGGTTGGCAAAGCAAATAGGACTGATTTTAAATAATGCGGTAAACGGCATTTCTGCATGCAATGCATGAAAGCAGCACTTGTGTATGCCTGTGGTTCCATGTGCTAGCAAACTAAAGCCAGATTTATTGGCTTTGCCAGTCCTTGATTTACCTTCCATGTTTCCAGCTCCGTCTTTATATTGTGCAAGCACAGCTACAGACAAGACGTCCAGGATGAGTCACTCAACCCAAAGAGCTTCATGTCCTTGGGTTCCCGCCTCGTAACGAGCACCTGAGGAGAGAAGATTGCTAGGGAAGTTTTATTTTGCCTTGAAGAGCCATGTGAATTTTAAAGAACGCCATAAATTTCTCGTGCTCTGCAGCCAGTGGAGCACTAGACGGCGCCGGGGAGGGGGCGCCCCCAGCAAACCCGGTCGTCACCTCGAGCCTTCGCCAGGAGGCGAAGAATACTGAGTCCAGATTATCTTTGTAGTTTTATTAGGTTTCGCTGAGCCAGCGCGCATGCGCTGCTCTGCAGACATTTAGTAAGGGGCTTTTGGAAGTGCTGCCAGAGGCTTTTGCTGGCTACCAGCTTGCGTTCACGCGCGCAGCCGCCATCTGTATTTCCTCCGTCACGGGTCATTAAGTGCATCGCGATCACTTTCACTTTCGCGGCTTTGCGGCCGCGCGGCCGTGCCAATGCTTGTTTCTATTTGTTTACTTTTGCTATAATCGCGGCACCCGCGCTTTACTTTTAACGTTAAAAGTAAAGCGCGGGTGCCGCGATTATAGCAAAAGTAAACAAATAGATTATTTTTCTATTTCTTTACTTTTGCTATAATCGCGGCACCCACGCTTTACTTTAAGCGCGGGTGCCGCGATATAGCAAAAGTAAAGAAATAGAAAAATAATCTATTTCTTTACTTTTGCTACAATCGCGGCACCAGCGCTTTACTTTAACATTAAAAGTAAAGCGCAGGTGCCGTGATCATAGCAAAGGTAAAGAAATAGATTATTTTCTATTTCTTTACTTTTGCTATAATCGCGACCCGCGCTTTACTTCATTAAAAGTAAAGCGCGGGTGCCGTGATCTAGCAAAAGTAAAGAAATAGAAAAATAATCTATTTCTTTACTTTTGCTATAATCGCGGCACCGCGCTATACTTTAATGTTAAAGCGCTTTACTTTTAATGTTAAAAGTGAAGCGCGGGTGTCGCGATTATAGCAAAGTAACAAGCAAATGGTGTAGCCAATAGGTCTCGCTTTTGGGACCTTATAAGTATTTAGTTATGCAACTGTTGCATGGCTAAACACTTATAAGGTCCCAAAGGCGAGACCTATTGGCTATGCCAATGCTTGTCTCAATTGGTGTCAGTTGGAAACACTCCAGTCCAGAGCGCGAGACCTCTGGGGTGCTCGGTGTGTGCAAACAAAGTGCTGTGTATGCGCACGTGATAACTACGGAAGCCCGTGTGCCCTTTATGTGGCAGAAAATGCTGAATTTCCGGCCCGGTTGCGGACATAAAGTTAGGATGAGTAAGTTCATTCTGTGAATACCAAAATTGTTGTAAGTTCATTCTGTGAATACCCAAATGTGTAAGTTCATTCTGTGAATACCGAAATTGTTGTAAGTTCATTCTGTGAATACCCAAATGTGTAAGTTCATTCTGTGAATACCCAAATGTGTAAGTTCATTCTGTGAATACCAAAATTGTTGTAAGTTTAGGATTTTGACGTAAGTTAGTTCTGTGAATCAGGCCCATTGTGTGCAACATGCAGAATGTTGAAAATACGCCTGCATGTAAACACTCCTTGTAATAAAAGGTGTGCTTCGTTTATTTTGTGGAATCCGGTTATGATCTAAATCCAGTCTTCCGTTTCGGTTTACCCTATGCTCATACCATTGGCTTCTGAAGAAAACGCTTTCCTTTCCGAAACTGCTCTGCAGAGCAGTACAGTTAATTTATATTTATTATGTAAGTATTTAATTAAGAGTATTTTAAATATTCAAGCACTGGAACTTAAAAGAGGTGTAGTTATTTTGAGATGTCCGTATAAAACAACTGCCACTTTGAGAACAGGGACTGTGATGTAAACATGAATTTGTTTCCACATCTTCATGACAATTATTCATTCTTTCTACCTTGTTGGAACTGCATTTATGTGTTTAAGAGGTGTATTTGCCGCAAAATCACCTTTTCACAGAGTCCATCAATTGGAAATGTTTCAATGCATTATCTAGGTAGACATATCATCACTTATTGAAATACTTGAATACATCTGAAAGAAAGAAGACTAGTTAACTTTTCCAAAGCGTTAGGAGTGGAATTGCATCCCCTCCACCACATGTTATGTTATGTTATGCTATGCTATGTTACGCTATGTTATGTTATGCGGATTTGTAAAGCGCACTATTACCCGCAAGAGTATCCTGGCATTGAGCAGGTGTGTGTTCCAAGCCCTGCCTAGGGCAGTTGGTTAATTGAAAAGTCAGGTCTTCAGTAGGCCTGGGCATGAAATTCAGCTCTGCTCGCAGAGTTTGCAGAGTTTTTCCCACTCTGCGCTCAGGGCCGGACTGGTAACCGAAACCGGCCCTGGCAAACTGCTCGGCTGGCCCCCCTGGAGGGGAGTGGGGTGCGGCTGAGCTGTTTGCTAGGGCCGGTTTCGGCCGATTTTGTAACAGGGGGATGATATTGCTGACCCCCGGTAACAAAAACGGCCCCCAGGGGCCGAAAACTGCCCCCCATCCTTGCGGCCCACCGGGGAAACGCCCGGTGCCCGCTATGGCCAGTCCGGCCCTGTCTGCGCTCCGCGTAGCATGCAGAGTTCCGAAAAAGTCTGCTCTGCATAGTGAAGCAGAGTATTTTTCTCACTTGCGCTCGCCAACGTTAAGTTGGCAAGCGCGATCGAGGAAAATCTTACTCCAGACCACCTCCCGGCGAGATTTCTCAGCGCGGGCGGTCGCAGATGGCTGCTACAGCTCACGTTGAAAAATCTTTCAGTCGTGTTAAGGAAGCTGCCGCTCGAGTAGAACAGCTACTCGAGAGGCAGAAAGAATCAGCGTCCTCTTGCACTGCTCATGGTGCCAGTATGGAACAAACACCCGGCGCTAAAAATCAGCGCGAATGGCACGACCTAACGCACTCCGCCATTTGCGGAACTTCGCGAACTGCGCCCAAGCCTAGTCTTCAGCTTCCTGCAGAATTCAAGAAGAGAGGAGGAGACTGATGTGGAGTGGGAGGTTGTTCCACGCTTTAAGAGCAATGTAAGAGAATGCCTGTCCTCCTGATCTTTTTCTGTGTAGTGTCGGGTGTGTGCAAGCAGGAGTCCTGCAGAGTGGGGATGTCAGGTTGGTTGGTGGAGGGATATGTGCCTATTCAGGTAGGTGGGGTCTAGGTGCTTTAGTGCCTTAAAAGTGTATGTGGAGGTTGAAATGAGCGTGTTTGTGTATCAGGAGTCAGTGGAGCTCCCTGAGGTGAGGTGCAATGCCACTTCTGTGTGGGAGGTTACAAGTGAGTTTGGCTGCCAAGTTCTGGGTAGTTTGTAGTCTTCTGGTGAGTTGCTTAGTGGTGTAGAGGGTATTTCATAGTCTAACTTGGTGATAACTAAGGCTTGAGTGACATTTTTTCTGGTGTTGCTTTGGAGACATTTGATCTTACAGGTGTGGAAGCAGGATGAAGTGACGACGTTGACTTGTGCGGCCATGTCCAGTTTGATGTCAATGATGATTCTGAGGGTTCTGACATGGGTGTGGGTCCGAGTTTGGCTGGCCTTCTGTTGGATTTCCATGGTGTGGTGTTCTTGCCAAAAATCACTACTTCTGTATTGTGGGTGTATAGCTTGAGATAGTTGGCTTTCTTCCAGCAACTCCGGTCATGCAGGCAGTAAACTTGTTTCTTGTATTGACGTCTTGTCCAAGAGGGAGAGTATGAGTTGTGTGCTGATGGTATAGGAGAGGATGTTGATGTTGTGTACTTGGATGACATTGGCCAGAGTGATCATGTATACATTGCAGAGGGTGGGGCTAAACGATGAACCTTGAAGTACTCCACCGATGAGTTGCAGGCTTCCAAGGAGTAAGGTGCAAGGCTGATAGCTTATGCTCTATCTGTTAAGAAGGAGCAGATTCAGCAGAGAATGGGTCCTTGGATGCCAATCTCATGCAGGTGTTTGATAAGGATGGGGTGTGAGATCATGTCAAATACTGCAGAGGGGTCCAGGAGAATAATGTGAAGGTGTAGTGGGGGCAAGTATCAGATGCTGCACCTGAGTGGCTGTTCTACAAGGTAGCGGCAGTTTTGACAGTGGTGACACCAGGACAGAGGTCAGGGTTCATTCTTCGGCTATGATGGGAAGTTGGGCCAGGTTGAGGGTCGAAGTAGCTATATAAGAAGGTGATTTTGTTACAGAAGAATTCCGAGAGCTTGTTGCAAAGGTCTTGCGAGGGAGTGATGTTGCTGGAGGCAGTAGAAGGCAGTGTGAAATCTTTGATGATGGTGAAGATTTCCTTGTTGCTCTGTGTGACGGGATTGATGCAGTCTGCAAGAGCTGTGCACTTGGTGTTCCTTACTTGGTGGTGGTAGCGTTTTAGAGTGGATTTGAAGATGTTTTTTTCTGTGGTGTCTTGACTTATTTTCTATTAGTGCTTCAGTCACTTGCAGTGGCATTTTGTCAGCCTGAGTTCCTCTGTATACCAGCTGTCTAGTGCTTGGACTTTTGACATTGGGTTGTGCATGTGGGGGTCCAGGGTGTCGGTGACTGCAGTGATCAGCTGTTGAGATTCTTGATGTTTTTTGGCAAGTTGCTAGTGTGCTTGGGCCGGTGTGCAGAAAGGGCAGAAACCCAGGCTTCTTCTGTGATGTTTTTCTAACACCAGAGGGCGGGTCTGAGAGTGGTATTTCTGTTGTGGTAAAAAAAAAAGCATGGTCTGTCCAGGTCATTTTTGCTGGCTTTTTAACTGTCATGTTGCTGATTGAGGAGAAAATACGGTCCAATAGGTTTCTGGCGGTGTGGGTGAATTCAGTAATGTGCTGGGTGAGGCTGAGGTTTCTGAGGTTTTCTAGAAGGGCCGCAGAGTTTGGGTCGGTGCGACCTTCTGGGTGAAAGTTAAGGTCTCCAAGGAGGATGAAGGTGCTGATGGTGATGATGAGGGTTGGATGAAGTAAGTGATGTCACTGGCAAAACTGGTGTGGGGTCCTGGTGGTCTGTATACAAGGGTTCTGTCCAGGAAGAAGTTGGCTGTTATTTGTATCTTGAACTTTATTTTTTCCCTGTAGCTGGTGGGGCTGTCAGTATAGGTGGGTCAACTGATGGTGTCTTTGAATATGATTGCCTGGTGATCTCATAGCTGGCAGGGACTGTTGTAGCAATGTCCGGTGCAGAGGTTGGGTTTAGCTATGTTTCCGAGGGGAAGAGCAGGTCTGGAGCATAGTCGTGCAGTAGGTCCCATAACTCTGTAGCATGTTTGGTGAGAGAGCGGGTTTCGAGTCGGGGTGAGTGTAACTCATGTAATTCTGTATAGCATAATCAAGTGGAATTACCAAGGAATTCTACAAGATTATGCAGAATTATGTAAGAAGAGTAATTTTGCATTTAGCGCCATTTAGTACCACAAAAATGCCCCTTCTTGTCCAAAATGGAGAAGAGGATGCATTTTGTGCTAAGAAATTGCACTAAATGCAACAGAACACAAATAGCAAGCACAAGCAGCCGCCTGCACTCTAAATGTGCCCTTGGGGTAGAGTGTTCCCCCAATTTACTCCAGAAAGTGTTATTGTCTTAGTGCCAAGTGCATTTTTGCATCCAAAATGGACATGAGGATGCATTTTGCACTAAGAAACAGTGCTAAATGCAGCAGAACCCAAATAGTGAGCGTGCAGCCACTCACGCTCACTAAATGTGTTCTTGCAGAAGGATGTTTCCCCTCAAATTATGCAAGCAGGAGTAATCACGTAATTTCCATGTCTAAGAATAACGCAGAATTGCCATTTCTGATTATTCTGGCATAATTAAAATTCTTGCCAGGCCTAGTTTTGGAAAGCATGCATGCAAAGTGTTGTGTGTTGCGTGGGTGGTGGTTGGTCTGTATGAGCACGCACGGGTGACTGGTTTGTGTGACTGTGAGTTAGTGGGGTGCCGGATGCTGCTGGTGTGGGAGTGGTGGGTGTAGGGTGTGGGAGGTTGCATGAGAACTTGCAGGAGACACATGTGAATGCTCCCTCTGTGTTGTGTGGTGAAGTGTAGCAGCAGTGCAGCCAAAGCGCAGAGGAGTGCAGTAGGGTAGTGGTGGGTAGGAGGAGGGTGAGTGTTCCTGGCGCTGCAAGTAGTCACGTGCAGATGGGTGCAGATGGGCTTCCCTTTGGTAAACCTTCGTCGTGCCAGTGGCACACCCGCTCTGCACATTTGCTGAACGTCCACACTACAGCCGCTATTAATTATGTCCTGGGTGTGGAGCACACGGGGTGGTGGATACAGAGCAGATATATGATGGGAAATTAAGTCCTTTTGCTTGTCGTCTTCTTTTAAAGATGGTTTTGACAGGAAACCAGTGAGGCCACTTACTGTGCTGATGGACTATGGGAAATGCATTGATGTCATTTCCTGTGCTGATGGGTGATGGGAAATGAAGTCCTCTTACTTGTCTTCTTCTTTCAAAGACGGTTTTGGTGGAAAACCGGTGACGTTACATTCTCTGCAGGTGAATGATGAGAAATGCAGTGATGCCACTTTCTGTGGAGATGGATGATGGTGCGAGATAGGTATACCAAAACTGATAAGAGCATGGTCCGCCCAGGTCGTAGTTGCTGGCTTTTTGACTGTAATGTTGCAACAATTCTAATAACTTTTGAACCCTTCAAGACACAATCATTTTTTTGTTAAAACCTGCAAATTGTGCAGAATGTTGTGAGTTATGTGGCAAATTCAGTAAATTAATGTTCATAGAGAAAAATAAGCATCCCCAGAATTATGTTTTTCCTGTGGAACTAGTGAAAAGTAACTTACCTTGCCATGCTAGAAACCTTTATATTTTTATCTAGTGGCAGACTATGCTGTATATGGTTGTTTGTCGGAATATCCTTAGCAAAATATTGTGTGGCAGAAGTATTATGTCTTATATATTGTTTAACAATATCATACTAACCAGGTGCGCAACGCCCATTGGGCTGAATGGGCTTCAGCTCTCCCCGTCGTGTGTCTCAGTCCGGGCTGCTGTAGCTGTGGGCTCGGCTGGGCAGTGTCTGGAGTCTTATCTCCGGCACGCCCGAGTTTTTCACAGGTCTTTAAAGACCATTTGCATATTTACATACCTTTGTAAACTGGTTACCAAGGCTTAGTTTTTTTTTCTGGTTCCAGTACCCCCTGGGTCCCCACTCTGCTTATTCTTTACATTGTATTTTACATTTACTGCCGTAGTGTGAGAATGCACTTCATGAAAAGGAATATAAAGTAGGGTTGCCAAGAGAAAAACGCCAGCCATGCGTTGTTTAAAGAGCCTGCAAAAACCTCGTCTTGACACTAAATAGGGCTATAAATAAAAAAGTATGTATTAATTTCTAATGTGACTGCTCTGTCTTTGTTCCCTTTAATTATTAGTCATGGATCATTCAGGCAGCCCTAGAACACAATTAAAAGTGCTTTCTTTTTATATTTGTTGTTCAAAGTAGGCACAGATAAGTGCTGAATATACGGCTTTAGGTGACTGCTTATTTTTGTACCGTCTGGGACATCAAAATAATAAGCTGGTGTTATGTTTCATATAGGTACCCCAATATAGGCTCAGGGAACCACCTAACCTTTCACCTATATTCTCCCCTACCACTACACTACATAACAATTGTTGGGTCTGACCTTTTACCTAGTTACGGTACTGCCTACAGGACGTGGGGTTTTTCCTGAAAACTAGCTTCATCCATTATGTATGAGGATTCTTGGAAACTCAGCAGGACCACCATCTCCTGCATAATAACTATGTATAAGGGTCATTCCTTCCATCATACTAAGTCAGACATGACACAGCAAGGTAGAACCCCTGCGGGTACCACTTTGGGTATATATACACCATATCTTTTCTGAGGCAGAGAGAGGAGAAAAAGCACTTCCATGCTGACACACTGACGCGAGACACTGAGGTTCCTGCACGCAGACATTCCAGCTCACAGTGGTCTGACATCCCTCGCGGAGTGTTCATCTCGAGACCAAGACGGGGTCCCACAGTCTCTCACTTCAGGTAATGGGGTTGACTTTATCCTAGAGGGATTCTTGGCTTTTACACCTACATACATGCTATGTACACTTAGGTACATCTAGTTAGGGTTGCATCGTAGGAGTACGCATTTTACTGTCATGTATTTTTATACTTGCCTGTATTCATCGTTTTAGCACTATGGTAGAAATCTGCCATCCTTTTAGGCTGTTGGTGCTTATAATCATTTATATCTGTTTCTGTCTAATGGTTGTTTCAGCACACCTATTTTACACTAGAATGACGCTGGTTCAATAAATGCTTATTGAAAACGTCCCCACCGTTTATTCTGTGTATCTCTCTGAGACAAAGTGAGCACGAGTGACTGAGCAAAACGTATCGCACTGTTTCCACGATCCCTGTTGGGACAGAGTAGTCATGTTCGATAGTTGCCAAGAACTATTCTCTCCTTGATAAGAGGGGTTTCTAGTGGCACTGTGAGCTAGCTGGTATACAGGCGAACACACTCTGTGGGGTTGTCTGGAATCAGTCTGGACACCAATCCCACAGTCTATGTTGTCTAAACGCGCAGATCCTATATAGGTTTATAGGAACTACACGACACTGGCAACCCTAATCATAAGACTGGAAGTTTGTTGCAGGATCAGCACATTATTTATTTCCTCACCCTCGATCCCTGATTAATGCCATAATAGCAGGGCTTTAAGTGGGCCGGGTCCTGCCAGTGCTCAGCACCAGCAGTTCGTAAAAGCAGGTGCCGAGACGGGTCCCTATCGGGCTCTTCATTTTCACCCTCACACTCAGACTGGAAAAAAAAATCTTAACTCTGCAGCAGTTCACTGTTTTGATGTAACTTTTATTTTTTTGCAGTGCTGTATGGCTAAACTTGAAGTGCTTTATATGAGCACCAACAAGGACATATTCATTTATTTTGGTAGGCACGGATGATTAAGTGATTTGCCCAGAAGCACAGGATGTTGAGCCGACGCTGAGACTCAAACCTGCTTCCTCAGCTCCAGAGTTGGCAGCTCTAGCCATTACGGCACAACCTCTTGCACAAGAACTAAAGCATTTTCAATATTATGTACAACGAAGCCATAGTTGTATGTATGCATGTAGTATATTTATCTTATGCAACTAACAACCTTTGACAAAGACAATAGTATTTATCTTATGCAACTACCAACCTTTGACAAAGACAATAGTCCTGGCTTGTTGTAGGTGTAATGTTACTTATGTGGAGGCAATAATAGAGCAGCGAAATACCAGTCGGGCGGCACATTATGCTGAGCACAGATTTCAGCATAAATGTTTTAAGCCACGCCCTTAATTATATCGCTCCTTTGAAAGCTGGCTCTGTATATACTATACCAAAATGAGGTATAGTGTGCACCGAGTCCAGTGGAACCCCAAAGGTAGGCAGAGGTAAAAGTAGATAGCACCTTCCTCTCTATCTGTGGTAGTGTGGGCGAGCATTAAGGCTTTATCAGAGGGTAGTGTTAAGCCTTTATTGTACACACTCAGGCAAGAAATGATGTCACACACTCAAAGACTGAACTCAGACAAATTTGTTAGTATAAAAATATTATTTAGTTACTTTATTTCCAAAACCAAGCCAGACATGGTGCAGGTAAGTGAAATAATATTTTGCTAAATCTTATGCAGTGATTTACAGTCGAATGTAGGTTCAAATGCATTTGGTTGATTTACAGGTAAGTAAACAGTTGAAAATTACTTTCCAGTTACTTTATAGATTACTGTGCACGTTACTTTTTAGATTACTTTTTAAGGTACTTTTGCTAATCAGTGTGATATGCCTAGATATCACACTGAGACATTTCCTAGACAAAAGGTAAGTAATTCAGTTTTTTCACATATGCAGTTTTTTAATGTTTCATACAAACCAACTCCACAGTCAATGCACTCCTATGGGAGGAAATGAAATTATCGGTTTGCAGGTAAGTACTTGTTTGTGGGAGTTGGTATTCTGGGGTTAGAACCAGGGTTCCCACAGGGTTGAGGATGCATTCTCAGAGCACCCTCAGCGGCACTAGGGTGGCCGGATGCAGAGTGCTGAGGCCCAATGTTATCCAGTGGGGGATAGAGGGCCTCCGGTTGGTGGCTGCTCACAAGCAGGCCACAAGGTTGTGGGAGCAAAGCTCCTGGTGTTAGGCTCAGGGCAAAGGGGGGTCCGAGTTAGCATACAAGGTGCACCCACAGCAGCACAGGGGCGGCCGGGTGCAGGGTGCTGTTTTGGCGTCCGGTGCCCTGTTGTTTTCAACAGGGATTGCCGGTTTTGGTTTTTAGCTGCAGGGTCGGTCCAGGAAGACTACCGGGAGGAACCCACAGCTGGGCAGTTAAGTTGGTGGGCTCGGGGACGTAGGTGCACCTTGGGTTGTCTTCTCCAGGGTGCAGGGTGGCTGGATGCAGTGGTGTCTTTTAAGGTCAGATTTCACCTTACCGGGCCACTCGCGGTTGGGGGGGGTCTCAGTGCAGAGGCTGCAGGCGATGTCCGGGAGTCCTGGAGGGGTCAACCCACAGTGGACTCAGACTCTGGAGCACTGGGGGACCTTGCTGGGACTGGTGGGCCACCCAGATTCGGGCTGTAGGCATCGGGTGCAGTGGTGGTTCCAGGCGCCGGGTTTCTTTGTCCTCAGCAGGTTCAGAGTCTGTATGGGAGTTTCTTTTGAACAGAGATGCTGTTCACAGGAGATCCGGTCTTTGTTGAAGGCACTCAGTCTTCCCAAGGGTTCCGGAGGTCACTTGTTGCAGGGCAAGGCGACTTTTGGCGCAGGATCTCTGGAAACTGCAGACACACCAGTAGGGCTGGGGCCAAGTCAGTTATTCTCTGCAGTCTCCTCTGCTGGGCGTCTTCTTTCGTCCTTCTTCTTCTTAGGTTGTGGGAATCTGTCTCCTTGGTTCAGGGCTGCCCCCTAAATACTGAATTTAGGGGACGTTTTAGGGGCCTCGAGGTCAGTATCCAATGGGCTCTGACCTTAAGGTGACTACACCCTTGGTGTGTTCACCCCACGTGGGGGAGTGGACACAATCCCTGATCCTGATTGGAGAGTGCCTGCCATCTGCAAAATGGCGAACACCTCGCCTCCCCCACCTGAGGGGTGGAATTGGCAGAGGTGGGCACACCTTCTGGGCTGTGCTAATTTTTCCCACCTGTCTTCCCGCCGAAAAGGAGGGGAGACAGGAAAGGGGCCTGCCCTTGATAGCAGGAGAGGCTGGGGGTCGTGTTACAAAGGCAGCAAGGCCTTTGAAGCTCCCTTGCCACAGATGGCTCTTCCTGGCCTGGGGGAGGTGTGACCACCTCTGCCCAGGAAAGGCTTTGTTTCTGGGCTCAGGGAGCAAAGGCTCCCACCTCAGGGGTTCAGAAACATGCCTTGTGGTGGCAGGCTAGTCGTTTTTCTTAGATGCCCTCTGAGTGCATTGTATATTAAATCCCACACTGGCATCAGCGTGGGTTGATTATGCTGAGAAGTTTGCTACCAACCCTCCCAGAATTCAGTAATTTATTATGGTGCTGTGGAGTTCGTAATGACAAACTTCCAGACCATATTCTCTTTATCACTTTACTGCACTTACAATGTCTAAAAATGGACTTAGACACTGTAGGGGAACAGTGCTCATGCAACTGTACCCTCACCAGTGGTATTGTGCACCCAGCTAGAGGGGTGTCTTACCTATGCCATATGCAGCAGGTTGCAGGCATGGCACACAGGAATGTGTGCCATGTCGACTCTTCACTTTTCTCTGCACCAAAACATGCAGCCTGCAATAGCAATGTGTGTGTGTTAAGGTACAGGACCTCTAAAGGTGACACAATATGTGCTGCAACCCTTAGAGGCCTTCCCTGGTCACAGTGCCCTTGGTACCCATGGTACCTTTTACAGGGGACTTGCATGTGGCTAGAGAGGTGCCAGTTGGGGGTACAAAGGTACAGTTTTGAGAAAGAACACAGGCCCTGGGAACCTGACTGGCAGGGACCCACGGCACATTACTTCAAAGTGCATTAGAAATCTAGCAAAAAGTGGGGGGGGTTACTGCAACAGAAACCCAGCTTCCTACACTCCCCAGTTTTTTCATCCCACTTAAAGCCCTGCATAATAGCAATAGTTTAACTTATATCTGAAACTCTATGCTGCCGTCAATAGCATGCTGAGTTACTTCAAGTGTCTGGGAATGCACCCTGCATTCAGACAACTCAGTCCTCATTCCTGCCCTTCACTTTCACGCTCACCGTGCACTCACAGCGATCACAATGCACTCACACTGATCACCATGCACTCACACCATGCAACCGCTCACGCTGCACTCACAGCAATCACTCTGCCCTCACAATGCACTTGCGCTGTTCACCCTGTACTCACACGAACACACTACTCACCCGCACTCATGCGACACTTCACCCACCTTTCCCCCATCAATGCTCAAACTGCAATCTCACTTAAACAAGCCCATCACTAACCATGCATTCATTCATCCCACTCTGCACTTACATCCGCACCATATGGTCACCTCACTCACCCTGCAGTCACTCCTCTTAACCTACTCTCACACTGCCGCATCGCTCACCGTGCGCTCACATGGGCACTCATGCCACCCACACAGTGCAGAGGATTAATGTGCCTGCTACAAAGAACGTGTACCATGCAGATCACAGAAATGAGTGTGAGTGTACTATGAGTAGCGCTATAAAAAAAATAAATGTTTGTCAGAAAGGTGCTATAGAGAGATGAGGTGCATTGTTGGTGAGTGGTACTGAGGGAATTCATGGAAAAGGAGGAAATGGGGGAGGGGCGCCGAAACAAAATGTTGCACCGTGTGCAACCAGTGCTAGGGCCAGCCCTGGCTGGGAGTGTTAGCCACCCCCGAAGTTCGGGTCTAGTTGCGCCCCTCATACTAACACATGAAGGTGTTCTATTATTATTAACTACCAATGGGCAATATTTTTGCGAATGATGTGTAAGGCATGTGATATTTTGGCTACAGTATTATGGCACCATAATGCTTTATATATGCCTCTAGAATAAACTGTTTGGGAACTGTAACTCTTACAGTTATGCATCATGCCAGTCCCACTGATGTACCAAGATAAGAAGGTGGCAATACCTGTGCTGCTGTGCCTGGGAGTATGCAGAGCGGAGGAAAAGTCAAGTGTAGGAAACTCCTCCAGGTATGTGTGTCATTTTAGCTGAGACAAAATAGCGTACGAAACATTGCTTGGATCATAGACTGCTGGGGAGTCCATGATGCCTCTAGTGGATCTTGTTGCAGATGAAGCCCAGATGAGGGCCATAACCCTGGACACCAAACACGAAGCAGTCCTTCATATATACATCTCTCGTGCCCCCTGGGATGAGGAAACCTGTAGCTGGACCTGGGATTGCATTTGGTGGTGACTGGAAACTAAGGAGTGTGAGATGTTCTGGAGTCATACTATGAGGAGGCCGGTTCTATAATGCATAGCAGAGTTGTGGATATAAGAATACAAACAGGCAGGTGGAGAGAGAGGATACAAGGATAAGCAGCAGATGGGTGTTTATTACCACACTTACAACAGGGCAACTCCCCAGAAATCTTCTCTCCCACATTCCACAGCAACCCTCCATCCACAACACTAACTCATGACCTTCCCAAAGCCTGGTCTAGAACTCTGGGTCCTTGCCACAACTCTCAAGTCAGAAATACAGCAGCTCCAGAACCAGTACCAGGAACCCACCTGGGAAGCAGGAAGGACTTATCTCAAGAGAGATGCTGTGATAATTCTAGAGCAGGACCCTTGTAAGGACACACCAGGACAACAGAATTTGACAATCTTCCTTTCAATGGACTGTGTTGAAAAGAATACTTTGAAGTCTTCCCAAAAGGGCTTCCCTACGTACAGTATAGCCGAATCTTCATGAAATATAAAAAACATAAAACATCAGCACAACATTTAACACCATGGAATGAGGCAAAAGTTCACTGTGCACATATGCCAGTTGGACTTTAAAATAAGACCTTCCTTCCAATGTCTATGGGAGAGTAATTTGGGATCGCTGATAAATGTCTTCAATCCTTTGGCCCTGTCTTTGTCCACTGGATGCTCTACTGCTTCGAGAGCCAGGGTTCTGTCAGATCTCCAACACTGAGAGATGGACATATGTCTGTGCTGCTGAGGAGATGGCTCTGGGAGAGAGTCTGCTGACCTAGGTGTGCCATCAGAGTTTACCCCAAACCTATGGATCTACCAACCTACCACAAGCAGGGTAGATAAAGCATTCAATATGCCCCTTCAGAGAGCATCCCCTGAAGCACTTCCTAACACCTCAATCCCAGCGCCTCTACAACCCTGTGTGTGTGGCCAAGACCTGAAACCTCACTGGAGAGTACACTCTGTTGCCCCAAAGCCACATCATACCACTCCTGCCAATTCCATCCTTTTATGCGTGATGACGAAGACTGCAACACCAGCAAACTCATAACCCGCTTTGTTTATCGGGTGCTTTGTAGCCCTAAAAAAAAAAATGGTGGTCGTCGTACTTTTTTCCACATACTGTGCTTTGCAGTGAGCCTCCAGCAGTGGCAGAGGAATGTCTGTTTTTCATCCTTCCACAGGGTGCTGGTTGCAAGGGTTGCAGTGGTGAACCAAGACCCCTTCAATTTTGTTGACTTTGCCGTCAAACAGTCACAGCTTCCTCACAAAGGGTGTGGTAATTTTGGGATGTATGATGGAACAACAACAGTCTTTACAACGACGTCTTAACAATGAATTTGTCTTAACCACAAACATTTTTACAACTACTGTTTTTACAATGAACATGCCTTTAACACGAAAATATATGTATTTTACAGGTAAGTGTAAACTATATATATATATATATATATATATATATATATATATATATATATATATATATATATATATATATATATATATAATGGGTTTGTACTTACCTGTAAAATACTTACATTTTCGTGGTAAAGGCATGCATGGTAAAGACATATGCGTGGAAAAAATATTATTGGTAAGTATTTACCCGGTGTGCGTATATATATATATATATATATATTATCTACTGGCGGTCGCCAGTAGATAGTTATAGTTAGGACCTATTTTCCATAGGAAATCCGCGACATTCTATTTGAAATAACTCTTGCGCCGGTTGACGAATCTTCGCGAAAGCTTCCAACTTGTTGGGGCGCTCCGCTCCGCTCCTAGCCTGAAAGTCTCGGGTTGATTCGTCAAGCGGGGCCGAGAAAAAAGGGGGGGTCCCAAAACGCGTTTTCCCCATTCATTTTTCCATAGGATCCTTTCATCGCGGCTACAGCTCGAACTGCTGAACGGAATTACACCAAATTTGGCAAAGAGGTAGCCCTTGGTTCAGAGTTGTGCCTTTTGCTTAAATGGTGTAAATCCGTTCAGTAGTTTCTGAGAAAATCACAAATAAAATCACATATATATCTATGGCCGAGTAGGGTCCGCGTACCCTCCCGATCACGAGCTGCATGCTAATTGGCTGTCAACACTCCAAATCAGGAAGTGTTGGCAGCCATTTTGTCCCTCGGTAGAACCGAGGGACAGAAACAAGTGCGCAAAGCGCAAAAGGGGGCAGGGTAGAAACACCCTGACCCCTAGGTCTGCTCAGTGGGTCCCACAAGGACCCCTGGGCAGAAAAGCATTTTTTTTTTTTTAAATCGGCGGGATGCGCTTAGGGTGCGCGGATCCCGCCAAGAAAAAAAAAAGAAACAAGTGCGCAAAACGCACAAAGGGGGAAGGGTAGAAACACCCTGACCCCTTAGGTCTGCTCAGGGGATCCCACAAGGACCCCCTGGGCAGAAAAAAGCATTTAAAAAAAAAATCGGGGGATGCGCTTAGGGTGCGCGGATCCCGCCGAAGAAAAACGAGCGCGGTCTCCCGCGCTCGTTGTTAATTGGCCCCCGGGTGGGCCATGTCCCGGGGGCATGCGGGGGGGTTATTTATAATATGTGGGGGGGCCTCTAAGGCCCCCCCAAGCCCCGGGCACCGCCACCCCCCCCGGGGCTTTAAAAATAAATGGTGCGGGAGGGCTCTGAGCCCTCCCGCAGCCCCGTGGACGGCCACCCCCCGGGGCTTCTTTTTTTAAATTTAAATCACCTTTGTGGGGGCTCCAGCCCCCACACGCCCAGGGACCGCCACCTCCCCGGGCACTAACAAATTTAAAATGGGGGTCCGTTTGGACCCCGAAGCCCCGGGGACCACCACCTCCCCGGGGCTTTGCAGATGTGGGGAGGGGGCCGCGCGGCCCCCTCCTGGAGCCCTTGATGGCCCTGGGGACCGCCACCCTCCAGGGCCGGCTCCTGCAGTGTCCCGGGGTGCCTACCCCGGGACACTGTAGTTTGCTATGACAGGACGGGAGCCTCGCGGCTCCCGTCCTGTCATAGCAAACTGCTTGGATTTTGGAAGAGAGAGCAGGAAACCTGCTCTCTCTTCCAAAATTCAAAGACAATGCTTTCCACATGGGGAGCTGCATCTTAGCACCTCCCCATGTGGAAGAAGCAATGCCGGCTCCGGAGGGACGCGGGGAGCCGGCGGGACTGTGGGAGGATTGGGGACCCCCACGGTCCCCAACGGAGAGGGCCAGCCCGGGGGATGGGGTCCCCGGGGCTAGTAGTGGCCTGGGAGGGGGGCCACGCGGCCCCCTCCCCAAATGTTAATTTAAAAAAACAAAAAACAAAGGCCGGCCTCGGGGATGGGGTCCCCGGGGCCATAAGTGGCCTAAGGAGGGGGCAACACAGCCCCCTCCATAACATAAAAAAAAAAGAAGGCCATGCCCTGGGGATGGGGTCCCCGGGGCCGATTAAGGCCTGGGGAGGGGGCCACGCAGCCCCCTTTCAATTTTTTTTTTTTAAAACAAAATATTAGGGGCAGGCCCTGGGGGTTGGGGTCCCCAGGGCCAAGAATTAGAAAAAGAAGGGGGCCACACAGCCCCCTTCTTAAAATAAAAATAAAAAATACCGGCATCGCGCCGGAGGCCACTCCCCCTCCTTGGAGCACTCTGCAAACGCGCCCCTGGCGCGTTTGCAGATGGGGAACGAATTCCCCTTGAATACTGGGGGTCCCTGGGGCCAACTAGCCCACCAGGAACCTCCAGTATGCACCAGGGGCTGCGTTGCACAGAGGTGTACAGAGGCCACACCCCTTTTACACCTCTCTGCAACGCAGCTCTGTGGCGCTTTTGGAGGTACCTGGTGGGCTAGTTGGACCCCAGGGACCCTCAGGATTCAAGGGGACTTAATCCCCCAACCTAAAACGCGCCACGGGGCGCGTTTGCACAGTGGTGAAGGGAGGGGGCGGGGCTTCAGGTGACATGTGTGCAAACAGGCCCCGTTTTAAGATGGGGAATTAAATCCCCTTCAATCCTGAGGGTCCCTGGGGGCCAACTAGCCCACCAGGTACGTCCAGAAAGTGCCACAGAGCTGCGTTACAGAGAGGTGCAAAAGGGGCGTGGCCTCTGAACACCTCTCTGCAACGCAGCTCCCTGAGCATACTGGAGGTACAGGGTGGGCTAGTTGGACCCCAGGGACCCTCATGATTCAAGGGGACTTACTCCCCAACTTAAAACGCGCCACGGGGCGCGTTTGCACAGATGTCACCTCAGGCCCCGCCCCCTCCCTTCACCATTGTGCAAATATTCCTCTAAAATCAGCCGAACTACGAATTCCGATTTACTCACCTGTTATCAGGAGAGACCTCAGTGCTGCATCTTTGAGCCCAGTACTGATCCTGAAAAGTAATTTTAACCGTACTTACCAGTAACTTGAATTTCCTTCCATAGGATATCATTGCCTGCTTTTTGCTGAAAAAGTTTTTAAGTGTCTATTTTTGAAACTTACAAATATTCCTCTAAAATCAGCAGAACTACGAATTCCGATTTACTCACCTGTTATCAGGAGAGACCTCAGTGCTGCATCTTTGAGCCCAGTACAGATCCTGAAAAGTAATTCTAACCGTACTTACCAGTAACTTGAATTTCCTTCCATAGGCTAACATTGACTGGTTTCACTTGGAAATTCTTCTAAGTGTGGAGTTTTGGAACTTTATAATATTCCTCTAAAATCAGCCAAACTACGAATTCCGATTTACTCACCTGTTATCAGGAGAGAACCCAGTGCTGCATCTTTTAGCCCAGCACTCACCCTGAAAAGTAATTCTAACCGTACTTACCAGTAACTTATATTTCCTTCCATAGGAATCCATTGTCTGGTTTTCAGCAGAAAAGTTTCAAAGTGTCGATTTTCACAAACTACAAATATTCCTTAAAAATCGCCTGTATGACTTAAACGCATTCTTTCAACTGTTTACAGGAGATGCACCAGTGCTGGATCCAGGATCCAACACTGAGTAAGAAAAAGTAACGATAACAGTTTTTACCTGCTAAGTGAATTTCCTTCCATAGGATAACATTGGTGATTCTATGAGAAAAAGTTTCTAAGTGTCAACTTTTAAAATACAATAATATTCCTTAAAAATCACTACTGTAACCAAAACGCTTTTACTCAACTGTTTACAGGAGATGTCCCAGGACTGAATCTAGGATCCAGTCCTGTGGTTAGAAAAGTAATCCATAAAGTAACTAATTGCATTTAACTTGAAATTCACATTGAGCTCAATGTTGCATTGTGTTTGAAATTGTGTTGCCCATTGCAACAACTGTAACTACTGTACTTAAAAGTCTATTGCCTATTTGCAAAGTATTTAAACTAAAGTAATTCATTCAGTGAAAGTATATTTTGTAATGTACTGTATAATGTAATTACAATGTAATTTAAAAAATAAAATATGTAAAAATAAATAGTTTAAAAAAATGTAGTAAATCAGTATCAAAAAAATAAATATAACAATTAATACATTTAAAAATTGTCATTTACAAAACCTTTGAAATTCACTGAAAAAAACCATAGGTTTCAGACATGTTATAGTGAGGAATTAGCATTTAAAAAACCTTTGAAATTCACTGAAAAAACCATAGGTTTCAGGCACGTTATAGTTAGAAATTAGCATTTAAAAAACCTTACAAATTCACTGAAAAATCCATAGGTTTTAGGGACAGTTATAGTTAGTTGGACATTGCACTCGTACAAAACCCGTGAAATTCCCCGTTATAGTTAGTTCAGCTAACTATAACTCGCGCCCCGCAATGCACTGCTGATGACGTCACATATTACATCACTCATGACATGGTCAGTGACATCACTGATGACATCACTGATGACATCTCAAATGACATCACTGATGACATCACTGATGACATCATCCACGTGATAATCTGATGCACCTCCTCACACCCTAATATAACCTTTGATACACTCACTCTAAATTACAGACTGCCATTCGCAAAACCATAGACACTCCAACACCAATAACTACATACCCACTCACTGATTCTTAGGTCTACACACACATCCACTCACTCACTCGTACAGTCACTCATACTTACGGTCACTCAGTACAGGACTATCATATGCACTCATACTCCTATATAGACCCTCAAACACCGCCACTCATCCATAGAGGTACTCACACTCCTAGTCACTCATGCAAATAATTAAACACACTGCCATTTACTCACCTATACAGTTATACACACACCAGCTCACTTACTCATACAAATACTAGCACATTCTTACGCTCTTATACAATCACTGATACAAGCACACACTCATCCATACAGTCACTCTCACAATCACAATCACATACTCTCAGCTTATAGCTATTTATATACTCCAACACACATATATACTGCCTTTCACATATGTAGTTACTCACACATGTACCACTGGGACATACATTCACTCACTAACACACTCTTACACACACTTACCCACCCATACAGTCTATCACAGATGCACTCTTGAAACCATCCACCCAGTGAATCACCCACTCACACATCTATGCACAGAGTCGCACACACCCCACCCACAGAAACACTCAGGCACCCATACAGATACTCAGACAACCAATCAATAACTCATATAGACACTCATGTAGCTATTCACAAACCCATGCAGCCACTTACACAGCAATAGACAGACGGATACAGACATTCACCCAGTTTAGTCACTAACCCATGCATTCAGTAAGATACGTTTAATCACTCACTTATAGAGTTAGTCACGCACCTACTAAATCATCCATACAGCCACTTATACACCCACTCATTCTTCAATACGCCTTTCCCTATATATATTAAAAATATTTAAACTTTACAGAAACACACAGTCACTGGATGATGTCATCAGTGATGTCATTTGAGATGTCATCAGTGATGTCATCAGTGATGTCACTGACCATGTCATGAGTGATGTAATATGTGACGTCATCAGCAGTGCATTGCGGGCGCGAGTTATAGTTAGCTGAACTAACTATAACGGGGAATTTCACGGGTTTTGTACGAGTGCAATGTCCAACTAACTATAACTGTCCCTAAAACCTATGGTTTTTTCAGTGAATATATATATATATATATATATATATATATATATATATATATATATATATATAGAACACATCCCGAATTTGCAGTCAACAAAAAGTTTGGGCACAGACTCCTTATTCATACGTGCTTTATTTTATTTCCTTTGTATGTCCATATTTCGAGTTTCCGCTGCTGTCTGCGGCCTTGATCACATGTGCGCTGCGTTATATATATATATATATATATATATATATATATATATATATACATATATATACTCTAGCCATTCTAGAGGACTTGCAAGAGGAAGGGGCTATATGTAGTGGCAATGAAACGGTCGATCCGGCAAGAACGGGACATTTAAGTGTGACACAAGAAAGTTTAAAGAGTCCTTTCAAATCTGCGTCGAAATTTATCCCTCAGATGCCAAATGACACAATCGACTTGTTCACAGATCTGGTGACAAAAGATCTGATGAAACTCAGAATCAATGAGGACAAACTAGATATTGGAAGTAACATCACTAAACAGCAAAGGGAAGCATTAAAGGGTCTGCAGGAAGACCAAACGATCGTTTGTAAACACTCTGACAAGGGCGGGAACATTGTGCTCCTTACATCGGAGTACTACTGTAGGGAAGCACTTAAACAATTACACAATGTTGCTAGTTACACACTGATCGAAATGAAAGATTATGAGAGAAGTATCGAGGAATACAGATGCCTTATCAACAAATGGAAACTAACTAAAAGGCATGCTGGACATTGAGGAATGTAACTTTCTGAACTGTAAATATCCGGTTATTCCTACCTTCTATCACCTTCCCAAAGTCCACAAGGACAACGTGAATCCCCCTGGTCATCCTATTGTTTCTTCTAAGGGAAGTTTGACCGAAAATATGTCCACTTTCATTGATCATTTTTCGTTTGACTTTGTTGTTGAGTTGGTCTCCTATACCCAAGACACTAAGGATTTCTTGAAACAAATTGAGGGGGTGTCATGGGAGTCTGATTTTGTAATGATTACGTTAGATATCTCTAGTCTTTACACGAGTATCAATCATACAAAGGGCTTGGAAGCCATTAAATACTTCCTAAATGATTGCTCCTTAAAATACATGGAGCATAATGCTATGCTGCTTGAATTTGTCGACTATTGTTTAAATAATAACATCTTTCTTTTTCAAGAACAGCTGTTTAGACAAATACAGGGCACGGCTATGGGCACCTGCTTCGCCCCCAGTTACACGAATCTTTTTGTGGGCTGGTGGGAGAAGCGGGTGGCCTGGTCTGATGCCAATGAAAAATGGACCAGCAAATTGGTCAGCTGGAACCGGTATATTGATGATTTATTCAACATATACAATGGAACTGAAGAATCAGCTATGGAATATGTGAAAGTATTGAACATGAACGATTTAAATCTGAAGTTCACTGGAGAGGTCAGCAAAACATCAGTTAATTTTCTAGATTTACAAATATTTGCATCCAATGGGAGGCATTGTACAATTTTTCATAGAAAGCCCACAGCGGGTAACTCCGTTTTACACACCAACAGCTGTCATCTGGATAAATTAAAAAATAGCATTCCGTATGGTGAATTGCTGCGGATTAAAAGGAACTGCACCAGAGAGTGTGATTTCCAGGTGGCAGCTGTTGACAGTATGGCTAGATTTCAAGTGCGGGGTTACTCGAGGGAGGTTCTATTGAGTGCTAAGAAGAAAGTGGATACTAAGCCAAGAATAGAACTGGTTAGTGGGATATCTACCACTAGAATGAAAAAGATACAAACTAGAACCTCTCAAACTCAGATGAATGACTGTAGAATGATCACAGACTATTCCAGCAATGCCAATGACATAAGAAGGGCATTGAGGAAAAGTTGGCACATCTTAAAAGCAGAACCGATTATAGGGGAAGATCTGGCTAGATCTCCCTTGCTGTCATTCAGGAAGGCACGGTCTCTGAAAGATCATTTGGTACAAAGCCACTATGTGAAGGAGAATAGACAGTCATGTTTTGATCTGTTAAAAGGTTTTTCCCCTGCGGAAAATGCAAGGCCTGTAAGAACAGTCACAAGGTTTTATCTTATGAGGTACCTGGACTTAAAACTCCCAAATTAATAGGGAAATTCATGAATTGTAATACCAGCCACACGGTATACTGTTTAGTATGTCCGTGTGGACTGAGGTATATCGGAAGCACGATACATCCGACTAAAATAAGGATTTTAGAACACCTGAGAGCCATTGCCACCAATGATGTCACTTACCCGGTGGCAAGGCACTTTGAAAGCCATCACAGCAGCAATAGGGACCTGTTGCGGTATTTTTGCTTGGACCATGTGCCTAGAGATATCAGAGGTGGGGATAGACAGCTAAAGCTTCGGAGATTGGAGTCCAGATATATTATAGATATACAGACAAAAATGCCCTATGGATTGAACAGTGGGGAAGAGTTAGCCATACATTTGTAAGATTTAAGCATTAGGATCCGGATTGAATATATTAGCATCATGAAATTAAGGGAAACTTTTCACTTGTAGGATGGGGGAATGGGTGTCATATAGATTATTTGTGTTGTTTTGATTTACATGTTTTGGATTTTGGATATGCCCATTATGGTCTAAATAATGAATTTATCCAGATTTAGTAATAATCGATAAGACATGATATGCATATGTGTGCCCATTCAGGGCGAGATATTTCGCTTTATTGAATGCAATCAAGCAACATTAACATGAATGAAATAGGCTTTTTTGCATGTTCAAAGATGGCCGATATGGAATTTGTACAAGGACGGTAGTCCTTTGTTGATTTTGACACTTTCAACCCACCAATGAATTTTGTATTTAAATGGCACTGTCTCGGACTGCCCGTTGATATTGAAAAGGCAGTCGCCGAAACGCGTCTTTTGTGCATATTAGACCCTAATAAAATTGGGTTACAATCTCCCGTGAGTGCTGGTACTTTGTACTCTGAAGCTGTAATATATATATATGCTCTTTGAAATAAATCCCCTGTTTGAAGTACCCCATGGTGTCCCTCTGGTTCTTTCAAGTAAAAGGATCTCTTCGTGGCATATGTTGTGTGCAAGTCCTGGGCGCACATGGAGGAGACCCGTCTCAACAAGAGGACAGAGTCATCCGGGGCAGCTTCGGCACTTTCTTCGCATTCATGGTAATGGATAGGCTCTGACCCACCATACCCGCCCGTGGTATCTGTGCCGCTGTTAATTGCAGTTCGTGACTCCACGAAGGAATCCGGATCACTGCATCCGTGTTTTCCAGGCCACCCAAGGAGCGGATTAGTGTGGTTTGAGGCGTTTGGGGGACTCGGGAGGAGCATTTGTTTTAAACTGCCTCGATTACCACAGCCCTGAACAGCGTTCTTAAAAGTATCCTGATGGTTTTGTTTTACAGACATTGCCGGCTGAAGTCACTTGCCTAGCATGCGGTGAGAGTGCATGCTGGGACTTGCAGTTTACTACTGGGATTGCAGGTCTGTGTGTGACTTTTAACTGGCCTATCAGGTGAGCCACCAATGGCGAACGACTGGAGGAACTTAAACGGAACTGTGGTTGATCGGGGAGGAGCGGGCATTTGAGAAAGGCAATGTCCGAAACGCGTCATGCCCATGCTCTTTGAAATAAATCCCTGTTTGAAGTACCCCATGGTGTCCTTCTGGTTCTTTCAAGTAAAAGGATCTCTTCGTGGCATAAGTTGTGTGCAAGTCCTGGGCGCACATGGAGGAGACCCATCTCAACAAGAGGACAGAGTCATCCGGGGCAGTTTCGGCACTTTCTTCACATTCATGGTAATGGATAGGCTCTGACCCACCATACCCGCCCGTGGTATCTGTGCCGCTGTTAATTGCAGTTTGTGACTCCACGAAGGAATCCGGATCACTGCATCCGTGTTTTCCAGGCCACCCAAGGAGCGGATTAGTGTGGTTTGAGGCGTTTTGGGGACTCGGGAGGAGCATTTGTTTTAAACTGCCTCGATTACCACAGCCCTGAACAGCGTTCTTAAAAGTATCCTGATGGTTTTGTTTTACAGACATTGCCGGCTGAAGTCACTTGCCTAGCATGCGGTGAGAGTGCATACTGGGACTTGCAGTTTACTACTGGGATTGCAGGTCTGTGTGTGACTTTTAACTGGCCTATCAGGTGAGCCACCAATGGCGGAACGACTGGAGGAACTTAAACGGAACTGTGGTTGATCGGGGGAGGAGTGGGCATTTGAGAAAGGCAATGTCCGAAATGCGTCATGCCCATGCTCTTTGAAATAAATCCCCTGTCTGAAGTACCCCATGGTGTCCCTCTGGTTCTTTCAAGTAAAAGGATCTCTTCGTGGCATATGTTGTGTGCAAGTCCTGGGCGCACATGGAGGAGACCCGTCTCAACAAGAGGACAGAGTCATCCGGGGCACCTTCGGCACTTTCTTCGCATTCATGGTAATGGATAGGCTCTGACCCACCATACCCGGCCGTGGTATCTGCGCCGCTGTTAATTGCAGTTCGTGACTCCATGAAGGAATCCAGATCACTGCATCCGTGTTTTCCAGGCCACCCAAGGAGCGGATTAGTGTGGTTTGAGGCGTTTTGGGGACTCGGGAGGAGCATTTGTTTTAAACTGCCTCGATTACCACAGCCCTGAACAGCGTTCTTAAAAGTATCCTGATGGTTTTGTTTTACAGACATTGCCGGCTGAAGTCACTTGCCTAGCATGCGGTGAGAGTGCATGCTGGGACTTGCAGTTTACTACTGGGATTGCAGGTCTGTGTGTGACTTTTAACTGGCCTATCAGGTGAGCCACCAATGGCGGATTGACTGGAGGAACTTAAACGGAACTGTGGTTGATCGGGGGAGGAGCGGGCATTTGAGAAAGGCAATGTCCGAAACGCGTCATGCCCATGCTCTTTGAAATAAATCCCCTGTTTGAAGTACCCCATGGTGTCCCTCTGGTTCTTTCAAGTAAAAGGATCTCTTCGTGGCATATGTTGTGTGCAAGTCCTGGGCGCACATGGAGGAGACCCGCATCAACAAGAGGACAGAGTCATCCGGGGCAGCTTCGGCACTTTCTTCGCATTCATGGTAATGGATAGGCTCTGACCCACCATACCCGCCCGTGGTATCTGTGCCGCTGTTAATTGCAGTTTGTGACTCCACGAAGGAATCCGGATCACTGCATCCGTGTTTTCCAGGCCACCCAAGGAGCGGATTAGTGTGGTTTGAGGCGTTTTGGGGACTCGGGAGGAGCATTTGTTTTAAACTGCCTCGATTACCACAGCCCTGAACAGCGTTCTTAAAAGTATCCTGATGGTTTTGTTTTACAGACATTGCCGGCTGAAGTCACTTGCCTAGCATGCGGTGAGAGTGCATGCTGGGACTTGCAGTTTACTACTGGGATTGCAGGTCTGTGTGTGACTTTTAACTGGCCTATCAGGTGAGCCACCAATGGCGGAACGACTGGAGGAACTTAAACGGAACTGTGGTTGATCGGGGAGGAGTGGGCATTTGAGAAAGGCAATGTCCGAAATGCGTCATGCCCATGCTCTTTGAAATAAATCCCCTGTCTGAAGTACCCCATGGTGTCCCTCTGGTTCTTTCAAGTAAAAGGATCTCTTCGTGGCATATGTTGTGTGCAAGTCCTGGGCGCACATGGAGGAGACCCGTCTCAACAAGAGGACAGAGTCATCCGGGGCAGCTTCGGCACTTTCTTCGCATTCATGGTAATGGATAGGCTCTGACCCACCATACCCGGCCGTGGTATCTGCGCCGCTGTTAATTGCAGTTCGTGACTCCATGAAGGAATCCAGATCACTGCATCCGTGTTTTCCAGGCCACCCAAGGAGCGGATTAGTGTGGTTTGAGGCGTTTTGGGGACTCGGGAGGAGCATTTGTTTTAAACTGCCTCGATTACCACAGCCCTGAACAGCGTTCTTAAAAGTATCCTGATGGTTTTGTTTTACAGACATTGCCGGCTGAAGTCACTTGCCTAGCATGCGGTGAGAGTGCATGCTGGGACTTGCAGTTTACTACTGGGATTGCAGGTCTGTGTGTGACTTTTAACTGGCCTATCAGGTGAGCCACCAATGGCGGATTGACTGGAGGAACTTAAACGGAACTGTGGTTGATCGGGGAGGAGCGGGCATTTGAGAAAGGCAATGTCCGAAACGCGTCATGCCCATGCTCTTTGAAATAAATCCCCTGTTTGAAGTACCCCATGGTGTCCCTCTGGTTCTTTCAAGTAAAAGGATCTCTTCGTGGCATATGTTGTGTGCAAGTCCTGGGCGCACATGGAGGAGACCCGCATCAACAAGAGGACAGAGTCATCCGGGGTAGCTTCGGCACTTTCTTCGCATTCATGGTAATGGATAGGCTCTGACCCACCATACCCGCCCGTGGTATCTGTGCCGCTGTTAATTGCAGTTTGTGACTCCACGAAGGAATCCGGATCACTGCATCCGTGTTTTCCAGGCCACCCAAGGAGCGGATTAGTGTGGTTTGAGGCGTTTTGGGGACTCGGGAGGAGCATTTGTTTTAAACTGCCTCGATTACCACAGCCCTGAACAGCGTTCTTAAAAGTATCCTGATGGTTTTGTTTTACAGACATTGCCGGCTGAAGTCACTTGCCTAGCATGCGGTGAGAGTGCATGCTGGGACTTGCAGTTTACTACTGGGATTGCAGGTCTGTGTGTGACTTTTAACTGGCCTATCAGGTGAGCCACCAATGGCGGAACGACTGGAGGAACTTAAACGGAACTGTGGTTGATCGGGGGAGGAGTGGGCATTTGAGAAAGGCAATGTCCGAAATGCGTCATGCCCATGCTCTTTGAAATAAATCCCCTGTCTGAAGTACCCCATGGTGTCCCTCTGGTTCTTTCAAGTAAAAGGATCTCTTCGTGGCATATGTTGTGTGCAAGTCCTGGGCGCACATGGAGGAGACCCGTCTCAACAAGAGGACAGAGTCATCCGGGGCACCTTCGGCACTTTCTTCGCATTCATGGTAATGGATAGGCTCTGACCCACCATACCCGGCCGTGGTATCTGCGCCGCTGTTAATTGCAGTTCGTGACTCCATGAAGGAATCCAGATCACTGCATCCGTGTTTTCCAGGCCACCCAAGGAGCGGATTAGTGTGGTTTGAGGCGTTTTGGGGACTCGGGAGGAGCATTTGTTTTAAACTGCCTCGATTACCACAGCCCTGAACAGCGTTCTTAAAAGTATCCTGATGGTTTTGTTTTACAGACATTGCCGGCTGAAGTCACTTGCCTAGCATGCGGTGAGAGTGCATGCTGGGACTTGCAGTTTACTACTGGGATTGCAGGTCTGTGTGTGACTTTTAACTGGCCTATCAGGTGAGCCACCAATGGCGGATTGACTGGAGGAACTTAAACGGAACTGTGGTTGATCGGGGAGGAGCGGGCATTTGAGAAAGGCAATGTCCGAAACGCGTCATGCCCATGCTCTTTGAAATAAATCCCCTGTTTGAAGTACCCCATGGTGTCCCTCTGGTTCTTTCAAGTAAAAGGATCTCTTCGTGGCATATGTTGTGTGCAAGTCCTGGGCGCACATGGAGGAGACCCGCATCAACAAGAGGACAGAGTCATCCGGGGTAGCTTCGGCACTTTCTTCGCATTCATGGTAATGGATAGGCTCTGACCCACCATACCCGCCCGTGGTATCTGTGCCGCTGTTAATTGCAGTTTGTGACTCCACGAAGGAATCCGGATCACTGCATCCGTGTTTTCCAGGCCACCCAAGGAGCGGATTAGTGTGGTTTGAGGCGTTTTGGGGACTCGGGAGGAGCATTTGTTTTAAACTGCCTCGATTACCACAGCCCTGAACAGCGTTCTTAAAAGTATCCTGATGGTTTTGTTTTACAGACATTGCCGGCTGAAGTCACTTGCCTAGCATGCGGTGAGAGTGCATGCTGGGACTTGCAGTTTACTACTGGGATTGCAGGTCTGTGTGTGACTTTTAACTGGCCTATCAGGTGAGCCACCAATGGCGGAACGACTGGAGGAACTTAAACGGAACTGTGGTTGATCGGGGAGGAGTGGGCATTTGAGAAAGGCAATGTCCGAAATGCGTCATGCCCATGCTCTTTGAAATAAATCCCCTGTTTGAAGTACCCCATGGTGTCCCTCTGGTTCTTTCAAGTAAAAGGATCTCTTCGTGGCATATGTTGTGTGCAAGTCCTGGGCGCACATGGAGGAGACCCGTCTCAACAAGAGGACAGAGTCATCCGGGGCAGCTTCGGCACTTTCTTCGCATTCATGGTAATGGATAGGCTCTGACCCACCATACCCGGCCGTGGTATCTGCGCCGCTGTTAATTGCAGTTCGTGACTCCATGAAGGAATCCAGATCACTGCATCCGTGTTTTCCAGGCCACCCAAGGAGCGGATTAGTGTGGTTTGAGGCGTTTTGGGGACTCAGGAGGAGCATTTGTTTTAAACTGCCTCGATTACCACAGCCCTGAACAGCGTTCTTAAAAGTATCCTGATGGTTTTGTTTTACAGACATTGCCGGCTGAAGTCACTTGCCTAGCATGCGGTGAGAGTGCATGCTGGGACTTGCAGTTTACTACTGGGATTGCAGGTCTGTGTGTGACTTTTAACTGGCCTATCAGGTGAGCCACCAATGGCGGATTGACTGGAGGAACTTAAACGGAACTGTGGTTGATCGGGGAGGAGCGGGCATTTGAGAAAGGCAATGTCCGAAACGCGTCATGCCCATGCTCTTTGAAATAAATCCCCTGTTTGAAGTACCCCATGGTGTCCCTCTGGTTCTTTCAAGTAAAAGGATCTCTTCGTGGCATATGTTGTGTGCAAGTCCTGGGCGCACATGGAGGAGACCCGTCTCAACAAGAGGACAGAGTCATCCGGGGTAGCTTCGGCACTTTCTTCGCATTCATGGTAATGGATAGGCTCTGACCCACCATACCCGCCCATGGTATCTGTGCCGCTGTTAATTGCAGTTTGTGACTCCACGAAGGAATCCGGATCACTGCATCCGTGTTTTCCAGGCCTCCCAAGGAGCGGATTAGTGTGGTTTGAGGCGTTTTGGGGACTCGGGAGGAGCATTTGTTTTAAACTGCCTCGATTACCACAGCCCTGAACAGCGTTCTTAAAAGTATCCTGATGGTTTTGTTTTACAGACATTGCCGGCTGAAGTCACTTGCCTAGCATGCGGTGAGAGTGCATGCTGGGACTTGCAGTTTACTACTGGGATTGCAGGTCTGTGTGTGACTTTTAACTGGCCTATCAGGTGAGCCACCAATGGCGGAACGACTGGAGGAACTTAAACGGAACTGTGGTTGATCGGGGGAGGAGTGGGCATTTGAGAAAGGCAATGTCCGAAATGCGTCATGCTCATGCTCTTTGAAATAAATCCCCTGTTTGAAGTACCCCATGGTGTCCCTCTGGTTCTTTCAAGTAAAAGGATCTCTTCGTGGCATATGTTGTGTGCAAGTCCTGGGCGCACATGGAGGAGACCCGTCTCAACAAGAGGACAGAGTCATCCGGGGCAGCCTCTACACTTTCTTCGCATTCATGGTAATGGATAGGCTCTGACCCACCATACCCGGCCGTGGTAACTGCGCCGCTGTTAATTGCAGTTCGTGACTCCATGAATGAATCCAGATCACTGCATCCGTGTTTTCCAGGCCACCCAAGGAGCGGATTAGTGTGGTTTGAGGCGTTTTGGGGACTCGGGGGCTAGCATTTGTTTTAAACTGCCTCGATTACCACAGCCCTGAACAGCGTTCTTAAAAGTATCCTGATGGTTTTGTTTTACAGACATTGCCGGCTGAAGTCACTTGCCTAGCATGCGGTGAGAGTGCATTCTGGGACTTGCAGTTTACTACTGGGATTGCAGGTCTGTGTGTGACTTTTAACTGGCCTATCAGGTGAGCCACCAATGGCGGAACGACTGGAGGAACTTAAACGGAACTGTGGTTGATCGGGGGAGGAGCGGGCATTTGAGAAAGGCAATGTCCGAAACACGTCATGCCCATGCTCTTTGAAATAAATCCCCTGTTTGAAGTACCCCATGGTGTCCCTCTGGTTCTTTCAAGTAAAAGGATCTCTTCGTGGCATATGTTGTGTGCAAGTCCTGGGCGCACATGGAGGAGACCCGTCTCAACAAGAGGACAGAGTCATCCGGGGCAGCTTCGGCACTTTCTTCGCATTCATGGTAATGGATAGGCTCTGACCCACCATACCCGCCCGTGGTATCTGTGCCGCTATTAACTGCAGTTTGTGACTCCACGAAGGAATCCGGATCACTGCATCCGTGTTTTCCAGGCCACCCAAGGAGCGGATTAGTGTGGTTTGAGGCGTTTTGGGGACTCGGGAGGAGCATTTGTTTTAAACTGCCTCGATTACCACAGCCCTGAACAGCGTTCTTAAAAGTATCCTGATGGTTTTGTTTTACAGACATTGCCGGCTGAAGTCACTTGCCTAGCATGCGGTGAGAGAGCATGCTGGGACTTGCAGTTTACTACTGGGATTGCAGGTCTGTGTGTGACTTTTAACTGGCCTATCAGGTGAGCCACCAATGGCGGAACGACTGGAGGAACTTAAACGGAACTGTGGTTGATCGGGGGAGGAGCGGGCATTTGAGAAAGGCAATGTCCGAAACGCGTCATGCCCATGCTCTTTGAAATAAATCCCCTGTTTGAAGTACCCCATGGTGTCCCTCTGGTTCTTTCAAGTAAAAGGATCTCTTCATGGCATATGTTGTGTGCAAGTCCTGGGCGCACATGGAGGAGACCCGTCTCAACAAGAGGACAGAGTCATCCGGGGCAGCTTCGGCACTTTCTTCGCATTCATGGTAATGGATATGCTCTGACCCACCATACCCGCCCGTGGTATCTGTGCTGCTGTTAATTGCAGTTCGTGACTTCACGAAGGAATCCGGATCACTGCATCCGTGTTTTCCAGGCCACCCAAGGAGCGGATTAGTGTGGTTTGAGGCGTTTTGGGGACTCGGGAGGAGCATTTGTTTTAAACTGCCTCGATTACCACAGCCCTGAACAGCGTTCTTAAAAGTATCCTGATGGTTTTGTTTTACAGACATTGCCAGCTGAAGTCACTTGCCTAGCATGCAGTGAGAGTGCATGCTGGGACTTGCAGTTTACTACTGGGATTGCAGGTCTGTGTGTGACTTTTAACTGGCCTATCAGGTGAGCCACCAATGGCGGAACGACTGGAGGAACTTAAACGGAACTGTGGTTGATCGGGGGAGGAGCAGGCATTTGAGAAAGGCAACGTCCGAAACGCGTCATGCCCATGCTCTTTGAAATAAATCCCCTGTTTGTAGTACCCCATGGTGTCCCTCTGGTTCTTTCAAGTAATAGGATCTCTTCGTGGCATATATATATATATATATATATATATATATATATATATATATATATATATATATATATATATATATATATATATATATATATATATATATATATATATATTCCTACTGCCAGTCTGCAATAGGTAGTTATATTTACAACCTAGTTTCCATAGGAAAAGCATTTTTTTTACTTCCCTATGTCTTTAGTGCCGTTTGACCAATCTTCATGAAATTTTCCCAAAAAACTGCCCACTTGGGTCTAGTTATGCATGGAACGTTTTGGGGTGATCCATCAAGCGGGGGCCGAGAAAGAGGGGGGGTCAGAAAAAGTGTGTTTCCCATGTTAATTCTCATAGGGATTTTAGACACGACTACAGTCTGAGCCACTGAACGGAATTACACCAAATTTGCAAGAAAGCTAGATCTTTGTCCAGAAAATACGCACGACAACAGGAATGCTGTGATTGGCTGGCCACAACCTGTGTAGAAAGTTGCGACCGCCATTTTATACTGTGTGACACGGTCCTGGGGGGGTCAAAATAACTACGCAGACTACGCAAACTATGCAGACTACGGCTTCCGGAGTACCGACTGCGAAAGCGGTGCCCCCTTCCTGACCTGCATGCCAGGTTAAGGTGAGGCTATCTTCCCGCAACATATGGGTACCACCAGTGAATCTCCAGAGAAGAAAAAGATCACTGGTTTTGTATTCTTTTTCACTGTTTTCCTATTGATTTGAGAAACACTTAGGAAATGTTTCATGATTATCGACTACCACTCTATATAGTAATTGTGGATAAATTATCGTAGCAAGCAACAGCACACGTTGTCCTGACGAAAGCCATGACACCTTTATTGAGGGTCAACAGGCTGAAACATGTAGATCTTTTTTCATCACTAACTTGCAGATATATGTTACCCCTGCCAGTGCCCTGTTTTTAATCCTGGACCCAGGACATGTTAATAAAGGTATATAACGTACCTGGTAGCCAGTTTTATCTTACCTTCTCACCATCACTAAACTTTTTTGCGCTGCGCATCTCACCTAACCTAGTTTGCCATTCATCATTGTTGGATTTAGTATATCCTAAACTAGGAACAAAAACATCCTTGAGCTCGTCCCTCTCAGAGAGGGGGTTGTAGCCCGTGCCGGGACAAGGAATCCTGTCACAAGGAGAATCCCAATGATGAAGCATGCCACCTATGGTGGGTGAGGGATTTCGTCCTAATAAAGGGACACCCCAAGGGATGCTAAAGGCTTTCTTTGGATAGTCTCTCTTACTTGTGTTTATAGTTTAGACCCGAGGGTTCTATATTGTGTTATTATTAGAAGACTGCGGAGCTAACCCTCGCAGGTCTTAAAACATTCTCCTCGGACCCCCTCCTCCCTCTTGTGTGTATAGTGGTACCCTGACCCCATGAGTGGAATATAGGGGTCTTTGAGGGACCCCTTATGTGAAGAAGACATTGGAAAACAGTTTTTGCGAATTCGTTGTGATGCTCAGTATGGCCCCCATGTAATGTCACGACATATTCACAAACATTGTCACAAAAATAAATTCAGATACTCACTCAGAGACCCACTTACACTGTTACATCCACTCATACACCCACTCAGAGACTCATGCACTCACTCACAGACACACTCAGAGACTTATGCACCCATTCACAGACCCACTTGGACACTCATGTATACACTCACAGACCCACTAAGAGACTCATCCATCCACTCACAGACCCACTCAGACACACACACCCACTCACAGACCCAATCAGACACTCACGCACCCTCTCACAGACCTACTCGGACACTCAGACACCCACTCACAGACCCACTCAGACGCTCATGCACCCACTCACAGACCCACTCAGACACTCATGCACCCCCTCACAGACCCACTGAAACACTCACTTACCCACTCACAGACCCACCCAGACACTCATGCATCCACTCACAGACCCACTCAGAGACTCATGCACCCATTCACTCAGCCACTAAGAGACTCATCCATTCACTCACAGACCCACGCAGACACTCATGCACACACTCACAGATCCACTAAGAGACTCCCACTCCCACTCACAGACCCACCAAGACACTCATGAACCCACTCACAGACTCACTCAGACACTCACAAACCCACTCACAGGTCCATTCAGAAACTCACCCACTCAATCACAGACCCACTTAGACACTCACCCACCCAGTCACAGACCTAATAAGACTCACGTACCCAGTCACAGACTCACTCAGAAACTCATACATCCAGTCACCCACTGAGACAGTCATGCACCCACTCACAGACCCACTCAGACACTCACGCACCCACGCACAGACCCATTCAGAGACTCATGCACTGACTCACAGTCCCACTCAGACACTCACGCACCCACTCACAGACCCAATCAGACACTCATTTAACCACTCACGGACCCACTCAGCCACTCAGGCAACCACTCACAGATCCACTCAGATACTCATGTACACACTTACAGAACCACTCAGAGATTCACAAACCTACTCACAGACCCATCCAGACCCTCATGCACCCACTCAAAGACCCACTCAGGCACTCATGCACCCACTCATGGAACCACTCAGAGACTCATGCACCCACTCACAGACCCACTCACACACTCATGCACCCACTCACTGACCCACTCTGGCACTCATGCACCCACTCACAGACCCATACAGCCCCTCACACACCCACTCTCTGACCGATACAGTCAGTCACACACCCACTCTCAAACGTTACAGGTTACAAACCTTAGAAATTCACTGAAAAAAAACAAAGGTTACAGGGACTTTATAGTTAGCAAATAGAATGTAAAAACCCTTAGTAATTCACTAAAAAAAACAAAGGTTATAAGAACGTTAAAGTTAGGCTTAGATTTTACTCGTACAAAACCAGTGAAATCCAGCAGTTATAGTTACCTGAGCTAAATATAACGTACGCCCCGCAATGCACTGCTTATTACCTCACATATTATATCACTCATGACATGGTCAGAGACGTCACTCACGACATCTCAAATGACATCAGTGATGACATCATCAAGTGATTGTGAGTGTTTCATAAATTTTCTGAAACTTAGATATATATTCTATGGTACCACAAACTTTAAATTAGTATACTTTGTGTACTACTACTAATGAGTGATTCTATTTTTTAAGATATATTATGTAAGTGGCTGCATGACTGTGTGTATTTGGGAGTGGGTTTGGGAATGGCTGTATGGGTGAATAAATTGGTGTGTGAGTAGCTGTATGGGTGAGTCATTGGTTCTGTGAGTAACTGTATTAAGATATATTGTGTAAGTGGCTGCATGACTGTGTGTATCCATGTGTGAGTTGGTGTGTGTGTGGCTGTATGGATGAGCAAGTGGCTGGGTGAGTGGCTCTATGGGTGGGAGAGCGGGCGTGTGAATGGATGTATTGGTGAATAAGTGGGTGTGTGAGTAGCTGTACTGGTGAGTGAGTTGGTTTGTGAGTGGATGTATGGGTGAATAAATTGGTGTGTGAGTAGCTGTATGGGCTAGTCAGTGGTTCTGTGAGTAACTGTATTGTTGAGGGAGTGGGTGTGTGAGTGGCTGTATGGGTGTGTGAGTGGGAATGTGAGTGGCTGTATGGGTGAATAAGTTGGTATGTGAGCAGCTGTATCGATGAGTGAGTGGCTGTATGAGTAGCACCTACTAAATCATCCATTCAGGCGCTTCTACACCCACTCATTCTTCAATACGCCTTTCCCTAAATATATTAAACATATTTAAACTTTACAGAAACACACAGCCACTGGATGATGTCATCAGTGATGTCATCAGTGATGTCATTTGAGATGTCATCAGTGATGTCATCAGTGATGTCACTGACCATGTCATGAGTGATGTAATATGTGACGTCATCAGCAGTGCATTGCGGGGCGCGAGTTATAGTTACCTGAACTAACTATAACGGGGGAATTTCACGGGTTTTGTACGAGTGCAATCTCCAACTAACTATAACTGTCCCTAAAACCTTATGGTTTTTTCAGTGAATTTCTAAGGTTTTTAAATGCAAATTTCTAACTATAACGTGCCTGAAACCTATGGTTTTTTCAGTGAATTTCAAAGGTTTTTTAAATGCTAATTTCTAACTATAACGTGTCTGAAACCTATGGTTTTTTCAGTGAATTTCAAAGGTTTTTTAAATGCTAATTCCTAACTATAACATGTCTGAAACCTACGGTTTTTCAGTGAATTTCAAAGGTTTTGTAAATGACAATTTTTAAATGTATTAATTGTTATATTTATTTTTTTCATACTGATTTACTACATTTTTAGAAACATTTTTTTTTACATATTTTATTTTTAAATTACATTGTAATTACATTATACATTACAAAAAATACTTTCTCAGAATGAATTACTTTAGTTTAAATACTTTGCACATAGGCAATAGACTTTTAAGTACAGTAGTTACAGTTGTTGCAATGGGCAACACATTTTCAAACACAATGCAACATTCAGCTCAATGTGAATTTCTAGTTAAATGCAATTAGTTACTTTATGGATTACTTTTCTAACCACAGGACTGGATCCTAGATTCAGTCCTGGGACATCTCCTGTAAACAGTTGAGTAAAAGCGTTTTGGTTACAGTAGTGATTTTTAAGGAATATTATTGTATTTTAAAAGTTGACACTTAGAAACTTTTTCTCATAGAATCACCAATGTTATCCTATGGAAGGAAATTCACTTAGCAGGTAAAAACTGTTATCGTTACTTTTTCTTACTCAGTGTTGGATCCTGGATCCAGCACTGGTGCATCTCCTGTAAACAGTTGAAAGAATGCGTTTAAGTCATACAGGCGATTTTTAAGGAATATTTGTAGTTTGTGAAAATCGACACTTTGAAACTTTTCAGCTGAAAACCAGACAATGGATTCCTATGGAAGAAAATATAAGTTACTGGTAAGTACGGTTAAAATTACTTTTCAGGGTCAGTGCTGGGCTAAAAGATGCAGCACTGAGGTCTCTCCTGATAACAGGTGAATAAATAGGAATTCGTATTTCGGCTGATTTTAGAGGAATATTTTAAAGTTCCAAAACTCCACACTTAGAAGAATTTCCAAGTGAAACCAGTCAATGTTAGCCTATGGAAGGAAATTCAAGTTACTGGTAAGTACGGTTAAAATTACTTTTCAGGACCAGTAGTGGGCTGAAAGATACAGCACTGAGGTCTCTCCTGATAACAGGTGAGTAAATCGGAATTTGTATTTCGGCTGATTTTAGAGGAATATTTGTATGTTTCAAAAATCAACACTTAGAAACTTTTTCAGCAAAAAGCAGACAATGATATCCTATGGAAGGAAATTCAAGTTACTGGTAAGTACGGTTAAAATTACTTTTGAGGATCAGTACTGGGCTGAAAGATGCAGCACTGAGGTCTCTCCTGATAACAGGTGAGTAAATCGGAATTCGTATTTCGGCTGATTTTAGAGGAATATTTTAAAGTTCCAAAATTCCACACTTAGAAGAATTTCCAAGTGAAACCAGTCAATGTTAGCCTATGGAAGGAAATTCAAGTTACTGGTAAGTACGGTTAAAATTACTTTTCAGGACCAGTACTGGGTTGAAAGATACAGCACTGAGGTCTCTCCTGATAACAGGTGAGTAAATCGGAATTCGTATTTCGGCTGATTTTAGAGGAATATTTGTATGTTTCAAAAATCAACACTTAGAAACTTTTTCAGCAAAAAGCAGGCAATGATATCCTATGGAAGGAAATTCAAGTTACTGGTAAGTACGGTTAAAATTACTTTTCAGGATTAGTGCTGGGCTGAAAGATGCAGCACTGAGGTCTCTCCTGATAACAGGTGAGTAAATCCGAATTCGTAGTTCGGCAGATTTTAGAGGAATATTTGCACAATGGTGAAGGTAGGGGCGGGGCCTGAGGTGACATCTGTGCAAACGCGCCCGTGGCGCGTTTTAAGTTGGGGGATTAAGTCCCTTGAATCATGAGGGTCCCTAGGGGCCAACTAGCCCACCAGGAACCTCCAGTATGCGCCAGGGGCTGCGTTGCAGAGACGTGTAGAGAGGCCACACCCCTTTTACACCTCTCTGCAACGCAGCTCTGTGGCGCTTTCTGGATGTACCTGTTGGGCTAGTTGGCCTCAGGGACCTCAGGATTGAAGGGATTTAATTCCCCATCTTAAAACGCGCCACGGGCCTGTTTGCACACATGTCACCTGAAGCCCCGCCCCTCCCTTCACCACTGTGCAAACGCGCCCGTGGCGCGTTTTAAGTCGGGGGATTAACTCCCTTGAATCCTGAGGGTCCCTGGGGGCCAACTAGCCCAACAGGTATATCCAAAAGCGCCACAGAGCTGCGTTGCAGAGAGGTGTATAAAGGGCGTGGCCTCTGTACACCTCTCTGCAATGCAGCCCCTGGCGCATACTGGAGGTTCCTGGTGGGCTAGTTGGCCTCAGGGACCCCAGTATTGAAGTGGAATTACTTCCCCATCTGCAAGCGCGCCCTGGCGCGTTTGCAGAGTGGTGAAGGAAGGAGGCGGGGCCTGTGGCCCGATCGTTTTTTTTTTTCCCTGAAGGGGGCTGTGTGGCCCCCTTCCTTTTTCCTATTTTTGGGCCCTGGGGACCCCATCCCCCAGGGCCATACCCCTTTTTTTTTTTTTCAATTAAACGGGAAGGGGGCCGCGTGCCCCCTCCCCTGGCCGAATCCTGCCCCGGGGACCCCATCCCCGGGGCATGGCCACACTTTTCTTTAATTTTTAAGGAGGGGGCTGCGTGGCCCCCTCCTCAGGCCTCCTTTGCCCCGGGGACCCCATCCCCGGGGCAGGCCTTTTCTTTTTCTCTTTTACTTATTTCTGGGGAGGGGGCCGCGTGGCCCCAGCTCCCGGGCCACTTATGGCCCCGGGGACCCCATCCCCGGGGCCTGGCCTCTCGTTGGGGACTGTGGGGGGTCCCCAAACCCCCACAGTCCCGCCGGCTCCCCGTGTCCTAAGGGAGCCGGCATTGCTTTCCACACGGGGAGCAGCTAACATGCTGCTCCCCATGTGGAAAAGCAATTGTCTTTGGATATTGGAAGCGAGAGCAGGTTTCCTGCTCTCTCTTCCAATATCCAAAGCAGTTTGCAATGACAAGACGGGAGCCGCGAGGCTCCCGTCCTGTCATTGTAAACAGCAGTGTCCCGGGGTAGGCACCCCGGGACACTGCAGGAGCCGGCCCTGGGAGTGGCAGTCCCCAGGGCCACCACAGGCTCCAGGAGGGGGCCGCGCGGCCCCCTCCCCACATCAGCAAAGCCCCGGGAGGTGGTGGTCCCCGGGGCTTCGGGGTCCAAAACGGTCCCCGGGCGTGTGGGGGGCTCGAGCCCCCCCACACAGGAAAAAGTTTTAAAAAGAAGCCCCGGGAGGTGGTGGTCCTCGGGGCTGCGGGAGGGCTCAGAGCCTCCCGCACCATTTTAAAAGAAAGCCCCGGCGGGTGGCGGTCCCCGGGGCTTGGGGGGCCCTTTGAGGCCCCCGATACATAAATTTAACCCCCCCACCATGCCCCCGGGACTTGGGCCACCCGGGGCCAAAATACAATCAAAGCGCGGGAGACCGCTCTTCGATTTTTTTTTTTTTCGGCAGGATTCGCGCTCCCTGAGCGCATCCTGCCGATTTAAAAATAAATAAATGCTTTTCCGCCCAGGGGTCCTTGTGGGACCCCCTGAGCAGACCTAGGGGTCAGGGTGTTTCTACCCTGCCCCCTTTGTGCGTTTGCGCACTTTTTTACTGCTTTCTTGTTCCTCGGTTCTACCGAGGAACAAGATGGCTGCCAACACTTCCTGGTTTGGAGTGTTGACAACCAATTAGCAGACAGCTCGTGATCGGGAGGGTGCGCGAATCCGACGCGGCCATAGATATATATGTACTTTTACTTTTGATTTTCTCAGCAACTACTGAACGGATTTACACCATTTAACAAAAAGGGTTCTTTCTGAACCAAGAACTACCTCTTTGCCAAATTTGGTGTAATTCCGTTCAGCAGTTCGGGCTGTAGCCGTGTCTAAAGTTTCCTATGGGAAAATGAATGGGGAAAACACGTTTTGGGACCCCCCTTTTTTCTCGGCCCCCGCTTGACGAATCACCCTGAGACTTTCAGGGTAGGAGCGGACCGGAGCGGGCCATAAAGTTTGAAAATTTCGCGAAGATTCGTCAACCGACGCAAGAGTTATTTCAAATAGAATGTCGCGGATTTCCTATGGAAAATAGGTCCTAACTATATCTATCTACTGGCGACCGCCAGTAGATAATGTGTGTATATGTATATATATATATATATATATATATATATATATATATATATATATATATATATGTATGTGTATCCCTGCTTTTCCGTTTTTTCAATGGATTCCTTCCAACAACGGACACGGACCCAGGTAACGTGCTCAAATTTTCTTTATTCGTTTGTCGCCATTACGCGTTTCGGCTCCCTTGAGCCTTGTTCACATGACATGGCCAATTCATTTCCTTTGTGTTATTTAAAGTGACAGGTGCTTATTTTAGTCAACTACGTGACAGATAAAACCATATATATATATACACACACACCTACCCACCTTAAACCCTGAAAATTCCCTTTTCCACTGAAAAATCTATACCCACCGTAAACCCTAAAAATACCATTGCTACCCAAAAACGTATCACCACGTTAATCCCTAAAAATACCCCTGCCACCCAAAAACTAATACCCACCCTAAATCCTAAAAATATCCCAGCCAACCAAATACCCAAATCCACCTAAACCCTACATTTACCTTTGCCACTCCAAAACCCCTACCCACCCTAAACCCTAAAAATACCCTTGTCACCCAAATACCCATACCCAGCCTAAACCCTAAAATTACACTTGCCACCCAAAAACCCGTACCCACCCTAAAAACTAAAAATACCCCTGCCACCCAAAAACCAATACCCACCCTAAACCGTGAGGATACCATTGCCACTCAAAATCCCACACCTACCCTAAACCCTAAAAATACCCGTGCCACCCAAATACTCATACCCACCCCAAACTCTAAAATTACCCTTGCCACCTAAAAACTCTACCCATACCAAGCCCTAAAATTACCCTTGCCACCCAAAAGCCCATACCCACCCTAAACTCTAAAAATACCCTTGACACCCAAAAACCCATATACACCCAAAACCTTGAAAATTCCCTTTCCACCCAAAAACCTATACCCACCCTAAACCCTAAAAATTACCTTTCCACCCAAAAACGTATACCCACCCTAAACTCTAAAAAATCCCTTTCCATCCAAGAACCCACACGCACCCAAAACCCTAAAACTAGCCTTGCTTCCCAAAAACCCATACCCACCCTAAACCCTAAAAATATCCTTGCGACCCAAAAACCCATACCCACCCTAAACCCTAAAATTATCCCTGCCACCCAAATACCCATATCTACCCTAAACCCTAAAATGACCCTTGCCACCCAAATACCCATACCCACCCTAAACCCTAAAATTATCCTTGCCACCCAAAAACCAATACTCACCGTAAAAATACCCTTGCCACCCAAAAACCCATTCCCACCCTAAACACTAAAAATACCCTTGCCACCCAGAAACCCATACCCACCCTAAAACCTTAAAAAATACCCTTGCCACCATATATATATATATATATATATATATATATATATATATATATATATATATATATATATATATATATATATATCAAGGTTAAGCGACACAGCCAAATTGAAGAGCACAGCAATATTATTAGAAGCACTGGCAACCTCATACAATCATTTACCCTGCCTGTGGCTGCAACCATACTCACACTGTTCAATTGGGAAAGCGTGCCATAAACAAATTATGGTTGCAAGGATGATAGGCCTGCAAAGTAAAGAAACAAATCCAAAATGGCCCACCCTTTCCAAGATTGTGAAGTGCAGGTTGTGTGGCTATAAAACAGAGTCTTTTAACCATATATTGTGCTGGTGCCTGATGTTGCTCCATGCCAGGCGCACCCTTTTTAAGCCCCTTTTTCTGTGCCATATTATAAGAACCTGCAACGAGGCTAGGGATTTTGTTCTTACCACAATGGAGCCAACTGAACTAGCCAAATTTGGTAAATGTGTCAGAGTGGTACAGGGTCTTTTAGCAGATCCTGAAAAGACTGCCCAAACCTAACAGAATGGAGAATTTAGATTCATTTTCATGAAGACCTGAGTAGCATCCAGTCTTGATGCCCATCTCGTAAAAGCCTCCTGATACTACTCCTATGCTATCCTGCACATGTGTAGCACTTGGACCTGGACACGCCCTCGCCACGGACGTCTCTAGTCAAACCTTGCTGCTAGGGACTCAAGTCACTCTTCAAAACGAATGCAATTTACAGTCGTTTTTTCTAATATAAAGCAATAATGTTGGCTGCTAAACTTAATCCGTCACATTATCCCACCATCCTTGCCTCCTGTTTTTAGTATTTATCTTTTGTTTTTAACTGTCACCTAAAATGGTGTTATTTGTTATGGTTTTTAAGCATCCCCTTCCAAGGACTGTTGGACTTATAGCGAATCGGTCAACCATTTAGCATGCTTTGGGTTGCTGCTTATCCTGACAATGGGGAAAGTATTACTCTAATGTATTTCAGCCCCTTTTAACATGCTCGTGTAATTTTAACATTGCTGGATCCACATATATATTGTAAAGATTTTTATTAATCACACAATGAAAGTTGCATTGACTGACTTACTACTTACATTTACATGCAATTTTTTTACTACTATTATGCCTTTACTTTTCATGCTTTTACAACAAAATTAGTTGTAAAGGCATCCGTGGTAAAGGCATACTCCTTGTAAAACAAATCGTTGTAAAAACTTGCACTGTAAATACTTTGTCGTTATAATGCCTTTAAAGGCATCTCGTTGTTCAGCCTTCGTTGTAAAGACTGTTTCCTGTAATTTTGGTATCAAATTAGTTATAACAATCAAAAGACATTACTATCCCATCAAAATGAATATATATTTATTGTGAACATTGATAGTCAGTGCTGTTAATTGTTGATGAAACTGCAAACCCCAAGCCCTCAGGACCCAAAGACATTCAACAGAGTACAGAATAACCAAGATGGTAGCTGCTGTCTGTGAATGGGACTATCCCAGTATCCCGTATTCTGGGTGTTTGCACGTACACAGTGGAAACTACAGTACTGCGAAGAAGCAGAAAGAATGAGATGGTGTGGGGAGTGACAGTGCATGTATGTGTGGGTGTGTATTTGTGAGTGAGCAAGAGAGAGCGCGCTGGGTGAGAGTCCACTGTAATTTACAGTCAATAGTACATGAATCCCTCATAAGGTGTGTGGTTAGATGATGTACCAAGGGGCCTGCCATGTAAAGAAGCCATTGTTAATTGCTCTACACTGTGATATGGCTCATTATTAAGATTCCCCACTATTAGCTTCAATATTTTGGCAACAAGCTAGGCAAGAACCTGAGTGGGCTTACAGAAGGGTTCAGCAGGCATGGAGAAGTTAGACGTGGTAAGGAAGCATGTGCCGTGAAGGGCTGAGCAGTTTGGGTTTAGATGCCACACACCCTCAAATCTAACATGAAGTGGCACCAGTATCTGCTGCTGGGCAAGGGGTTCCAGTGAGTAGGACGGGTAGACTCTCTGTTGCAGGTGGACAGGAGAAATCCGCAAAAAAGCAGCTCAAATGTTTTTATTTTCTACAGTGGAAGCCAAGACAAGGCCATGAGTTGAAGAGCTGGGAGTGGGGTAGGGCAGCTATAGACTTTATGGGTACCAGTGTTCCCGGAGGAATATGGGGCTTTCTCGCACCGCTTGAAATCCACCGGAGCAGGCCACTGGCCTTCCGTCAATTTTTGTGAATCCCTGGGTTGTGAATTTACTGTATTTACTTTGCACAAAACTTGGGGTGGGTATTTGTACCGCAGATACGAGGATGGGAGGAATGAGGGAAGATGTCAGGAAGAAGAGAGGTGAATGTAGCTATAGAATGCGAGGGGTGAACGGAGGCGTTAGAATGGAAAGGATGAATGGAGGCGTTAGCATGGAGTAGATGAATATAGATATAGAACGCGAGGGGTGAACGGAGGTGCTAGGACGGAGAGAATGAATAGAGGTGATAGGATGGAAAGGATGAATGGAGGCGTTAGAATGAAAAGGATGAATGGAGGCGTTAGAATGGAAAGGATGAATGGAGGCGTTAGCATGGAAAGGATGAATGGAGGCGTTAGCATGGAAAGGATGAATGGAGGCGTTAGAATGGAAAGGATGAATGGAGGCGTTAGAATGGAAAGGATGAATGGAGGCGTTAGCATGGAAAGGATGAATGGAGGCGTTAGAATGGAAAGGATGAATGGAGGCGTTAGCATGGAGTAGATGAATATAGATATAGAACGAGAGGGGTGAACGGAGGCGTTAGAATGGAAAGGATGAATGGAGGCGTTAGCATGGAATAGATGAATATAGATATAGAACGCGAGGGGTGAACGGAGGCGTTAGAATGGAAAGGATGAATGGAGGCGTTAGCATGGAAAGGATGAATGGAGGCGTTAGCATGGAATAGATGAATATAGATATAGAACGCGAGGGGTGAACGGAGGCGTTAGAATGGAAAGGATGAATGGAGGCGTTAGCATGGAAAGGATGAATGGAGGCGTTAGCATGGAATAGATGAATATAGATATAGAATGCGAGGGGTGAACGGAGGTGCTAGGACGGAGAGAATGAATAGAGGTGATAGGATGGAATGGATGAATAGAGATATAGAATGCCAGGGGTGAATGGAGGTGTTAGCATGGAGTAGATGAATATAGATATAGAACGCGAGGGGTGAACGGAGGTGTTAGAATGGAAAGGATGAATGGAGGCGTTAGCATGGAGTAGATGAATATAGATATAGAACGAGAGGGGTGAACGGAGGCGTTAGCATGGAAAGGATGAATGGAGGCGTTAGCATGGAGTAGATGAATATAGATATAGAACGCGAGGGGTGAACGGAGGTGTTAGAATGGAAAGGATGAATGGAGGTGTTAGCATGGAGTAGATGAATATAGATATAGAACGAGAGGGGTGAACGGAGGCGTTAGCATGGAAAGGATGTATGGAGGCGTTAGCATGGAGTAGATGAATATAGATATAGAACGCGAGGGGTGAACGGAGGCGTTAGAATGGAAAGGATGAATGGAGGCGTTAGAATGGAATGGATGAATGGAGGCGTTAGCATGGAGTAGATGAATATAGATATAGAACGCGAGGGGTGAATGGAGGCGTTAGCATGGAAAGGATGAATGGAGGCGTTAGAATGGAATGGATGAATGGAGGCGTTAGCATGGAAAGGATGAATGGAGGCGTTAGCATGGAATAGATGAATATAGATATAGAACGCGAGGGGTGAACGGAGGTGTTAGAATGGAAAGGATGAATGGAGGCGTTAGCATGGAATAGATGAATATAGATATAGAATGCGAGGGGTGAACGGAGGTGTTAGAATGGAAAGGATGAATGGAGGCGTTAGCATGGAGTAGATGAATATAGATATAGAACGCGAGGTGTGAACGGAGGCGTTAGAATGGAAAGGATGAATGGAGGCGTTAGCATGGAATAGATGAATATAGATATAGAATGCGAGGGGTGAACGGAGGTGCTAGGACGGAGAGAATGAATAGAGGTGATAGGATGGAATGGATGAATAGAGATATAGAATGCCAGGGGTGAATGGAGGTGTTAGCATGGAGTAGATGAATATAGATATAGAACGCGAGGGGTGAATGGAGGCGTTAGCATGGAAAGGATGAATGGAGGCGTTAGAATGGAATGGATGAATGGAGGCGTTAGCATGGAAAGGATGAATGGAGGCGTTAGAATGGAATGGATGAATGGAGGCGTTAGCATGGAAAGGATGAATGGAGGCGTTAGCATGGAATAGATGAATATAGATATAGAATGCGAGGGGTGAACGGAGGTGTTAGAATGGAAAGGATGATGAGACGCGCGAGCGCGCGATTCAAGATGGCCACGCGTGAGAGACTTCGCGCTATTTCAGCCCATTTTTTTCGGGTTAAACGACGAATTCCTGTCAGAAAGGGCATTCTGGTGGAGGATGCTGCATCTTTAATCAACTTACCTTTGCTGTGGAGCTTTTCAGACGTTTCTGCGCAGCGGAAGTGGGTTTTTTCATCGCCTGGTTCCTGCTCCTTGCACTGCTTTCAGGTACAGCCAGGCTTTCTGTCAAGGGGGCGGAGTGAACTTTCAGGAAAGGGCCTGGCTTGGGCCTAGCCACTCCCCCTACCCATTTTAGCTGCTGCACCAGTCATTTCCAGGTTATTTCCACAGCTTTCGCTATTTCATTCACTATTTTGCTTCTGCAAGTCTCATTTTGCCTCTTTCTACTCAAAATGGAAAATAAAAGTGCGATTAATAATAAAAGGAGGCAGCAAATTTCTCCTCCTCCTACTAAATCTAAAGTAGTAGAGTCTTCTGAACCCTCACTATCTTTAATATTGGAAGAAATTCAGGCACTTCGTGTCAATACAGACAATATTGCTTCTGAAATTAAACATGTGCGCAAAGAAATGGCCAGCCTGTCAATGAAAATATCAGACAATTCCATCAAAATACAGGATAATAAGGCCAAAATTGACACATTTTCTCCACTTGTGGCAAAAATTTCACCTATGTGCTCAGCATTATTGGACATGGAAAACCGTAACAGACAATATAATTTACGCATATTTAATTTGCCTGAAGATGTTGAGGGAAATAACTGTAGATTATATTTGGAGAAGTTATTGCCTGGTCTTTTGCAAATGAAATTCTCAGAACCGTTTGAAATTGATAAGGCTCACAGGATTCCCTCACATAGGAACCCTCTACACACAAAACCGCGACAAATGATTTTTAAAGTTCTTCGACACCACCATTTGGTTTTAATCAGAAAAGCAGCTAGAGAAATACCTTCATTGATGGTAAATGGAAATAAGATATTTATTCATCAGGATTTCGCCAAAGAAACTGTCTCAATCCGCAAAGAATTCACTGCCCTTCGTCCTCAACTACGAAGTCTGGGCTACAAATATGGTCTTTTTGATCCGTCGACAATGCGCATTTGGAAGGATAACTTCTCGAAATCTTTTCAACGTCCAGAAGATTTGAGTGATTTTTTGGTTCATCAGTCTCAGCTCTCAATGGATACCAATGACTCTGCTGCTTGACTCTTATCAGTTACGATTTTTATCAGTTATGTCCTTTCTGACAAAGTACTGAAATCTCTTTGTGAAGGGCTCCAGCGGTTCCGGTCATGCTTGTAAAGCGTGTGTGCGTTTCACATTTCACATTTATGTCTTTTGTTTGTAGTTTTTTCCATCCTTTTTTCATTTTTCCTTTCCTTTCCCTTTATCTTATTTGGAGCTACCTTTTTCTCATTCTCTTGATATTCTTTATCTTCCTCTTTTTTATCTCCTTTTTTCCTTTCTTCTATTATGGCTAATACACATAATTTTAAAATAGTTTCATTAAATGTTAAAGGATTGCGCCATCCAGTTAAACGTACAAAAATTTTAGATTATTTAAGTAGTTGCAAAGCAGATGTTTGTTTTATGCAAGAAACTCATATAGATGATAAAATTTTAGATTATATGAAGAAGAAATGGGTGGATGTGATTGCGTCTTCCCCTGCTAATGGTAAAAAATGGTGTAGCTATTTTGTTTGCAAAAAACTTCACTGTCAAATTTTGAGTAAAATTTCTGATAAGGATGGTAGATACATTCTAGTTAAAATTAAAGTTCATGACTCAGTTCTATTTTTATTAAATGTTTATGGTCCTACTGCAGATGACCCAGTTTTTTGGACTAATCTTACAACCGAGGTTCTAAAGGTCGGTAATGTCCCTTTAATTGTTGGAGGTGATTTTAATGTTATCTCGGACCCTTTATTGGATAGATTATCTCATACTAAGTTTCACCCTTCTAAAGTTTATTTTGCTTTCAAATCATTTATTCAAGCCACTAAGTTAGTTGATATTTGGAGATTACATTTTCCTACAGAAAAATGTTTCACATTCTTCTCAAATCCTCACAATTCCCACTCTAGAATTGATTGTTTATTGGTTTCTAGGCATCTAATTGGTTCAATAAATGCCCCTACTATTGGTAACATTGACATCTCAGATCATGCTATGATTTCTTTGGTTTTGAATTTGGAATCAACTTTTACTAAACAATCTAGATGGCGTATGAACACTGGTATTATTTTAAATGAGTATAACAAGCCTAAACTTTTATCCGCCATTCAAGAATATTTTATACTCAACCCTGAAGGTTCTACTTCTATGATTAATAGATGGGATGCGTTTAAAGCTTATATTAGGGGAGTAACTATATCTATTATGGCCCACGAAAATAAAACCTTTCATGCAAATGCTAATAATCTTCAAAAACAGATTGCAAAATTTGAGCGACTTTTTATTACATCCAACAATCCTCAATATAAATTTAAACTACAAAAATTGCGTTATGAATTTAATGCAATCCTAAGTAAAAGAGCAGGTATCCAAATATCTAATGCTAAAGCCAGATTTAGTTTTAATACCAATAGATCAGGAAGATTATTAGCTAATTATTTACGTATAAAAAAGGATAAATCTCAAATCAATTCAATTCATGGGGCCCATGGTAAAATTGCTCTCTCGCACAATGAAATCGTTAATGAATTTTTGAATTTCTATTCTAAATTATATAATAAACCCGATTTTCAGGATGCTTCTTTAATCGACTCCTTTTAAAATCCTGTGAGTTACCCAAGATTTCACGATCAGATAAAATTGGACTTGAGGCACCTATTACCAAAGATGAAATATTATCAGCTATAAAATCCCTTAAAAAGAACAAATCTCCTGGTCCTGATGGGATTCCAGCGGAATTCTACAAAGAATTTAAGTCATACCTTTTACCTTTTTTACACCAACTATTTATGTTTTTCGGATCTACAGGATCTACCTCTGGTTCTTTTACAGAAGCGCTAATTATAGTACTTCCAAAACCAGATAAGGATCCCACTCTTGTGTCTAATTATCGCCCTATATCCTTAATTAATCAAGATTGTAAATTATATGCTAAAATACTTGCTACTAGATTGGCCCCTTTTTTAGATTCTATTATACACCCGGATCAGTCTGGTTTTATGAAGAATAGATATTCTGCTCATAATACAAGAACCTTGCTACATATTATTGAACAAAGTCCTACTTTAACGTTGCCATCTGGAATTTTAGCCTTAGATGCTGAGAAAGCATTCGATAAAATCCATTGGCAATTTTTATTTCATACGATGTCCTCATTTAATTTTGGAGATACTTTTATACGCATGATTTCAGCTCTATATTTCGCCCCTACTGCTCGTTTATTTATTAATGGCCAAGTCTCAAATCAATTTTCGCTTTTTAGAGGTACAAGGCAAGGATGGCCTCTTTCTCCTCTTTTATTTTTAATTGGCATTGAACCTTTTCTTGCCTCTATAAGAAAATGTGACAATATTAAAGGAATTAATATCAAGGATGTTATTGTTAAAACTCTTGCTTATACGGATGATGTGCTTTTATTTGTTAGTGACCCTATATCTTCGCTCCCCTCATTAATGAATATTATAACAAAATATTCTACAGTTTCGGGCTATACTTTAAATACCAACAAAACTGAATTTTTTCCCCTTAATGTTTATTGCACTCATGATATGCTTCCCATGCGTGAAATCATTTGGCAAAAAAATAAGTTAAAATATCTTGGAATTTTATTTTCCTCATCCATAAAATCAACAATAACTTTAAACTGTGATTTCATCCTAAATTACATTAAAAATAAAACGTCTAAATGGGCGTCACTACATCTTTCATGGTGGGGCAGAATGGACTCAATCAAAATGACTATTGCTCCCAAAATCTTTTATACCCTTGCCATGATTCCTACTCAATTTCCATTAAAGTTTTATAAAGAGGTTGATAAATTTTTGTCAAAGTTTTTATGGAACAACAAATCTCCTCGTATTAGTTATAAAAAGTTAAAAGTGTCTAAACGTAATGCTGGTTTTGGTATCCCAGATTTCTTTCTTTATCATAAAGCTTTTATTTTAAAACAAAGTTCATTATGGTTTAACCACTCCTTTTAAATATTCCTCCTGCTTGGCTATCTATTGAGAAATCTATAGTAAGGCCATTTCCATTACCTACTTTAGTGTCTATGCATAATAATACCACATTTTTCATAAATCAGTTATTATTAAATCTACTAAAATGTTATTTAATGATCTTGACTCAATTTTTCTTTTTCCCATGAATAATACTGATGAGTTATCATTGTGGTATAGTAATGTCATTAAATTAAACAGGAATATTAGTTTTTGGTTTTCATGGATTAGAGCTGGTATTTTTTTATCTTAAAGATGTTTATTCCAATAATACCTTTATTGCTTTTGAAACGTTGCAAGCAAGATTTGGTCTACGTAAACCTGACATTATTAAGTATCAATATTTGTGCAATTCAATCTTAGACTCCTTTCCCCATGCTATTCCGTCCAATGTTACAGCAGATTTATCAATTTACATTCAAACAGTCTCTAGATCGTCTCATGGGGTTTCCATTCTATATAAAAAATTATCAGATACCCTAGGTAGCAATTTAGAGATGATTTCATCTTTTTGGAACAATGAACTTTCGCTTTCTTTATCTATTGACACATGGAAGGATATTTGGCTTAGTAGCATATCTGGTTGGCTACCTGTTTCAATCTACCAAACCAATTCATATATTCTATACAATTGTTTATGGACTCCAGCACGTTTATTTAAGGCTAAACTTCTTCCCTCTGCAGATTGTTGGCATTGTAAATTACATCCTGGTACGTTACAACATATGCTTTTTGACTGTCCTCTAGTTTTTACATTTTGGTCTGAAGTTTGGGTTATCATAAAAAAGATTTTTAATCTCCATATTGATGTTTCCTATCAATTAATAATATGTAAATCTGCTATTATTTTACAAAACTTACAGGATTTGGAATGTAAACTTTTTAATTTCCTAATCTCTGCAGCTATAAAATCCATCACTTTTTGCTGGAAAGATGTTTCTAAATTATCTGTTAATGCTTGGTGGTCATGGGTTATTTTTACTAGAAGAGGTGCTCAATTATCCATGAATGGGATTTCACATAATTCGCTCGCTTATCAATCTTTTTGGTTACCTGTTGATGTATATCTATCCTCTTAATGTTGTATTTATATATCCAATTTTGATTTTAACTCAATTAGGATACAGGTGTATGATAAAATATAGTAGCTCTGTGTTAATCTTATGCATTGGTTGTTATATTTGTCCCCTCCTTTCCCTTCCTTCCTCTTTTATGTATCTTTGCAATATGTAATATCTCAATACCTATTATAACGTTTAAATAATTTTGGTCAATTTGCAAATTATTAGGTATTTTGTTACTAAACAATAACATTTTATGTAATGTCTTTATTATTTGTTTATGAACAAAAATTAAATAAAATATTTTGAACATAAGAATGGAAAGGATGAATGGAGGCGTTAGCATGGAGTAGATGAATATAGATATAGAACGCGAGGGGTGAACGGAGGCGTTAGAATGGAAAGGATGAATGGAGGCGTTAGCATGGAATAGATGAATATAGATATAGAATGCGAGGGGTGAACGGAGGTGCTAGGACGGAGAGAATGAATAGAGGTGATAGGATGGAATGGATGAATAGAGATATAGAATGCCAGGGGTGAATGGAGGTGTTAGCATGGAGTAGATGAATATAGATATAGAACGCGAGGGGTGAATGGAGGCGTTAGCATCGAAAGGATGAATGGAGGCGTTAGAATGGAATGGATGAATGGAGGCGTTAGCATGGAAAGGATGAATGGAGGCGTTAGAATGGAATGGATGAATGGAGGCGTTAGCATGGAAAGGATTAATGGAGGCGTTAGCATGGAATAGATGAATATAGATATAGAATGCGAGGGGTGAACGGAGGTGTTAGAATGGAAAGGATGAATGGAGGCGTTAGCATGGAGTAGATGAATATAGATATAGAATGCGAGGGGTGAACGGAGGTGTTAGAATGGAAAGGATGAATGGAGGCGTTAGCATGGAGTAGATGAATATAGATATAGAACGCGAGGGGTGAACGGAGGCGTTAGAATGGAAAGGATGAATGGAGGCGTTAGCATGGAATAGATGAATATAGATATAGAATGCGAGGGGTGAACGGAGGTGCTAGGACGGAGAGAATGAATAGAGGTGATAGGATGGAATGGATGAATAGAGATATAGAATGCCAGGGGTGAATGGAGGTGTTAGCATGGAGTAGATGAATATAGATATAGAACGCGAGGGGTGAATGGAGGCGTTAGCATGGAAAGGATGAATGGAGGCGTTAGCATGGAAAGGATGAATGGAGGCGTTAGCATGGAATAGATGAATATAGATATAGAATGCGAGGGGTGAACGGAGGTGTTAGAATGGAAAGGATGAATGGAGGCGTTAGCATGGAGTAGATGAATATAGATATAGAACGCGAGGGGTGAACGGAGGCGTTAGAATGGAAAGGATGAATGGAGGCGTTAGCATGGAATAGATGAAGAAAGATATAGAATGCGAGGGGTGAACGGAGGTGCTAGGACGGAGAGAATGAATAGAGGTGATAGGATGGAATGGATGAATAGAGATATAGAATGCCAGGGGTGAATGGAGGTGTTAGCATGGAAAGGATGAATGGAGGCGTTAGCATGGAGTAGATGAATATAGATATAGAACGCGAGGGGTGAACGGAGGTGCTAGGACGGAGAGAATGAATAGAGGTGATAGGATGGAATGGATGAATAGAGATATAGAATGCGAGGGGTGAACGGAGGTGCTAGGACGGAGAGAATGAATAGAGGTGATTGGATGGAATGGATGAATAGAGATATAGAATGCCAGGGGTGAATGGAGGTGTTAACATGGAGTAGATGAATATAGATATAGAACGCGAGGGGTGAATGGAGGTGTTAGCATGGAAAGGATGAATGGAGGCTTTAGAATGGAATGGATGAATGGAGGCGTTAGCATGGAAAGGATGAATGGAGGCGTTAGAATGGAAAGGATGAATGGAGGCGTTAGCATGGAATAGATGAATATAGATATAGAATGCGAGGGGTGAACAGAGGTGTTAGAATGGAAAGGATGAATGGAGGCGTTAGCATGGAAAGGATGAATGGAGGCGTTAGCATGGAATAGATGAATATAGATATAGAATGCGAGGGGTGAACGGAGGTGTTAGAATAGAAAGGATGAATGGAGGCGTTAGCATGGAGTAGATGAATATAGATATAGAACGCGAGGGGTGAACGGAGGCGTTAGAATGGAAAGGATGAATTGAGGCGTTAGCATGGAATAGATGAATATAGATATAGAATGCGAGGGGTGAACGGAGGTGCTAGGACGGAGAGAATGAATAGAGGTGATAGGATGGAATGGATGAATAGGGATATAAAATGCCAGGGGTGAATGGAGGTGTTAGAAAGGAATGGAAAATAGCAGTGTTAGAATGAAACAGATTAATGTAGATTCTAGAATGAGAGGGAGAATGAAGGTGACAGGAGGGGAGAGGGGAACTGAACTATTATTATGAGAAAGCTGGCATCCGTTGCTGCTATCAGGGAAGTTTCTTTGCTGTGGTTGGGTCTAAATCCTGATTGTGTGACATTGAGAAGTAGATGATTGGCAATGTGGTCAGAGAGGCATTTGTTGATGGCTTTTTCTAGGACCTTGGCTGGGAAAGGGAGGAGGGATATCGGTCCATAGTTGGTGAGTTTGGACGGGTCGGCTGAGGGCTTCTTTTTTTTGGGGGGGGGGGATTTATACAGCACGAACTCGGCCCGAAGACATCAGAGCGCTTTACATGAGCACCACTTGTATTACAGATGGACACATTCATTTTTTTTGTTAGGCACGGGGAGATTAAGTGATTAGCCCAGAATCAGAGGATGTTGAGCGTCCATGCCGAAACTTGAACCCAGTTCCCCAACTTTGAGGTCGGCCGCTCTAGCTGATAGGATGTTGACGGCTGCATATTTCCATGATACCGGAAAGGTGGCTGGACCAATGGAGGTGTTGAGGATGGGGTTGATGGCCTTGCTGATGGGGTGTTAGGGTGAGGGGGTGAATAGATTTGTTGCATTAGGAGTAGAGAATAATGATGTTTGAGTGGAGAGCAGTGAACGACAATGCTAGGATGAAGGTGCACAGAGGTGTTAGGATTGGAGAGTGAACTGAGATGTTATGACAAGAGGATGAATGGAAGTTTTAGGATAAAGAGAAGTGAATGGAGATGTAAGAATAGGAGGTTAAATGGAAGTCTTAGGATGAGAATGGAGAATGGAGGTGCTCGGATAGTAGAAGTGAATGACGGTGCCAGGACGAGGAGAGATGAATAGAAGAGTTAGGATGTGAAAGGTGAACAGAGGTGTTAGCATTAGGAGAGGTAAATAGAAGCATTATGATGGAAGAGTAAAAAGATGGAATAGATGAAGGCGGATGTTAGGATGGGAGGGTGAATGTCGATGCCAGGATGGAATAGAGGAACAGATGTGTTGGGATGAAAGGGTTGTATGACGATGTGATAATTCAGAGTGGTGAACGAGGGAATTAAGTTAGTAGTGGTGAATGGTAATGTCATGATGGAAGAGATGTTAGGACAGGAGGGTGAATAGAGGTGTTGGGATGGAATAGAGGAACAGCTGTCTTAGGAAGACAGGGTTGAATGTGGGTGTGAGAATTAAAATTGATAAGCTGAAATATTAAGCTGAAAAAGGTGAATGGTTGTGCAATGGTGGAAGAGGTGATTGGAGGTGTAAGGATGAGAGAGGTGTTTGTCAGTCTTACGACGAAGAGAAGCAAATAAAGATGATAGGCCTGGGCTGAGGGTGGAGGTGTCAGGAACAGAGGTTGAATAGAGTTGTTATGGTGCGGAGAAGTGGATGGGGGTGTTAAGATGAGGAGGGGTGAATAGAGGAATGAGAATGAGAAGGAGTAGATGCAACTCGAAGGGTGAGAAGCGATGCACGGAGGTACTAAGATGAAGTGCTTGGATGAGCAGCGGTTCACTGAGGTGTTAGGATGAGGAGGTGTGGAAGCAGGTGTTAGGATGAGGAGTGGTGCATGGAGAAGCTAGGATGCAGAGCAGTGCACAGAGGTGCTAGGATGAGGAGTGGTGCACGGAGGTGCTAGGATGAGGCGTGGTGCATGGAGGTGTTAGGATGGGGAGGTGTGGATGGAGGTGTGAGAATGAGGAGCTTTGCATTGACGTGTTAGGATGAGGAGGTGTGAATGCAGGTGCTAGGATGAGGAGTGGTGCATGGAAGTGCTAAGATGTGGAGCAGTACATGGAGGAGTTATAATGAGGAGTGGTGCATGGAGGCTTTAGGACGCAGATGTGTGGATGCAGGTGTTAGGACGAGGAGTGGTGAATGGAGGTGTTGTGATGAAGAGCGGTGCATGGAGGTTCTGGAATGAAGAGTGATGCATGAGGGTTCTAGGATAAGGAATGGTGCATGGAGGTGATAGGATGAGGATATGTGGATGCAGTTGTTGGAATGAGGAGCAGTGCATGAGGGTGCTGGGATGAGGAGAGATGCATGGAGGTGTTAGGATGAGGAGCGGTGCATGGAGGTGTTAGGATGAGGAGCGGTGCATGGAGGTGATAAGATGAGAAGCGGCAGGGGCGGCCCCCCTATTAGTGCACTGGAGCGTTGCTCCCCTGTATCTGGACTTGTACCAATACTAACTATAAAATTTATATTTTTTTTCCTGGTCACGCCACAGTTTCTGTCCTCTTTTTTCAGCCATGGGTGCCTTTCTGTGTTGGTGTGGGCGGGATTTAATGGACTGTAGGCTAAGCAGGGAAGCAGATGCTTGAATTGAAGTGCGCATGTCAGGTTGGGTGGATGCCTTTCTCCGCCAAGCCTGACATGCGCACTTGAGGCCTCTCCCTATCTGTGTAACGCTAGAGAGCTTGGGACCAACAGCCACCGTCCTCCAATCTCCTAAGGAGCACATGGTTTACCTGCCCAAGCCAATCTAGGCGCTGCTCTTAAGCAGCAGTGTCCGCATTGCGAACGAGGGAGTGGAAGTGATGAAATGGTTGCTGCTGTCTGCAATGGAGGGGGCACGAGCTTTTGGGTTTGGAGAGGAGGCCTACACCTTTTCAGGACTTCTGCTTTGAATACGGGGCCGTCAGCATCTCTCCAAGGTACCATCCATGAGGGGTGTCACGTTGCTCACGATAGAAATTACATTAAAACAATGAAACCGGCCTTCTTGCTCAGAGAACACATTAGACAAATCCCCATATTTCTTCTTGTGTTTCAATAAATGATCAATGGAATTGTGTAGTAACCTGGAAGATGCCTGGCAGTTTAAACAACATTTTTGGGGTACTGCTCCGATATGCCATCAAAAGTAAAATTATGACTTTTACTTTGACAAATGAAACCGGAAGTATGTTTTGATCAAGTAAATCTCTCAGTGAAGGTTTGTACTTTTGCAGAAAAATGATGAATGAAGTTTGTTTTCTTTTTGGATGGCGCCAGGACTGGAGCAGGCACGTCTCCGTTGTTCATAGTGTTGGATTCCAGCTTTCCCTTTCTCCCGATATTTTATCACTGCATCACAGCCTTGGAGTTTAACCTACAAAGCCACACTTATTTTTCAAATGAATCATGAAGGCTTCTCGTCGTGGGCAATTAAATGTTGTTAAAGCTGCCAGTATTTACCTAACGACGAGCAGTTATCATGATTTGTTTCAGTAAATAAATATGCATGATAGTAGATCACCGGCGGTCCAGGGCTACCTGATGCAAATATTAATTGCAGTTAGGACAGGTAGGAAGCTGTCAGGGCAACTTAATTTCTCCTGCCAACCTGCCCATAAAAAAATGCTTTCTCCCTTCTTTGGGCCCACTAGCTTCCCATGTGTATCCCACAAGTTACAGATGTAGCATTTCTGCTGGCAGGGGTGCTGTGGGCACAGAAGGAGCCTCGTCCTCTTTCCATTAAATCATATTTTGACTTATATGAACTTCAGGAAACTGACCCCCTCTATCATGGTGTCACAAATTAGAGCTTGGAATCATGATGGCTGCTCATTATGGGGCAGATTTACAAGCCCCGTACGCCACTTTTGCGCCGTCGTTGCGTCACTTCTGTGACGCAGCGGCGGCGCAAAGCCAGCGCCATGCTGCGGGGTATTTACAACGTGACGCATGTAGGGTGATGCGTCACGTTGTAAAGTCCTGCGTCCATTGTGGGCGTTCCGGCGCAGGGGGTGGGGGGCGTTCCGGCGCAGGAACGCCTCGGAAAAGTGGCTGAGTGAAATCTACAAGATTTCACTCAGTCACTTTTCCGACCCCGCTGCGTCAAATCCTTACGCCTGCTTGAAGCAGGCGTAAGGAGTGACGCAGCACAGCTAGTATAGGGCGCCCCCAAGCAGTGCTGGAGTTGCGTCGCGATTGCGACATGACTCCAGCACTGCGTCACCTTTACGGCATCAGATGCGTCACGCATCTGTCTATTCTTGCGCCATAGTGCGCCGCATTGTAAATGCGGCGCATCCATGGTGGCGCAAGAGGTGTCTGCCGTGACGCAAAATAACTGGCGCATCCCTGCTGATATGCAGGTATGCGCCAGTTATTGTAAATATGCCCCCCTGGGTGCATCTCACGTCTATAGCTCCCCAAGGATAATTGCAGCACACAGGGTTGGACCTGGACAGAAAAAAAGCCCAGTGCCGGGTACCAGAATTAAAGTGGTCCCATTACTGAATCAAATAGTTTTTTTTAAAAAGGGGGAGGCAACGTTTGCAAATGGGGCAGTTAGTGCTTTAAATGGACAAGTATATCCAGCACAGAGTACATGCACCTCATTAATTTTAAAGGAAAAGTACCTGCATTTCTCAGCACTGCTGCCATACATTTAATGGGGGGGAACCACCACTTCTCAGGAGCAAACGGGCACTCTCATTAGCAGGATCTGCACTTCTATATTTCAATTTAAAGCACTAGGGGCAGTGTTTTCCAATGTAGGAGAGAGTGCAGGCATTTGTGCTTGCTGCAGGCAATGTTTGTGGTAATATCAGAGGACCTAACAGTAAAAACTGTCCCACCAGACATTATGGGGCAGTTTTTAATGTGTTTAAATATTTCAATACTACGTGTTCACAACTGCTTTATACACCTTCTTGCTTTTCCAAATTTGCTTTAAAATACACCAATTGTCACTCCTTTTTTATCAACATTGTTTGGGTGCGTGGGGATCTCCCACAGACCTCTTTTGTCGGAATCGCTTGCGATGTAACACTCATCCCCAACTTTTACGCCCACCACTTTCAAATGCCACCAGCCACCACTGGGGAGTGGTACGTGGAGGTGTAGGGATGAGAAGTGATGCAAGGAGTTGTTAGGATGAGGAGCAGTGCATGGAGGTTATGGGATGAGGTGCGCTGCGTGGAAGTGTTAGGATGAGGAGTGGTGCAGGAAGGTGTTAGGGATGACGACCGGTGCATGGAGGTGGTAGGATGATGAGCGGTGCATGGAGGTGTTAGGATGAGGAGCAATGCATGGAGGTGCTAGGATGAGGGGCGGTGCATGGAGGTGGTAGGATGAGGAGTGGTGCATGGAGGTGCTAGGATGAGGGGCGGTGCATGGAGGTGGTAGGATGAGGGGCGGTGCATGGAGGTGGTAGGACGAGGAGCGGTGCATGGAAGTTCTAGAATAAGGAGCGGTGCACGAAGGTGCTGGGATGACGAGCGGTGTGTGGAGGTGTTAGGATAGGAGCGGTGTGTGGAGGTGTTAGGATAGGAGTGGTGCATGGAGGTGCTGGGATGAGATGCGGTGCATGGACTTGTTGGGATGAGGAGCGGTACGTGGAGGTGCTGGGATGAGGAGTGATGCATGGAGTTAGCATGAGGCGTAGATGCAGGTGTTAGGATGAGGAGCGGTGCATGGAGGTGTTAGGATGAGGATTGGTCCGTGGAGGTGCTAGGAAGAGTAGCGGTGCATGGAGGTGTTAGGATGAGGATCTGTGCATGGAGGGGTTAGAAGGAGGAGTGGTGCTGGGATGAGGAGTGGTGCACGGAGGTGTTAAGATAGTAGTGGTGCATGGAGGTGTTAGGATAGGAGTGGTGCACGGAGGTGCTAGGATGAGGAGTGGTACATGAAGGTCCTGGGATGAGGAGCGGTGCATGGAGAAGCTAGGATGAGGAGCGGTGCACGGAGGTGCTAGGATGAGGAATGGTGCCTGCAGGTGTAAGGTAGAAGGGCTATAAGGCTATTAGAACATTCCACCCATTACAGATGGAATGTTCTAAATTAAAAAGGGAGAAACAGGAAGACAAACATTGGAATATTGGCGCTCCGGGCATATACCAGTCATTATATGCCCGGTGCCTCCCCATTGTCTTCAATGAAACTATCAACATTCCTATGTTCTAATGAGGACAGTGCATGGAGTTGTTATAATGAGTAGTGGTGCATGTAGGTGTTAGAACGCATTTGTGTGGATGCAGGTGTTAGGACGAGGAGCGGTGCATGGAGGTGCTGGGATGAGGAGTGATGCATGAAGGTGCTGGGATGAGGAACAGTGCATGGAGATATTAGGATGAGCAGATGTGGATGCAGGTGTTGGAATGAGGAGTGGTCCATGGCGGTACTGGGATGAGGAGCGGTGCATGGAGGTGTTAGGATGAGGAGCGGTGCATGGAGGTGTTAGGATGAGGGGCGGTGCATGGAAGTTTTAGGATAAGAAGAGGTGCATGTAGGTTTTAGGATGAGGAGCGGTGCATGGAGGTGTTAGGATGAGGAGCAGTGCATGGAGGTTTTAGGATGAGGAGAGGTGCATGGAGGTGCTAGGATGAGGAGTGTTGCATGGAGGTGCTAGAATGAGAAGCGGTGCGTTGAGGTGTTAGGATAGGAGCGGTGCATGGAGGTGCTAGGATGAGAAGTGTTGCATGGAGGTGCTGAGATGAGGAGCGGTACCTGGAGGTGGTAGGATAGGAGTGGTGCATGGAGGTGTTAGGATGAGGAGCGGTGCATGGAGGTGTTAGGATGAGGAGCAGGGCATGGAGGTGCTAGAATGAGGAGTGGTGCATGGAGGTGTTAGGATGAGGAGCAGGGCATGGAGGTGCTAGAATGAGGAGTGGTGCATGGAGGTGTTAGGATGAGGAGTGGTGCATGGAGGTGCTGGGATGAGGAGCGGTGTGTGGAGGTGCTGGGAGGAGGAGCGGTGCGTGGAGGTGCTGGGGATGAGGAGCAGAGCGTGGAGGTGCTGAGATGAGGTGCGGTGCACGGAGGTGTTAGGATGAGGAGCGGTGCATGGAGGTGCTAGAATGAGGAGCGGTGCATGGAGGTGGTAGGACGAGGAGCGGTGCATGGAAGTTCTAGAATAAGGAGCGGTGCACGAAGGTGCTGGGATGACGAGCGGTGTGTGGAGGTGTTAGGATAGGAGCGGTGTGTGGAGGTGTTAGGATAGGAGTGGTGCATGGAGGTGCTGGGATGAGATGCGGTGCATGGACTTGTTGGGATGAGGAGCGGTACGTGGAGGTGCTGGGATGAGGAGTGATGCATGGAGTTAGCATGAGGCGTAGATGCAGGTGTTAGGATGAGGAGCGGTGCATGGAGGTGTTAGGATGAGGATTGGTCCGTGGAGGTGCTAGGAAGAGTAGCGGTGCATGGAGGTGTTAGGATGAGGATCTGTGCATGGAGGGGTTAGAAGGAGGAGTGGTGCTGGGATGAGGAGTGGTACGTGGAGGTGTTGGGATGAGGTGTGATGCATGGAGTTAGCATGAGGTGTGGATACAGGTGTTTGGATAAGGAGCGGTGCATGGAGGTGCTGGGATGAGGAGCGGTGCGTGGAGGTGCTAGAAGGAGGAGCAGTGCTGGGATGAGGAGCGGTACGTGGAGGTGTTGGGATGAGGAGTGATGCATGGAGTTAGCATGAGGTGTGGATACAGGTTTTGGGATGAGTAGCGGTGCATGAAAATGTTAGGATGAGGAGCAGTGCAGGGAGGTGGTAGGATGAGGAGCGGTGCATGGAGGTGCTAGAAGGAGGAGTGGTGCTGGGATGAGGAGCGGTACATGGAGGTGTTGGAATGAGGAGTAATGCATGGAGTTAGCATGAGGTGTGGATACAGGTGTTGGGATGAGTAGCGGTGCATGGAAGTGTTAGGATGAGGAGCGGTGCAGGAAGGTGGTAGGATGAGGAGTGGTGCGTGGAGGTGTTAGGATGAGGAGTGGTGCGTGAAGGTGCTGGGATGAGGAGCGGTGCATGGAGGTGCTAGAAGGAGGAGCAGTGCTGGGATGAGGAGCGATACGTGGAGGTGTTGAGATGAGGAGTGATGCATGGAGTTAGCATGAGGTTTGGATACAGGTGTTGGGATGAGTAGCGGTGCATGGAAGTGTTAGGATGAGGAGCAGTGCAGGGAGGTGGTAGGATGAGGAGCGGTGCGTGGGGGTGCTGGGATGAGGAGTGGTGCATGGAGTTGTTAGGATAAGGAGGTGTGAATGCAGGTGTTGGGATGAGGAGCGGTACATGGAGGTACTGGAAGAAGAATTGGTGCATGGGGGTGCTAGGGTAAGGGGGGGTCGAACTGGGACACAAAATTGGCCAGGACACCAAAATAAAAGTGGCCCCCACTAGGAAATTAGAAAGCTAAAAATGTAGCTCATGTTTGCAAATTGGGGCAGTTTTGAACTTGTGAAGACACACTATTTAAATGTTTTGCAAGTTATAGAAGACTGCATGGATTTGAGCTTGCTGCAAGCAAAGTGTTTTTTTAAATCAGGGAAATTTCCCAAAATGAAAAACCGGCCCAGCAGAGCAAAATACAGGCCAAAAAACCGCCCACACTCTGATCTGTCGGGCCACTTCTTGATTGACCTCTAGGCCAGTCCGAGCATAAGGGTAAGAAGAAGAGTGGACAGACGGAGAAACTGACAGGTGTCTATTAGGAGGCGGGGTAAAGGCAGCACTGAGTGAGAATGAGCAGTGCAAAGGTGCCAGAATTATGGACTAGCGAATTGAAGTCAAGTAGATTATTTGGCTGAGCACCTGCCTAGATAGCACAGATTACAAGCACAGGTTGGAGGTTTAGCTGCTTGAGCTTGTTTACCTCGCACCAGCGCCTCGGAGCAGCCCCAGTAGTTGTGGACGTATGGGCAGCTCCTGGGAATTATTATTATTACTTTTCTTTCGGAGTTTTATATAGCGCGAACCTTACCCGAAGGTATCAGAGCGCTTTACTTGATCCGAAGGTATCAGAGCGCTTTACATGAGCTCCAGTTGCGTTACAGACGGACACCATTTTGTTAGGCACGGGGAGATTAAGTGATATGCCCAGAATCACAGGATGTTGAGCGTCCCTGCCGAGACTCGAACCCGGATCCCCAACTCTGAGGTCCACCGCTAATACCTGTTGCGTTTCTTTTTTGGCCACTGTGCTGCCCCTCACCCCTCCCGTTGCTCAGCTGTGGCACTATTCTTGAGCTGGACCCTCTCTTCCGCTGGTCGCCTCTTTTCCAGAATCTAACTACCACCCATTCCGCCGAAAAACGGCGCCGCTGGGCTATTCCCCGTTCAGGCTTTTAACTCCATTTCCTGAGCTTTTCCCTTTCTCTGGGTCCCCTTCCGAGCCTCCCCCCTCCCTTACCCTCTAAACCCACAACCCTCGGGGCATTATGACCCCTTCCCTGTGTATCATGGCCCTTCCAGCAGTGTATCGTGAACTGAGCCCCTCTATGCTAGCCCTCTCCGCCCCCCTTTTGGTGTTGCGTCCCCTTCCCAGAGCTGTGCCAGCAGAATAGATGCCTGGGCCGTACCATAACCGGGCTGTGAGGACGCTGCTGGGTTTGGGGCTTAGGGTGAGCACATGAAGCCGATGCAGCATTTGATGGTGTCTTGTAGAGTGGACATAGCCTCAGTCACATCACGCAACCACGGTCCTCCCCTGAGTATATCACGTACGAAGTTCTTCGACCCTCACCCCCAGTACACACACGTCCCCAGATGGTACAGCCCGAGTCATCACAAAGGATGCTATAAGAGCTCGTTCCAGAGGCTCCGAAGCCGGGGTCTCGGCTGCGGGCTCAGGTGAGTGCTGGACGAGTTTGGGGGGCAGAGAGCCGACGGGCTCCAGGCGATGGCGGAGGACGTGTTCGGATGGAGGGGTGGAAGGGTAAGAGTGGGTCTGGATGAGGTGGGGGGCATGAGGATCAAGTAACGGCAGTCGGGCGCGGGGGTCATGTGGGTAGGGAGAGAGGACGATACAGTCTGTACACTACGTTTTGGCGACTGAAGGGTCCGGGAGTTCTTGGTAAAGGAAACTTTTGGGCAAAGGAGTGGATGGTCCAAGGAATGGGGACAAAAAAGGAAAACGGAGTGTCCATGAGATGAACGGAGTACAGAAAAGGTTGCTTCACAGTGGAGAAAAGGAGTAGCATCAGGGGTCCAGTCAGATGAGAAAAGCGCTTCCCAATGTCATCTTCTGGTCCCGATCCCAGTAGGAAGAGAAATTAAGGGCTGAAAGATCATGGGAGACATAACCAGACCTGGGGTGCTCACAGGGTCCTTTGATCAGTGCCTTCTGTTACGGTGGGTGTCGCGTCTCGGGGTGGGTGCCTCATCCCTAGGTGGGGTTGATGAGCCTCAGGTGGGGTCCAGGTCACAGGGTGAATACAAGGTATGTGGCTGATCAATGGATGGTCAACGATGGGCGCAGCATTCTGTGATGGGTAAAGGGTCCCATGTTATTTCCAGAGGTCTATGGTGAGTCTTTGTAATCTAGTATATCCTTTCTCTCGTGTTTCATACATCTCACGAAGCCGCAGAGATATGGTGGTCGAGGAAGAAGCGATTCCATTAGTTGCCATGGCTGGTAGAGTGTGCTGCACAGAGTAAGGAAAGTTTTGGTGTTGCGTGTTAGATTCATTGTGGCATTATGTTTTGTGGTGAACTTGCAGCTGTGCTTTAAGCATGGAGTGAAGTGTTTAGAAGCCAGAAGACAAAGTCTCATTTCTGTGGACGTCCATTGTGTGAACAAAAGACTCCTCTGTTGTGCATGGCTGGTGGAGTGTGGGCTCAGAGTGCAACATATGTGGCAGGAGTTCAGTTGTTGAGCGGTGGAGTTGTCCCTGTGGCTAGGCATAAAGAGAAGCACAGAGTGGAGCAGATTATTGAAAGATGACTTACCTACCATTTTGTGATAGGCATATTCCTGCGATGGATGCAGGTTTCCATGGATGCTTCATAGTCCCGGGGGTGGCAGTTTCCAGGGTGAGTGCTGTTTCCATGAGTGTAACTGGGCTCTTTAATGGGTGTGTGGTGTGTAAGTGGGCTCAGTGTTCTGTGGTGGGTGCATAGACTGGTGGGCGCTTGATACTTTATTGGATGCAAGGTCCTGGACCCGTGGTGTTTGCATTGTGTAAGCAATGCAGGGACTCATGGTGAGTGTCAGGCTCCGGAGTAGGCATGGTATACAACGGTGGGTGCAGGGCTTGTGATTGGGGACAGGGTCCTGCCATGTGTACAAGGTCCAGCCATAGGAACATAGACTTTCAGCAGCAGTTGGTGATTTCTTGGATACCCCAGACAACTTGGGCCTCCTTTTGTGATTTGAAAATGTTTCCAGGATGCTGCGTGAAGTGTTCTGGGGAAGATTGTGTGGTCGAGAATAAATGCACATGCATATAAGGGTTTCACAAGCTCAGTAGCTGTCATAAGGCAGCGGTGTGTTGGACTGATGGTTCTTGTTCATGCGGTGGTGGGTGGATCTCACAAATGTAGAGTGAGAGGTTCTATGTTTGAGCTATATTATAGATTATGGTGGAGGTAAGAAATCTACTGAGTTTTTGTATGGCATTCAGTAGTGGTGAACAGTTCTTTGTTTGGGCTGTTCTTTGGGGTTTGATGAAGAGGACAAGATTTGTGTTGTGTTTTCTGTACACGAGTTGAGTTTGTTCTATTTTTTGGTCTGGGTGATTACTGTTGTACTGGGCTTGAATAAAGATGTTTCATGGAGAATCTGAGTCTTGTGTAAGGTTTGGTGTGGGGTGTTCAGTGGCGGTGTTAAGTCTTGCGTTGGGTTTGGGTAACATCTTCAGTTGTGGTTAGGAGTCTCGTGTTGAGTCTGCTACAAGGTGTTATGCTGGGTTTTCTGTGAAGTTGAGACTCACTGGAAGTCTGATGACAAGTCCTCTGCTGGGTTTGCATTTGGTCGAGGCAAAGAATCTTGTGCTGGAGTTATCAGCAGGTGCTTGCTTGAGATAAGGATTCATTTTTGTACATTATGTCCCAACAGCAAAATGTCGAATAAATCTGTTGACCTTGTGTCTTGTGTTGGGCTTGTCCTAAGGTGTTAGTGAAAGTAGGTTGTTTTATTTTTGGCTGATTCGGGAAACGTTATGCTCTATAGGTTTGTTGACTAATCTTAAGCTTTACGTCCAAAGCTGTATGTGTTTTGGGTGTGTGCCTTTATTTGTGCTGGACTTTGGAATCAATTTAATAGTTCTGAGAGATTTTGAGGGTTTATGCTTTAATTTTTTGGAGTGAAATTGGGTTGGTAGGAACGTGTCTTTTGCTCACTCGAGTCTTCAAAGTACTTGTGTTGACAGATGTTTGTATTAGGATTGAAGGGTCTTCCAGTGGTACAGCAAAGGGTCTCGGAGAAGTGGGCATGCTGGAGGATATCTGGTCTTATGGTACTGAGAGGTCTTGTGCTATAGTAGATGTACAGAGACAGTATTTTGGGTAGCAACAGGTATAAAGGTTGATATTCATGTTATATTGGGTTTGAAGTCTCACCAAAGCAGATGTGTATGGAACAGAGGAAATATGAGGATCCCAGAACTATTTTGAGTTGTGATACTTCAAGTGTGTGCATTTGTGTGAGTGGATGTGTGTCAGTGTGTGCTTGTGTGGATGTATGTGTTTTTGTGTGGATGTATGTGTGTTTATGTGATGTGAGTGTTCAATTAATCCTGGTTGGGCATAGTCAGGGCGTTGCCTTGAATGAATGTTGAGCACTGCCATTGGACAGTTTGTGTCAGAGACTCTTCACCTCTGTCCCTCACATGCCTTTGTCTCCTCTATAACTCTGCCTACCTCTTTGATTCCGTTTTCACTTCTCTCTGTAGCCCTGTGTTGTTTAAAGTCAATTTCCACAGAGTTGGAGGGGTCCTGTTGGTTTAGAAGGCATCCAATCAGCATCCCCTAGATGGTGCCACATGGCTGATGTTATCCTAAACAGAGAGGCAAAGTTGTGGCTTTAAAAAGCCATTACTCTAATCTTGGTAGCTAGTCTAGGCCAAGTCACCTTTTTAGGAAGTATATGGGTGTCAAGGTTAAGTAGACATCACACTTAAGCAGCATAAAGACAAAATGATGCACAGACTTTCCAGTAATTCAGAATGGGCTTAATCGTAAGGCTTCCATTCGTCCGCAGAGCACCCAGGCTTGGTCGAGTGATTACCTTCCTTGATGTGAGATTTGATCCACAAGGGAGCAGGTAGCTGAAGGGATGCTTCACCTGCATGCTTGTGACAATGTTCCCATCCATTATCGGTAGCCCTCGGTGTAGGCTTTTCCCAGTCGACAGTGTGACTGTCCTTGCAGACTGACTGAGCAAGAAACCTCACCAACGGAACCAAAACAAAATCTGCTTGTTGGTTTCTTCACCACAAAAGGGTCGGTTTCATACGTTTAGGGTTTTGTACTTAGGGCTTTATAGTTTTTGGGCAAAGAGGAGGTTTTATCCCCTTCGATCTTCTCCTGCTGTGAGCCCACCCAAAGGACAGTGCTGGTCAAAAGGTTGATAGGTAGTTGTATTAAGAACTCCAAGTAGTACTTGAAAGCGGCAGCCTAATAACCATCCCTTGAGGCCTCAAGAAGTCTCTGCCCATTGGTTTGGTGCAGTGGGAAACCCTGTTCATTTTAACCCAGAGAACCTCAAGTGAGAAGGAAAAACATGCAGACAGGCTGTAAAAGTCTGCACGGTGAGGAGTGGAGGACAATGGAAGGCTTTCGAAACCTCTGCAGGTCCTCAACAGAGGGGCTTCTTGAAGGGGTCTAGAGGGGGCTTCTCGGAGGGGTCTAGAGGAAGAGAATAAAGGCTGAATGGAGGCTGACCCAAAACCTCATCAAATTACCACTCGAGTTCATTCCCTTATAAAACTATTCAAAATGTGTGGTGGGGGCTTTCAGGGGGTGTATGGGCTATCCAATTGAGGAGCAGCCACTTTCTTGTTTAAAAGTAATTTGGATGTCATCTCGAGTTGCCTGATTTGAGGCGTGAGACATTGGACCATTCTAGGTGCTTTCTTGCGGTGTCTTGTCATCTTGTCTTTTCCTAAGAGGAGCTAAGGTTTCATGCGCCTTAATTTTACTCATCCCACCCTGGTACATGCATAGAAAGGAATTCCTCCACTTGAACTGTACTGGCGATTACATAGCAGGCTTAGATTATGCCAATTTTGTTGGCTACATCCAGTGCATCGTAGTCTGGAGCTAGACGCACATATGCTTTCTTCTCGCCGTCGGTACTGATCAGTGTGTTGACCTGGGCAACATCAATATTATAAAGCTTCTTTACAGCCTGTTTGATCTGGTGCTTGTTAGCCTTGACATCAACAATGAGGACCAGCGTGTTTTCTTCAATCTTCTTCATTGCAGACTCCGTGGTAAGCAGGAACTTAATGATAGCAGGAAAACGGCCTTTACAACCCGGGCTGAGCCAGCACGCCATTTCCCCACAAGCGTAACAACGCTTGCCTGAACCACGCATCTGTATAATAAAGCGAGGGAATCGAGGTTTATGTAAAAATATTCTTCTTTATTCCAAGTGCCATGAAAGGACCCACTGGTGCAAGAGCCAAGGCGTCCACTCCAACCAAACTCCAACCGCTTTCTCAGCTTTCAAACCTAAGCTCCTGCATCAGTGAATTCTCTATTACACATACACATTCCAAATGACATAAACAATAGGGTAATGACATGAGAACTCTAAACTCTATCAAGAAGATAAAGAAAGGACACAATACCACATGTACCCTTTTAACAAAACCAAATAAAACAATTATTCCAAAATATAATCATCAAATTTCTTAGGCATCCTAGTATTTCTTTTTTGTAACACAGCAATGTCCTCACTCGAGGAATCCACACTCTCTTCTACATTAGATTCTGTCTGATATGCACCAGGTATATCGAAACCTTCATTCCTCGTATAATTTTGAGGAAGAGTACTACAAGTGCTATTCGCATCAAACCACACATCACCATCTTCATTTTTTCCCAAAAAATATTCTTGCCCCGGTTTAAGAACCACAACAGAACTTTTGCTCCACCAGCCTTTGTCCTTTAGCAGAACAGCAGTATCAGTCACTCTTTCTACTTTAAAGGGAAGAGTGAATTTGGATGAACCCTTACGGTTCAATGTTGGTTTAATAATACGTACCCAGTCGCCAATTTCCACACTTTTACTCTTTGTTTTGTGACATATGTCAAGATAAGATTTACCAGACATCCGGGAATCTGTTATATTTCTTCTGGCTTTGACAATAGAGGATTCAAAATCTTCCCCTCCTGCCTTCTTTTTAAACACAGGTGTCAACAAAGATTTGACCTGTCTACCTCTCATCAACAAGTATGGAGACACACCTGTGCATGCATTCGGCGTTATGTGGTAACTCCAAACTTTTTCTTTTAAAAATTCAAAAACATCAAGATTGCTCTCCAAAGCTGCTTGGATCCCTTCTTTTAAGAACCTGTTGGCCCTTTCCACTTGACCATTGGCGCGGGGACAATATAGTGGCGCCCTTTCAGAATGCACACCAAATTTACTCAAAAACAGTTTCATCTTAGTAGAAATGAATTGCACCCCATTGTCGGACAAAAGAGTAAGCGGCGCACCTTCAATTCTGAAAATATGCTCCAAAAATACAATAACTTCATCAGTAACTGGATGTTCCACAAAAGTGTAATACATCCATTTGGAGAAATTGTCAATGACAACAATTAAAAATCTCTTCTCCCTGCCTAAACACTCATACAGACCAGAAAAATCAATAGAAACTTTCTCCCACGGTCCCCTAGGAGCTTCCTGAACTGATAAAGGCTCAGTAGATACTTTCCAATGTTTGTCAGACTTGACACATACAGAGCAATTATCCACAAACCTCTCAACACACGCATCCATGCCCGGCCACCAATAGTGAAATTTGAGCAATTTTTTTGTACCAGACACTCCAGGATGCCCAGAATGAGCTAATTGGATAAGTTTATTCCTGACCCCAGCCGGTGGCACAAACAAATCCTGCCTCAATAAGATGCCATTTTCAATACTAAGTTCACTGGCAACCTGAGCAAAGCTTCGGAGAGGCATCTCTAAACTTTTGCAAGATGGCCACCCATTGGTAACACAATGCTTGACCTTGGACAAAATGGTATCAACAGCTACAAAGTCGTTCCATTCCTTTTCAGAAATCACAGAATTACACGAATCAACGGCATCTACCAAAGCCACAACACATTCATGCTGGTCAATGATCTCATTCTCACACTCTTCCACAGGTGGAAGTCTAGATAGACAGTCCGCAGCGAAATTTTTACATCCAGGAATGTGTTGAATTTCAAAATTAAACTCCTGTAATCTAGCAATGAGCCTAACCAGCCTGGATGAAGCTTTCCCACTTCTTACACCATCCATCATGTAAACAAGAGGCTTGTGATCAGTGACAAGAACAAAAGGTCGCCCCCACAAGAAATGTTTTAGTTTTTCTACTGCCCATACACAGGCCAAAGCCTCTTTTTCGATGGTACTATAATACCTCTCTGCCCCTCGAATCCCCCTTGAAATGAACGAAATGACTCTTTCCTTGCCATCCACCATCTGTGTAAACACAGCACCTAGTCCGATAGCACTAGCATCAACAGTAACATAAGATCTTCCTTGAGGATCAAAGGTATTGAGACCAGGTGCTTTAGCTATTAGTTTTTTGACATTATCAAAGGCTTCATCATGGATATCTGTCCAAGTAAATTGAGACCCATTTTTTAAAAGTTGTCTGAGAGGCTCAACAACAAGAGCATATCCCTTAACAAATCTGGCATAATATTCGCCCAACCCCAGAAAAGAACGCAAGGAATCTTTATCCTGAGGTCTGCTAGCTTTCTCCAAAGTATTAATGAGATCTTCCTTGGGAAATATGCCATCAGGAGTGATCCTGTGACCCAAATAATTAATCTCATCTACCAGAAATTTACACTTCTCCTTACTCACGGTCATCCCCTTGCCTTCTAAAACTTGTAATACACTGTCAAGAATCTTGTTGTGTTGCTCACAAGTTTCAGCAAAAATTAAAATGTCATCCTGAAATGACTGCACACCACTCAAACCTTGAAACAAACTCTCAATTAATTTTTGAAAAACACTGGCCGCTGAGGCCAGCCCAAACGGCATCCTCAAAAACCTGTAAAGACCAAATGGAGTGATGAATGCTGTAAGATCTTTTGAAGACTCATCAAGAACCACTTGGTGATAAGCTGACTTAAGATCGATTATGGAGAAAAAGTTTGCACCATTAACAGCTGCTAACATTTCTTGAATTCTGGGCAAGGGGTAAGTGTCTACTACAATATTTTTGTTCAAAGACCTAAGGACAACACACAATCTCAATTCTTGATTTTTTTTAAGAGCGATAACTATAGCAGAAACCCACTCAGAACTATCAGTGGATTCGTTGATGCCCTCAGCACACAAAGTATCTAAGTGAGATTTTAACTTATGCCGTATGCCTAGAGGGACCATGCGTACTTTATGTTGTATTGGCACAGCTTCTTTTTTAAGTTTGATTTTGTGTGTATAACCTTTTACTTGGCCCACTTCATCTTTAAAAATATCACTGTGTTTCTTTAGAATCATCTCCAAAGAAGATTTATCAACAGAAACACTATTGACTGCTAAATCTCTTAATTGGATAGGACGATCTGAGCCTGGACATAAAATAACACCCAATTTCCCCAAATCATACCATCCCACTATGTTTTTTCCATCAATAGCCACATAAATTTTGGTAAGCACTTTACGTCCTTCAAATTCTAACGTATCTTCAAAGAAACCCAGCATACAAATTTCAAAATTACCAAACGCCTTGGGGTTAACATCAGTTTCCTTGAGTTTGACATCCATCCAATTATCTTTAAAAAAATATCAGACAGAATGGTAATAGGCGAACCTGAATCTGCCATGGCTTCAAAAGCCACATTGCCAACTAGTACAGTACCTAAAGGTGCTTTAAGGAAGAAGGAGTAGTATTTCTAGATTCTTCACCAGTGATGACTTTCGAGGATATAATGGACCTTTCAATTCCTTTAGCTAAATCCAACACTTCACCTAACGTAGGATTGCGACAAGCAAGAAGTCTTTCTTGTACTTTCTTGGACTCACAGTTAAACACAAATTGATCTCTAATGCAGAAATCGACATTTGCTCCAAACTCACAGTTCGCAGCCGAAACTCTTAGTGCAGCAACATATTCTTCGATGGTTTCATCAGGAAATTGCTTCCTTTTGTGAAAAGAATGTCTTTCAATCAAAACATTGGGTTCATCCTCGAATTGTTTCTCTAGCCTTGCTACAGCTTCCTTATATACATTCCACCCATCTCCTCCACTACCGGGTGGCGCTATAGGAATAAGATTTTTGAATATTTCTATCGCTGCAGTGCCAAGAAAACTAAATAAAATAGCTTTCAACCTTTCAGGTGAAAATTTAGTGCCATCAATGGCTACTATGTAGTTTTCAAAAGACTCAAACCATTTTTTCCATCTCAATTTTGGTTTGCCTGGAATCTGCAAAAAAATAGTAGGTTGATTGCAAATTTGAGAAGCTGCCATACTAAATGGAAAGTGGGAATGTGAGAGTTAAATTATTAAAACCACTAGAATGCAATTAAAAGCTTTAAAATGGATTGTAAATATCCCTTTATGTGTTACCGATAAAAGCTGTATCAGGATAAAGTGTGCATAAAGCTGTATCAGGATAAAGTGTGCATATCACTGTAGAGGAAACATGCACAAGCAATTCTAAATATCCCTTTATATGTTGCAGATAAAAGCTGTATCAGGATAAAGTGTGCATAAAGCTTTATCAGGATAAAGTGTGCATATCACTGTAGAAGAAACATGCACAAGCAATTCTAAAAAGTGTGCATATCACAGTTGTAAATATCAAAAGTTTACTTATCAAGGATGTACTTCAAATTGGAATACTTTCAAAGAAGCAACCAAACCTCAACTCTGTTGGAAGTGCGCAATTCACTGACTCCGCTCAAAGTGTGCGAATCACTGAATCCGCAAAACAGATTTAATATATTCCAGCTGAAGCGATGCACAAGAATTGACAGTAGCTTGAACGAATGCGGATGAAGCCGCAGTAAGCCTTGCCGTAACTGATCAATTGGTTTCCATGTGCGAAGCTGGACAGTATGGCCGCGACGTACAACGTGCAAAACGTCCTCCCAAGATGGCCGCCAATGACGTGAGTTGCGTTGAAGCACGTCTAACGAATGAGAGAGGTAACTTAGCAACAATCGTCAGGCAGGCAGAGGGACGTAACAAGGAACACTGGCGTGAAGAGCTCTAAGCGCATTGCGAGACCCAAGCGCGAGCAATGTCACGAGCGATCAACGGTTCCAGCAAGCAGCCAAACAACTTCCAAGTACAGTACCTTGACTTGACACGAACCTTGACTTCACGCGAAGAAGTAGCCGTAATTGAGGTTAGAATTATGATGAATCTCTCGAAGAATCAATCCAAAAGTAGTAGTAAAAAGATAACTTCAGAGGATCCATGTAAAAATAAAAGCACAGTGGGTCGGCACAGAATATTAAAAACAACTCGTCGCCATTGTAATAAAGCGAGGGAGTCGAGGTTTATGTAAAAATATTCTTCTTTATTCCAAGTGCCATGAAAGGACCCACTGGTGCAAGAGCCAAGGCGTCCACTCCAACCAAACTCCAACCGCTTTCTCAGCTTTCAAACCTAAGCTCCTGCATCAGTGAATTCTCTATTTCACATACACATTCCAAATGACATAAACAATAGGGTAATGACATGAGAACTCTAAACTCTATCAAGAAGATAAAGAAAGGACACAATACCACAATCTGCCTTAACCACGCATATGCTTGGTTAAGACAGATAGTGGTCTAGTGTCCGGATGGGCGGGGAGAGAAACAGGAAGCGTATGAACAGGAAGCTCCAGATGCGGACAGGTAAGAGAGGCTGAGGCCGGGTTTGGGGGGGGGGGGTAGTTTTTAGGGGTGGGGTCAGTTTTATGGCTTAGGGCGGGGGGTCGGGGTAGTTTTTTGAAGGGGACAGGGCTTTAGGGCTCAGGGTGAGGGGGGAGGGTCGGGGTAGTTTTAAGGGCTGGGACCGAGTTGGGGGGGGGGGTAGATTTTAGGGGTGGGGCGGTTTTAGGGCCCAGAGCGGGGGGGGTCAGGTAGTCTTTTTAAAGGGGGCAGGGTTTTAGGGCTCATGCCGGAGGGAGTCAGGTAGTTTTAAGGGCAGGGTGGGGGTATGTTTTAGGGCTCAGAGCGGGGGGCTGGGGTAGAGGTAGCTTTGGTAAGGGGCAGGAGTTTAGGCCTCAGGGTGGATGGAGGGGACAGGGTAGTTTTAAGGGCAGGGTGGGTCGGATTTAGGGCTCAGAGCGGGGGGTCAGGGTAGTTTTTTTGAAAGGGGCACGGTTTTAGGGCTCAGGGTGGGGGGAAAGAGTAGGGGTAGTTTTAAGGGCAAGGCAGGGTTAAGTTTTAGGGCTCATGGCGTGGGGGCTGGGGTTGGGGTAGTTTTTGGTAGGGGGCAGGGTTGTAGGCCTCAGGGCGGGGGGAAGGGGTACTTTCGAGGGCAGGGCGAGGTCGGTTTTAGGGCTCAGGGCGGGGGGGTGTGATGTAGGGGATAGGTTTTTAGGGCTTAGGGCAAGGAGAAGGGGTCAGTGTAGTGGTAATTTACCACGCATATCCCTTTAGCAAACATGCCTTTACAACTAAATTTGTTGTAAAGGCATGTGTGGTAAAGGCATGCGTGGTAAAGGAATGCATGGTTAAGACGCATTAGTTGCTGCAACAGCATTGTAGAGGCATGCGTTGTTCAGCCATGCGTGCTTCCAGGCGCGCAACGCCCATTGGGCTGAAAGGGCTTCAGCCCCCCCGTCGTGTGTGGCAGCCCGGGCTGAGACAGCTTCCCATGCACACACACAGCCGCACCCAAGTACTTCACAGGTCTTAAAAAGACCATTTGCTTGTTAATGAGGCTTTGTTGTTTTTCACCCCTTTTTAGAGCCCCTGCATCTCCATTCTGCCTATTGCTGGAAGAATTAGACCCCCCGAAATTATTTCTTAGCCCCCCCCGGAATTTGGCTCTAGTTGCGCCTCTGCGTGTTTCTGTCATACAACCATGATAGAATAATGGTCAAGTTTGTTCCTATGAGGAGCACTCGTCCTGGGATACTTCGGTTGCCTCCTTAACTTCAAGGTCCTCTGTCTCCTGAAAGTGGGGGCTGTCCTAATTTTCTCCTTCTTGTGACTGTGTACCCTCTAAAGAACAGTCTTTTTAGCTTTCAAAGCCTTGGACTTTGCTTCGGTTTTAACAGGGACAGCTTCCTTCTTGTCCTTCGGTGCCATGTTGGGGTAGAAAGTTCCTCCAGTTGTAAACCTGCCATCTGTGTGACCCAACTTAAATGAAGGTCATCTTATGGTTGTAATGTAGTTGGGTTCAGCACAGCAGGCCAGCTCTGCTTTTCCTATGCGGCCTCAAAGGATGCTGGATGATCTCATGTTGTTGCCATGTAAACGAGCCTCTCTCCTGCAGAGTATAACTGGAGGGCATGACCAAATCCACTGCCCCAGAGCTTGTATGCCAGGCTCTCCTAGCATGCCAGCTCTGTGTGTCTGTGCCTATCTATTCACTTAGGGGTCTTGAACTGTGAATAGTTGTCCAACACAAGCCAGCGTAAGATGTAAGCCTGGAGGCTGGCATGAGTACAGACAGCATTCAGGTTTTACCAACTTTTCAACAATATAGAAAAAATTAAAAATTTGCAATTCACAGATTCCGTTGATGGTTTCTCACCACCCCTGTCTCATACCTACCTCCCTCTCTGTATGCCACTGGGTGTTTTAGAAGTTTTTTTATAGACTGCTCTGTTACCACAACATTATGAACACAAGAAGAGTGCGGGGAGCTAAACAAGATGCATACGTACAAAAAAGCCTTTCATTTTAAGGTGGTAAATCAGACACAGGGGGTAGTGCTAATAGAAGGCTATTCCCCAGCCTAGGTGCTTGAGCAACGAAGGTCTGCCTCCAAGTTCGAGCAAAGTGGCTAATAGATTTTCAGGATTGGCTAACTGCTTGTGGCACGCGCTGGAAATGGAATCCATGGGTGGCACAGACCAAAGCTGACCCTGGCTGCACCGGGCCACCAGTAGAGCGCTGGTGACAGCTGTGTGACGTGAGCAAGTGGCCCATCCCCAAGGAGTAGGATTCTGAAACATCTGCAGCTTTCCCGGGTGATATTTGTGAGGGTCAAATATAGAGCATTTCCATAGTCCACTCGCTCCCACGATAGCCAAGCCTGCGATCAACAGCCTGTGCGGGTGAAGGCATGGCACACTTTGATGCTGAGCCTTCCGGTGGCAAAACTAAGCTCAAGTGACAGTATTAACCTGAGCTCTCGGCTATAGCCTTCTCACTGGCTCTGCCTCCACCTCCTTTTCCACATCCTGTCTCCCTCTTTCTCTTTCCTGTTCTCTGCTTCTGTGTGCTTCCCTCACATCTCTGTGTGCACGTCTCGGCCCTTTTCTCTACTGCCTCCTCATTTTTCTGCTTCCATGTTTACGTCCGTCCTTCCTTCTTGTTCTCTATACCATTTGCCTCAAGCACTCCTGCCCTTTCCCTGTGGTCCTTTTGATTCTCACTTCCCCTTGTCTCCACCACACTTTGTTTCCCTCTCCCATCTCCCGTGACTCTGCGCCCACTTTTTTTTTATTATTATGTTGTTATTCATTTTATATAGTGCCAGCACCGTTCTCATGTTATCACAGCGCATTGTCTGTCTGGACTCCCTTTCGTGTGGATCAATCGAACTAGAGGAAGGAACCAGTGCTGTATGGTGGTTGTTGTTTTGTCTCTGTTTGCGTCGTTATCACTGTTGTCTTTTCACTCAAGGACTGTGTAAGGATTGTGACTCACACACCGAGGTGACATTGTGAAGGGCTGCAGTTGCCAGGGGGTGCCACGCAGGTGTCTGAAGTTCCCCGTGACTTGTCTGTTTCTCTGGGCTCTTTGTCTGCACCGGGTATTGTCTGTGCCCCGCAGTCACTGGTGCTGGGCACGCGCCTTTAAGGCTCCTCCTCCGTTAAATGCACACTTCGGTTCTAACTAGGCCCCTCTCCGGGCTAATTCCCAGCAGGACTTTCTTAAGTGAGCAGATGGTCCCTTCCCAAGGGCTAGGCGTGAACCCGCATTCTGAATAATCTGTACACTAGAGAGAGAAAACAGACTTTCTACACGGGACAAAGGATGTGACGGAATCAAACACCTTGTTCAAATCACACACAGGGACAGAGGCGGAAGCTGGCCAAAGAAAGAGAACACGCAGGAGGGGAGATCGCCTATGGGTCTGGCCGTGTTGGTTGTTGTGGGGCGTCTGGGGTGGCCATCATTGTGCTGTCTGGCAATGGTTGTTGAAAGGTTCTCTTGGAGTGGTGGTTGATGGTGTGCCAGTTGTTGTTGATGGACTGTTAGTACCTGGGTTCTCATGTGCGTGAACAGATGATGTGGAGGTTGTCCGGGTAGATGTCAATGTGGTGTCCGACAATGTAGTTCCTCGGCGAGCTGCTGATGTGGAGGTTGTCCGGGTGGATCTCAGTGAGGTGTCTGGCAATGTAGTTCCTCGGTGAGCTGTTGATGTGGAGGTTTTCCGGGTGGATGTCATTGTGGTGCCTGGCAATGTAGGTCCTCGGTAAGCTGTTGATGTGGAAGTTTTCCAGGTGGATGTTAATGTGGTGCCTGGCAATGTGGGTCTTCAGTGAGCTGTTGATGTGGAGGTTGTCCGGGTGGATGTCATTGTGGTGTCGGGCAATGTGGGTCCTCGGTGAGCTGTTGATGTGGAGGTTTTCCGGGTGGATGTCAATGTGGTGTCCGCAATGTGGGTCCTCAGCAAGCTGCTGAAGTGGAGGTTTTCCGGGTGGATGTCAGTGTGGTGTCCGGCAATGTGGGTCCTCGGCGAGCTGCTAATGTGGATGTTGTTTGGGGGGGCGCCAGTGTGGTGTCTGTCGATGTAGGGGCTATTGGTGCAGGGGACTGTTGTATAGGACTGTTGATGTGGAGAGTGATGGTGAAAGCTTTGTAGGTGACAGACTTCATATGGGGTTGGTGATGGGCCTACGCTGTGGAGCTTTAAGTGCTGTGTTGGGCAGGCTTTCAGTCAGGGGTTGTCTATGTGGGAGCTGTTGGCATAGCTTTGTCATAGTCAGGACTATCAGTGTGGGGCATTCAAAGAAAAAACACAAGACAGCAGGCCTTTTCCATCTATGCACCGAGGGTCTGGATCAACATTTCCTTATCATCAGGACCGCCCCAACGCAGCTCCAATTTAGGAAGGAGTTGAAGACGCACCTCCTTAAATAACGCTACACCACAATGCATTAACTGTCCACATCCCAGCTATCCCTCCCATCACTCGTTGACTTTATGCTTGTCTTTGACTGTCTAGCACTCCTCTGCCTATTGGCTAGGTTTGCGCTATAGAAATACCATATACATAACACGGAAGCTACTGGTGTTGTGTCTTTCGATGAGGTAACTGTTTTTATCAGAGCATTAGTGGGACTGTTGTGGGGGTGATGGAGGGGTGTAGGTGTGAGGGTGTTGAGACTATTGATATGGGGGCTGTCAGTGTGGCAGCTGTTAATAGGGAAGAAGAAGGTATCAACATGTGACGGCCAGTGTGGGAGGGTTTTGATGTGGAGTGTTAGTTGCACCAGGTTGACAGATGTAGGGAGTTATCTGTTGTGTGGGTCATTCTTAGATTTGGGTTAAGATTAAATGTGTGTGATTGTCAGTTTTGGAGCACTTCCAGTTGGGTGGTTGTGGGTCACTGCCTTTTGAATCAATGCCAGTTTTGGGACAGTGTGGATAGTGGAGCAATGTTGGTTTTGGGACGCTGTCAGTGGTGAGGCACTAGGAGTGTGAGGGTGTGTCAGTGGTGAGGCACTGGGAGTGTGAGGGTGTGTCAGTGGTGAGGCACTAGGAGTGTGAGGTTGTGTCAGTGGTGAGGCACTGGGATTGTGAGGGTGTGGAAGCCATCTGTCACTTTTGGGGGCGTTGATATGGGTTTTGTATCTGCCGGTGGCACTGCAGCTGAAAAACGTCACTTCTTTAAAAGGTTCCTTTCATAATTTAATTTGCATTATTTCTTGCACTCGAGCCATGCAATGATGTGGTTTAGCTGGTTTTTAGGAGGATGATTTCATGAAACTGAGCCTGCATAACGGAGCCTCCAACACCCCTCTCACATCCCACCCTCCTGCCCCCTCAGCTGCGGCTGGTGTGTGCTATGTGGTGCAGTGAAAGCAATGAGGCTCACACTGATGTCCTGACGAGAGAGTGACTGGAGAGCTGCACAGTGGCGTAACAAAAGCCCCCGCAGCCCCCCCGCAGCCTCTGAGGTGCGGGGGGGACCCGAGCTCCGTGGGGGGGAGGCTCCAGCACCGGCAGGTCCTTGGCCTGAGAGCTCCGGAGCGGGGCCCTGCATGTACTGTGCAGGAGGGGGGGCTCAAGTCTCGTTACGACACTGGAACTGCAGCGTGGTTGGCAGGAGGGAGGAAAGGAGGTTATTGGGCGAATGGAAGAGAAGGCATTTCTCCTTGAACCCTTTCCTGGATATTGTGCGTCCTCGGGCTCCGTCTGCTGCCAAGGACCCGGCCAGCAGACACGAGCAGCTTGTTGTATCGGGTGCCCTCGCCTGCCTTGTTGTACACCCACCAGGGTGAAGCTAATACCTGGCCTGTGTCTTCTCAACTACTATTTGCTATCCTTTGTTTGGCCAGCAGGGGTGAGGAGCATAGTGTTGACTGTACATGGCCGTGGGTCTTGGGAACCTCCCTCGGTCTAGGTTCCAACTCTGGGCTTTGTGTCTCCTCCGTCTATATGTGCTGTCTAAGGACCGTGCAGCGCAGGTGAGCCACATGTTGTCCTCAGTGCACCCTGTGTCTCCTCTGGCTATATGTGCTGTCTAAAGACCGTGCAGTGCAGATGAGCCACTTGTCATCCTCAGCGTGCGTGTGTCTCCTCTGGCTATATGGGCTGTCTAAGGACCGTGGAGCGCAGATGAGCCACATGTTGTCCACAGTGCACCATGTGTCTCCTCCGGGTATATGTGCTGTCAATGGACCACTGAGGGGAGATGAGATGCATGATGTCCTCAGTGCACCTAGTGTCTGCTCTTGCTATATGAACTGTCTACCGACCACTCAGGGGAGATGAGCCACATGTTGTCCTCAGTGCACCATGTGTCTCCTCTGGCTATATGTGCTGTCCATGGACCACTCAGGGGAGATGAGAGGCATGTGTCCTGAGTGCAAAGAACCATACTTTGAGCACTTATGGTGGGTGCTCTGTTCATGTTTCTAACTCTTGTCTGGTGTCTCTCTGGGGCTATTTCATGGAGAAATAGCTCCCTCTGTGACATTTCCCAAGTATTTTGGGCATACTCTGAACCCGCACCCTGTGTCTTTTCAGGGCGCATGTGATGTGTAGGGGCCCCAGAGGAGATGAGATGAATGTTGTCTTCACTGCATCTTGTGTTTCCACCGGCTACATGTGCTGTCTAGGGACCATGCAGTGGAGATGAGAGGCATGTGTCCTCCATGCTCCCTGTGTTTTCTCAGGCCACGTTTGCTGTATAGGGGTCATGTAGAGGAGGTGAGACACATGGTGTCATGAGTGCAATGCGCCGAGTTTTGAACACTTTTGGTGCTCAAACCATGGTTCAGACTCAAGTGATAAGTTTTGCTGCCCTGGGACTTAATGGAAGCAACCTTCCCCTGCGTCTCTTTGGGGTGCATGTGATGCGTAGGGGCTACAGAGGGCATGAGATGTTGTCTTTACTATGTCTTGTTGCTATATGTGCTGTCTAGGGGCCATGCAATGGGGAAGACATGCATGCTGCCTTGATTGCGCTCTCTGTCTTCCTGGGTCATATTTGCTGTATAGTGTCTGTGTACTGTTGACGAGACACATGTTGTCATGAGTGGAATGTGCAATGAACTATTTAATGGAGACAACCTGCCCCTGTGTCTCTTCTGGATGCATGTGTTTTTCTAGGGCTATGACACTTTGCTTTGCATCGTGTCCTGGGCTCATTGACACTGTGTGACCTTCATCCTGGACTTTGTCTCTCCACAGGACCAGTTCATAATGGGGAGCAGCCTGTGGTAATCTGTGTCTTGTTTCCATTTCTTGGCCACCTCTTCTAATAATTCTGGCCCCCTGTTATACTTCTGTAAAAAAAAATGTGTCCAGAGATTTCGTTTTTGATTTGTGTTTTTGGATCATTAGAGAAGTAATTTAGCTTGGGTAGACATTGCTGATCCGGGCCAAAATTTTCCTGGACGACATTTCTAAAAATGGCAGATGTGTTGCAGTGATGATGTCATATTTTAGGAACCATGAGACCTATATACTTCACTTTGGTGTCAAAACATAGGTTTTGAGGGTTAAGTAGTCTTATAGAGACAGAAAATAACTCCTCAGAGCAACCCTTCCACCATTTTCCAAAATGGCGGCTGTAATAGAGGAAGAAGAGACATATATAGAAATGAAACAAATAATAATGTATTTAATCCTTTTATGTATACACCAAACAATGTTTATGATCTGAATAAGAAAAAAATAAGGTTTATCACTCCTGTTTTAGACACATTTTCATAGTTTGCTTTATTTATTTTTTCCGGCAATAGCTTGTGGTACATTTGCAGAATGTTGAACATTTGAGAAGAGCATATCAACAGGGACACCCTTTTGTAGCACAGGTTTTGCAAGTACATGTACGTGTAAGTTCTGTGGGTAGAGGCTTTAGAAATGTCATAGGTTTTATCACCCCATCTATATCTTCCCAACCAAATTCGCACGGATCTTTCTCTACATATGCATGATCCAAAACATTTACACATCTTCTGATCAAGTTGAACGCTCTTTTAATGTGTCCATGCACATAATATGACATCAGTGGAAGGTCACTTAGCGGGACTGATGTCTTGAACACACTGTACTAAAGATTGTCAAATCTGTGACAGTCAGAATTCATTTTCCATACATGCACAAGGTATTTTTCTACGTCTTTAAAGTCACATTCTTCTTCTGTCTCAGCAAATCCTTTTAGAAACTTCACAGGTTCAGCAGTTAAAGCTTCAAGCTTTGTTTCAATTTTGCTCTTAGTGTCATCACCCGTAAGAATATGTGCCTTAATAAGAACACTGGGCATCTCTGGGTCAAGTTTCTTGTACAGAATATGAAGCGGGACTAAGTGTCTTTTCTTGCCTGTTCCATAACGTATCTATAAATCTGACATTCCTTGACTTATAAGCATTGCAACAAATCTAAGTAGCACAATAATAACATCTGTGTCATTTGACAGTACAATGACTCGATTGGAACCATTTTGAACAGCCCACTCAACATGTGGCACAACTCGAAAGTAAGCTTCCTCCAATTTGCTGCTAAGTTCTTGCCCATACCTTTTGAATATATCTCTGCAGGCACCAACTCCAGATTGACAATCAACCACTTGCAATAATTGGAATTTCAGTGTTCACTGAAGCATCAGCAATGTTTTGGTAAGTTAACATCTCCAAGTTCATCTTGATCGATGTTGATGACCAGAATTTATCAAGTTGCACAGGTATAGGTGCCGAATTTTTGATGCGGGCAAGGCCAATTGTTCCCCTTGTAGACATTCGTCTGATTCTCTCACATTCTTTGACAGATAGTTCAAGATACTGGTCAAAGACAATGTGCAATTCTTGCAAGGTGCACACTAACTTTGATATCTGTAGAACAATCTGAACGGCCTCTCTGAAGTTTTGCATGGATGAAATCATGACCATTCGTAATTGTGACATATAGTCCACAACAATAGCAGTTTTCAATGAGGACACCTTTTTTAATCAAAATTCTTCAGGGGAAAGTACTTTTTCAAGCTCTTGTACGAGTTTGTGCTTCACTGGTTTGGTTGCAGCATCGCCATCAAATAATGTGTTTGTTGGAAGAAGATCATGCAACAGAATGCCCTCATAAATTCACCCCTTTCTTTTGCATCCATCTCTCTATGTGCTTGCCAAAGTTGTTTTTTGTAACCTATTTTGTAGTGGCTGGTTGTATGAAACCTATGGCAATTAAAGCGTGGAAGTTTAGCTTTAGTGATTATGTCAAACAGCTTTTTCTCTTTCAATACAAATCTTTCCTGCTTCAGTTCTGCGTATAGTTTGGATCCATGTTCCAAGACCTCTAGTAGACGTGTCTTTATATCGTTATCCACATATTGTTTGGTCATGAAGTTGTGTAGTTGCACAGGCTCAGTCATTTCAAAGGGGTTTTCTTGCTGCTGCATGAAATGAAGAAGGCTGTCAAAATGTTCATTAAAATGTTCCCCTCTCTTTCCCACAAGTCCATGGTGAGGAACAGTTTCACGATGGTCCATTAATTTTGAATTTGTCATCTCTCCGAAAACTTCAAACAGAAAGGACTTCGTGGTAAACTAGCTGCCATTGAGCAACATATTCACTTTTACGTATCTGACCAACAATTCCCTTTGAGCTTTTCTGTGATCTCTGGATCATCTGTTCCAGTTTCATATCTGGAGCCACAGCATTTAACCTTTCTTCCCTGTCTTTCATCACAAGATGTCCTTGGATGAATTTTCTACAGAGTTATGTTTTTTCACCTCTAGCTTCTTCGCTCTTACCAAATACCAGGACCCATATCTCAGGTAGTTTATGCAATTGAATTCGCGAAACACAGTAATAAGTGACTCCACAGTCTTTATGTGCAGTTACCAATTACCTTTCCGATCAGAATGTACGAAGTTTTTCACTAGAGCTATCACGTGTAAAACATTTCCCCAGTGCTTGCAAAGTTCTGATTTTTCTTCCCATTCTTTGACAAACTCTACGAACTTGGTTTTCAGGTTTTCTGATTTTGAACTGAGTGTATTGAACCTTGCCTGGCTTTGCATTATGTCTTTTGAATGAAGTGCACCCGGCGCCTTGTTCTCTTCTGAGATAAGATATGCAAAACCTAATTTGTCATTCTTGTTCCAGAAATCATTCAGATGCAATGTTTTTATACCCTCAGATATGATGATCATACCTTCTAACAAACTAACATAATGAGCTCCGCTCAATACTGACTGGACAGTTTTGCTTCCAAAGATTTCAGCCTCAATAAGTGCATCGTCTATGCCACATCCACTGAGGAAACTACCTACACACCGCAACACAATTTTTGTCATGTGGAAAACGCCCATAATTGGATAAAGATCATCAAAATCTACTGGATTGTTCATAAAAATGTCAGCTACAATACAGAAAACATCTTCATCACAGAAAATTGGCAGGATAAGCTGGTCTTTAAGCTGAGCATGCACATTTTCCCATGCGCCGTGATATCCCGTTGGGATGAATGTAGCGCTATATAAATAAATAAATAATTACATTTTGGAATTTTTTTAGAGCTGTGTATACTGTCTCATAGTTTGTGACTGGAGATGGTATTGCTGGTAAAAACCCAACCTTCTTCAGTGGGACGGTATTTTGGGAGATCAGAGCATTAATTCCGTCCCACGAAGGAACTGGCTTTTCTTCATCTTTCAGTCCGCACCGAATAAGCAATATGATAAATTCAGTAAAATCAGCTTTGCAGACCGCAGCACCAGGTAGAAGAAGAGCCATGTCCTCAGCCACTTTGAAACTTTCTGGTTTGAACATGTTGATGGCTTGTAGTGATTTTGCACACGTTGGCAAGGCAGTTGGGTTATAAGTTTGCAGCTTCATTTGTTTATGGCTACAGCTGACACAGCTTGTTTTCCAGCAGCTACTTCATTGGTACAGTCTTGAAAAAGCACCATGGCAGTATCATGTGTGCTGGATGTTCCAGACAAAGAAGAGCTGTCTTCAAAATAATCAAAAGCAGCAATTGTAAATCCTTTCCTGGTAAAGTGACTTGGAAGTGGTGTGCTGTTGGATTCACAAGATTTTACAGCATGAGCTGCTAACAAGTTTCTGCTCCGTACTATGTAATTATAACTTGGTGATACACCAATGCTATTCATTGAAGTGATTAGCTCTCTTCTTTTGCACTTGTCATAGATTGCACAGGCAGTCATCATGTGTAGTGAAGTTTTCATTTTGCTGTGATGTATTTAATAAAACATGATTTGGAAAAGACAGTACATTTGCTCAGCATAAGCCTGTCGGTTCATGGGATTGTCTTCCACTTCTTCGCTTATATCTTCAAAGCCATCATCAATGTTGTCGGCTTCTGTTCTGAACTCAAGAACTTTAGTTTGTAACAGTTTTGTTTTGCTGATATTAAACAATGATGTAAAAAATGTTAAGCCAACATCAGGCATTCTTGTTGACTCCCATGATTTGTCATTAAGTCAAAAATCTAAGGGGCAGATTTACGAGCCCCCTGCGCCACCAGCACGTCACTTTTCGTGACGTATTGGTGGCGCAGGGGGCTGCTCCATATTTACAAGGAGAGGAAAAGCCACCCTGCGTGACTTTTCCTCTCCTTGTAAATACTGCCCCTTCACACGCAGCACTTTGCGGTGAAGGGGCGTTCCATGGGTGTTGCTGTGGGTGTTCCCACGCAACACTCATGGAACAAGACACATCTCCAGAATTACGAGAAATCGTAACTCTGGAGATGCGTCTGAAAGCTACGCCACCCTAGAGGTGGCGTAGTGAGGCGCAACGAGGTTTCTCCTCGTTTTTTCCTCTTTCAATGCGTGCTGCATTCTACAGCACGCATTGAAAGAGGAAAATGCTTGTAGTGATTGTTTTTGTGCAGGAAGGTGCCCCTTCCTGCACAAAAACAATCTCCCCACGACGTAGGCATCCTTGCACCATGGTGCAAGGGTGCCTGCGCCGGCGCAGGGCTGCAGTTTGTGCGCCAGCGCTAGGGGAAGCACAGAGATGCGACATATTCTTGTAAATATGTCGCATCCCTGTGCTTTCCAAACTAACGCAGCGCGGCGCAGCAAAGCAACTTGCTGCACCGCGCTGCGTTAGTTTAACGTAAATCTGCCCCTAAATCTTTAAGGACATTTCTTAAAATGGTTCCTGCTGATTTTACTGCATCCTGTGATCTTATTTTGACAGCAAGAACTTCAGGTGTCAAATCAGCTGAGAACACCATATGTGGATCATTCTTTTAGTTAGACTGACAAAAAGAAATGTTGTCATTGCACATTCCCACCACAAAAAACTTAATTTAATTATTATGGAACAATACAGTTTAATCAATGTTCACCATTAATTCTCTGATCTAACTGAGTGTGAATCCGTAGCCAGCACTCAAGAGTGGCTTTAAAACTTAATTTGCTTTTTCAAATAGTGCAAACTTAACTGAAGGCTGGTGGTTGTGTTGCTGCTGGGAGCTCATTTTACATTCATATTTTCGAATGTATGCATGCATGCAGTTTGGGTGGGCATACAAACACCCTGTAAATACATTCACCTTGCTATTTAGATCAGCTACTCAGCTGAAAACTTCATCTTGGAAGAAACTAACTGCAGATAAAAACATGTTTGCCCTTTGAGACTATATCACACAGATAAGGGGGCCACGGGTCCGGACTAAAAGGAGGTAGTCTAGCTGTCTGAATGTGCTCTGCCATGCAAAAACAGGGGGTTTCCCTTTTCAGGACGGGTCCCCTCACACACCAGAGGTGTCATGCTTCATCATAGGGGTGCCTCCTCACGTGATAGACCTAGTCTACACGTGGGCTACAACCCCCTCTCTACGAGGGAGGAGCTCAGGGATGTTTTTATTGAGTCAGGCAGGATATACTAAACCCTTATGTAAAGCTGGCGTGTGTGTAAGAAAGTGCAGTGCTGTGATGTGACAATTTAAAACTGGCTACAGGGTTAGCTATATGTAGCTATATTCGGCTACCCGGTGTCAGGATTAAAAACAGTGAAAAGCTGATAACACAAGTGTCGGCATTAGAGACAGTTGTGTAAATCACTCGACCAACATGTTTCGGCCAAAAAACCTAGATAGTGTCACGGCCTTCTTCAGGGTCAGTTATTCAGCTACTGCAATAAATAAGTGCAAATGCGTGAAAAAAACATGAAAAAACACGTGAAAAAATGAAGAGTATAATACTGAACCACTAGTGGCTCGCCGCCCAGCCCCATACAGTTTCACTTCGCGCTGGCTGCCATTACCTAATGCACCTTTCCCGTTATTGCTTTGCAAGCCAGGCCTAACAGTCACCAGTAGAATCATGTTCGTTGATGGCATACGCCCGGGGTCCTCAGCTTGGATACGTGTCTCCGTGCACACATTAGTACTTCTCACTTGACAGCGAATTATCATCCATATCTTTCGCAGAGTCCTAACTTGTGCCATCCGACATCCTAGTCGTACTCACGCTCTTTCTTTGAATCCCTCTCTTGTTTTTAATACCATATGCCTCCTTTTGGCAGGTTTTGGTGCATGTACCACATGGCTAATATGCCGGGACAGACGTGGTGAATTCAACAACCGACAGTGGTGAGTCACAGTGTAACACTTTGAATTCCAATCAGAGGCACACCTCATTTGGAGTCCTTAATACCACCAACAGACCCCACGTGGTTGCCATCACTCCCCTCCCCACACCCTGACAAGCAGCACTGGTTCCCCACTGCATGTAACCCCATGCAGTTTCAGACCCCCTGAGACCACGAGCCCCCCGCCCCCCCCCCTTTTCTTTGGCCGCGACTTTGATCAAGGGCTATTTTAGACTACCGGCGCCTGAATCAACTATAACCCCCATGAGCCTTTGGCACCTGCCGCGGAAGTAAGCTGATCCGCATCCACCTTTTCCCCTCCTCTCACTTATACAAACAGCACAGGTTGCCCATTCCTTCAGTTAACTCCATGTAGTTACAGGCCCACGGCTACCATGAGCCTCGGTCTGGCCGCAATTATATCTACGGGGATTTGTAGACCGTTGGCGTCCTACATACACTACAAGTCCCATGAACCCCTGGTCCTTCCGGGCTCCCGCCGGTGAAACCAGCTGTACCGCATTAAGCACACACGTCCCCTTTTTTATAAAAACCGGAGCCACGACGGCATCCGTGTTTCCTGCCCCTGGACGTGTGCCGCCTGCTGAACACTCCACAAACCTGTGGTAGGTGCTGCCCCAGCATTTCTCATTACCGAAGCTCCACACTTTTTCTCTGAGCGCTTGAGCTCACCCCCCGTCTCCCTCCCTGCCACCCCTGACAGCAACAACCTTGCCCAATATGGACCCGGTTCTTCCCCTGCCTTTCCTTTCAGCGCTGCCTCTGCGCACGCCCCCCTTGGCCTGCCGGCAGACAGCTGTGCCACGCTCGTCACTGGCGCTCGACGCTTGTTGGAAGCCCCCTGAGTACAGGCACCACACATGCCTCTCCCCTCTAGGGTCCTACACGTCTGCTGCCAGCCGCGCCGCGTCCGGCTCCCCGTGCCTCATTTCGCGAATGCCTTTCGGACACCCGACACCGGAGTGCACTCTCCCCTCACTTGCCGCCACCGGTCCTCCACCACAACACAGCCATGCCGCACACCGCATTTTGAGGCTTCAGCACCTCACTGAATGCCTCCCTGCCGCCGAGTTCAGCGCATGTATGCCCCCTTAGGACCGAGCCTCGTTCTTTCAAACCGCGAGCTCACACCCTTGGCCGCGTTTCCCACCAGTTGTCCCTGGCGCCACCGGTCATGATCCGCCAGCCAGATGGCGACCATGCAGGCCTCCAACCAGGTGCATTCACGCCCCTTCCAGCCCCCACATAAGTGGCTCGCTGTCCAGCCTCATACAGTTTTACTTTGCGCTGGCTGCCATTATCTAATGCCCCTCTCCCACTCTTGTTTTGCAAGCCAGGCCCAACAGTCACCAGCAGAATCATGTCTCCAGTGCCACCGGTCATGATCCGCCAGCTAGATGGCGACCATGCAGGCCTCCAACCGGGTACATTCACGCCCCTTCCAGCCCCAACACTAGTGGCTCGCCGCCCAGCCCCATACAGTTTCACTTCGCGCTGGCTGCCATTACCTAATGCACCTTTCCCGTTATTGCTTTGCAAGCCAGGCCCAACAGTCACCAGTAGAATCATGTTCATTGATGGCATACGCCCGGGGTCCTCAGCTTGGATACGTGTCTGCGTGCACACATTAGTACTTCTCACTTGACAGCGAATTATCATCCATATCTTTCGCAGAGTCCTAACTTGTGCCATCCGACATCCTAGTCGTACTCACGCTCTTTCTTTGAATCCCTCTCTTGGGATCTCTTGTTTTTAATACCATATGCCTCCTTTTGGCAGGTTTTGGTGCACGTACCCCATGGCTAATATGCCGGGACAGACAGGGTGAATTCAACAACCCACAGTGGTGAGTCACACATCTTTCATGACTACACATTGATCTAATATGTACATGTGTTATAGAAAATTATCAGTTAGGAGGTTTCAAAACTGTATGCTTGACTCTGGCTTTCTGTACATAGTGTATGCAATCGGTGACAACATGCCTTTTTGTCTCCATTATAGGCTGTATGCAGTACATACTGAACAGTCAATTATACTGGTTCAGTATTATACTCTTCATTTATTCACGTGTTTTTTCATGTTTTTTTCACGTATTTGCACTTATTTATTGCAGTAGCTGAATAACTGACCCTGAAGAAGGCCGTGACACTATCTAGGTTTTTTGGCCGAAACATGTTGGTCGAGTGATTTACACAACTGTCTCTAATGCCGACACTTGTGTTATCAGCTTTTCACTGTTTTTAATCCTGACATCGGGTAGCCGAATATAGCTACATATAGCTAATCCTGTAGCCAGTTTTAAATTGTCACATCACAGCACTGCACTTTCTTACACACACGCCAGCTTTACATAGGGGTTTAGTATATCCCGCCTGACTCAATAAAAACATCCCTGAGCTCCTCCCTCGTAGAGAGGGGGTTGTAGCCCACGTGTAGACTAGGTCTATCACGTGAGGAGGCACCCCTATGATGAAGCATGACACCTCTGGTGTGTGAGGGGAACCGTCCTGAAAAGGGAAACCCCCTGTTTTTGCACGGCAGAGCACATTCAGACAGCTAGACTACCTCCTTTTAGTCCGGACCCGTGGCCCCCTTATCTGTGTGATATTAATTTGGTGGGAAGTTGGTCCGCGCAGGTCCTTAAAACTCCTCAAGCCCCCAGGTGTATTGATTGCCTTTGAGACTCACATACTCTGTACTTTGTTCTTTCGTGAATCCCTTTGGCCCTTGTTCTGGCTAAACCACAGATAACAAATTGAAGATCCTCCGCTTGGGGAGGCGGACGAGGGGTAGCTATCCATCGATCTTCTAAGTGGATGGGCATTGGGTTTGGTTGTCTGCGCTTTCTCAGAAGACTTGGATTCTTGTTGTGATTCACTGGTTTCTGCTATTTTTTGACTATTTTTTCCATTGTATACAGCTTGCAGCACTTGTTACAATGATAAAATATTTGATCCTCTTCACCCATCAGTTTCAATCTTTTGTGAACTTTGTCTTGCCCTATTTCTGCAGCATCTTGAACTCTCTTCTGCCCAGCGCAGTTGATGTTAGCTTTTCTCTCAGATTAGTTTGGCATATGACACATTTTTTTGTTGTTGAAGGAGTCCTCAGATTTTGTAGTTACCACCTCCTTCGCTCATGTTTACAAATTTGAATCAACAGAAAACCTGAAACAAAAACAATATTAAAATAAATGACCAATATGAGGGCTAAACTATCATTATTGAGCCGCCATTTTGGAAAATGGCGGAAGGGTTGCTCTGAGGAGTGGTTTTCTGTCTTGATAAGACTACTTGACCCCCAAAACCTATGTTTGGACACCAAAATGAAGAATATAGGTTTCATGGTTCCTAAAATATTACATCATCACTGCAACACATCCGTCAAATTTAAAACTGTTGTCCAGAAAAATTCGGCCAGGATTAGCAATGTCTACCCAAGCTAAATTACTTCTCTAATGATACAAAAACGCAAATCAAAAATTTAAATCTTCGGAAAACAATTTTTTACGGAGGTATAATAAGGGGCCAGGACTATAACATATACCACCATGCTGGGCTCTGTATCTTCTACCTACATATATGGTCTCGCCCAGGACCCATTTGTAGGCACAAGCAGTATAGGGACCAGCTCGAGAACTCACATTGACAAGTGTGCCATTGGTTGGGTTCCTGAAAACGTTTGCATATATACGTATATAAATAGTATTTGTATAGCACAACCCTAGCTGAACCAGTACAGCTCGACCACCTGAAACCCTGATCGTTGACTCTGTCTTCCCAGGTCATTTGTCCATCTCTTTGGAACCAGTTGGAGGGCAGAAGCACCCTGTTTTAAGGTACGGTTCATAAACACCTCTGCCATTCTGAACCTTCTCTGCTCTGGGTCCCATCCCGCTCATGGCATGTGCTGTATGTCCTGGGACTAGTCATTGAAGTGAACAGTCCTATGCCCTCACCCATACTCCAGGACTCCTTTCCCAGCCCGAGTCCTCACCCTGGACTCTGTGTCCCAGCCGTACGTGCCACCTTGGAACCGTCCTGGGGATAGGAAGCAGCCCTCTGCCCTCGGTGCCAGGGGGGTATCCTGGACACCCACCCCAGCCAGAGTCCTCATCCTGGACTCTGTGTCCCAGCCGTACGTGCCACCTTGGAACCGTCCTGGGGATAGGAAGCAGCCCTCTGCCCTCGGTGCCAGGGGGGTATCCTGGACACCCACCACAACCAGAGTCCTCATCCTGGACTCTGTTTCCCAGCCGTACGTGCCACCTTGGAACCGTCGTGGGGTGGAGAATCAGCCCTCTGCCCTCGGTTCCAGGGGGTGTATCCTGTACTCCTCTCCCATCCTGAGTCCTCATCCTGGACTCTGTCCCAGCCGTACGTGCCACCTTGCAACCGTCCTGGGAAGGGGAAGGCAGCCCTCTTCCCTTGGTGCCAAGGGGTGTATCCTGGACACTTCTCCCAGCCCGAGTCCTCACCCTGGACTCTGTGTCCCAGCCGTACGTGCCACCTTGCAACCGTCCTGGCGTGGAGAATCAACCCTCTGCCCTCGGTGCCAGGGGTGTATCCTGGACACAATCCCGGAGCTGAGCCCTGTGCTGACACTTATGAAGTCATCACCAGCAGTGATCAGCAGTGATGTGTGTCCAATTCCTTAGAACTCCCTTCTCTTTCCAAATGTGTGGCTGTCTATGCCCCTCCGACTGGCCCTGGCGGTGCAGCGGGAACCGGCTGCCAGGATACCAGGGCTGTTTGCCGAGCAGAGCCAAGGGCTTATCACAGAATTATTCATGAGCCCGCGAGTGTTTCCAGGCCCTGGAAGATCGACGCGGTAAACGGTCGCTTTGCCAGTCGCGATTGCACCAGGGCCCCTGGGGGCCTCTTTGTCGGGAAGGGTTGCCTCGGGCTCCCACGGAGAAGCTCTGTGAAGCCCGAGTCCCTCGGGACACGTCCCGAGCAGGGGGGCTGATGTGCCAGTGCCACCTGCTTCTGGGATGGATGGCGCGCAGGAGTACAGAGTGCTTCAGAAAGCACAGACGGACAAAGGCAGGCATTCTCTAGGCACCCAGCTGCACTGCCCTCGCCAGCTTTCAACCGCAGACGTTTTTACTCCTTTTATCTGTATTCTGAATTCCACTGTTGATGTGTTTGGTGCTGCTTTTTTGTTGCCTTTTCACATGTTTTACTTTAACAAAAACCCATGTTAATGCCTGAGGAAATCACTAAAGTAAAACGTGTTATACGCCCATTCCCAATTCTAAAAAAATAATAATACAATTTTAATCCAGACATGTTTAAAGTCTATTAGCAAAATACCTGTCCAAACTGCTTAAAATAGCACTTCAGTGCACCCCACACTTTATCCTGCCTTTTAAGCATGTCTATAAATGCTGCTTCCTTTCTTCTTCCTTTATTTCGTCTAATTCCTTTTTAGGCAGCACCTGATTTCCCTGTTTCATCCCCAGACTTGTTGAATGGTAATAGTATCATGCAGCTTGGTTGCGTGACACACGTCGGCTTCATTATTTCTCTGTGGAAATCGGTTGTAAATTGTGGTTCTGCATTTCGTTTTTCAGTTACTTTCGTGTTGTTTTCTTTTCTTTACTTGCATTCTGTGCTTTGGTTGTTTCTCATGTCTCAATTGCATAGTTTGTCTTGGTCAGCTCTTTCATGTCTGTACATGACATGCATATTTAATACATATTGGGTCACGTATCTGCAGTTAAATTTTTTTCTTTTGCGTGTATTTAGCATATTGTTTATTTTTTATTTTTTATTTCCTGTCTTGGTTTATTTTATTTCTATTTTGTTTCTAGTCTGTTACTGGTCCCTAGTTCATTGTTTCTGTTCGCCTTCTTTGTTATAGCTGACGTCATGGTTACATGTATTGTTTTAATGTGATCATATATGCTTATTACTTTTCAGGTGGGTCTTTATTTTGTTTTGTATTTTTGTTGTAGCTTGGTTGTGCGTTATATCTTGACTACATTTTATGCTTGATTTGTCTCTAATGTCACAGTTTGAATCTAACATGCCGATGCTTCTCTCTCTTGCTTGTATCTTCTTTTACACTTTGCATCTTGTTTGCACGTAGTTGTGGAGTCTCAGCTATATTCTGCTTCTCTAATATGTATCAGTTTTATGACTTGGTTGTGTGTCATTTTCGTCATCATGTTTGTTGCTTGTTAGGCACACAAGCACATCACTTAGTATTTAACTTTGCCAAGGTGCTTTGAAGTTCTGGCTAGGCACCTTTTCTGACACCGATCTAGAATAAGAAACATGTAATCTCTGGATCCTGGATACACCTCCTCCCTGGTACTAATTGAAATTTCTAGGTTTGGTATCCACCGAACCTGGTTGTTTGCTCTCTCGGGCATTGATAAAGACTATCTTAGTTGGAGTACGTAGATAATTACATCGTTAGGTTACCCTATACATTCGAATGCTTTTGCAAGTCTGCAGAGTTTTTGCGGCTGTAGGATAGAGTGTATGAATGCATTCATCGCCTCTCCACCCATGTGCTTTCGAAGGGATGATGAGCAGTACGGATCATTCGAGCCTTAAGATTGGCATAATTCCTTATTTAAGGTCCTTAGCAATAGGCCTTTTCTCTAGGTTGTGGGGCAGATGGGGATCAAGGGGCAGTATCAGTGATCTGTGCAGTTGTTTCTCGTCACTGCTCATGGCAGGACGCCTTTGCTTGAAGCATTTGCCCCTACTCCTGTAGTTTCTTAACTCTCGAGCAGTAGCTGTCATCAAATAGTCAAGACTCTCCCAGAAGTGGCCAGGGGTTTGAGCTCAGACACAATACATCTCAATAGTTCTCTCAGTCAATAAAGGTGAATGCCCAGCCACAAGTATTTCTTTGGACAGGGACCCTTTTTACGAAATTCCTAGTCCCATGGAATTCCAGATTATTAGAGGTCTAGTAGCTCACGGGGCTTACCATTTTTTTACACACACTTGGTTAGTTGACACTAGGAACTTGAGAGCATTTTCTATGCAAGTGCGTACCTTGGTTAGCTTTATCTCCTGAGTACTCTTAAACTGATTCACGGGGGTAATTGGTGAGCGTTTTGTATTTGAGTGCGTACCTTGCTTAGCTTTTTCTCGTCAGTACTCTGAAACTGATTCATGGGGGAAATGTTGAGCATTTTGTACTTAAGTGCATACCTTGCTTAGCTTTTTCTCGTGAGTACTTCGAAACTGCATCCCACCGGTAAATGGTGACAATTTTGCACTTCACATATGTGTGCCTCGCACCTGTCTGGGCAGTGGACACCCCTATGGGAACGCTACCTGACATGATTCTACTTGGGTACAGATGCTGAAAGGGGAGACTTGGTGATTAAAATCATTGCCAAAGTCCAGATTTTCAAACAGAAGGCTGCCTCCCTAGTACCCTGCTCTCTTTGTGTAGTTTACATAGTTCACATGAGAGATTCAAGCAGGGGCGTAGCTTGGTCTATGATTGGGGGGGGTGAGCTTCAGATTTCCCAACAATCACGCTGGGACATCTTGTTAAAACACAGTATATGAGAAGCAGGACATGAGGGGGGCTTAAGGGGCAGTGGGAAGAGAGAGAAGTGTGGATTGCTATGGGTACTTAAAAGCAATCTTTTTTAAACTGATCAACATTTTTTAAGGCCTTCAAAACATAGACGGTAGATAATGTGTGTGTTTTGTCAGTGTGGGCATGCAAAATTCCCAGTTGAAATCTGACAGACACTTCACATTACTCAACTAAAAGCACTTTTAACCACCATTTACGACAGAATACATTTTTAGTGGGGTGTTAAACCCCAAACACCACCCTGGAGCTACACCCCTGGATACAGGTGATTTAGGAGAGTAAAAATACTAAGTGACTGTGCAGGCCCCTAGTCTTCAAGATACCCTTGAGCTGGTGTCTTCTAGGCTCAGTCAAAGAAACAATTCACATTAGACAAAGATGCTTTCCTTTTTTTTTAAGTTTAAGAGATTTTATTTGCAAATAATGAAGTACAATATAATACAAAACAAGATAAAATCGTACATATAAGTAAGTGAAATAAGAAAATACGCAAAGAAAAGGGGGGGAGGTGGGGGAAAAATGGACAATCATCAAATTCTAAAAAACCTTATAATCACAATGTAAAGAAGTAACATCATAGTCAAGAATAAAATGTAAAGAAAAAACAATAATTAACAGTAATGAATATAACACAGCAGATATATAGTATGAAATGTAATCATGGAGGTTTGGGGACCTCCTCAATCCAGGGATTATGAGAGGAGGCATTCATGGCAGAGGTGTCTAGAAAAGTAGTTATAGGCTGCCAGAGGGTGTCACGTTTAATTGCAAGGGAAATGGAGGAGAGATGTGCCCTATCTAATCTATGGTTGTAACAAACCGCATACCACCAGGCCCGGTAAGATATGTTAGCCGAGTTCTTCCATTCCCTTGTGATTTGTTGAAAAGCAACGGCCAAAAGAAGGTCTCTTATGGAGAAATTGGTTAACTGGGAGTCCCAAACGTCAGAAACACTGCCTAAGAAAATGTTAATAAATGTAAGGGGAACCTGTGTATGAAAGATAGTATTTATTTTCTGCAAAACCTGTGTCCAAAAATTAAAAACATTTTGGCAATCAAATGACATGTGTCGCAAATCGGCAGAGTCAGACGAACAGGAAGAAGGGAGAGATTGAGTTATCTTATGTAAGGAGACAGGAGTAAAAACAAGTCTATTATATACATAAAATAATGTTTGAGTGGTATTGGCTGCTCGGGAAGATCTACGTATTTTTAACCAAATCTTGTTCCAAATGTGAATAGGAAAAGTAGATTGAAGATCTAAATGAGAGTAGAGAACCAACGGCGGACTCCAGTTGCCGCACTTCCTCTGTATGATTCCCAAGTCGTAAGTTAGTAATGTAATGAAAAGTCGGTGTGCACACTCTGCTCCTGCACCCGCCGTTGAGGGATGCCAACTGCCAAGCAGATATACAAAATCGTAAGAACAATGGAGCAGTGCACTCCCAAATAAATATAACGTCAATAATGAAGCTCAATCAGTGTCTTGGTAAAAAATATAAATCTTTATTTCAACAATCCATAGGATTTGCGTGCATAAAACAGTCCAACGCTTTGCTCAGATAATGAACTTCATCAGGCGAGTGTAATAAACGGTGAATACAGCAAATTGTGTGCATCTATAGAGGGTCCACTGGTCAACTCTAGTTCGGACTCGGCATTGATAATCTCGAATGTTGTGGATCTCTAGACTGCTTGGCGATGTGTGAGCCTCCTTGATAAGGGCCCAAGAAGTGTATCTGCAGTCAAAACGCACGGCGTCTCAGCTCACGGAACAGCATCCGTGCGTTTTGACTGCAGATACACTTCTTGGGCCCTTATCAAGGAGGCTCACACATCGCCAAGCAGTCTAGAGATCCACAACATTCGAGATTATCCAATGCCGGGGTCCGAACTAGATTTGACCCGTGGACCCTTTCTATAGATGCACACAATTTGCTGTATTCACCGTTTATTACACTCGCCCTGATGAAGTTCATTATCTGAACGAAACGCGTTGGCTGTTTTATTACGCAAATCCTATGGATTGTTGGAAATAAAGATTTATATTTTTTTACAACGAAGACACTGATTGAGCTTCATTATTGACGTTATATTTATTTGGGAGTGCACTGCTCCATTGTTCTTACTAGATTGAAGATCTGCTTCCCAGAGTAATTCCACCTCTGTCTTCTCTCTAGTAGATGGTTGAGGGAGCAAATGTTTATACAATTGAGAAGCAGAGGGGGTAGATTCCAAAAGTGCAGGTAAAGTAGAAGGGGAGGTAGAAGATACATGGGAAGACAGGAGAGAATTATAAGCATTTTGATTCGTTGTGATTAAAGAATTGAATTTAGATTCCCAGGAAGAGGGTAACGAAAATTTTGTTTGTGCGATGGCATACGAGATACAAACAGTATCTTGAAAGAGTTGAGAAACCCAATGGAGGCCCTTTGCGTGCCAATCTTTCCAAAAAAGAGTTTTATTGTGAATTCGAATATAACGGTTGTACCAAATGGAGGAACGAAGGAACCGATCTTCGGGGGAATTATGAGAAATGAAGATAGGTTGAAAGATTTTTGAAATGTTATTGAAAATAGGAAGGGACAAGGATAAAGGTCTACAAGTAAAGGATAAAAATTCTCTGAGAGAAAACGGATGTAAAAAAGATTTTTCAATGGAGACCCATAAAGGTAAATCTGAGCTATCACCTTCTTGTAAAAGGAGGGCAGATTGTTTGAGGAAAAATGCAGTCTGATAAGAATGAAAATCCAGAAAGTTATCACCTCTCATAAATTTGGGTCGTTTAAGCTTCTGAAGAGACATACGCGGTTTTTTATTGTTCCATAAAAATTTCGATAAAATTGAATAAATTAATTTATATTGTGAAAGAGGAAGATTTATAGGAAGATTGGATATATAAAAAAGAATCACTGGGACCAACATTATTTTTATTACATCTAAACGGCCCCACCAGGACAAGAATAAAGGGTTCCATCTGGAGGTAAGGTTTTTCAGGGTTAATTGTAATTCTTTAAGATTAAAAGATACAGTTTATTTATTAGTAGGCATGAACCATAAGCCAAGATATTTAATTTTGTCAGGTTTCCAACGAAAATTGGAGGAAATATAATCAGCATGGAAATGTAGTTTATTTAAGGGGAAGATTTCACACTTGTCAAAATTTAATTTGTAATCTGAAACCGAAGCAAAAAGTTGGACCTCCGACAAGAAGGCAGGAAGAGAAACCTGAGGATGTGAAAGAAAAAGAAAAATATTGTCAGCATAAACAGAGGCCTTTAGATGTTTCTCACCATATTGAAAACCTGAAATTTGAGAATTTGTACGGATCTTTATCAAAAATGGTTCAAGAGCAAGAATGAAGAGAAGAGGGGAAAGGGGACATCCTTGCCGAACACCACAATATAAAGAGAAGGAAGGAGAGAGAAGACCATTGACTAAAATAGATGACGTGGGGGAGGAATATAAAAGAGAAACATAATCAATAAAAGTTTTGCCAAATCCAATCCAGGAAAGAGTAGAGAAAATAAAGGGCCAACTTACTCGATCAAATGCTTTTTTAGCATCTAAGGAGATAGTTGCTAAAGAATGCTTATAGGATTTGGACTTACTAAGGACATTAAAAAATAATCTAATATTGTCTGCGATATGACGACCCTTGATAAAACCACATTGTTCCCCACCAATTAAATTGGGTAATAAGGATTTCAGACAGAGGGCCAAAATTGTTGCAAAAATGTTATAGTCCAAATTAATCAAAGAAATGGGTCTATAATTTTGACACAATAGGGGGTCTTTGTTTTCTTTGGGGAGGAGATAAATGAGGGCCTCCTGAAAAGAGCCCCCAGAGGATTTAGAGGATATAAAGAAAAGAAAAGCTGGTGTAGTTTAGGAAGAAGTAGCTGAGAAAAGTGAGAGTAAAACTCAATAGTAAAACCATCAGGGTCCGGCGCTTTACCATGTTTAATTGCACGAATTGCACTAAGAACATCCTGAACTTGAAATTCTTTATCTAAAGAAGAAAAGTCAATATGAAGGTGCGCAGGAGGATTAATGGAACATAAATACTGGTGTATGCTATCTTGAGATGTGGGGGTATCAGGTGTGTAGAGGTCCTGATAGAAACGGGTAAATTCCATTAAAATGTCTTCATTTTTGTAAAGCATGCGATTAGAGGGAGCAAGAATCGAATTAATTTTGGACCTTTCTTTTTTTATTTTAAGATAATTGGCTAAGAGTTTTCCCGATTTATTTTGACCTCCATAGTATTTCGCAGAAGCTTTGAGTAAAAATGAGTTTGCGTTATCAGTGGACAGTTTATTGAAAGCGAATTTAAGTTTAATAAGATCATCTAGAGAAGATTTAGAGTTAGTATGGTAATAGGAATATTCTATTTGTTTAATACGCGTAGTAAGGGAGTTCAAAGTAGCTAGAGAGGATTTCTTTTTACGGGATACAAAAGAAATGATAAAGTCTCTCGAAGCAGATTTAAAAGCATCCCATATAACTTGACGTGAAGGATGAGAGGGTTCATTTTCAAGGAAAAAGGTATGAGCAAAGGACTCAAAAGATTGGGTGAAATTATGGTCTAATAGAAGGGAATTGTTAAATCTCCATCGTTTGGTGCCATGGAGCGGAGGAAGGAGGTCCAAATTCAAAAATGCCGGAGCATGGTCCGAAATAAGGATAGGGCCAATCTCTGAGTGAGTGACGTGTTGAGTAAGGGGTTGAGAGAGAAAGAAATAATCTAATCTAGATTGGGAACAGTGAACTGGGGAGAAGAAAGTATATTCTAAAAGGGTGGGGTTGCAAAGTCTCCATGCATCTACTAAAGACCGTTGTGTAATGGTTGAGGTAAATTGGGTGTACACAAGGGAGGGAATAAATTTAGCTTTAGATTTGCGGTCCAAGATAGGGTCTATCACCATGTTGCAATCACCACCCATCAATGGATAATCATCATTATAGCTCATCAATTTGGACAAAATTACTGGCCAGAAGGTGTTATTGGGAGAGGTAGCAGCATAAAGGTTAAAAAGCGTAATTGGAATTTTGTTAACTAAAAGGGTAACAAACACCCATCTGCCTAGATCATCAGAATCTTGTGAGAGTAATTGAATATCTAAACGTTTGTGACACAAAATAGCGACACCATTACGCTTTCCATTACCTGGGGAAGCAAAAACATGGCTTACCCATTGCCTTTTAAGTTTAGCAATTTCCTTGTCGACAATGTGAATTTCTTGAAGCAAGGCAATGTCACATTTTGAATTAGAAAGATAAGTTAACACTCTTTGACGTTTTATGGGAGAACCCAAACCTTTAACATTCCATGATACAATATGCAAGGTCATCTAAAATAGAAGAAATGTGCTCAACAAATTGAGGTGAAGAAGAAAAGGAAGATGGAATAATAAGAAAAGAAGATACCAGAGATAGATAATATGAAGAAGTAAAGAGAATAAGATGCGATTATAAAGGAGAAGAACATTAAAATAAGATGTATAGGAGAGAGAAAAAGATGAGATCCATAATAGAAAAAAGAAGAGGATTGCCGGGGAAGAGACAAGAAAAGAGAAGGAGAAAGAGAGAAAGAAAAAGGAGAGAGGGAGAATAGAGGAAACAAACACTGAATATACATAGGACAAGACAAAAACCTCAAAAAAGACATACCAAAAAACGAGGGTGGTGAAACCACATAAGGAAGATGACACGACTGACCAGACATCTCAAGGCAAGGTCGGGGGGGGGGTGGAGACACTCCATCCCGACGAGACCGATAAACACAGGGAGCAAATAAACAGGATACCGCACCTAATTGAAAAATAAAAAAGACAAGAGAACAAGGAGCCATGAAGAAACAATTTGAAACGTGAACAATTAATACCAAATCAGAGAAAAAACCAAATAAGCAACAATTGCAAAAAAGAGAAACAATGCATCAAAACATCAAAAGTTGGAAACGCTGGAAACGACCAGGTCTTCTGCTCTACAGTTGACAAAGAAGTGTTGTCAGAGGAGAAACAGCATAGGAAGTAATTCAAAGAGAGAGAAAGTATGTATTATAACATCAGATGTTGGAAATTCTTTAAACTTCCATGTCCCCCTCTCTACAATTGTCGATGAAACGCTGTAGCAAAGCCGGATAATCAAAGTTTGTTGTTTTGTTTTTGTAAGTCACTTTGAACAGAAGGGGTGAAAAAGGCCAAATCGAGCTTTAAGATTTCGCAATGCCGGTCTCATATCCAGAAATGTCTTTCTTCTGTCTGCCGTATCCTTCGCATAATCCTGGGAAAAGAAGAGGTTAGAGCCCTGCCAGGATAGTCGGCCTTTAGTCTTGGCTGCCTGCAATACTTTCAATAGGTCAGTATATTCTAAAAAATACATAATAACACCTCTTGGCTTTGTAGAAGGAGCTGGGGAACGTGGAAGGTGACCCAAGCGATGTGCTCTCTGGATGTTGAGAATAGGGGATTCAGGAATACCCAAGAGTTTTGGAAGGAAAGATTTGAAAAATGCTATAGGATCTGAACCTTCTTGCCCCTCTACCAGACCATATAATCGCAGATTGTTACGCCTATTACGATTTTCAAGGTTTTCGATTTGCTTTTTAAGAGAAGAAATTTCCGTTTGCATTGTGGGAATCTGGGCTACTCCAGCCTGAAGAGAATCAACACGTTGTTCCACCTGTACGACTTTGTTTTCCGTGTATGACCATTTATCCTCTAAAGCTTGTAAACGATTATTAGTTTCTTCCATGTAAGGACGAAGAGCACGAATTTCTTCCAGAAGTAAGTCTAGAGAAGTGGAAGGAGGAGAAGTGGCAGGAGATGGAGGATCTTTTTTAACATGCTTGCCAGATGAAAGAGTGGAGGAGACCGATGATTTGAGTGAAGACTTCGTCGTGGGAAGCGGAATGTTAGAAGATGATGAAGAAGCACCCCCTGGGAGGGATACATTATTGCTAGAACTCTCTTCCATGTTAAACTGAAGAATACTGAAAGGATTATAATCCTCAAGGGGAGATGACGAAGCAGGCAATTGTGTGGAGCGACTCACAGGTTTTGTTCTCCCCATAAAAACATACAGCGTAGGAGTACAACAAAAATGATTAGGATATTTGGAGGAGAGTAGTGAGTTAGTAGGAAAAGGAGTACTTTGTAAAGTATATGATATATAACAAAAAAGTCGAAGGCTTTAAGAAGTACCTCCTATCCAAAATGTAAAACAGTGAAAGTCATTGTAAATTGTTCACTACATTCCATCAATAAGATGTATTGGATAGAAAAATGGACGAAATTGTTTGAGAGGAGGAGTCAGCAAAATAGCCAAGTTTCAATGAGAACCCAGATTCCGTCAAGCAAACCAATAAGTTGGACGCGAGACTCGTGAAGAGAAACGCGTCATATTCCTTCGGTTGGGATTAGGCGTTGTGATGAGGAATGATACGTATAGTCCAAATAGTTCTTTGATGAACCACTGTATGATTAAGATATAATTACAGGTGGCAGTCTCTATAAAAGCAGAGTAGCGTGTTATCAAAAACAGTGGTAATGTCTGCAATAGCTCAGTTGAGGTTCCTGACTAATATTAAGTCCAAGTAGTTTTGTGGTCTGCTTAAAGTAGGATTGCATAAAAGGTGTGTAAGTGATTTCAGGAGCTCAGACGCCATGAGGAAAAAACAGACATACTTGAAGGTGTAGCATTCAGAAATACACAGGTGCCAGTTGAAGAGGATTGTTCCACCGGTATGCCTAAGAATTAAAAGGCACATCGAGTAATACTCCTTTTGGCCGCATTGGGGAAATAAGGTGACCAATTTACTACGTTGCGGTGAAGGCAGGATCTCCGAGAGAAAATACAAAATGGCGGGCGCGAATCCTGTGAAGAAAATGCGCCGCATAGTAAAAGGGGGAAAGGAGTCGGAGAAACTGCTCACCGGTCATCGAAAAGCAGCTCAGGAAGAACAGGCAAGGTTCACGAAGCGATATGCATGCAACTAGCGGCCAAGCATAACAAAGACAGGAACGGAGGTCGAAAACCCTCCCGAGCTGCCGCGGAGCGTCAGCGGAAAGCGGCCATTTTCTTCTGGCGTCAAGCCACGCCCCCACAAAGATGCTTTCCTAGTCCAGTGCAACAGACTCTGGGTTCTTTAAGTCAAGCTAGCTCAGTGGGTTGAGACTCTTGCCACTAATCACTGGGAAAAACAGGCCCCAATTGAGGGAATGAAAAAGGGATTGTTGGACATGGCCCTTCTTAGACGATTTCCCTAAAACCTTTTGCTTTTTTTCTTCCTGGTTTTTGCTGATTCTCTTTTTGTGGCCGTAGGACTCTGGGCACTTTCCCACTGTAATGCAGTGTGAAAGAGCGCATGGCCTTCCTACACATGCTAGGAAGTGGTGCTTACTTGATTGGTTTAGGTGTTGTACCTGTGAGTGCCCTATAAAAAGGTACACCACATACCCAGTGCAAGTACTGCACTGGCTAATAGTGGGACGCTGCACTGATTGTGCCACCCACCAGAACAGCCTGGTAAACATGCATCAGGCCTGCCATTGCAGGCCTGTGGGTGTGCAGTCACGTTTATGCTCAGGTTGGCATTTCTCACTCATTAGCCAACCCTGAGTGGGCCTTCCACTACCACTAGAGCACCCTTATGGTAAGCCCTGAGGGGTGGAGCAAGTGGTAGGCGAAAGGCAGGGCAGGTACACATGGGGGGTTCCATGCTCAGGCAGTGAAGAACCGCCATGTTGGTTTTCCCTTCCTGGCTCTTCCCATGGGACACCACCGGGATTTTGCTGATTCTCTGCTTGTGGCCTTAGGCCTATGGGCACTTTATCAATATAAATGCTGTGTGAAAGTGCCCACACCCTTCCTACACACGTTAGGAAGTGGTGCTTACCTGATGTTTTTAAACATGTCTCAAGCCTGCCATTGCAGGCCTGTGTGTGTGCACTTGCACCTATGATGTTTTTAAACATGTCTTAAGCCTGCCATTGCCGGCCTGTGCATGCGCACTTGCACCTATGATGTTTTTAAACATGTCTCAAACCTGCCATTGCCAGCCTGTGTGTGCGCAATTGCACTTATGCTCAGGTTGGCCTTTCTATACCACTGCCAATCCTGAGGGTACCTTTCACTAGCACTATAGCACCCCTGGGGTAAGTCTTAAGGGGTGAAGCGAGCTGTAGGTGAAAGGCAGGGCAGGTGCACGTGTGTTCCCTGCCCATGTAGTGACGAATACCCATGTGTGTTTTCACTACCTATGAGGTTTTCTCTTCCCATACATTAACATGGGGGAATGGTTGAAATTACTTCAAGCTGCAATAGTGGCTTACAGTGGAGCAACCTCATCATGTTTCCTATCATTGGATTCACAATGACAAACCCTCTCCTGTGGTAAAGAGGGATTTGCGGTTAATAGCTTAGAAATACCACTTCTAGAAAGTGGCCCTTTCTCTGCTCTAAAACTCTTTGTGTGCCTTTTAATTTGACTCCAGTCCACACTGAAGGCTGGGAGAGCACACCTGTGCATTCCCCAGCGACAGCTATAAACATTGGGCATGCAACTGGAATGACAGACCTCTGCCATTTGAGGGCCTGGCTGGACAGATTGGAGGGAGAGGTTTTGAAACGTGGCCTCTGGGAAGCCAGATCATGGCCCCACTAAAGTTTAAGATCTGCATTCCATGGCCTTGTAGCAGGCAGGACTGAAATTTAGGGGAGACATCTGTGGTTCAAAGGGAAAACCCTCTTAACCACCCCCAACTTCAAAGGCACACTACAGTATAACTACTGCTGCCATACTTCAGCAGGGCAGAGATGCACTTGTGGGGATGTGGGACTGGACATCCTGGAACTGTGTGGTGCACACTGCCACAGGAATCTGTTGTGCACAAGGAGGATTACTGCCTTTCGAAGGGACTGTGCACCCTTCCTAAATAGTTGCTGGGCCGGGCTGACTACCTGCTGCTGTGTGGCACCCTAAAGTGTGCTCTCCAAGGGCTTGTTGACTCTCCCCCTGTTCTCTTGTGGAGGTCTCAGGGACATCAAAGACCTCCCACGAGGGACCCACACTGTCTGCTATGACACCTTGAGAGCAGTGCCCTCTTAAGTGCCCACATCGTCTGCTGGATCCCAACTGGTGGTGCAGCGTGAGTGTGGAACTAAGTATTGTGCCTGGAGACCAGATTTCCTTGTGTAGAGCCCCAAAGTATTGCCTGCATCTAAGAAATGTGTCCCCTGCATCATGGGGGCCTCGACACGCATAAGCGTCTTGTTGGTGGTGAGTACATTCACCAGTTGCATGATTCAGCGTGGCCCATTTCGTTGATCATGCCGCATCTCTCTCATGCAACATGCTGACTGCATTTTCATTGCATATGGTGTCCGATTCACAGGTTGCAACCCTTGGAGGGGGGACATACCCATAGTAGTGCCTCATTCTACCTTGTGCAGCACGGCTAAACTTGTGCCTGTGTGTGTGACCGGAATTGTCTAGGGCGACCAATATCAACACGCACCAGACGTTGTGCCTTATTTCCAGGAAGGTACAGAATTTGCAACTCTTCGTTGTGTGTGACCGATATTGTCTGGTGCAACCTGTATCAACGCACACCAGACATTGCGCCTCATTTTCAGGGAGGAACAGAATTTGCAACACTTCATTGTATGTGACTGGGACTGTCTGGTGCAACTCGGATCAACGTTCACCAGACTTTGTGCCTCATTTCCAGGGAGGTACGGAGTTTGTGACTCTTCATTGTATGTGACCGAAACAGTCTGGTGCAACTCATATCAACGTGCACAAGACGCTGTGCCTCATTTACCAGGAAAGTGTGCATGAGGGGATTCGTGTCCCATTGTTCTCGGATTGCCTGGGTGCTACTTTGATCCATGTGTGTCTGACCGTGTGCCTACTTCTACCGAGAGGCTCCCCCGCTTCATCCCCCATTCATCGATCTTTTCTTTTGTGCTCTCAGTGCGGCAGATTTACTGCCCTCTCCTCACCCAGCCCCTATGACTTTGTGTTGCCAGGTAGTATTGCCCGGATCAGGTCTGGGTGGTGAGAGTAATTAACTGGGCTAAGGAACACTTCCAAGAGCGATCGGAAGCGGGTCAAGAGACTGAGCGATCCCCCCTGTGCTTCGCAGAACTGGGCTGGTGCCAGGAGGCACATTGTGAAATCTTTTGATTGAACGACTATCACCCTCAGCCCACTTCTGCTCCGCATCCCATGGGTGAACTTTCCGAGTGGTGGCCAAACCCCCATTTGTCGACTGCCTCCTAATTAGCCCGGCTACTTACCCCACCTTCTTCCCTGGGACCCTGACTAAGCGTGGCTCTGGCTGCAATCGACTTAGTATCAGGGGGCGGGTGGTTTATCTCCAACCCGTGGACGTAGGGTAGTCAAGGTTAGCTGAAAGGTGGAGGAGGGCTTGGGCCACGGGGTCTGCATTTGTATTATCAACTGACCGGCTGGATATCAGTGGCATCACATTACGGTGCCATGTGCATGTGTGTGCGAATGCGCTCCTTACAGACCTGCCTGATATCCGTGGCACCGCGTATTGGTGCTGAGTGAGTGTGTGGGTGAGTACCATCTGTTATTAATTACGCAGCACGGCGGTGTTGCTTTACACTTTGATTCCTTGCTAAAAGAATACTACATTTGACATTGAATTTTAACTGTGCAGCCTTGTCCCACGGGGCTGTTTAAAAGTGTTGTAATTATTTGTGTGTGCATATTTTTTATATTGTTGTGATCTGGAGTGCACCCTGTAACTGTGGTGTATTGAATTATAATAATTGCCAGGGTGGGCCTAGTTCTGACAACGTTTTGCACTGCATGAGGATGCTGGGTGGTAAAGTAGGATCTTTCCCAAGTGTGCATACTACTGATGTCATGTTAACATGGTTGGGCCTAGTACTGCTAGTAATATTTCCAAATGTGATTTAGGCCCAGAAATACATGATGTTCATGTTGTGTTAATTAATGTGTGTGTTGAATACAAACGTTGTTTACATACACCACGTATGAAGTCTCTTTTGTGACGCTCAGTGTATTTATTGTGAGTGAGTGCTGTGCCAATGCTTTACACATTGCCTCTGTGATAAGCCGGACTGCTCACTGCCAAGCTACCCAAGAGTGAGCGCAGGTTATACAGTGAGTGTAATCACCCTCCCCTGACTGGAGTGGTAGGGTCTGCCTGGCTAGGGCACCACCTCAGCCAGCCAGAAAGTGCCAGTTACAACAAGTGTTGAATCTAGATCTTTTCCTGCAATGTTCAGTGAGCACCAAAAGATGTTTAAAAACCCATGGGTTGAATTGAGCCTATCCTGGCTCACAGAAAACGGCTGTGGCTACCGGGTGGGCCTCTGGAACAAAACTAGTCTGTCACAGTTGCCTTTTTTCTTGTGTCTTCTCAGTATTTCATGGGCCATACCTTGTAACAAGCTGATTTCAGACTAAATATTTTGGTACCCTGGTGATTTGGGGAATCCATTTGGTTGGAGATGGTAATAGCTACTGGGAAACTTCAAAGTCTGATACTGCAAGCTCAGGTCACCATCCAGAGGGACGTCAACAGAGATGCGACTGTGGCAGACGATGGGTGGTTTCCTTGGGGGAATTACAAGAGTCTTTACGTTGGTTCCTGGGTTGAGTGAGGCTGCCATGCAGGGTCACAGTTCAAGGGCAGCTCACCAGCACTTCTGGCACTTCCGCAGTTGTTAGAGCTGCCAGATCTGCTCCTCCATTGTTACTTGTCCCTTGCCTAAGAAGTAGGCAGGGTCAGTGAAGCGGGACAGACCAGTGGTCCTATACTTCAGCTGCATCCTTGCACATGGGGTACCTCTGTCTCGTCATCAGAAAGGCAGAGCTTCCCCCCAAATAGATCCCAGCTGAGAAGGGGTGGGCCATAAGGTCGATTCCAGATCCTAAGGAGTACCAATACAGGTGCCACAGGGCATGATCAGGTCAACAACATACTTAAATCACAGATAAAGGATTCCAATACATATTTGTGCTTGGTGGTGCTGGTACAGGGAAGGATGCCCAGCTCCTTTACAGAACTGCTCTGGGTTTGACATCTCTGGTCGTAGTTTATTCGTTGAATTGTCAGTTTGCAGGGTATTTACTTAGGCTAGCACAACAAAACCTGTTTCCGCCAGGGCTGGGACTTGATTCCTGCCCGAGCCCAACATGTGAATATCTGCTTCTTCCTGAGACTGTATGTAGAGAAGGGTACAGCAAACAAAAGGCTCTTTCTAGGTCCAGAAGCAACCATGGCAACGGTAGCCACACAAAGAGAGGCAAAGATGATGGTGACCTTGCGGAGGGTGAATCGCAGACTCTTGTGCGCATATCCATGGACCCAGTGATCTCAAGCAGGCATAGGCTCCTTTTAGTCAACAAGCATTTAAGCACATGCTGTTCAGAAAAGGAGCAAGCTAAGGGTGGCCAAACTAGTTTTACACGGGGTAGACTTCATCCTTAGAGGTACAGAAACAGGCTCTTCCCAACTACTTCAAATCTAAATTGCAACCATCCAGACGCTCACCTATAATCTAGTAAACGGTATTTCCAAAGATGATGAAAGGAGGAGCACCTTAGGTGCGCTTAGAGCAGGCAAAGTGTGAAGCTGACTGGTGGTGTATTTGAACTTTCACCTGCTGGTCTCTGATTGAGAAACCACCCGGTGTAAAATATAAAAAAAACTGGAGTAAGTCGAAGAGTAAAATGCAAGACGCTGCAAAATGTTCCAAAAGTAATCCATGCATTAACGTTTCAAGCTCGCATAGAAAAGTGTGTGCGTTTGTGCGTGTGTGTGCGTGTATGTGTGTGTCTGTGTTTGTGAAAGAGAGAGGTGGTCTACTGAGGTGCCCTAAGCAGGCTGATAGGCCACCATCTTTGGCGCCCCTCTTCTTCCAGGGTTTGATAAAGGCTGGGGTTGGGGGTGTATTAGGTTGTTTACTAAGCTTAGGGATGATGGGTGAATGGCTCAGAAGTCCTCACGCCCCTCCCCTTCATCCCTGGTATTTTTCTCACTTGCTTTGAAATGCTCTTTGTCCCTCAATATTGCCCTTATCTAGAAACTAAGGTGTGACATCTGCAATCACTTCTATCCATATTAAGTATCCAGGGGTGAAATGGGATTTCTGACAAATAACTTTAGGAGGGACATCATAATCTCTAATCTTCTGTAAAATGCAGAACTTCAGGTGCACTCTCTTTAAATTATTTACAAAGGTGTCTGCCGCGACCTCTGTTTGCAATCTATAGGTTCTAACTATATTGTGTGAGTTGATATGCACATAACTTGAATGCGCTGCCTCTCTGGCACCTGTCATGGTGATCCAAATTCACATCTTAGATTATGCAACAATGATCTCCCTGGCACTACTGTGACTAATCAAGATGTACCCCTTCTCAAGCATCTGTCTGAGGTGCTGCCCCTAAATCCTGTCTCAATGCCACACTGGCACGAATCTGACTTGTCAGAACAGGGCATCCAGAGGTCTTGTCTTGACTGGCACCAGTCAGGGCTATTCAAATCGTCATCCTTGTTACCGGGCTGGAGCCCCTCCCTAGCACCAATCAGGGCTGATGAAACTAGCATCCTTGTATTCTGACTGGTCGTTTTCCCCGGCACCAATCGGGACTATGCTCATTAACATTTCTTAGACCTTGGGTGGTCATCCTCGCTGGCACCAATCAAGACTGCTTGAATTGGGATTCCTGCACTGGGGGTGGGGGCCTCTCTGGGACCAATCAGTGCTAGCCCAGTTAGGATCTCTGTATCCTGTCTGGACGTCCTCTTCAGAACAAATCTAAGGCCTCCTGATGGTTTTACTAGTGGAAAGGGTCGGGTTAGGCTAGGGCAGCTCTGGGCGATGAGTTCCTCCCTCTGTCTGCAGGTGGTGAAGAGAGCGCAGTGGGTGCTTGCTGGTAGACACGTGGCTTATTGTGACAACCACACATTGGGATTTGTACGAGCGCCATCTTGTGGGTGGTTTACTGTGTTCCTCCCCAAAGGTTCAAGAGCTGCTGCCGAGAGCCTCCCTAACTGGTACCGGGAGGTGAACCCTTGCAGCTCTGGGACTGCACTGCATAATACACACCTCGCAGCAAGCTCAAGGGAGGAGAGTGTGGTGGGGGGCGTGGGACATAAGGAACATGACGGTATAGCAAGCAAGCTGGTCATATGGTGCCTAAGGGTCCCAAAGGCAGTGCTGAGGCGCTATATGGAACTGGAGAGAAAAAAAGTTGAAAGCGAGAGAGTAAAGACAGGAGTGGGGGAAGAGGCAAGGAAAAGGAAAAGAGAGAGAGAAACAGACCTAGTCGGCGGAGGGAGGGTTAGGATAATGCCTTGGCATTAATATCCTTAATAAGCAGACGGTAACATTAATAAGCAGACGTGAGTCACATGTGTACTGATTTCTATGTAACCTGATTGAAGGGCATTTTCTATCGGAGGTGAAACGTGAGCTCGAGTGAGGTGAGACCTCTCCTCCAGTGACCCCGTGAGAATCCTTGCCCCCCTCTCACGTCCGTCCCTCAGAGTGGATGGAAAAGGCCGCGGAGCGGATCTCAGGCCTCAGCCTCCTGCTCCCTTCCGGGGAGGAGCGCTGTCCAGCGCCTCAGTGCTGAACTAGGAGCCGAGGCGGTGATAGTAGGCGGCGGGCCTGCTGGGAGGGGAACGGCGCGCGCGTTGTCACGCGTCGTAAGAGGAGCGCTATGTCAGAGGCTCAACCAGACAAAGCATCCGCACTCCCTCATCGCTCGCCGGTCTCCTCCTCCTCCCGCCTTCCCCATTCGCTGGTTTACACCCCTTCTGTCTGGGCTCTCTCTCCGTTAATCTTCACCGCTTCACGCATACAGTGTCGTTGAATGTTCTGGTCTCGCTGCCTGACCGCCTCACCCGCTCTGTCTGTATCTACACATGATTGAAGCTCGTTCTCCCGTCTTCTTTCATTCATGCCCCTCTCCCTTGCTCTGTCTCTCTCTTTCATGTGACTGACTCCTCCTTTTCTCACTTTCTCTCGTGAGTTGTGCCATTTCTCCCTCCTTCTACCCATCTTTCACCTGTCTCTCATGCCCTCTATGGGGCGCCTCCTTCTCGTTCAGCCTCGTGCTTTCTCCCTTCTCTCTCTTATACTCCCTTTAAGTATTCACTCCCTCATGCCCCGTCTCCACCATTCTTCCCCCGTCTGTCCATTTCGCTTTATTTTGTTCTGTCTGTGTCTCTCTCCTTTGCCTCTCGCTCCATATTTCATGGCATGGCAAAATCAACCAGACAGAAACAGCTTAACTCAAACTGAGACACAAAGGGTTTGAGCGATTTGCCTAGGATAACACAGCTTGGCAAAGCGAGGAAGCTAGGATTGGAACTCACTTTTCCTGATTACATGATCAACAACTTAAAACGAAGAAATCAGAGGCGATCGGGGCTATCAGAAAAGTGGGAGACTTTTCCACAAGGGTTGTCACTGAATGGTCACCAGTGTAGTGACATATTCGGTCACATGACAGGCTGCCAACTGACTTCGCCCTAGTCCTGCCAGCGTGTCAGAGACAGGAGTCTAATATGTGACGCTTTCAAGACTTGGTTGTCTACTGAACTCCCTATAGTGTGGATTCCGCTGGAGGAGGGAGCTTGTGTTCATCTTGCGAGCAGCAGCCGCCTTATTTGCGCTCAGACGGCTTCAGTTTATTCCACTCCTTCACCCCTCTACCTCCCTCCATCCCTCTGCGGGTTTCCCGCGTCACCCGTGAGCTATTCCCCTGCCCTCACCACAATTGAGTCACTGAGCGGGAACCGCGACACTGTTCTGTCTGCGAGCTGGCATTAATTAGTTAGGTCGGATGCAATTAGCGCCTTTTTTTTCCTGTGCAGTGTCCTCACAACCGTGTAATGACTTGTGTCGCGCGCCGCTTGCGCCAGATGCGGAGTAGCAGCACGGGTGACGGAGTCACGTAGGGTGCTTGCAAGGGCATGAGACTGAAAATTCATCATGGGGGCACCCTGGCACCCATTAGCGTCAGACTGCAGAGAAGGAGCTGGCAACCGAGAACCACCACAGTGACACCATCCTAGCCGCCCAGCTCCGAGGCGTGGAAGAAGCATCTCAAAGGCATACAGTGAAAATAAAGACTTGACTGGACTCTCCTATGCCACTGAAGTCAGAGGGCCTCCAGGGCGATGACCCGGTTCATGCTGGGAGCAAGGAAGACCGGGCCGTAGGAGGTACAGAGCAGGGACAGCTGGCGAAGTATAACAGTAGCCCATACTGCCTAACATACAGGACTAAAGACAAATCCTCTTTTTTGCACAGTTCACCTCATTCCTCTCTGCTAGATTCTGCAGGTATTCGGAGTCTGTGCTCTGGGAATTACCTTATTAAGTTCTCGTTGCACGTATTCCCCTTAAAACGTGTAGCATGATTGAAAGATTGAGGACTTGTTGCAGGTAAATGCGCTGTATTTAAAGGATCAGCTACAGACACACAATCTGCTGAAAGAGGGTGAGGCCTGCTCAAGGGCCAAACACAAGGCGCACAGGCCCTGAGGTGCAGGCGGGCCTCCCCCCAGGCCTGGGCGCCCCTTTGGACCTCAGCTAGTGCATTTGACGTTTGCAGTTATCAGCTGCCCCTTGTAAATGCTTCAGCATCTTCAGAATGAACCTGACCTCAGTGATTTGATTTTTGTAAAGCGTGGCAATTATCCACAGGCATCAAGGCGCTATAATTACAGCAGTCTGCCACAAGCCAAGGGCCATTCACCCTGTATGTGTTACCAGGGTCTGCCTGAATAGTATACAGCCAGGTCTTAGGTGCCTTTCTAAAAGGCAGGTGTCCATTGATCGCAGTCAAAGCCTGGGGGTGAGAGTTCCAAAGTCTGGCAGCAGCAACCTAAAGGCAGTGACCCGCCCCTCTCTCCCACACCAACCTGCAAGATTAATCATCTTGCAAGCTGTGAAAGAGACCTCTTCCGGGAGTTGGGGGGGAGGGGCTCTTTTGAAGACTTCATGAAGATAAATGTGTAATAAGCGCCAACTTGTATGCTAAGGGCCCTCCCCGAGCCAGTCCTCATCCCTATCCTACCTTGGAAGCCCCCCCCACCTTCTGCTTCTTTATTGCCCCTCAGAGTGGAGAAACGTGACATGAGATGACCCCAGTCCTGCATCCTGTTGGCACTGTCCTCACATCTAAGTTTTCAAGAACCTTTATGGGCACAGTTGATCTCAAGCAAACACCTTCCTGTGTTTATTTCGTGTGACAGTGCCTCAGTGTGCTGGAGGTCGCTTCGGTGAAGTGACTCCTCGTGCCACAGTGTCCATGGCCTGAAGTGGAGTTCTAGCATCTGGATACCCTCACGGGTGATTAGCCGAGTGCTACAAGTCTTGTTTGATTGATTGAGCGGAGAGAGACCCATCCGTAAATTGTTTTATGCTGGTGATACTCGCTACCACTGTGAGCCCCAGAAACCACCAGCATCACAATGGTCCAGGTAACAAAAAATAAGCTGCTTGTGAATGGAGTAGTGTGGTGGCGTGTGGTCTGCCACTCTGTCTTGCAAGCTAGAGGGCAGCTTGCCTAAGTGCAGACCATACCTGCCAACTCACACGGTGCCACTGCATGACACACGATATAGGCTCCCATCACACGGTCTGACGGTGAGGAGCCGATATCACATGATGGCAGGGAAAACAGCTGAAAATAGTGGTTTTCCAGTACATTTTGCGAGGCTTTGAACTGCTGAAATCCATAAAGGGGTGTGAAAACACCCCTAGACATCGGCACCATCCTCAAAGCTTTTCCTTTTTTGGGGGAGGAGGGGACAAAGGGGCGGTGTGGTGTTCAAAAGTGTCTCATAGGTACTTTTTGACGTGAGGCCCCACCCCTTTCAAGGCCCCTCCCCCTCATCACACAGTGAGATTGTTCTGCAAGTTGGCAGGTATGGGAGACTGAGGTAGTGTTGGACTTTTTGCAGGTTTATCCCCAAACCTTTTGCTTCTTCCTCCTATTTTTTCCTGACCTGGTGTTGCTTGTTTTAGGACTCTGGGCACTTTACCACTGCTGATCAGTGCTAAAGTGCATATGCTGTCTGTGTAAATTGTGAACATGCTTGGTTATCCATGATTGGCATATTTGATTTACTGATAAGCCCCTAGTAAAGTGCACTGAGTGTGCCAGGGCCTGTAAATCAAATGCAACTAGTGGGCCTGCAGCACTGATTATGCCACCCACACAAGTAGCCTTTGAAAGGTGTCTCAGACCTGCCACTGCAGTGTCTGCGCGCATTTTTAAACTGCTATGTCGACCTGGCAAGTGCACCCACTTGCTAGGCCATAACCTTCCCTTTTCTTACATGTAAAGCACCCCTATGGTAGGCCCAAGGTACCCCCTTGGGCAGGGTGCAGTGTATGGGAAAGGTAGGACATGTACTGGTGTGTGTGACATGTCCTGATAGTGAAATATTGCCAATTTAGTTTTTAGGTCTCGGCTGGCGATAGCAGCGCGCATGCGCTGCTCTCGGCATTCGAGAGCTTCTTGGAATCAATACAGATTCCGAAGCTCTCAGAGGCGGAGTTGAAGCCCCCCCCCCCCATCTTTTTAATTGGGTAGCGTCATCTTCCATGCAAAACGCTGGCTTCTGATTGTAAAGGAGGCTTCTTAGTCCCTCCTTGTTGCCGCCTTGTCTCCTTTTGGCCCCGCCCACCGGGATTGGATCGTTTACTGGCGGCGTTATACGGGATGCTTTAATTAATTTGTGAGCACTATTTTCTTTACTAACCAATGTGGGAGAATGGCGGTGCTATGCTCACACAGTACTTACTGGACAATGGCGAGCAGCTACTGCTAATGACAGTGCACGCGCTCTGTTTGTGTTTGTTTTTTGTTTAACTTTGAAACTGAGCGCGCCGCTCACGGACACCGCGCTCGGATTATTTATATATTCTTAACTTTAATACTGAGCGCGGCGCCCGCTTCAAGGACACCGCGCTCAGTGTTAAAGTTAAGAAATATATAAATAATCAGAGCGCGGTGTCCGTGAAGCGGCGCCGCGCTCAGTTTCAAAGTTAAACAAAAAAACAAACACAAACAGAGCGCGGTGCACTGTCATTAGCGAGTAGTGCCCGCCATTGTCCAGTGAGTGCTGTGTGAGGTGAACGGGAGTTTGTGACAGACAGAAGTCTAAATTCTTGACAAAGACCACCATTAACCGCTGCCTCTCGTGCTCCTCAATTGTCATCTGGAATTCCCTTCTGGGACTTGTTTGACTCGACCACAGCCCGAGGACCACAAGCTGGTTCTACCAGTGAAACTCGATCACCACTGCAGTGAGCCGACGTATTTCATTTCTGTAATGCAACTGGTGCACATGTATAGCGCTCGGGTCGAGTTCGTGCTATATAAAATTTGTTAGATAATGTTCCATGTGCATTCAGTAGGTGATACGTAAATCACTCTGTAAATAGATTTATTTGAGGTATTCCTTGGAAAAATTGCGTCTGCATCTGTTAGGGCGCTATGCTATGGTATACATGTTTCCTACATTGATGATCGTGGTACCAAGTCATGACTGACACATCCAGCCAGTTGTGCCATTTTAGCCAGGAGGACTGCACCGGTAGTTTCAATCCCTTACTTCTAATGAGAAGAGTGAAACTACAAGTCCCACCATGCACCGAGTTAGATGCTCCTTCAAATCTATGACTGCTTGATGATGGCTACGTACGACATATGCAAAACGGCAACACTTAGCGCGCTTCGAACTTCTATGACGTAAGCATTTCGATTCAACGCACGCAGAGGCAGAGCGCAGGCAAGGGGGTTCGTTCACTTGTGAGTTTCTAAGCTCAGGCTAAAGTAGGTCGAGGATAACCCAGTTCAGCCGTTGTTACACAACGACAAGCAGGGAGCGAGTCCACCCAGTGGCCCAGGGACGTGTCCTGCAATGCTGATGAGAGTCGAGGCAACCTCAGGCATTCTGGCCGCCGAACTCGTTTGACCCTTTGCACTGACTGACGGGAAGCACTTTTACCTGCTTCGAAACACGATCCCTCTGATGCTTCAGTTATGTAAGAAAGAAAAGGGGCTGGCCCATCACAGCGCATCCCAGAGGAGTTAAAAGGAGTGACCAGGCTTGCACCAGGGAGGGCACAAGTGTGTTCTGGGAGTGCTGCGCTCGTGAGGACACAGGTGGACCAGGCAGGTGGGGAAGACTGATGCTTTTCAGGTATATATTTACGTTTTTGTCTCTCAGGGGACGCCTGCACATCCCCCATGTATATGTAGTTGTTAACAATGTGTCTGATATATAAAATGAATGTATGTATACTTGTGCCGCTAGCGCTCTGAAGCGGCTGTGAGCTACCAATACCACTGTAAGGAGTTCAAACAATGACAACTGAATTCTTATACGATGCGCTATGCTCAGGACGGACTCAGTGCGTACCTTAGAGTCATTTAATCGAGATTCAGGGAACGTGCATTTGAAGTTTAAGACCTGGGAATTTCTTTTGCTTGTTGAAAAAAGAGACATGCCTCTTTTAAAGTAAAAGTGCATTTTTTTATTTTACATTTTGGATACAATAGGGCACCCGGTTGGGACGTAGGTTGACACAGAAAACACTGACTAATAATGCCTGTTTTTGTACCCGCGCTCTCTATCGTTGCCTGTTTGTCTACCTGTGCTCTCTATTTTTGCATGTCTTTGTACCCGTGCTCTCTATCGTTGCCTGTTTGTCTACCTGTGCTCTCTATTGTTGCATGTCTTTGTACCAGCGCTCTCTATCGTTGCTTTTGTTTGTGCCTGCGCTCTCTATTGTTGCCTGTTTTTGTACTTGCGATCTCTATTGTTGCCTGTTTTTGTACCTGTGCTGTCTATTGTTGCCTGTTTTTGTACCTGTGCTCTCTTTCACTGTCTGTTTTTGTACCTGCGATCTCTACCGTTACCTGTTTTTGTACGCGCGCTCTCTGTCGTTGCCTGTTTCGTTGCCTCTTTTTGTACCTGCGCTCTCTATCGTTACCTGTTTTTGTGCCTGTGCTCCCTTTCGTTGCCTGTTTTTGTGCCTGCGCTATCTATCGTAGCTTGTTTTTGCACACGCGCTCTCTATCACTGCCTGTTTTTGTGCCTGTGCTCCCTATCGTGATTTTCAGACTTTTACTGTGATTTCAAGGTCTTTTTTTTACCTACTCCCCTTGCTCTTAAGAGAACAATGTGTTCAGAACATTGAGGCTTTCTCTATAAAAGAGCTGTACAATTAGTACACTCTTAACAACTGAAGGTGTGCTTGAAGAAAAGATTTCTGCAGGCCATTCCTCTGGTGTTCTTGAGATTAATCGCATGCTCAACTTGGCCTAACTATCACCTTTCCCCATTTATCAGCTATTAGTTTTCGTCATCAGGTATTTTCCATTTTATCACAGAAAATGAAAAGCACCGATATACTGCAGAAAATACATGTGCGCGAAATACACGTTGTGGCTTTTAACTTGAAAAAGAGATACAGGGCTACTCCACTAGGGGACACTACACTTAGGACTGTGGCTCCCTACTGAGAGAGAAATGTAAGACAAAGCAGACAAGAGATCAAACAAACATTCGAGAATACAGGACTGGGCAAAGCAAACTATTTTTATACCTTGGATGGCCCATTTAAGAGTCCAGTTGTGGGCCTTCTACTCTGTCTAGAGTGTCAGGTCACTCCCCGCAATTACAGGATGCCATTAAAAACAAGCATTAAAAATGCAATAGGTCTCGCCTTTAATTAAGTTAAAGCCATTTGCTTTGCTATACAAAACCATTAGCAAAGCAAATGGCTTTAACTTAATCAAAGGCGAGACCTTTTGCATTTTCAATGCTTGTTTACAGTGTATGTGAAAGGCAGGACATGTACTGGTGTGTGTGATATGTCCTGATAGTGAAATACTACCAATTTCGTTTTTCACAATTGAAAGGCTATCTTGCCCCGTAGGATAGAATAGGAAATGCTTTGTAACATCTTACAAGTATAACTTTCCATTGGGACAAGATAGAGAAATAAAGTTTAGGCTCTCTGAACTCAGAATTTAATAACATATCTTTTAGTAAAGATGGTTTTTAAATTGTGTGTTTGAAAATGCCACTTTTAGAAAGTAGGCATTTTTCTTGTTTAACCATTCTGTGGGCCTCTGCCTGTTTGTGTATTGACTGTCTGGTTTTGGAGTGACAGGGACTGGGGATGTGCATTCTCTGTAGACAGCCACTGGGGGGTTGAGGTGTGCCTGGCCCTTCCTGGATGACTCAGAGCTGGGCTGAATAGACCCTGGCTGAATTTAGAGTAGTGGGAGGAGATTTCCTTGCACCTGAATAGGGCCCGTCTCCCTTGCACAATGCTGACTCCACCTACTGTGGTCATACTGCGCCAGTGAGGACAGAACTGGGTTTAGACTGGGCTCAGAGACCCTTGCACAAAGAGAACAAATACATTTTGGGGTATAAGTATTAGACCTAAAACCCCAGAGAGTTAGATTACTTCTGGAGTCAAGAGGAACCTTTGCCAAGGAGAAAAGCTGAAGAGCTGTGAGGAGGAGTACTGCCCCTTTGCTGTGTGCTGTGTGGGGTTGGCCTGCAGCTGCTGTTTCTGCCAAGGAGAGGACAAAGACTGGAACTTTGCTTTGAACCTGCTTGAAGAAGATCTCCAAGGGCCTGAAGTGTGCTGGCCTCCTGTTCTGAAGTCTCAGGGACACAAAGACTTCACCCACAGGTCCCCTGAACCCTCATGCTGAGAGTTCTGACCTGTCAGGAGGTGCCTATTCCAGTTTTGGGCCTCTGGAAGAAGCAAGAAAACCTGTTTCCGCCGCCGCCAGTGATGCCGCTGTGATGCCGTGACCTGCACCGAGGCCTGGGGCACCGCTCGTGAAGTGAACGACACACTGCCTGGCCTGCACCACAGGTCCGACGCCCGCCGACGCCTGCAGTTATCGGCCGTGTCCAACGCCAGCGCTCGCAATGACTCCATCATTGCCAGGGCCTGCATCCTGTTATCGTGGCGCCGATAACCGCCGAGGGTGACTTCACAAACTCGCCAACTTCGCATCGTCACCGGAACCGACGCCTCACCACAGACGCAAGCGTCTTCCCCTCTCCTGGACTCGAAACGTTGCCTCCTCGTGGACACGACGTCTCGCCTCCCCGTGGCAGCCAGGAAACTGGCCTCGACCTCGGCACCGACGCCTCACCTCCGCAACGCCGTGCATCGTCATAAACTTAGTTTCCAAGGTACTGTTTGTTTGGGGGTCTGTGTGACTCCGTGCCAGACGCCCCGCTTCTCGCAGTCGGCACCATAATTTGGATTTATTGCTGTCACGACTTCGTAAGAGCCCCAGATGGAGCTATTTGTTTTCTACAAGCCTTATTTTTGCAATAAGTGTTTTAAAGTCGTATTTCATTACCTGTATGTTGGATTTTTGTCATTTTGGTCATGTTGAGTTTAGATTAAGCTATTTTATTTTTCTAAACTGGTGTGGTGTCCATTTGTGGTGTTATCACAGTATTACTGTGTTATTTGAGTACAAATACTTTACACATTGCCTTTTGGATAAGTCTGTCTGCTAGTGCCAAGCTACCCAGGGGGTGAGCAGGGGATATCTAAAGTGTGTATCCCCCTTACCCTGACTAGAAGCAAGGTTCCCTATTTGGACAAAGGTACCTACCTCTGCCAACTAGAGACCCCCATTTCTAACAGGTAGCATCTTGGAGGTCAGGGAACAGCGAGCGGTCAAAAGGTGCTTTGTAGCTGCTTGGGCAGTATGACTGAACCTTCAGACATGGCAGGCACAGGAAGAGCTCTTAGGTTACCTAGGTCCAGGTGTGAGAAGTCTATCAAGTCTGAGTTTTTTGCTTTGCATTCTGGGACTTAAAGTGGGTTAAACAGGACTGCAAGTGCCAGAATTCAAAGGGAAAAAAAAGGACTAGAACTAGAAGAGTTACTCATGCATGGATACTGCAAACCTGAGAGCTCTGCAGACTTAGGACTGCAGAGGAAGAGACAGAGGGAAAGACAGATGTAAGTGGTGGGAGGGGAGTATCAGTGAATGCAGATTCCGAAGAGGTCTTGCACTGCTGCTAGTGTACAGGATCTGGACGTTGCGCAGGCAGGTATATTAGATTTTGGGGTATTCAGGCCTCATTATCAGCTTCCTAATGTTATTGAACAGAGTTCCTATTGGAATATTATTTTATTTGAATTCGACACACACCTAACTAGGCCAGTGGGCCTGCTCAAGGAAATGAGTGAGTGCTAGAGATGGGGAAGAGAAGCCTGGTGCACAGTTAGAAGGTTCTGTTTTCAGTTTACACCAACTCAGTGAAACTGTTAAATCACTAAGTCCTTACTGTGGCCTGTTTGGCTGAAGTGGAAGGATGATAACTCTGCTCTGAACCTGTCTGTTGAATCCCTGGCAGTGTGGAGTTCCCAGCATGTTACTGACTCCCGGTGTGATCTTTGGAAACTCATTTGAGTGACCTACTATTTTTAAATCGCCATGCAATGCAAGCAGTGTAACTAGCTGTGCATCTGTTTAAAGTCTCCAACTGTGCCACTAGATGTATAGTTTGCTTTGAGGTCTAAATTCCCCTTTCTTTGTAATGTGAGATATTTATTGTCTGTTGCTAAATCCTTAAGTTCAATGTGACCTGCCAGATTGCACTGCTGCCTCAGGTCAACACCTGTTTGATCTATGTAATGTGAGGGATACTGCTGCTGTTCAAAGGCAGGATTTATGAAACCTGTGATGTAGTTCTAATGCGTGAAGCCTGAAAGTTACATTTTGCCAGCTGAGTAAGAGACCTCGGTATAACATTATTATGTATTTGTAAAGTGCATTCAAAAGAGGGGTTTATATAACAGCTGTATATTGTTACCTAACTTTCTTAATGATACTCGTTTTATCGACTTTAGGAGGATGAAAGGCTAAGTGAACCTACCTGGACTGAAAACGTGTCTCTGCAGTTTATAGTGAACAAATGTAATATAAGATTAGTAATATGAAAGAGATTGCTTTACTTCTACAGCCACAGTCTTTGGAACTGAACTGTAGTTTAATTGCATTTATATAGCACTTCATACACCTGACGAGGCACTATAGCGCGTAAGAGATCACAAAGTACTTTACATCATAGGGCATTCTTGACTCGAAGAATGTTGAGTTGCAATGTTGCCTAAGTGGGAAGTGTTTCTATGCTTAAGTGAGAAGTGTGATAAGGATGAGAGACACATTGAACACATTGGGTTTATCTTAAATTATTGTATTACACTGGTTGGGAGGAAGCAGGTAATGTGTGTGGCTTATATGGAACTTGTTTTTGTTTCTTGTTTGATGAGTAGTGGAATGGACTTTCCATGATGCCGCTGTGCTAATAATGCAGAGTGAGAGACAGATGCAAATGTGTCCCTACCATCCTTGATCAGTCCTAGTTCTTCGGTGGGAATGAGTAACTTCCGGTTCTTCAGTGGAAATGGCTCTAAATCATCTGGTGCTCGTATTATCCATGTAGTCAATAGAATAGTTTGTTCATTGGTCAGTATGATTCTGCATCATTAGATTGCTAGAAGCCAGATAGTTCCTTTCTTGCTGAGTTTCAAGTTGCCTTGGATGTTGCTTGTCTTTGTCTGGGAGGGAGTTCCATATTTTTGACCTACACGGAAGGAGGTTCTTTTTTTGGAACTCAGCTTGGTTGAACAATGGGCCTTTGCCCCTTGGATGTCCCTATGAATGATGCAGTTGTGTCTTGAAGGGGAAGCCTCTGTCTATAAGGAGCTAATGATTGCTTGGTGCGCTGCACTCCCATGAACGACGATGTAGGAGCTGCTGCGCTGCTGCATTTTAGATCCTTAACAGTTTTCCAAGTAGAAGAGGGGGCCCCTAGGTAAAGGTCATTTGAATAGACTGACAAGGGTAATCTGTAATTTCTACAGAGATTAGGGTATATGCATCAAATAATTTTCATAGTACAGAAGGTGCTTTTATGACTTAATTAATAGAGAAAATTGGGAGTTTCTGATCACTCTGATACTTCTTCCATCATGTGATGTTGGTAGTGGGGTTGAGTTAATTTGACCATATGGATATAGTGTGATTGTTCCTTTATCCTCAACCGGTTAGGGTCTTAGTTTTGGAAAAGTTGAGTTTAAGGTGGTTACTCAATATCTATTTACCAACTGCACAGAAACAAAAGCCAAGCCTTGGTGAGTCTATTTCCTTCGTGTTTTGCTAGCTTTAGAAGTGTTGTCAGCACAGCTGTAATAGCAACAGTTTAAGATGAAGTACTTTATGAGGCTGGCAGGGGTGTTAGATAGAGGTTGAACAGAAGTAGTGAATTACAGTTGCTGGTAAGAGGAGCGGAACTGATGCCAAGTAGAACTGGGAGGCAGACTGTGCTCAAGGTGGCAGATAGATCCAGCCGTAATAGTGCAACCGCTCAGTTTCTGTCCATTGCCATTGTGAGGTAATCCCAGTTGGACATCAGGGCAGATTCAGTGCCTGGGCAGAAGTCCTTTAGGTGGTGTTCCCCTCTATGAAGACAATGGTCTTAATTTAGGCAGCTCTTCTATCAGTTTTCCCATGGATCCACCATTGAAGGTCGTGGATAGCTGGCTCGATCTGATGGCGTGAGGTAGTTCTTCATGAGCAGTCTGATGCAGCAGCTCTTGAGGGTGGAGAGGTAGGTTTCTAAAACTAACAAGTTTATTATTTTTCTCTCTGCGACTTGAGGCATGCTGTGGAAGGTCCGACCTTGTTAGGTTTGTGATAATGCAATATCCTGGGAGATTGAAGATTGTTATTCAATCACTAAATAATAGGATCCCTGATGAAGTCCTGTTGTTGAAACAAATGCGTTGGCCTAGGCTGAGAATTTTTTTTGCAGAATAAAAACTTTGTGCATAGCATACATTCGCTCATGTGATCTGAATGGACTGAATGAAGAATGGATTTGGATTGAGATACATATTGGGCCTCTTCCTTTTTTTGATCCTGTGTTATTATTGACTTTTTGGGCACTTTAATCACATTTTTTAGTTCTTCCCTATATAGTGTGTTTATGTATGTGAGGTCTGCAGAGCCTGTAAATTTTGAAGCATGGGCTAGAGCTATGCTGTCTGCAGTGGCGGCTCCTCCGCTAAGGCGGAGGAGCGTTGCCCCACTGCTTTCCAGCAGTGAAAGAAAGGTGAAATAAAATTACATTAACTTGAGGTTATTATAATTTTATTTTTTCCTGCTGCCAGCAGCTTTGCGGGCGGGGCTGCTCCAATGACAGAGGAGCAGGGAAGGAGTGGTTTGTCCACTCCAAAGTGCGCATGACTCTCTCGGGCCAGCCAAACCATCATGCGCACTTTGCATGTTCTCCATGCAGGCTGCAATACAGCCTGCGTGGAGAACATGTCCAGGCCCCCAGCCCCTGTCTGAGCACTGAACCACAGCTCTCAGATCAATCATAAGGCTGCATTGCAACCTTGAGATTAGCTTAGTAGAACCAATCACAATGCTCCATTGCAGCGTTGTGATTGGCTCAGGGGAGCCTCAGCCAGGGTGCTTCCTATTTGGAAGACCGGCCAGGATAGTAGACGGTGGAGAGGCGCGACGAGGGAGTACGTTATTTTTTTTCTTTTTTTACTACCACTTACCCCCCCACCCCGATTGGTGCCGGCCCCTCCTGGCTGTATGAAAGAAAACTACTGTAACATCAGCACAGATTGAAGAATAACTCTGCTGTAAAATAATGCCATTTTCTTTTATGATTTTTCCCTCATTAAATCATATACAATGTTCTATAAAGGCCTCTCTTATAGTGTCAGGTTGATTTAGCATATGATACTTATACTCAAGGCCACTGGAATTATGCAGCAGGGGAGGGTCATATTATGCGGCGGGGTTGAGTAAATTACGTGGCACGAAAAGGCAAATTATGTGTCATTATGCGGCACATTTTGTGATAGTATTACTTCATTATTTTGCCATTTTTAAACTTGTTAACACTGTTTGGGCATTATTTTCACCTCATTAGTACAAGTCTAAGACCGTAATGTAGCAATAAACTACAGAAAAGTGACCAGTCAACATTTGCAAAGGGCCATCCACTGCGCGGCAACACATGTTGCTGTGTTTTTAGTAACTTTTGAACCATTTGAGCTGGACACAATTTTTTTGGGGTTAAATCTGCAGATTATGCGACAGATGATGGATTATGTGGCAAATGTGACAAATCCACAATTAAATTAAAATCGCTGCATCCGCACCATCGCATAATTCCAGTGGCCCTGCTTATACTTTGCAAGTTGGCACTATTGAACACAGTGTGCTGATTTACTCAAGGGCGACAATTAACCTCAGAGCGTTGGTCTGTGGAGATAAAACTGGAGGCTGGCTTCATGACTTGGCCAAACACTGTAATCCTAAGAAGATATATTTAATTAGTGTACCACATTGTATTTGACAGTCTGATTTAAGAGCACCATGAAGTAATTGGTTTACAAACTATATAACAACAATAATGACCAGATATAAAGCGCCCATGACTCACTTGTCTCTTGATTAAATCATGGAATCGTCATTAGGGCACTGTGAGGAGGGCATTCTTGAATGTTTCTAATTTCATATCTAAAAACTATTACTTTTAAATACATCTTGCGAATACTGCAATATAATATAACATACTAAATTGAAACTGTTACAAATGTTAAATAATGGAATTCTTTAATGTTCCAGAATGGGTATCATATTTTGAAAGTGATTTTTTGGGTGATTTTCGTGGCAAATCTTTCGATGGCTCAGCTCTGGGCTTAGAGCAAAGGCAGGCTCTGGCTAGGCTCTGAATAGGCTCTGGCTAGGCTCTGAGTAGGCTCTGAATAGGCTCTGGCTAGGCTCTGAGTAGGCTCTCCCTCTGAATCTGATGTCTTGAACCCGACATTCTGTGTCTCCTAAGTTCATCTCCTGATAGATAGCTGTCCAGTGCTGAAACTTGTGGGTTTCAATCATCTGTGTTTCAGTTCTGGCTCTGCAATTCCTTGGAGGCGGCAGGTAGTGAATAAGTACAGTATAAGGGTTTTGTGGGTCCATCATGGTTCCTTACAGGGGGTCCCCTGAGGGTTTGTTACACTACCGTGCCTACTCTCTTTCCAAGACGCATGAATAGTAGCTTGCAGGTGGAGACAAGATAGAAGAACGTGAGGAAGGAAGCTGGGCCAGGGTGGCGCCCCAATGTAGTCTCCAAGGATTTATTCTGTGGCATAGAGTAGACAAGATATCCAGCGTAGACTTGGTTTTCTAAACAGCCTGGGCTCAGGGATGATGAGACCGAGCAGCGTTGTTTTACTATGGAAGGGAACACATTTAAATGGCCAGTCCTAATTACAGCCCATTTTCACCACCAAGAGTTGTGCCATTTTTAAAGCTTCAAACTGAGCTGTCATTTTCCTGAGTTATTAGATGTCTCTGAGATGCCTGTACTAAACTAGGGAGTGACTGGTAGTAAAGACCCCTCCCACGCGTCTACGTTTACTGTATCTTATGGCGTTTGAGGTCGAAGCTTCAGATAGTGTGGGCATTACACCAGCAGACGTCATGCCATGAAGACTGCTAACCTGTCAAGTGCAAGGCAAAGACTTGGCACAGAGCTCAACCAGAGGAGGAAGTGGTTGGAGGTTGTGTGTGGCATAATGCTGAAGTTGGCCAGCCCGGTGTGTTATATCAAGAGACAAACCCAGAAGTTAGTCAGAATGCATCAGGAGAACAACAGACCATGAGTGTACATGGTTTAGAATTTAGAAGCAGAAAACAAAACTGCTGTAACATTTAGGAAGCGTTATAGCTGCCCATGCCAAGAACTGTGTGTGTTCTAAAAGAGGGCCAGGGTCAGCTGATCTCATGGTGACCCCTTGGGACACTGAAGGTCATTGAAAACAAATCTTGTGAAGTAGACCAGTTGGGCAGTTTTAACTGGGTTTGCACTGGTCTGTGTGAAGATTCTTTGCTGGGATTTGGAAGTGAGTGTAATGCCATCTTTCGCTCACTGTGAGCTGGTACCCGGAAGCAGAGCTTTCTACTGTCAGCACCAAAGACTGACCATGCACTCTCTTAGGCGGATTCAGAAGGACCAGAAGAAGAAACTCTTTCTGCTGTGGCAATGCGAGCCTGAGGCACACCAAAGGAACTCTGTGTAGATTGGAAGCTGTGAACTGTGCCTGCTTGCAAAAGGTGACTGACTCTCGTCAGCCATCTTTTCTTACTGAACACAAGGAGCAGCCTGGAGGGAAAGGCATTGTGCTCGTGGAGTGGGAGGACGCCTCCAGTGCCCACTTGTGAGTGGTGCGCAGGAACCTTCGTTTATTATCCGTGCTAATGGAGGTGTGGAGTGGAGCTATTACTTTGAAACTCGAAATCGTGGAAGTGACTGATCCAATATTCATTTTAATCCTAAACAACTTTTTATTTTATCAATTTGTTCTGGAGCTTTTGTCGAGGGATTTCTTGATTCAAATTTTGAGTGGGTAGCTGCTGGTCCCTAACACTCATTCTTTTCCATCTCAGTCCCACGCTACCAAGAGGCAGACAGGGCTGGGTTTGGAAGCAGTTTTTGCCTAACTAGGGGCCAGATGGATGACCAAAGCATTTTGCGACTTCCTAACTACAACTTTTTACGACTCGCAATTTGGAACTCACAAAATGCAATATACAACAATGTCTCAGACACTTGTTTGCAATTCCCAAATGGGTCACAAGGGACCTGCCTCATTATTATTCATGAAGCAGGTCACAATTTGCAACCCATTGGGAATGGTTAGCACTCACAGGAATGGTTGCCTGCTGGGGTCAGCAGACCACCATGTCTGTGACTGCTTTTTGAATAAAGCAGTTTTTTTTAATGCAGCTCGTTTTCCTTAAAGGAAAACAGGATGCATTTAAAAATAAAAATGCAAAGTTTTCTTTTTATTTCTTAACAGTGGGCAGTGGTCTGTGGGACCACTTACTGCTCTGATAAAATGTTGGCGCCCCCATTCACATAGGGGACGGGGTCCCTTGGAGACCCCTTCCAGTTTGCAAATGGCTTACCACCAATTTGAAATTGGTGGTAATCTGCGAATGTTTTGTGACCACATTCCTGGTCGCAAAATATTCATACATAACAGTGCAACTCGCTATTAGGATGGGACGCCCTTTACCCGCCCCTTCCTAAAAGCAACTTGCAAACCCTATTTTAATAGGTAACCAACTCGCAAAATATGGTTGGTACATAAAAAATGCATTTTACCGGTTGCAAACGGCCCAATGGGTCATTAGCAACCGGTAAAATGCATCGTACATCTGGCCCTAGGAGCTAGTTTTGCACGGTGGCAGGAGAGTATGCCCCACTGGGAAACTTACCTTCTTACAACTACTGAAACATCTTTGACTTGCGGTGGTCCCCTATTAGACATTGGAATTTTGCCAAGACAGTCTATATCTCACACAACAGCCTGCACAATCAACAGGAATGAGATGCATTCCAAGCTTTATGAAATTTAGAAGCATAGAATCTTTTCAACTTTATTCACTACCCTTTTACTTATTTTATTTGCCCTGTCTGTAGACCCCTTTTTTAGTGTTCTTCTGTACCACCAATAGTGTTCCTTAAGCAGGTGAGTTTTCAGCTTCTTCCTAAATAGCAGGAGTTGCAGCATGCATGGATGATACCCTTAAGATTAGATCCTTTTCACAAGGGTTGTCTTAGTTTATTTCCAAAGCATCTTGAACTGTGTTTTTGTAATTTATATAACATATGTACTCTGCTGGTGTGGCCTCAAAGCACGGTCTGTTACCTGCGGGGTTTGAAGCAACCCTTCCTAGTTTGCATGTTTGGGCGAGGCAATGTTTATGGTGTGACCAATACAGGAAGCGCTGGACCGCATGTGTGAGGGTAGGAGGTGTGCTTCAGCCGTGTAGGTATGGACCTGGAGGTGACATGGAAGAGTGTAAGCTAGCTAGAGTTGTGTTTGTGGAGAGTCTGGAGTCAGCTGTTCTAGACTTCTGCTCCTGCTGTTGAAAATCATCACCCCTAAGGAGTGCTCTTTATCTACACAAGTGGTCATTTGCAGCAGGTTTCTGAAACGAGTACCAAGTTTGGCATGGAGAGGATGAATCCTCTGCTTAAACATATAGAGCGTGGTCTCCAGTTACCTCTCTGAGCAGTGTGTAATGTCTAGTAATGAAGTTACTGTTTAATGGGCAGCCAATGCAGGACCTTAAGTACAGTTTGTATGTGTGTCCTGATTTTTGGTGCCCATTATTAAGCATTCTGCCTGTTTCTGGGCCATCTACTCACTTTGTTCATCTTTCTTTGGGAGGTCCATGTTAGTTCAGTTACAATAATCCAATCTAGAGCCAACTAAGTCCTTAATTGGAGCTTTCCTTAAACAGAGATCTCCTGTAGAAGCTGTTTGCAAGCTCATTTGCCACTCTCATGCAGTGGTGGGAAGATTTAGCATCTGATCATCAAAGATAACCCTTGCATTCCTTATTGCATTCACTGATGGAAGAGGGTCTCCCAGGGTTGAAGGCCAAGAGAACAGGTTTTCCATACTCAACCCTGATTGGGTTTGAGAGTGAGGTTCCCACCCGTGGTAGCTTCAAGGATAAGACTGCAATAAGACAGTAGTCAATACACTAATCCAGTCCCCTATTGATTACGAGAACTCTATTCTTGTGGTTCTTCCTTTAAGGACAATAAACACTCCTCGGTTAGTTCAAAATGTGGCTGCATGTCTAGTCTGCAATATACCTAAACTCTATCACATTTCACTGTCCGTAAGGCACTTCCATTGGCTACCTTGTACACCAAAAGATTCTTTTCAAGACCGTGACCCTTGTCCATCGAGCCTTCTACCTCCTGTGTCCCAATTTTATAGTATCGAAATTTAATGGACGTTTCTCCTCCCACAATCTAAGATCCAATGATCTATCACTTTTGCACATTCCCAGAACCAAGACAGTGATTGCTTTCTCTGCTGGTGCTGCTCGTGTCTGCATCTCTCTCCCACTCTTCCTATGTACTTCGCTTTAGACAACATCTCAAAACCTATCTGTTTTCATAGAAATTTCAATGCCTCGATATTGCTGTCCCACGCCCCCTCTGTATCATTAGTGTAATCAACCTTCAGCACTCTGCTCTTTACAAATGCAAATAACATAACATAGCATAAAATAACTTTCACAGCTTGGCAGTGGCACTCTAGAGTATACAGGACGTGTCAGAGACGAGAGTCCCTGTAGTATGTTTAACTCATGACGCATTTACCTTAGTTATCGCCTCCCTCCATGCTTTGTTTTGACTTTAGATGCTTGGTTGGGTTTTGGTCTCCACAGTCCCCAATCCCTTGTGGATTTCAATGGTCTTCGCCCTCTTTCACTCATTCACCTGCACTTATTCCCAGCATCCTGTGGCCTCTTCTAACCATGCTTGGCCCCTTCTTTATGTGGAATTTCCTTACTCTGCACTGTCCAAACTACTTTCTGGGTGTGCCCCCCCTCCAATGCTGGTCTTTAGTGTCCATGTTCAATCCTGATTTGTCACTTTGTGCTAGCTTACTCGAAGCACTGGGCTGCATTCCAGCACTCGTTTATTCTATTACCCACTTCAACCCTCGTCTCGCTCCCTGATGGCCAGCATATTGAGCCCCTCGTTTGTTCATCTCTTAAGCTGTCATATTTTTGTTTGTTTCCTTTCCTTCCTTTTTTCTTGCGGTGGCTGACAACAAGGCACAGAAAGAATACTCTTCGGAGGTCCTTTTGTTTTGCTCTTCAGGTACAGAAAACTGTGTTTGTGGCCTCAGTTCTGGAAATATAGCCTCACCCAAGATGGACGCTCTCATGAACAATCTTCCAATTAAAGATGGATGCCTTCTATTTCTGGGTCACTAATTCCAACCTGCAGTACACAAGGAAGGCTCGGATCATTCTCTGGGGCGTCTCAATGGTGCTAGTTCTTGGCTCGCTGTGACCACTCCTGGAGGTTTTTAGCTCATGTTTTGCAGCTTACCACCTTCCTCCATTCATCCAGGCCTATTGCTTGTTGTGATGATCTGAAATTACTCTGATCTCAGAGGTTTTGTCAGCGTGTCTTCAGACGCAGATTTTCATCTGAAGAGTGCGTCGCCTGGTTTCTCTTGAATCACTGTCCTGCTGGTGCATTGTGTCATATCTGTGAACTAACATGCCTCAGTTACACAGCCACTCATATCTTCAACTCGAAGCGAAAGGCTCTTCTATGTTGCCCGGCCCTTGACAAAAAATGGGGTTAGTCAGCCTAGAGCATCACTTGTGATCCTGGAAACTACAGCAAGTTGCTGCATCAGCATATTATGGAAGGCCAATAACATCCTGACATATTTTACCTCTATCTAATGTCTGCAGCAGACACGCCTGATGTTAGTGAGTGTGATTTTTATGCCACTGTATGAACAAAATCAATATTGATAGCCGTCAAGTCCTCTGGCGGTTTTGTAATTTTTACAATGATGTATCTTCTATAATCTTTGCATAAACAGGTAACTGTGAAATAGACTGGCTGGTGTCAAACTCTCTCGGATGTAAAGAAGCCTCTTTAAGTCGGAGGCAACCTAAGTGTCTTCAAGAAGGCACTCATTGATAATGTGAGTGATATCTGTTCTCATCGTTGATGCTCCCTAGCCCGATCATTGGAGCCGGACTAGAACCTAATGAGGAAGGAGTGTCTTCTGTGCAATTTTATAGAACTAAGGGCTAGATATATGAAAGTTAGGAATAGGGATTTCCTAATTGCGATTTTTTGTGAATCGCAATTAGGAAATTGCGATTCCTAATGAATGAAATTCTTCTGAGTTTCATTAGTGATTCGTAGTGGGTTCAAATAGACGTACCTCATGAATATTAATGAGGTAGGTCGCAATTTGTGACCCACTAGGTGCCACTATGTCTGTGATTGCTTTTAAAAAAGGAATCTTTTTATTTTAAATGCATCCTGTTTTTTAGGAAAACTGGATGTGTTTAAAAAGAAAAAAATGAGTTTAGTTGCATTATTTAAGAGTAGGCAGTGTCTGCTCTCAAAAAATATTTTTTCAACCATTGTCAAATGGGAAGGGGTCCTTTGGGGTCCCCTTCCCATTTGGGAATGGGTATCACCAACTTTTTGTTGGTGGTAAGTGCAAATGTTTTGTGACCGTATTTCGGTCGCAAAAAGTTTGTATATACCTATGCAAATCGGTATTTGGATGGGCCACCCCAACCACACCCCTTCCAAATGACAAACCCTAATTGAGATTCGGAAACAGGTTTTTCAAATTGCAATTTGGGCTTTGTACATCAAAAAGGCTTTTTTGTTTTCGCAAAAGGCCTTATTCTGTTAATCGAGCCGTTTGTAAAGCAAACATGTTTCATTCATCTAGCCCATAGATATCTGAGAAGCGTTTGTTGTCAAACGGGTCACATCTGGGTTTTTTCTCACCTTTTACTTTCTCATTTGTTTCATATTTTCGTATCCTGTTGCCTGTATTTGTAAAGTAGGTGCTGAGTGGTTGATTTACTACTCTAAATTATGGGTGTTCTCCACGTGCACAACTCTTGCAAGCTTGTAAGTGTGTGTTTCCTTTTACCATGGGCAGTATCTATTATGCCAGTCACTTAGCACCTCTCGACCACACTTGTTCCCATGATAGGGATGCTAAGCTTGTGCCATGGGACCAAGTGTTGATTGTGTGCTGTTTTGATTTGTTGTTTTATCTGGCGAGCTATGTATGTATGTGGTATTTGTATAGCTCAAACCTAGCCAAAAGGCAGCGGAGTGCTCCACAGGGTCAAAGGCGCAGATGCAGTCAATGACTGTTTGAAGGGGAAGCTGAGTTCTGAGAGTGGAGGTGGACCATTACTTCGTTGTGATGTAGTGGTCTTTAAAGAGGGGTGTAGAGATGTTCTGCTCTAGTGTGTTGTTCTCTCTCTATGGAGCTTGTTGAATGCTTCCTAATTTTATCCAAACTGGTATTGAGTCATAGGTCTGGTCTTGTGCTTTGATGACCTCTTGCAGTAAGTCCTCTTGATGACCTCTTGCAGTAAGTCTTATGTGACATCATACCCTTTTCTGATCTTTTGCTGATTCTGTCCAGTTTGGTGTGGAGTTTGTGTGAGCTCTCCAGCATTCCTGACCTATTGCTAATTACCACTATATCTGGTGAGGAGTAATTTGCGATCTCATGTGCTTTTCTGACCTCTTGCTGACTGCACCTAGTCTTTTTTTAAGCCCAACGATTGCTTATGTCCTGTTCTTACATCTTGGAGGCTTCACACTGCGTTCTGTTGACGAAAAAACATTGGTTAATCTGCTTTTCTAACTCTTTGCTAACTATGCTTAGACACATTTTATTTCCTCTATAGGCTCTCTTCTTTTCTAGGTTCTTGTTTACGTCACCCAGAACAGTCTGAATTCTCTGTGACCTAGTGAGCTTTTGTGACTACTTGATGAGTTAACCCAGTCTGGTGTTAAGTTCTATGCAACCTCAAATGCTTGACCTTTCCTCTGCTCCTTTTCCCTCAGGTTAATGAAATGGATACAGATGATGATCCTTTACTGCACAATGCTTGGGTTGATGAGGATGAAGAGGAGGTGACCTTTAATGTACCAAAGAGGTGCACTGGATCTCGGCTATGCGGGCCATGTCAGAAGAGCTATAAGCCAGTACAGGATGTCCTACCCATGCCTGGCTTCTGGAATGTCGTGGGTTGGCTCTTCACGAACCCCTATTCTGCTGGTTTTATACTTTTCCTTGGATGTCTGGTGCCTGTGATCCTCTCAGCACTAATGTTCTTTGCATATGCCCCTCTCGATATCGATATCTCCTACAATGCCTTTGAGATACCGAACCACGAGTCCTCCCGACGCTTTGATGCTTTCACCCTGGCCTTAAAGTCTCAATTTGGAACCTGGGGTCGAAACCACAGGGAAGTGGCCGACTTCTCATCTGAAACACTGCAACGCTTGATTACCGAGAAGCTACCACAGAACATTCCAAACTCCTCCCATTCGGAGAATGCTCTCCGAACCAAACGCAGCACAGTCAACTCCGTGCCTTCCCTTAGCAGGAGCCCGGATGCACAAGAAGCCAACCACACAGCCCGTCGCCCAAGAAGAACATCCCAATGGGACCACCCTAGTGTTTACACAAATGCTAACACACAGACTCATGCCCATTGGCGCATTGAACTCATTTTCTTGGCGCAGGGGGACAGCGATAAGAACGTTTTCACCAGAGAGCGCCTTCAGACTATTCACCGCATTGAGAGGAAGATCATGGACCACCCACGCTTCAGGGAATTCTGCTGGAAACCCCATGAGGTTCTGAAGGACCTCCCCCTGGGCACATATTCCTACTGTGCTCCTCCAAGCTCCCTTCTCACTTACTTCTACCCGACAGAGCGAGGGGGCAAGATTTACTACGATGGAATGGGGCAGGACTTGGCTGACATCCAGGGTATGTTCACGGTGGTAGGGGGGAGGAAATTGGAATGGGCATGGATCTAACTCACATGTCCATTTAGCGGCCATAAGGTAAAGTGGAAGGGGTGAGTGGAAAATGGTTAAACTGACTGGTTATTTAAGGGCAACAATGGATGTGAAAAGGATGAGTAAGACACAGAGAACGTAACTGATAAATGGACATATAGAGGGTGGCTGTGGAAGGTATGTCTCCTGTAAACAGTCTACTGGTATTTATTAGGGACACAAGCATAGGTGTAAGGAAGAAATGGATTTCTCTCCGAATAATAGTGAGTGCTTAAGAGGCAATTATAGGAGGTGAAAGGACAGATTATTACAGTACGAGAATGATCAATGTAGAAATGCATGGAAATGGAAGGGATTAAGGAAGAAGGGTCAGACTGACATTTTGATTGTTACATCTAAAACTCCAGAGAAGCTGTCAAAATGTATAAAGGTTTTATCTGTTGAAATTGGACTTAATACATTTAGGGCCCAATTTATATCTGGCCGGTGAGGAAACTCCATTGCAACGGTGACAGAGCTCCCTCTCCGCCAAGATTATGGTTCTCCCACTGACTTAAATGCGGGCAGACCATAGTTCGACGACGGCGGAGACTACTCTGTTTCCTCCATGGTGAAACTTCTTCGACAGCCCGACGAACTAAGGATCGTCGGAGGTTGTCTATATGTTCACCCACCTAATTTAGATGGGTGGACATATAGCCGTTTTCAATGCCCGTCACTGCCAAGAAAAACCTGGTGGTAAGGCTCTCCAAAAAGTGGTTGATACCCCATCACCATGAGACAAAACTCCCATGATGAGGGGTGCATTTTTTGGGGGTTATCATTTTTAAATTAAAAAAAGCTTGGTAATTTGCCATACAGCTCTGTTATGTTGACGGAGCCATAAGGCAAAACTTACAATGCATTAACAGGAACTGCTGGACCGGTGGACATTTCTAAATTCGGCCATCAGCGCCTCCCTCAGGACGACGTAGTAATTTACTCTATCACCCTGCGGAGAACGGGCCGACCGTCAAACAATAAATCAGCACCCTTAGTTTGTGTTTAGTTGATGTCCAGGTTACAAGAGCTGAGACAATGGAGCAAAACATTTGGGCTACAAAGAAAAGTGAAACGGTTGTTATGCACTGGAATGCTGAAGATGTGTTGTATTAGGTCCCTTTACCTTTATTTATCCCATTTGAAATCAGCGAGTGACTCTGGGTTTCAATTTACTGTCCTTACTGCGAGTGTGCATGCAACTGACTCTTCAGTCATCATGTTGTTGTAGCATCAGCTTATACATCAGGCACTGAAGGTCTTAGTAAGTTATCTTGATTACTTTAGGTAATGCCTGTGTACATTCCAGTATGTAAGATGTCCTTAGCGCCTCTGAATCCCTTTCGGCAGTGTCAGAGTGCCCCTCCAGGCCATGGAGTGCCCCACCCAGGGCTCCAAGGTCTTTACAGAAGCTCTGATTCTGCTTTTTGTACTGTCAGTGTATACATTAGGAGTAAATGTGCCCTTGGGTGCTCCAAGGCCCTCACAGCCTCTATTATTACTTACTAGGAACATCAGAATGCCATTTAGGACTCTGAAGAATCCAAAGGGTCTCTCCTCTCTTAGTAATGTAGTATGTCCTTTGGGCTTTGCTGTCTTATAGTGTCTCTGGTTACCTATGCCTGATATATCTATTGGGGTCTGTGAATCCCTTTTGATAGTGTTAAGGTTTTGTCAGCACTATGAGTTTAGTACGATACAGGGTTATTGATTCCCTGTAGCAATGGTCAGTGTGTTTCAATACTCAAGCTCAATGAGGTATTCAGTCTCTGTAGAGCCTCACATTCCTCTCTGATACTGACACCATGTTTGGATCTGTCATTTTTTCTTGGGGTTTGGAGGTTTCCATGACCCACATGAATAACGGGTGTGTAGAATTTTTAGATGGTGTGTGTACACAGGGTCATTTTGTCTCTCTGGCCTTTGGTTTTCCATTGTATTTTAGTCCAAGTTCCTACAGTCATTTGTTGTTGACTATGTTCTAGATCTGTGATTTCCTCTTGCTAGCGTCACCTTGTCTGTATTCTGGTGTCTCTGAGTCACAACAGTCACACCCCCCAGGATATTGCGGCATTGATGGGCAAATTTTGCGGCACCAAATTAGAGATTTTGTGGCATACAATTGTGTTTTTTCAGCATTTATGCTGCACTTTGGTGTCCCATATCTGGTTGTCCTGTCCCTCAAAAGCACGGATTATACAGCTAATCCACTTAATACCTCTAACCCAGCACTTCTCATTCAGAAGTAAGCAGGAAAGCAGACTTGAAAACCAATGTGTACTGAAGTGGCCAGTTAAAAAGCGGTGAAGCTCGAGACATAGGACAATAGCAAACCTCATTTTCACCCTTGCCTTTCCCTTTTGAATAAGTTAACACACTTGGATTATGAGTTAGTGACTGCCCAGATCCAGACCTTTTGCTGACCAGTCTTCATGACAGTTCCATAATCTTCCCTCTGGCTACCTCTGAAAGCCTTTTATTCACTTCCCTCTGCTGTTTGGGTTCGTTTCTGCATGCATTGTTCTCCCTCTCCCGTATCGCCCTTGACCCCCCGACCCCAGCCTACAATCACCCTCCACTTCCCCACCCCCCTCCGACACGGGCTCTGGTTTGTATTTAAGCATATGGGGATGATGAGCTTCAGTTGAAAACACCACCATCAGTACATAATTGAAATTATCTGCACCTTTTGTCCAGTGCTCACACTGGGGCATATTTAGAAGGGAAGTGGCGGAGGGAGGTGTTAGCCTTCCCGGCTTAACGCCTCCCTCCGCCACTTCAGCAATGCAGGGCTGCACCATATTTTCAAGAATATGGCTCAGCCCTGCGTTTCCCCCTGCACTGGCGCGACACTTAGCAGCCGAGGGCAAACGCAGGCACCATTGCACCATAGTGCTTAATGCAGCACACATAGAAGTTGCAAAACGGCATTTTAAAAAAATGATTGTTTATGTGCAGGAAGGGGGACCTTCCTGTACATAAACAAGCATTGGCCTTTTGCTGTTTTCATGTGTGCTGTACAACGCAGCACACATGAAAACAGCAAAAACGAGGAGAAATGAAACATTTCTCCTCGTTGCGCCAGAGTAAGACCAGGTTTTCCCTGGTCTTAATTCTGGCACTGCCTCCTATTTACGCCTCCCTTGTAAATAGGGGGCAGTCTCAGAATCAATGGGTGTTGCGGTGGAACGCCCACAGCAACACCCATTGCCCTCCCCTTTCACGTTAAGCATAGCGTGAAAGGGTGCCTTTTTTACAAGGCAGCGTTAAGCCACATTAAGTGGCTTAACGCTGCCTTGTAAATATGGCGAAGCCCCCATCGCCACAGGAACATCGTAAAAAGTGACATTCCCGTGGCGTTAGGGGCTTGAAAAATATGCCCCAGTGTACCTACCATGCACAGCCCTTGAGAGGTGCTTTGAAATATGAATCTCTTAACAAGGTTATTTTCAAATCGGCCATTGGTTTCTCTTTGTATTGTTACAAACATGGACACTTAGCACTTTTCAACACAGACCTATAGCTTGTTTAAAATTAGCTCAATTTCCCAATAGAAGGGTTTACATCTGGTATGTAGCTGATTATGCAGATAAGGAGGGTAGGTCCTGCAAAGAATCGTGGGTGCGTCCACGCTCCCTCCTCAAAGCAGTTCCCATATTATGGAGGCGAGGAGAAGCCAAGTCTCTTTCCCTGGTAACAAGCATTTGAAGTTTATCTCTGCTCATCCTCTGACTTCCCAGGCAGGCAGAGGCTGAATGCAAGTAGTGGAAGGAGAAATGAAAGACTGCTCCTGGGCCAACACAAGGAATTCCCTGAAGACGCTCGAGGCATGTAATCTCGTGCAGCACATCAAAGCCAAAGGCAAGGCTTCAGTTTATGAGAACACGGGAGCAAGAGAATAACAAACAAACACAGCAGAGAAGAAATGTGTGCCGGTTCAATTTTTCACAGCACGTTAGATTAAATACGCGAGCATCGCAGGACTTCACCAATATAGCAGCAAATTTGAGAATCGCAAAAGGCTGGAGGGTCTGAATAGTGTTATTGCAAGTCATGTGAGGTGGGTACCTGGTCTCAGATGATGCCCTGATGCTATGGTCAGTATGTCTCTCAGGGCTCTGGGGTTTCTATAGGTTTTTGAATTCTTTTTTATACATGCCCTTTGTGAGAGCATTAGCTGTCTTGCCAGACTATTGTTTTTCGAAGCACTTCATACATAATATACATACACAGAGGGTCCTTTGGTCGGCAAGCTTCATTCATTGGACTATTACATTGTTATTAACATTTTCTAACTCACAACACAACATACTGCATGGGGCAATGGGTCGGCCCACTTTACCCATAGGCGCTGTTCACTTTTAGTGACTGCATAAAGCCTGTGCACGCTAGTCACATCCACTTAATGTAGTTCCTTTCTCTTTAGTGATGCACCTGGCTCAAAGCGTGCTTAATTTACTGGGTATTATTTTCGCCTACACTTTGAGTGCACAGTTAGATGGTGATTGCTTTTTGTCTCCTTTTTAAAGTTGCTTTTATAAAGTCTGTAAGCATCATTGTCATCTTATGGAGCCTGCAATTTGATTGCTTCGTGGTGATTTATTCTAGTCTTCTTCCAAATAATAATTGTAATATAACCTTTGGCACAACTGAAAGGATTGCTGTTTAAAAATATCACTAGTAAAACAGCCAAATCAGTGAATGTTTTTTAATTTGAACATTTTTATTGCAACAATATGGCAGCTGCAGAACGTTGCTGTATGTTTCCTTTTTTCTTTTTCTTTTATGGTATATGCTTGCAGTACAAATGTTTTTAATTTGAACCATCCCACAAGCTTGTGAATGCCAGATCTTTTGACTTTTCCAATGCTTGTTGTTAGAGTCACAATGTTTAGACCTGATTGGTTCTCTTTAGTCACTGACACTCCTCTTGGATGTGTCAGTATCTCTGATAGATGGTAGTTATACACATATTCTCAAAATGCCCTCTAGGGCCCGATGACGAGTTGTGCGGAGTGGTCTCTCCATAGGACACATCAATGAGCACAACTACAGTTTGACAAAACATTGCACCAGTAACTCCTCTTGTGTTTCTCCTGGTATGTCCATTGTCCCCTGAATGTCGAAGCTAGGATTCCCAAAGAATACAAATATTAAGGACACAATATTGTATCCAGAATATCGAAAGGTAAGTGTAGATATTCTATACCTAACTCCACATATACCATGACAATATATATATATATATATCTTGAAGGTGCGTAGATGTGGATTTAGGAATAGTGAATCTATACTTCCCCTCTATGCACTTGCCTTTTGATATTCTGGTATCCGAGACTTTGTCCATGATATCCTTGTATCACGATATTCATAGATTCGGTATTCAGTACGTAGTGCATTATTTTCTCCTCACAAATTCCACCTGCTGCATTCAGCAGGTGGAATTGTGTGTCTGCTGCATTCAGCAGGTGGAATTGTGTGTCTGCTGCATTCAGCAGGTGGAAGTGTGTGTATAAATGGTTACAGAATGGAGGATTTGCTGCGTTAATAGGTTCTGTAATTCTCTGACCTGCATGTTATTCCCCAATCCAGGCTTCAAAACTCATAATTATTCTGTACAGGACCTGAAATACCATCCAGGAATGCTAATTCTGGACCAGATAATATTCCTTGTCACCTCTACCATGCAACTCGTAATTTGTCCCCTGGTGGGGCGAGTGCACCCATCATGGTTGTGTGTTTTTTTTTCTTCAGTGTCTCTGGTAATTGGTTGGAACTCTCATCATGCTTGAAAGTAAGATTACCCCAGAGTCAGTGGTGGTTCTCCCTTCAGGGCTCCAGCACAAGGTCCTCCTTATTTTTTGTCCTATTTTTATTATACCAAGATTGAATAATATTGATTATTGACTCTTGGCATATTATCTAAACGTCGACCTGCTTCTGGACCAGCAACAGCCCGAGGCAGCTAGTGACACTGTCTGATGGCTGTCGCAGGCGCATGAAGGTGTCTGTACCATGCGCCTGAGCCAGACGTCAGAGAGGTCCAAAGCTGGTGAAATCCCAGCCCTGGCCTCAGGGTCCTGGCACACCTCAGTGCCTTCCTCATCTGTGACATGCTAAAGAGTTACTGCTAAAGGTATCCATGGGCGCGTCAGGCTTACACCCTGCAGTGCCAGTGGATACACACCAATCAGCCTGCCACCCCACCCTTTCCCAACGGTAAAGGGTAAAGTGAAAAAGCAGAGACCCAAAGCTCGAATCTGTGGCTGTACAGTTTTGAGGTTTGAGTTTCATGCTTCAGTGCTAGAAGCAGAAAGGAGCTGTGCGGCTGCATCATGGGTAAACAGCAGGAGTCCAAACTGGACCAGAGCTGGCAGCAAGGTAAATAAAAAGAAATCTTTTAAATGTTGTATGCGTATGGATGAGAGAGCGTGTGTACGCATGAGCATGTATGTGGCGCCTATTCACAAACTGCATTTTTGCAGTACAAAACGCACTAAATGGTGCTATTCACAAACCTAGGTGCCGAGTTTATGCCTCCGCCTCTTCTTTAACTATACGTGCAGAGATCCTCACCACGACTGCAAAGTCTCCACACACTTATGTATACATTTTAGTAGTAAATGTGGGAGGGAGACAGGGGAGCAGCTGGAAAATGGAATGGGGATTACTTACGAATAAATGGTAGAAGTTAAGGGAGGGGTAAGGAGAGGTTTAGGCAGGGTCAGGGTGCATCAGGAAGAGGTTTAGGGAGGGGTGTCAACCAACCCACATAACAGTAAATCCACCGCTGTTTACAAACTGCACTTCTATAGTTACTACACTCATAATGGGAGCCAAAAGAGTAGTAAAGGACTCCAGCTAAGAGCTGGAGTAAGTCTTGTAGCACACATGGCAACCACTGGTATTGTAATCCAATCAATCAATCAATCAATCAATAGCTTTATTTCGACAGCTTGTGTCATAAAAGCATTGTTCAGCATTTATACAAAAGATAAAAATATGAGAACCTAAAAACAGGCCTTTATGTACAGCAAGCTCGCTAAAGATGTGAGTATACAACAATTTAACAAAGTTTTAAAAATCTGAGAACAGGGCAGATAGCACTAGAACTTCATGGCATAAAATGTATATACAGATAAAAACAGGTTCGTGCCCTGACAGAAGCCCAGACTAGATATATAAGAAATAGCGAAGATAAAAAATATGTAGCAAAATTCATCACAATCATTTTAAATAATGTACTGGTGTTAAGACCATCATGAGCAATGTTCTGTGAAGGATAAAAGATCTGGAATGTATGTAAAAACAGCATTAGATGGGTTTAAAAGGTTATATTGTCACATAGGTGCAGCACAGCCTAGACTAGAGTCACTCCTTGCAAGACTTTATGCCTAAGTAGCCAAGCTTGACTCAAAAACTTGGCCACCCCACAAGAAAAAAGGACACTAGGTTCAGATTTTAAAATATGAAGGGCAACCCGATGATCACGAGTGCCCATGCCACTACAAATAGGTCTCAGCCAATTAGTCCTAGGAACCTTGTAGGCTGGGCAGGCGAACATGACATGGGCAACAGTCTCCAACGAGGCTCCACAGCAAGGGCAGCTTTCTGTTCTGTTGTTAACTGAGTGCCACTTAGATGTGAAGGCGTTGACAGGGAGGGAGCCGTACCTAAACTGAATATAGGGTGCCCTATCCCGTGGGGCCTGAATCACGTCCAAATAGGGCTCCCATCCTCTGGTATGCTTAGCCATGAGGAATTCATCTGTTAGGCTCCCCCAATGTGGGTTACTATGCTCCTGTTGGTCGACCCAGTCCCAATAGTGGCGCTTAAGGTCCTCCCTGCTCAGGGGGTTTGGGTGTCCCAGGACTCTTTGAGGCCAAGTAGTATCATGGTTTTCTTTACGTGTGATATCCACTTGACCCTATTGCCTACATCTAAGGTCATAACCTCCGTTAGGGCTGCCGCATAATTGCCAAGTTCGGAAGTACACCTCAGGCGAGCCCAAAACAGCAAAGGGCGGAGCTTGGCAATGTCCTTGATCGACCGTCTGCCCATATCATACTTAAGAGGTGTCAGTGGGGTGTTGCGTGGAACTGAAACCAAGTCCCTCAAGAACTTATGCTCCGACTTACTTAACTCTTCGACATTTTCGAACCCCCATAGCTCTGCTCCGTAAAGGGCCGCGCTAACTGCTTTGGCATCATAAATTACGAGAGCCGGGGCCACCGGCCTGGTGTACGAAGAGCGATGTTCTTTGGTTATTGCCCCTGTACCCGTTTGGGATTTAAAAGCATTTTTGCAAGATGGGGTCCCCACTGCATTTTGTCAGAGAGTCGAATACCCAAGTACTCGAAGGTTCTCACTCTCTCCAAGGGGGTACCATTCAAGGTGAGGTTGTTCCTGAAGGATTTGTGGGGGTTAAAGGCCATAAGCTTCGTTTTGGTGGTGTTAATAACTAGGCCCCGTGATTCACAAAAAGATTGGTAGTTATTCATTAATTTTTGGAGCCCGGTTGGAGTCTTTGACACTAGTAAGGTGTCGTCGGCGAATAGCAGCGTCGGCACTTTGTCGCCCGCCAGGATTGGGGCATCAGCTGGGTCTTCTTGGAGAAGCCTCACCACCCCGTTCATGTATAAAGAGAACAGGGTGGGGGCCATCACACAACCCTGGCGGACTCCCTTGCCGACGGGAATCTGCTCTGTCAGCTGGCCTTGGGCTCCCCAGCGCACCTGGGCGAAAGTGTTCTCATGGAGACGAATCAGTATGTTGAGAATTAGGGGTGGAATGCCCATGTCTCCAAGGGTCTGCCACAATCTGGTCCTAGGGACCAGATTGAATGCTGTCTTGAGATCAATAAATGCCAGGTAGAGACTACCTTTTCCAATAAGGACCACCTTCCAAAATAAGAGCAATAGCCTAAAAGCTTGGTCAATCGTCCCAGTGCTGGCCCTGAACCCCGCCTGATATTGGGAGAGGATATCCTCCTCTTCAGACCATGATTGGATTCTCAGCAGGAGAACCCTACCTAGAATTTTCTGCATAACATCGATCAGCCTTATAGGCCTGTAGTTGGCCGGATCTGCCTTGTCTCCTTTTTTATAGGTAGGGACCACTACCGCGCCTTTCCACGAGTTAGGGACAGGACAACCCGCGGCAATAGCATTAAACAATAACTGAAAGTAATGCGACCACCCCCTGGGATCAGACAGATATAGATCACCAGGGAGTCCATCTGGTCCTGGGGCTTTAGCGGGAACCATTTTCATGATTGCTGCCTCTATTTCGGCCCACGAGAAAAAGTCACGAACATCCCCTACTGGAGGGACGTCTGTGGAGCCGCATAGCTCCTCCAGACCTCCATCCTCAGTATTGGAATATAGGTTTGCAAAATGGACATGCCAATCGTGTCCCGTGATATAGTTGGGCAAGCAGTCTGAATCTCTGTTTTTGCCCCGACCCACTAATGACCAGAATTCATTCCTGTTCTTGCCAAGGCTTGCATCCTTCAGTTCCTGCCAGTACCGGTCGCCCCACTCAGACTTGGCTTTATGCAGTGCTGCCTTATATTCCTTTCTGGCCAATTTAACCCTAGGGCCGTTTTTAGATCTAATTGCTAGAGTCAGGGCCTGTCTTTTCAATTTGCAGGTCTTCGTGTACCCTAGATGTTGGTTTTTTTTGGTCCCAGACAGGGGATTATGCCTGGCAGAGGCTTCAAAGCAGGAAGACAGCGAGTTTGTAGTGGAGGAGTGGATAGCAGAAACTGCTTCCCACTTGGCTGTATCATCAACTGCGGCAAAATAATGAAATTAAGGCCTCAAATTAAAATCCCATCAGAAATAATGTTAAATGAATTACATTATTTAAAAAAGTTAAAACAATAAAAAATAATGTAATGTTTAAAAAAAGTATCAAAATTATTTGTAATTTCATTATTTAATTATATAATATTTAATATCTTTTTTGCATTTAAACATTAATATAACAATAAATGTTATTAAAATATAATTAAATTACTATAAAAGAATTCTACACATCACTTTTACTAATTATTATTTCAGTATTAAAAAATATTTTACTTCAGAAAGGAATGTATTTTTTTAATTTAAACTTTAAAAAATAATTTGAATTTAATTTGTCATATTCAGATTAATTAAATATTTAATTCAAGATTAACTTATTAGTGCTGTAGCATTTTATTTGTTCTATGTATAAAATAAATAAGTAACTTTAACATGTAGTGTAACAATATTTTGAATATTTTTTCAAGTTTAATAAACTTTTTTGAGTTTAATAAACTTTTTCTACATTTTCCCTATACTTTATCATGGGGAGGCTTCACAGTCGGGCCAGAGAGCTCCACCTGGTAAAGTATAAGGAAAATTAAAAAAGTTTATTACAGCAATGTCTAGAATTTTTAAAAGTAATTTAATTATATTCTAATAAAATGTATTGTTACATTATTTTCTAAATACAGAAAGGTTATAAAAATACTGTATATTTAAATGAAAAATATGTACAGTTTTTAAAAATTATTAATTATTTTGAGCATTTAACTGTATTTATTTATATTTGTAACTATTTTAAATTATTTAATTTAACATTATTTCCTTTGGGGTTTTATTTTAAGTTCCTACCGCCATTATTTTCCATACAAGGGTATTGCACTACCAGGGATTGGCTATGTGTGGTGCTAGAATTACTATTGTTTTTTTTTAAGCAAAACCTTACACTAGTTAGGCTCCACACCCTTTTTCAGAGTGTGGAGATGTGTAATTCTACGCTTTGAGTAACTTTAGACTCAGGTTTTGTGAATAGCAAAAAGTTGTAAAGTTACTCAACAGAGTAAGAGTACGTTTGCACATGTAAATTCCTCACAAGTGCAAGTAACCTTTCGGAATAGCCCATGAGTGGCTATGTATGTGAGAGAGTCAGTGAAGGAGTGAGTCAGATTGGTGAGAATGAGTGATAGGAAGAGTGAGTACAAGTGAGAATGAATGAGAGTGAGTGAGTGAGAATGTAATTCAGAGTGAGACTGATTGAAACACAGTGAGAATCAATGAGACTGATTGAGTCACAGTGAGACTCAGTGTTACTAGGTGGGTCATAGTGAAATTGAGTGGGACTGAGTGAGATTTAGGGCCTGATTACGACTTTGTTGGTGTGGGAGCGGGCCACCACGCCACAGCCCGCTTCCACACTGCCAAAGCAGTCCACAGCCCACCCGCCAGATTACGGGTTCTCTCGTGGTCTGGCATGTGGGCGGCGAGGCTGTCCCATGGCGGTGCCTATAAGAAAGGCATCACAATGGAAGCGTCAAAGGCCGTTCCTGCACGGCATGGATTATGCTGTCCATGCCATGCAGGAAAGGGAGGTGCATGCACACAGGGGGCACAACATGTGCTCCCCTGCATGCAACCCATGCACAAGGGCAATAGGGGGCTCGGTAGGGCCCCCTTTGTTTCCCTACCACCAGAATTTTCATGGTGGGCTCACTGCCATGAAAAGGCTGGTGGTGGGGAAACTTGTAATATGCTTGGCGGTGCCGCAGCGGCACACCGAACACATTGCTTCTGTAGACCGCCGTGCCACCGCTAGGGATCGTGGAACCTTGGCAGTTGCGGCGGTTCTCTGGAGGTCCTACCGCCATACTCATGATACGGCGTTCGGACCGCTGGTCTGGCAGTCCCCAACCACCACCGCAACTCCACAACAAGTTTGGCAGTCCCATGGACCGTCAAACTCGTAATCAACCCTGAGTGAGTCAGACTGAATTTAGACTGAGGCAGAATTGGTGAGATTAAGTGAGACTTGGTGAGTCAGTGACATTGACTGAGTGTGAATGAGTGGGAGAGGGTGAGATTTCGTAAGATTGAGCAAGACTGAGTGAGAATAAGTTAGACTGAGCATGATTAAGAATGAGTGAGAAAGAGTGATTGAGAATCAATGAGACTGATTGAGTCAGAGTGAGATTGAGTCTGAATGAGTGAGAACAAGTGGAACTGAGTGAGATGAGTGATGCTGAGTGAGTGAGTCAGAGTGAGTAAGTGAATTGGAATGAGTGAGAATAGGTCAGACGTAGTGAAACTGAGTGAATCAGGGAGAGACTGAGTGATATTGAGTGAGTCAGACTAGACTGAATGGGACTGAGTGAGTCATGGTGAGATTGAGTTAGTCAGAATGAGAGAGAATAAGTGGGACTGAGTGTAAATGGTGAGGCTAAGTGGGTCACAGTGAGAATGAGTGAGACTGCGTGAGTCAGTGAGACCGAGTGAGACTGAGTGAGTCAGAGCAAGTAAGCGTGATGGCAACTGTGAATAGGAGTAAGTGAATAGGAGTGAATGAGACTGAGTGAGAATGAGTGAGAGAGTAAGACTGAGTGCACACGACTGTGAGCTAACCGTCTGAGACCAAGTCAGGCTCACTCACTGGAATTTGAGCCAAGGATTATGCTCCACCACTTACAAAGGTCACCAGCACAACACCGCCCGGAGTGCCTGACTCCTGTTTTGGTAGTGCCGGTGTTGCTCATGGATGGTAGGTGTGGTGTCTGACTCCTGTTTTGGTAGTGCCGGTGTTGCTCATGGATGGTAGGTGTGGTGTCTGACTTCTGTTTTGGTAGTGCCGGTGTTGCTCATGGATGGTAGGTGTGGTGTCTGACTCCTGTTTTGGTAGTGCCGGTGTTGCTCATGGATGGTAGGTGTGGTGTCTATCTCCTGTTATGGTAGCGCCGGTGTTGCTCATGGATGGTAGGTGTGGTGTCTGGCTCCTGTTTTGGTAGCGCCGGTGTTGCTCATGGATGGGAGGTGTGGTGTCTGGCTCCTGTTTTGGTAGCGCCGGTGTTGCTCATGGATGGTAGGTGTCGTGTCTGACTCCTGTTTTGGTAGTGCCGGTGTTGCTCATGGATGGTAGGTGTGGTGTCTATCTCCTGTTATGGTAGTGCCGGTGTTGCTCATGGATGGTAGGTGTGGTGTCTATCTCCTGTTATGGTAGTGCTGGTGTTGCTCATGGATGGTAGGTGTGGTGTCTGGCTCCTGTTTTGGTAGCGCCGGTGTTGCTCATGGATGGGAGGTGTGGTGTCTGACTCCTGTTTTGGTAGCGCCGGTGTTGCTCATGGATGGTAGGTGTGGTGTCTGGCTCCTGTTTTGGTAGCGCCGGTGTTGCTCATGGATGGGAGGTGTGGTGTCTGACTCCTGTTTTGGTAGCACCGGTGTTGCTCATAGATGGTAGGTGTGGTGCCTGGCTCCTGTTTGGGTAGTGCCGGTGTTGCTCATGGATGGGTGGTGTGGTATCTGACTCCTGTTTTGGTAGTGCCGGTGTTGCTCATGGATGGGAGGTGTGTAAAGGTTGTAGACTGCCTACTGGTGTGCTCATTGGCTCCATGGTTTCAGTCACTTTTTTTTGTTTCATATTGTCCTCATTACGAGTCCTCCATATGTTGGTGCGGCATTACCAGGGAGCTGAAATTTCTGATTCCGGACAGTATATCACAGATTATGAGATACTATCCGCAAAATGGAGAATAACAAATTGAAACATGCACACCAGGTCCAATTATGCATACTGTCCCCTTCCGGAGGAAACAAATGGCCCAAATCCTCATCCTTTTTCCACCTGAGTGAACAGGTGCTAAATGGACAAAGAAGCTTTGTGTTGGCCTGTGGAGCAGTTGGTAGGGTCAAATGCGGTGGGTGGAGGGCAGAGTAGGTCAGAAGAGAGTTGGGGGAGCATTTGCAGCTCCATCTGTTGTGCAGGAGCAGGATAGGAGGATGCCGGGTGAAGTAGCTGCCTGCAGCCCCTGCAGCACTACATGTCGGTCTCAGTTCAGTGTCTCCGGAAATCAGGGTTGGACTGGCCTATGGGCAATCCTGCAATACGCAAAGAGCTGGTCTGACAGGTCAATGTGTGGTCCGGTTTTTTGGCTGTTTGTGGCCCTATTTTATGATCTGCTGGACCGATTTCTAATGTTGATTTTCCTGATATTAAAACAAACATTGCCTGCAGCAAGCTCAAATCTATGCAGTTTCCATACTCTTATACAGCATATCTTTACAGGTTCATAACTGCCCCCATTTGCGAAAATGGGCCACTCTTTATCTTTCTAATTCACTAATTAGTGCCCCTTTTATTTTGGTTCCCAGCCCTATTTTCAGTGGCGGGCAGTGACCCGCAACACTGGAGGGGCACAGAGCGGGCCGAGAGACAAACCCAGAGAGGGCCAAAAATGTAGTTTAAAAAAAAAAGTTTCCTCTCCTCCGTGTATTCTTCTTTCTTCTGCCATCAGCGTGATGGCACCTCATGAAGCCTCAGGCAACCCCCTTTTACAAATCCCGATGCTGCCCTCATGCTGCAGATGAGCAGCATCAGGATTGGCTGGAGCGGGCTGCCTTCATGCTCCAGCAGGCACAGGCGGCCTATGCCTGCTCTCCACCCAGCTGTCTGAGACAGCTAGGTGGAGAGGTTTACACTGCGCAAGTCAGGCTGTCCGTCGCAAGACCGCCGGCCAAAGTGACTTGCGCAGTGTAAACTGGTAGAGTGAGCACCACTCCCCTGCTGCCAGTCAGCAGCAATGCCCCGCCCCCAAACACTGCTCGGGCCGGAGCAGTGAAAAATAAAACGGTAATTCTGCTTATTACCATTTTATTTTTCACTTTTGCTGCGCTGGCAGTAGGGGGGGGGAGGGAGGGCGCTCCTCTGCCTTAATGGGGGGCCACCGCGGTTATTTTCTGTTCCAGTCTGACTCTACTGGGATGACCAGGTTTGGAGTTTGTGGATGCGGTAATTCTGGGTCTAGAGAAGAAAGCCATGTTGGACTCGTGCAAAGCGTGATGTCCCTGTAGATAACGCTCCTTGCCACTCGTAATGAGGGTCATGATCTCTCGGGATGTGATGAGTGCCTGTGGTCTCTAAAAGTCCATTTGTTCATAACAGTCACTCTCTCCTGTTCTATTTGTCACAGGATCTCTGAAGCTGGCAATGACTCACCCAGAGTTTTACTGGTATGTGGACGAGAGTCTAACACCTGAGAGCATGCGCAGTTCGCTGCTGCGTAGTGAGATCCTCTTTGGAGCACCACTGCCCGGTTACTACTCATTGGATGATCGGTGGGAAGAACAGCGCAGGAAGTTCCAGGACTTTGTCATCTCCTACGTGGCTGTCCTGGAGAAGGAGTCCACAAGGTGAGAGGTCAACAAGGCTCTGCCAGATGCTCAGAGATCAACATTATTGTTAGAATGTGAGTTGGATAGATGTTTATACACAATTTAGTCAAATGCAAAATATCTTCTATAATTTGGCATTAAAGTCCTGTATCAACAGTTACAATTAGCAAAAATTTCATTGATGAAGTAGTATTTTTTGTAAATAACATTTAAAGTGGTATGACTTCTTATAGGTTCAAATCAGTTTTATTTGCGGTATGTATTGACACTGGCAAAGGACAAAGGCGTAACTACTCTCCATAATGCCACAGTAAGTTGCATGACACACCTGGTCACCTACTGTTGGCATGCCACACATTTAGTAAAAAAATACTGATTGACAAAACAGATGACAACCTATGTTTAGTATTGAGCAAACATGACCTAACCCCGCCTCTGTGCTGTAGTGGATTTCACTGTAAAGAATTGTTGCAGCTAATTTAAAGCTCAGCACCACACAAGTTCCAGAGGTGTCCTAATCTTGAAGTAGGCTATAATCACAGTATCAAATAAGGTAACTGACATGTATTTGTCAAACCTTCCTATGCATAAGGGGAGGGGAGAAGTGCTGCCACAGTCTGTGCAAAACTGATTTGAAACTGAATGTACCAAATGCACAATATAAAGAAGCATTGACATTCAGATAGATGTGGCTTTTAACTGAAAGTGCCTGATTAGTCAATGGTGGGTTTAGGCATCATACATGCACTGTGTATATTCACCCTTACATTCATGCATCAGTTCATCCACCCACAGACCCATTGTTGCATTCACTCAATAAAATAAAACAAAGAAGGTGGTGACTGTCTTTCAATGGTGTTGTACACACTGCATCATAGTTTTAAAGTTTCATGATGGTGGCCACATTTAGAGGCAACATGTTGGCCATCTTGGAATGGTAAACAATACACTATGGATAATACTAGGCCAAGATGGCCACCCAGTTTAAAAGCAGAGGCTGTGCTGTATTCATAGCCTACAGATGAAAATAGCGTCAAGTGAGCAGCCTGGTTGCACTGTCTGGAGAGTTGAAATGTGCTCTGAAAAGCAAATAAATAAAAAAGGAAAAGGAAAGAAGTGAAAGGCGACCTATACAAAGAGAGGATGAAAAACGAAAGGACTGGCCCACCACCCATGACACTGAAGCGCACTCATGTGCAGGTGGATGCCCACATGTGATCAGGAAAAATGCCATTACTCATAGGGCAAAAGAGCCAATGGCTGAAGTGGGTTGACCCACTGGCCCATGCTGTATGATTTCATGGATGGAAGCAGAGTGTGAATGACACTTAAACAGACCAATAGCAGAAGAGGGTCAGGGGGGAATCAACAGACTCAGACGGGCCTGTAGGGCAATCTGGCAGTGCCAGAAGGGCTGGCCTGACAGATCAGTGTGTGGGCCATTTGTTTATCTGTTTGTGGGACTGTTTTAAGGTCTGGTGAGCCGAGTTTTACTGTTGCAAATTACCTATACACTGTGTCTTTACAAGTTCAAAATTTGCCTAATTTGTAAACACAGGCCACTTTTTTAGCTATCTGATTCACTACCGGAGGCCAGTTATATTTTCGGGCCCCGGCCTATCTTCTGTCCCAGTGCCATGCTAGTAAAAATGCTTTGCCTGCTACTGTAATCTGTGAGAGTCCATGTAACAAATTACATGTCTATGTGTTTTATCACAGAATAATAACAATCTGTTCCCTCAAGAGGTGGCTGCGAGATTTCCAAGCACAGATCCTGTTGTAATAGATATGTTTTTAGTTCTCTGAGGAAGGAATGACTTCTTTGATGCTGTGCGTGCATTATGTGGTAAAGAGAATCCTCTGTTTTCTTCAGTAAAGTTCAGGTGCTGTATGGTGGTACAGATCTCTTTGATTATGAAGTGAGGAAAACCTTCAGCAATGACATGTCCCTAGCCTTCATCAGCAGCAGCTGCATCGCGGTGCTAGTGTATGTCCTCACCTCCTGCTCAGGTGAGTAAAGAGAGCAAACAAACCTATGGAGGACACTGTGAGTGCAATGTATGCTTTCTATTCTGATGTATGATGGGCTGCTATTCGGTGAGAAACCTTTAGGTGAATGATGGGAGCCTTTCTACAGAGCTAGGTGCTGAGGTGTATGCAGGCCTCACTGCAGAATGAAACCCTGTAGTATATGAGGAATGTCTTTCTACAGAGCTTGGTGTTGAGGTATATCAACCTTTCTGCAGAGTGAATCAATCAGGATTTATAAAGCGCGGCTAATCACCCAATAGGGTATCCAGCCCTTTGCAGGTCCCGGAGGCTTATTTGAACAGCCAGGTCTTGAGGGCCATTCGGAATTCCGGAGAATGAAACATTGTTGTATATGACAGGAGCCTTTCTAGAGAGCTTGGTGCTGAGGGGTATGCAGGCCTCACTGCAGAATGAAACCGGGCAGCGTATATGAGGAATATCTTTCTACAGAGCTAGGTGGTGAGGGATACACAGGCCTCTCTTCAGAGGGAAACCTTGGGGTAAATGACGTGTGCCTCTCTGCAGGTCTGCCCTTTGAGGTGTGTGGCAAAAAGCACTTCACTGTGAAACCTTGGGTATGTGATGAGAGCATTTTACAGCACTGAGTATTGAGGTGTAAACACCTATTCAGAGCTCAGACTTAGGAGATGGGATTGATTATCCGTACGGCATGCGTTTTGGGGGCGGGGGCTCCCCCCGCTCTTACCTGCGGCCGTCGTGAGGCAGCAAACACAGGAATCGCAAGCACCCCCCCCACTATTACATGTGGCCGCCGCGGGGCGGCAAACGAAGAGATCGCCACGGGCAGCCAAAGGTCTAGCTGCTCCACTGACTGCTCCCCACACTCTTAACATATGCCCCCTCTGCTGGATCCCTAATGGGATAGCAAGGGTGCCCTGGGCCCTAATGCAAGCAAGGAACATGGCCTAAGTCCCTTGCTTTGGTAGTGAAAAACAGCCATAATTGGGATGCTCACTCAAGAGCCATGAAGCCACTATAGCTGCCGCATTAAAGATGCTTCGGTGTATCTTCCCCTGCTGCCCGCTTCTTTTTAAGCGCTGAAGGTGCTTGAGTGGTTGGTTTAGCATCTACAAAGAAACAAAATCCAGCCTGGTACTTTCAAATGGCCAAGTTGCTGTAGAGATTTATGGTTGGCAGTGGCACCGGCTAGACCAGTGGGACTCACTGGCTCCACAGTTACCACTGAGAACATGAGCTACCCATGACTTTGAGCCCCAGTAGCTTTAGAAACAATGAGGTTTGGGACCAGCCTTCCCATGGTTTCTAAATAAGACTACCAGACATGACCAACAGATCACAAACCCAAGACATTTGGTGAAGAGTACAAACCTCAGTGTGCCTCTGGACCTGCATGTGGGCACCATTTATTTTGCTGTGGGTACATGACGGATCAGGAGGGCCCAGATTTACTACATTGCAGTCATGGAAAGCGGCTCCACAGCTACTCATCCTCATATGTCCCAGGTCTCTTCTTAATGTAATTCTGGGATCCTGGACTGCAAGATCCTGGTGGCTTTTGGGTGCTCAGACCCTGTGATGACCTCTATGTTCGTTTCAATCAGCGGGGACTTGTGCTGGTCTGCACTTCACTAAGCAGTACAACTTTTCATTCTTCCGCGGAAGTCACAACAAAAGGGTTTCCTTCCAGAAAATATGGCTTATTGCCAGCCTTTGGGGTCTCTCATAAAGCACTTCTCTGTGCTGCTTCAGCCGGGCTCTCCTATCATTGTCCAAACTGAATACAATTTCCTTGGCCAAAAAGACAAGTATTTATCCACTTTTGAGGTAATGGCATTAAGTTTTAGTTCTTTTTTGCTGGCTTTTGGTGCAGACAGGATGAGCTCAGACTAATGAGAAAAGATTCAAAGTGGTTGTTAGATTTTAAGAAGAGAGTGTAAGCAAAATTTACCTGGTGAGAAATAGTGGTGGATGGAGCTCAACAGGAGAAAAAACAGGTTTAGCATGACAAATCTCCCTCAAGCCACACCCATGCGATGGTTTTGCTGGTCCACACATTGCACTTCACCCAAACTTTAAAGCAGTCAAGAACTGCAGCTATAGGGACTTGTTTGGATTTTATCTTTTACAGGTATAAAGAAGACTCCCTACCAGAGGTGAGAGTAAGAAGCATCTTGCGTCTGCACTAACTGTCACCAACAGCCTGTTAAGTCATTACTTGGTATGAGGTGGTTGAAGCGCCTTTGCCTGTAGTTGGGGTACCATTTCAAAACACACCCTAAACCAGTAGAACAGAGCTTCTACTTTCGAAAGTCAAGGAAACTGTGTTGAGTCCAGGACATGAAAAATAAGGCAGGCCTGGAAACGAGCGAACATGGGAGGATGGCACAGACTTTCCAAGCCACACTAAAGCTTCTTTCCTTACATGGCAGTCAGATTTACAGCCAGATTTACAGAGAGAAACCTTGGGGTTTATACTGGGGACATCTGCACAGGGCAGGGTAATGCGTTGTATGGCAGGCTGGTCTTCAGAATGAAACCTTTGCTCATATAATGGCAGCATATCTACATAGCTGGATAATGGGGTGCATAATGGGTACATCGAAGTCTGTGGCAGGCTATTGTTCAGAATACAACCTTGCCATAATCAGAATCTGTTTATGACTTGGTTCAATTACAAAACTGTATATTTGGCTACTGTCCCTGTTCTTCTTTGACCCATTTTTCTCTTTCTGTGTCTTTGATTGATAGAGGCTGTTTTCACATATTTTAAACCGTGTCTGAGTGCAGTAGAAAGCCTTCCCCTAATTGAAAAGTCTGTCCTCCCATATCATACACTGTATCTGTGTGCAGCTGACTGTCTGTCTCATCCTTTGTACAGCTTCCCAATTCTGTGTGAAACAGACATTTCATGCACTCCTTCCTGTGTCTGGGATTGATCGCCTCTCTAATTTCCCAATCTTTCCTTTGCGTTAACAATCTCCCCCTTCTATCCCTTTCCCTCTCTGTGCGGATTTCCTCTTCTCTGAGGTCTTTGCTTCTCTCGCTGCAGTGTTCCTGTCCTTGTTTGGCATCGCCAGTATTGGCCTGAGCTGCCTGGTTGCCCTTTTTCTCTATCACGTGGTGTTCGGGATCCAGTACCTGGGAATCCTCAATGGCGTGGCAGCCTTTGTGATGGTTGGAATCGGTAAGTCGGTGCGGTCTTCAGGCAGCTGCCCTGAGGTTGAATGCGGGACTCAGCCTGGGAACACTGTCAGTCTGGCCCTCACATCTGTTCATACTTGACATGGCCAACAGGGGAATCCAGAGAAGCGCAGGCGGCTCCCTATGTAACTTTACAGGGTATGATGCTGCCCCACTTGGACCACAGACTAGAAAAGGACATCATTTCATAACGCATCAGGAAATTAGGGAAGAAATTACCTTAAACAGGTGACAAGGCAAGACATTATCACACTTGAATTACACAGCGGATGATTGCCTCACTTGGGCAACACAACACAATATGATCTCGGTGTGTCAGACAGTATGAAAAGAGTAAAATACGCTTTTTTTGATTCCCACCCTAGTTCCACAATTCCTCTCACCCTCCCTCTGACACCCAACCTTAGGCTTGGCACAATCACAACACTTTTCTCCAACAGAATTGGTGTCCAGCAGAAACACACTGCAGCTAAAGCGGTGCTGTCCTTCGACAGAAACACAGTCTGCAGGGACAATTAGATGGTGAGACTAGCAGCTGAGGTGTCAATCAATATTGAGATGTCTTAGTTTTGGGAGCTCCAGTCGCATCCATAAGAAATATGTGGTAGTCTTTGTGCTGCCACAATGGCAAGTGTGGACAAAGGTGATTTCTTTCTAAAATATTATCAGGTCGCACTGGAATTTTACTACGTACATGTCCTATGGGATACAGTATGGAGTATTAACCCTAAGAACATGCCTCACTTTACCACAAAAAGAAATGGCATCATCTAAATTACACAGCACAGCCTGGCCTTCTTCGGCTAAACAACACAAAGTAAGCTCACTTGAATAACAAAGCTGCAAAATTAAAGTGCAACAATGTAGTAATTAGAAACATTACTAAAATTAGCAAATTTGCAAAGACCATTAAGGAAACCAAACAGGATATAACATCTTGTATCTCAAACATGGAAGATGGGACACTTGGACTACATTGCAGGGAATTATGCCACTCATTAACAAGTAAAGAAAACACTCTGCATAGTAGTAAATCAGCAGTAAACTATCTAGCTTGGATAACACAACGCGATTTGGCTTCACACAGAAGTGAATAAACCACGTGTGCAACACTGAATCCTGTGAAATATGCTGCAGGATAGTCTGCAATGACTTCATTTCACTAAAAAGGACTGATACTCACTTGGGTAACATGATAGGAAATGACCTCCTTTCACACAGCAAGGTATGGCCTAACTAGGGTTACAAAGCAAGAAATTACCATACTGCCTTGGGAAACATCCTTCACAACGCGGGCATTACATCGCAATGCCTTTACATCGCGGGCATTACAACGCAAGTCGTTACAACGACTTGCGCTGGATGGCGCTCTAACCTAATCGAATAGTATGATTTACTATTCCAACACCTTCCCTACTGTATGTAGACTGGAGTTGGAATAGTAAATCATACTATTCCTAAGTCCAGCACCCTCCAGCGCAAGTCGTTGCAACGACTTGCGTTGTAACAAACGCGATGTAAAGTACCGCGTTGTAAATGTATGCGTGGTAACGTCATACATTCTACTGCCTTACCATGCCAGGAAGTGAAGTCCTTTATATTACTCAATAGGTTATACCCTTTCCGGTCACAAAGCTTGAAATCGCTTTACTGAAATAAATAGCAGGTAAGGATGTCACTGGGGTAACACAGCAGGAAATTACCCCTTTTAGTAGTACTGCAGCATGTGACGTCAGTTAGTAGCACCCTGGGGTATTTCACCAGATCAAGCATCTTCTGACATGTCCACTTTTGACCTGAGTGCAAGATGTCAGTGGTGTTTTTCTCCATGAGGAAGAAGTGCTTGCCTTGCTTCCCAGATGATTCACTCCTGTTCTTCTGATTGTGTCCCTTTATGCCCGACAGGCGTGGATGATGTCTTTGTGTTCATTAACACATACCATCAGGCCGCCCACCTGAGAGAACCACAAGCACGGATGATCTACACGCTACAGACGGCGGGGAAGGCAACATTCTTCACTTCCTTCACCACTGCTGCCGCCTACGCTGCAAACATCTTTTCTCAGGTCTGAAAATATACACACAAGACACCTTCTTACAGTGGCAGATGGCCGAGAGAAGCCTGCAACAGAGTTGAGAAAAGTAGCACCGCATTAACAAGGAAGAAGGAGGCATGAGGGACCACTTAGAAAGGAGAAAGGAAGCGTGGCATACCCTTTAGAAGAAATTGCAGGTCTGGCCCAACTCACAGAGCAGATGAGAGAAATAACGCTACCTATGAAAGATATGGGAGTCACGACAATGACAAAGGAGATGGGAGAATAGTCATTATCCTTTGGGTAGATGACTGGAGTGGCACTCCTTTCAGGAGATTGATAGTAATGGCATAACCTGTACAGGAGATGGCACAACCCATAGCAGAAATGAGAGTTGTGGCACTGATTGTAGAGGAAATAAGAGGAATGCCACAACTGATGAAGGGACGAGCAACATAGCACAAAATATGGAAGACATTGAAAGGGGTTGCGCAGCTCAAAGAGAAAATGGGAGTAGTGGGACATCCCACCAAGGAATAGGTACACCATTAACAACATAGATGTGAAAAGCACAAATACTTCAACATCTGCATGCTGAGTATTGGTTCATAGTAATGGGCAGAGAGTCGGCTTATGTGTTCCCCAGGTGTCTTTCCCTAATGGTATGATTCTTCTGTCACTGACCCCGAATGGCTGCTGCCTCGACAGACACTTGGGTTCCAGTCATGGATAGCGGGTATCTCTCTGTGTGTGTCTGGTGCCAGTTGATAACCGTGGACAGTGAGCGTTACTAGTCATGAAAAGTTTTAGGTAACGCTGGTTCATTGCAGTGGACAGTGGGTATTACTAGTCATGAATGGTGGATGCCTCTAAATACATGGGGTGCCATAAGTCATGGATAGTAAGTCTCAGGTCATAGTTAGTGAGTCTGTAGTCAAGAATAATGAGTCTCTAAACAAGGAAAATTGATCACTATTCATGTATAATTGGCTCCTAGTGGGTCTCTGAAGGTGGATGGTAGGTCTTAAGTCTTAGGTAAATTGTCTCCAGTCAAAGATAATCTTTGCCCTGGGAGAAATCTTAAGTACACCAAAGCAATTCATGTCCTTTCTGGAACTTTGCATTACGCTTATTATGCAAAATTCCCAAAATTATGCCATTATGCCACATTGCATAATTATGTGTCATTTCATGCAAAATGTTACCATGAGCGCTCAGGAACAACGTGAACGGTCAAAATGCAAGCAGCTGTTTCTCACGACACGTGTGTTTTTGCTATTTTTTCAGCGTGAAATGTAGCCTTGCATCAAACATTGATGCATTTCACACTAAAATTTAGTGCTTGGTGATGAATTTGCATTTTCTGTAATTACCCATAATGTCACATAATTTTGCTGAAATTTCACATAATTAAGTGAAAGTAAATTGCGTATATTTTGCACAACCCTATTTTTAAAAGTCACATTGCACCTCTATTCATAGGAAATTGTTCTCCTGCAGTGGCTAGTAGGTTAGTTAAAGATAATGGTTGTTTAATGGGTCTTTAGTCATAAATAATGTTACTCTAGCCAGAAATGTGCAATTGGCTGAGTAAAAAAAACAAATTACTTAATAAACAAATCAACTTTATAGAATACAAATTCTAAGAAACCATTGCAGTTCTGGGCGAGGAGTTACTCCCTTCTCTAATTCCCTTGCTCACATTACCTCTCCCTCCATCAATATTCTCCTCCTTTCTCCCTTATTTTCTAGGGTAAGACAACCCCAATTCTCCTCATTCACTCATCTTTAAATAAGTTTATTTCTTCCTTTCTTGTTTCTATCTTTTCGCACTTTGTTATGTAGACCCTCTGCTATACCCTCATTCTTCTTCTTTAGCCTTTCCCTACTCTGCCTCACTCTACCTTTGTGTCTTTGCCTTATTTTATCTACTAATTTATTAAAACTGTTTCCTAACTGGGATTTGCTATGGGGCCCACAAAGTTTTCTTTAAAAAGCAGATTTTTAAGTAACTAGCCCGTTTCAAGCCATATTCATGTACTTTATTATATATTATAAAAAGTTGTACGCAGTGTGACCTCATGAAGTGTATGTATGTATATATAAATATATATATATACTGTTCCAAAGTTAGGTGAGCGCGCTCTCAGGATATAGCACAGACAATCCAATTGTTTGCAGGAAACTGTTTAATAACACACCGCGTTTCGACTGCCCAGCAGCCTTGGTCACATGTGTTTACACCACCACTAGGGTGTCCTTAAAAGTGCATAATAAACATAAATGAGGTACACATAAGGGTCTAATGATTCGGCCATATTGGACTGGTGTAAAAGTTATTAGTCAAAGACAAGTTAAAGCCTAAACTTGGTGCAAAATAATAATAGTCAAAAGAAATCAGACCAGATTACTACTCTTGTATACACATATCAAATAAGCACCATAGTGGTATGATGCAAAAGGTCATGCACTTATAAGCATTATTGGCAAGGTGCCTCAAAAGTAGGAATCATAGGTAGACGGCAGAACATCGGCAGAAAAATGAGGGCAAAGGCAAAGTGCCTGTACACTGCCGTGTCGCTGAATCACATACTCCTAGTACGGAGCTGGCCCAGACCAAAATGTAAAAATGTGCACCATAAGTGTTGGACAAGTGCCCAGGCTTTCAAGCCGGCAGTGTACAGGCACTATGCCTTTACGCTCATTTTTCTACCGATGTTCTGCCAATGAATCCCCCCTGAGTGTGTGAAAATAAACATTGTAAGTGCAGAACTTTGTCAGCAAAAAGTTACACTGTCCAATGTGCCCTTTATTTTCTCATTTTATAATGTGGTGTTAAACCTACTTTAAAGTGCCAATGTACAAATTTGACATAATAATTATAACATTATTGTATAAAACATATTTTAAACATTAGCACATTATCCCCAATAAAAATGCACATTTCGCATAAGATTGACTGATTTATCTACAGTCTCAGATAAGTAAAGAATACTAAACGGAAGACATAATGAGTAACGTGTAATATGGTCCTATAATGCCCTGTCGGGGTTCAGGTAACATTTATAAATACCTTCAGCCTCGTGGTTTATAAATGGCAGCAGAACACGCAATGGCAGTATAGGCTCATTTTACACAATTACCCGTTATGCATTCACTCTCAAATTATAGGCTCTAAAAATGGGTTTCATGTATTTTGCTTTTTTATAAATTGAAATCCTACATGTGGAGTCACCTTGTTGAATACCTGGCGGGCGGGCGGCCTGTAGGAGAGACAATACCCAAGTTGGGTCCAGGGGGATGTAAGAGGTTTGAAGGAGGGCCCTGCTTGGTGATTGAATGGTGACTAGCAGGTGCTTGCTGGGAGCTAACGTTGATGGGAGTGTTCAGATTTTGAATTGTCTTGAAAGCCTGGGTGAGAAAGCCCATAGCTGGTCCCTTACCATTGTATATAATTGGCCTCTAGCAATAGTTAATGCACCCCTGGTGGTGCAGAGGGCACACCACCTTGTTACCTGACTATAGTTTGGGTTCCTCTGTGCAGATTCCAGCAGTCCATGACTTTGGCCTCTTCATGTCACTCATCGTCTCCTGCTGCTGGGTAGCGGTGCTGTTCATCATGCCGGCTGCCTTGGGAATCTGGAGCATCTACATTGAACCACTGGAAGGCGCGTGCCAGGGAAGGTGAGGCGTGGGATTGGGATCAGACATCTCGTCATTCGGAGGAGTGTGTAAGGTCCCTGATACCATTTATCAGGAGCATCGGTATAAACTAGACATACTGAATCTGACTGATGAAGGCCAGGTAACAGTTTTTGAGATCATACCTGTATAGCACAGATAAACCGTGCCCAGTGTATCCAAGCACTGTTGTGTCTTCCACCCAATAGATGAACGACATGGTCATGCTTTACACACGTGAAGATCATATAAGGAAAGTTCGACAATAGACACACCATATGGATATTGATAAACATACTAAGCAGCAGCAGTCTCTTCCTGCCTTCTCACGCTGTACAAAGGCAGATGTAGCTACTCGTTTTTTTTAGCTTTGTATGAGTCGCACTTAACAACGTTTGTGAAGTTTTACAAGAGAACTTTCGTAGCTGCATATTGCCCAAATTCTCAACTGTGGACATCTCTATTCTCAAAGTATATTCCTATGCCTGAAAGCACTTTTTGTGCTTGTTGTCTTCACCCTGACGTTTTGGATGATACTGTGTGCCAGGTGGAGTTGCATTTCCCTATATCGGTGTATTCTGTGTGTATGTCTTAATTCGTGCAATGGTATGTGGGATTTATTCTATTGTTTGTGATTGTGTAGTTGTTATAGAGGTGTGGTACCAGAACAGTGTAGTCAGAATATCGTCTGACATAAATTTCATGTCCTAAATATTGTAAACAAAAATATCGCCCTATTGGAGATAATAATAGTAAATGTACCCCAAGAGGGAGCGGGACCATATTTTTGAAAGCAATAATTAGGACACAATTTATACCTGACTACTAGATAACATGCAACCGTTGTGAATGAGTGTCTCTCTCCATGCACACCATACTGTGATTTGTTGGGCTTGAATTTTGATGTGAAAGTTTTCTCTACTTAAAGGTCTTGTCCCCCTTTAATGTATGTTCTGCCTTGTTTGTTATGCACATTTGTGGCACATTTGACTTTCTTTGTTAGCTTTCGGTGTTATGCAGCAACGTTTTGTAGCATGTTTGTCTGTATGCTGTGACAAAATATTTGCAAATGACTCTGTGGGTGTTTGATTTTTCTTTTGTCAGTGTGTAAATATAAATTTCGATCATTTTAGATTTTCCAGATGTCTTGATCTATGTTTAGGTGGCATGTTAGCATATTGTTCTGACTGCTTAATTACAGTGCTGATTTCCTGGGTTGAACGAGGCCATCCAAATAGAATGCAAAAAATATTTTGGCTACACCTGACATGCATACTTCATCCTTGCTATATATGTGTGTGTGTGTTGAGGTATCAGTTACCTTGCACGTGTGTGTGTGTGCGTGTGTGTGTGTGTGTGTGCATGTGCGTGTGTGTGTGTGTGTAAAATCAGGCAAGATTCTTAGGTAAGGCATGGTGATAGTTCAGTACCCTTTCACTGAAGTGTGTCTTAAATGTCCTCTCTGAGGTGTATGTGAACTGCTGTAACTATTTTCATCTTTTTATATCTGAGATGAGATTGTGGTTGGATTCAATACTATTACTAAGGTGTGTACAGGAGGTGATGAAATAGCCCAGATGAGTCAGTATGTGGGTCTGGGTGCAAGTGGGCAATGTCAGGGTTTCCCTGACTCTAGCCATTGAACAGGTGCACTTTTCTTAGCTGACCCTATCAGGAATCATCAGCACACAGGAGTCTCTTACGAGTGGCTCACTGCAGCGCCTCTTAGGAGAGTTGAAACTGCCCACCTTCTACCCACGTGATGTAAAAGCTGTGTCTTCCCTTAATGCACTGTTGTGCCATCTGCTTCATTTTCCTTTGTTTGGGCAAACAACCACAAAGCTCAGGTCACCATTACATCAAGTGAAAGACCAACTTGGATATGCGGACTACCAGACTGGGATTTAAGGAGAAACACCAACCAGTTAGACTTTACCTCCAGATCCTGTAGGTTGTAGAGAACTTTTTGAAGTTTCAAAATTGGTATTGCATCTTCTCCCTTCTTGCCCACGACCACCCAAACAAGACTTGCAGTGGTTAAACTGGACTCTGGAGCTCCCTTGACTCTTCACGGTTGCTGTGGTAGAGGTGTCAAGAGCTTGTTTTTTTTTACAAGCAATGGTTTAAAGGTTATTAGTTACAATAATAACAGAAATAGCACCAATGTTAATAAATGTCATTATGTTGTCCAAGGTATTATTTTTTTACAATAAACATCTATGTTAATACACATCAGATTAGGTCAAGCCCAAATGAACTCCTATAGAGAAAACCAGATTTTTCTAGCCCTAATCATTCCAGGGATATGACCCCAAACAACTTTGACCTCTACCACTCCCATAGAAATGCATAGGCCAATGGTATCCACAGGGGTATTAGGAAGCTCTTTACTTAAGTACCTGCATGGAAGGAATGACCAAATATCATCCTATGAGCCAACGCTGTGCTATGGCAGAACTAACATAATAGTTCCAGAGCATCTCTCGCTACCACTTTTACAATGTAAGGCTAAGTGTGTGGTTAATAAGAGTTATGGAGTGCTTAAAAATATGGTTGCTGTTTACTGTATGAGGTTGAGACTTCTGGGTTCAGCTTTTCATAGATGTATGAAACTTTAAATCATTTTTTTTTACATAAACAGGAATTTTTGTCATTTTTTGATTAACTTCATAGAACTCCTAGGGTTTTTGAACCTAAGTTAGCTTCTAACTAGGGACCACAGGAGCCACAAAAACATGGTTCCTGGTCATCAACCTCCAATTTTGGTGGTTCCTTTGATATGCTTAGAGGGTCTGGTATCTAAGAGTTTAGGACCACATGAACACAACCTGGGCCTGATAACAGCAGTCTGGATTTGTATGTACCCCAGTGGTGTCCTGAGCTATTAGGAGGTTATTGTCAAAGGGCTCTGTGAGGTCATAGCTTAGTTCTAGATTGTCTTGATTGCTTTTTTCCCTGACAATTGAAGTCCTTCCAAGTTCTTAGTTCTTGTTGTCATCCAACAGAGATCAAAAGTTGGTTGTAGTGCACAACAGCAACCTCTTGCAATAGTAGGGTCACTGGCCTCTTCTCAATGCCCTCCAAGGGTAGTATGTCAGCTGGGGAATGATAGTTCAGTGAGGCATCCTTAATGGAGAAGTGGGCAAAGCAAATACTTTAAAAATGGGTCTTTTTGACCGGGATATGTCACCACTTCTAACTGAAAAGTTATTTACAATTGCGTTGGTGAGAGTGCACCCTCAAGACTGGATCACACTCCTGCTGGTTCACCTGCCCACTGCTTCTGGGACTAGCTGGTTGGTCCCTTTTGAGGTTTGGATGGGGCTGCTGGGCAGGCTAGTCCTCAGCTGACTCTGGCTTCTCTTGGGCTGAGGGACTCCCAGTTCACCAGGCATGTATCAGGCAGACAGAAGCGAGTTAGGGTCCAGGGGTCAGGATTCATCATACATCTTGTCCTCAGCTGGAAAAAAAGTGGGCATCATGCCAGGTCTACACTATGTTATGAGTTCAGGTCTTAGGTTTTCACAGGAATTCATGCAAGTGTTTATATCAGGGTAGAGATCTGAGGGGAAGGGCATAGCTCCTAACCACAAAGGAACATTTAGCAAGTTTAAAGGTCTCCGGGCAGTCAGGGTGGAAAGCATTTTCTTGGGTGTCTTAAATGGCAAATTGGAGGGAGCTAGCTTGACTGGAAACTTTGTATATTCCAGCCTATTAGCTTCAGAGGAAAATAATTTCTATTCACAAATTGTAAATTCAGCATAACTTGGAAGATGGTCTTACTCAAAGCACTACTGATGAGCTACTGACTGGTGTTTCCCTCTAGGTAGGATTTTTCTTGTTCTACTGGAGACATTTTCCCACACACTTGAGGTAAATGGACAAGACCATTTTATATATGACTGAATTGATTCATGTGGGGGCAGTAAGTGTCACCACTAAATATAGCCAATTGTTTCCCCCAAAAGCTACTGATGGACTGCTACCCACCAAGATGTCTTTATATACCCTTCAAAGGAGGTTGCTATCTCGAGGACCAGGTTACACAGTTACGGTTAGGCATGGGGCATCAAGGAGGAAAAATTACTAATAAATCAGAGTGGAACTGCTGCCACTTCAGTTGTAGATTTTCGTTCTTTGTTCACTTGTGTGTACAGCATGTAGTATGGCTACAACAGTAGTGACTAGGTAGCGCCCTTACTATGCCACAAATTCAGGGGACTAGTGCAGACCCAAGGACATTGAGGACTGCTAAGGAACCTGAGCACCCTTGATGTGGCTGTTGGCATAAGCATCTCCCAGCTGGACAATTTGTGGCCTCATAGGCCCAGTGTCCCTTGGCTGTGCTGCTTGCAGTTCCCAAAACTGGAATAGAATCACCGAGATATGCAGAATACGAAAGGGGGGCTTAACGTCCCTATATACCCACATTTTTAAAATCTAATTCTTTGTGTGTCTGAGCCAATGTAATGAGAGAGGTTTATCAACAGCTAACCAAAGTTTTAAATTTCCTCACAAGTCGTTTAATATAAAATGGTTCTGAAAGGAGTGTCTGTTGTAAGAGATACCAGCAATTATACCTAATGTTAAACTTGTATCTCTTCTTTCATCAGCTGCCAGCAGAAATGTTTAAATGCCAGGGAACCCCGGCTGGCGGGGGAGCAGGGATCTCTGCCCATCCATGCTGGAATCCACTACCTGGATGATGACATCCCTCTCCTCTCAGCGGATGATGAGACAGGTATGAACTTTACATGTACCAGACACAAAAATGGCAGTCTGAGGAGAAGGCCACAAAGAGAGTCTGCCTTCCAGCACTCCAGTTTTCACACCTAGACATGCTGCAACACCAGCACCTACAATAGGAAGAATACAGGGCCCAAAAAGTACCCTTTCTGCAGCCTTAAGTGTATTCTGAGCGCATGATGTGGTGTTCACCGGGATCTAAAATGGAATTGGATTCCGGATATGTGCCCTGTGGCACAGAGCACATTAAATATTATGTTTCCCAAGGAAATATAACATCCATGGTTTTATTGTACTTATTACTTTCTACATTTTGCATAAATACATTTAATTTTTCTTTCCTCTTTGTAATAGGGTAGTGGTCTTAGTAGTCACTGAGTATGAAGTACATTCAGTATTTTTAAGCAAAATCACATTAGGATTAAAAATCTGGGACATAAGAAAGCTAAGACACCCACTTCACAACTCCCATTTCATCTAGAACCCCTCCCTTTTAACATAAATCTTGGAGCTGTGAATATATCAACAGAAGAATGGGTTTAACTATCTTAGCTATGTGTTACATGTGGGAAAGTTGACCCGAGCCCTCCCCACAAGAGAAGATGTAAGCTGAGGGCATGTGTCGATACATATACCTAGGTGCACATAAAACAACAGGATGATATACAAGTTCAAAACTGTAGTGTAGTGCCTCCATCTTAACTGTAATGCAGAATAGTGTAAGCAGTCCAGAAATATTAATATTAACAGGAGCTAAATTGTCAAGAGTGTGTTCAGTGCTGCTAAATGAAATTGAGTGTAAATATTATTAAACACAAATAATGCAAATGTCAACACCGTTGTGTAATTTAACTAAAGTAAAACATTTCATAAACAAATGTGCAGCCATGTGTAATAAAGATATACTTACTCCATTTTATACTTCTAAAATACCTAATTAAATTATTTTTACATTCATATTAAAGACTTTGTAGTTCAGTTAGAGTCTTGGGTTCACCTAATGTGGTTAACTGTGTATTTCCCTGATGCAGGCTTTTTTTGGGCTTGTAGATTATTTGGCTTTCATTTAGATAAATAGTCTTGCCACTGATTTAGTAAAAGCACTTGTAAAATCTTCAGTACCGAGTTGATTTTAAATATACTCTTATAACACTAGTGTGAAACCCTGAAAATGTCTTTTCAATCTTCTTGCATTTACTTAGCTGTCATGCAGTCTGCATTCCCTGTGCAGGCTTTTTCACATCATTTAGTATGTTCCTTTTAAGTAATAAATATATTTCTATTGTGGATCTTTAAGCGATATAACATTGACAAGCCTACACTCCTTTGTCAGAGTTGGAACTCCAATACGCAGAGATAATGAGCTATGCACTGGCGTAGCAAGGGGGGGGGCGGAGGGGGCGGTGCGCCCGGGCGGCACGAGTTTCGGGGGCGGCGGCGGCCGCAAAAATCATTGCCAGCACCCCCCCCCCCCCTCAGCGCGGCGGCAAAAGGCAGGAGGGCAGGGACCGCCACGGGCGGCAGAGTGCCTAGCTACGCCACTATGGCTCTCCTGACCTTTCTTCAGCTTGCAGTGACAGCGCACACCAATAATAGAAGCCATTTATGCTGAACATTTTTCAGCTTCAGTGCTTGGAGCTCAGAAAATAATGCCTTTTCTTCAGCCTGGAGCCGAGCAACCTTTTTTGAAAAGTTCCCAGTCTTATTGGAGTGCTCCACTTTTCTTTGTATTTTTGTCCCGCTGTCACTCCTTCTCTCCAATTCCAGTGACTTCAACTGTTTCTATCAGGTCCTAATATCCTGTTCACACACAATCAATCCATGTCCCATTAATCACTTATGAAATTCTAAGGGCCTCATTTATGAGGCCCCTTGCGCCGCCGAAACGTCACTTTTTGTGACGTTCCGTGGTGCAGGACCCTGCTCCATATTTACCAGGCAGCACTAAGCCACTTTTTTTGGCTTAAAGCCAGTGCTTTAAATGGGCCGGTACTCACCGGTACTGAGTACCGGCACTTCTTAAATTTACCGAGTCGAGTACCGGCACTTCTCCACTGTCAAGGAGAGTACCGGTACTCAGGGTCAGATTAGAAGGTGGGCAGCTGCGTGCCGTTTGTTTGGCAGCATGTTGGCCGTTGCCTTATTTATTCAGGTTTGGCAAGCTGCCCGATGCGGCCTCTGCTCCCTTCCTACCCAGATGGAGGCTCTCCTTGTCCTCATCACCCCCTGCTGGGTCCGTGGAACGCAGACACAAAGGGTCATTTTCACCCCTTGGCCTCCCACTGGGGTGTGACTTTCTTTGTCCGGACTCTTTTGCCCTTGCGATTCCACCCACCCCGGGCGCTGGGACATTAAGTCCATGATGGGCGGTGATGATCGAGGTGGCGAAGAAGGCTTAAGCAGCCTCCCTGGTGCCCAGGTGAGGGGGGGGGGAGTTCAACTGACCTTCCCATCGGAGGCCAGTACTGTCAATTATCTGAAACTGTTAAAGGTTACCTTCGAAAGGAAGCAACGTTGCTTTTCCATTTCCCGCATGAGGCCCGTACACTTCTCTTTATTTTAGCCTCTGCCAGATTTTGACACTAACAAAAGGGACAGTTCTACCCATGTCTGTACTCAGGGCCGGCTCTGCATGGCGTTCCTGATTGCTAGTTTATATTGTTTTTAAAAGCACCCGCTGCAGTGTTCCTGACCTGCAGCAATTTTTAGCCAACAATAAAAATGTCAAGTTAACTCCGGTGATTGACGCTGTTCCTGGAGAGAGAACGAAGTTTTTGTCTAGTGGAAGTTTTGACTGGGGGATGTTTTGATTCATCTTAAGGTAGTGCAGAGGGTTAATGTGCCTGGGCAAAGACTGTGTACCATGCAAATCACGAAGTGAACATAACATAAATATTTCGTCAGAGACTACCTTTTGTTACTTGCAGCTTATAAGTTAAAATGCTAAAAAAAAACGGAGCTATTTACTGTCATCAAAGAACTGAAATGCAGACTTCAAATATAGATTAGAGCGTTTGATTTTTCCCCCAGACTTTCAATATCCTAATGTTGTACAAAGTGTTGATTTGGGTGTAAATCAATTCCAATTATTAAAGATAATCGCCAACCATGGTCTTACATTTTAAATTCTGAGTTTGTGCTTCTCCAGACCAAGCACCCGTAACTATACTACCTACCAGTATGGATGACATATAAATCCTACCACTCTGTCATATGGAACTTTTCCTATACATTGATTTACACACATATGATTGAGTAATGTGTGTGCAATGTAAAGTGCTCGGACACCCTTCACTTTTATGAGTGACACTATAAAACTAACTCGATGTATCTGAGAGAGAGTGGTTATGGAGACTATTAAGGGGTGGTGGTAGTGCGGGAATCCGTTGCGCAGGAGGTCATTGGGGGAGCGCCAGAAACCATTGTCGCACTGGGCGCAACCAGTGCTAAAGCCGGCCCTGCCAGTATTGTTCTTCCCCTGCTGGACTCTGCACATACTGGGACCCTCCAGTGCTCACTGCATGCCACTGCAAGCTCTACGGCCGTGGGGCCTCCTGCCGAGGGGAGAGGAGGGAAAATGGGGGTGAGTGAAGGTGAAGAGTGAGGGGGAAGGAGCAGAGTTTAAAGTAGGAAACGGTAGAGAGGCAGAAGGGGTAAGTGCAGACAGAGATATGGAAGGGATCCAGACGGCTGTGGAAAGAGGTAGAGAGGCGCGGAGAGGGCAGATTAGAAATAGAGTGATGAGACAGAGTGATAAGATGCAATAGGGGTAAAGAGAGTGGGACAGAATTAGCTACAAACGGGAGAGAGGTGAGTGCGAGAGGGATCTCGAGGTTAGAGATGTGGAAACAGAGAGTGTGTGTTTGAGAGGAACAGAATCAGGAGGTATTTGAAAAGAAATGCATGGAATGCTTGTTTGTATGTGTGCAATCTTAAATATTTAAGGATTGCGCCAAATGCAACCAAGTAGGAATATTAGAAATATTATGATATTAAGAAGCTGCAAATATTAGAAAACAAGGAAACATGAACATTTGGTGTTTCACCTTCATTTTGTATAACGAGTTAACACATTTTGTTTGGATTGATACATTTCTCACATGTTTTGTTCTGTCCCGCAACCGGTGTAAGCGCCAGAGTCTCTCTCGTCCTAGAGCACATTGATTATTAGCCTTAAAGTGCTAAAAGTACTGATGATGGCTTGGCTCATTCATGGTTTTAGTTGTTAATCTGCATATATGGAAAGTTTGAGACCACTAACCAGGACAAAGCAAGGACAACATGAATACTCAATAGAAGTGTTTTTGTATCATGTCTAACTCCGCCTCTAACCCTGCCCACTAGCCACGCCCCTCACTCAATTTAACGAGTACCTGCACTTATTTTTTCCCATTTAAAGCACTGCTTAAAGCTGCTTCATAAATATGGCTCGTTAAAGGGGCGTGCAATGGGTGTTGCTGGGGGCGTTCCCAGTAACATCCATGGCTTTTTGACACTGCCCCAGATTTATGAGAAATCGTGAATCTGAGGCAGGGCCAAAAACTTAGGGGCATATTCACGTTCCCTGGCGCATCCCTGCATATCAGCAGGGATGCGCCAGGGAAAATGCGTCACGCACGTTTACCCTTGCGCCACGTCCGATGCGCCGCATTTACAATGCGGCTCATCGTGGCGCAAGGATAAGCAGATGCGTGACGCATCTGCCGGCGGAAGGTTGGCGCAGTGCTGAAGTTGTGTCGCAAGCGCGACGCAACTCCAGCACTGTTCCAACCTTCCCTATCCCTAACATGGTGCGTCAATCCTTACGCCTGCTTGAAGCAGGCGTAAGGATTTGACGCACCAGCTGCCGGAAAGTGACTGCGTGAAATCTTGTAGATTTCACTGCGTCACTTTTCCGAGGCGTTCCTGCGCCGGAACGCCCCCTGCGCAGGTTTCATGTGGCGCAGGGTTTACTACGTGACGCATCTCCCAGATGCGTCACGTTGTAAATATAGCGCAACGCGGCGCATGGTTTGCGTCGCCGCTGCGTCACATGCGTGACGCAACGGCGGCGCAAAAGTGGCTCAAGGGGCTTGTAAATATGCCCCTCACACCTCTCCAGGGGAGGCGTAAGGGAGGCACAATGAGGAGAAATATCTTTATTTCTCCTTGTTTTTTCTTTTTCTGTGTGTGCCGCATTCTGCAGCACACACAGAAAAAGGAAAAAGCCTCTTCTGATTGTTTCTGTGCAGGAAGGTTTCCCTTCCTGCACAAAAACAATCATCCATGCAATGCAGGCACCCTTGCACCATGGAGCAAAGGTGCCTGCGTTGGCGCACAGCAGCCCATTGTGCACCAGCGCAGGGGAAAAGGACAGGAATGCGCTGTATCTGATAGATATGGCACATGTCTGCCCTTTTCTTTTACCGTAGGGCAGTGTAGCCTGCGGCGTTGCCCTACGGTACAACCTCATAAATGAGGTCCTAAATGTGTAACAGGCTTAAAATAAGTTGTATTATGTTCTCCTGCAAACCTATTGGAATGAATGGATTGTGGCACTGGGCTTGCAAAACAAATATTGATCATACACATTAAATGCAGTTTACTCTGCGATTACATAATTGCGTAACATAACATAAATATACCTGTGTTCAGCATATATTAATATAAATATTAGATCATTTGAAAAATATAATGTTTAAATTACATTATTTAAATATTTTAATCATCAGCAGATGCAGTAATACCACAGTAGCTCACACTGCATATATATTGCAGATGCAGAGATAGTGCCTCATTTGTTATAGTTAGATCATACTTTCCATTTTAAAAAGCATTTTTCTTCTCTTTATATCTTTGACGAATCTACACAAACCTTTACAAAAACGTTCTTCCAATTTGGATTTCGCATGGCAGGTTTCAGGCAGATGCGTCAAGAGGGTGAGGGAGCAAAAGAAGGAATGGGTCAAAAAAGTAACTTTTCCAATTTTAGCTCTAATAAGATTCTTCATCTCCAATTTAAAAAATAACGCTGAATGGAATCACACCAAACTTGCCACGAAAGTGAAACTTTCTGGAAGAAAATGGCTTTGCTGCCTGTGTTGTAAATCTGTTCTGTAGTTTTCTAGAAATTAGCATTTAAAGAAAGTGTCAGTTTGAAAGTGTTAAAAAGTAAGAGATATCAGGACCTTTAATCTGTTGATCGAAAGTTAAGAAATTATATAGAACTCTTATTTGGATGAGGGAGCTTTTTCTCCTAAAACAACGCTACTTTATCAGATTTTAGGGCATATGTACAAGCCCCTGTCGCCACCATAACGTCACCTATAGTGATGTTGTGGTGGGGATAGGGGCTGCGCCTTATGTACAAGGCACTGTTAAGCCACTTAACGTGGCTTAACGCTGCCTTGTACATAAGGCTCCCTTTCACACTATGGTTAGCGTGAAAGGGGCGTGTGGTGGGCGTTCCACCGCAACACCCATTGTATTTGACGCTGCCCCCCATGTACAAGGGTGGCGTACATAGGAGGTTGCGCCAAAATTAAGACCAGGTAAACCCTGGTCTTGAGTTGGCAAAACGAGGAGAAATGCATTATTTCTCCTCGTTTTTGCTTTTTCCATGTGTGCTTGTGCAGCACACACATGGAAAAAGCAAAATGCCATGGTTTGTTTATGTACAGGAAGGTGTCCCCTCCTGTACATAAACAAACCTTTAAAAAAAAATACCATTTTGTCACTTTCATGTGTGCTACATGAAGCAGCACACATGAAAGTGACAGACTGGCATTTTAGGATTGTTTATGTGCAGGAAGGGACACCTTCCTACACATCAACAATCCTCCCCTGCACGCAGACACCCTTGCACTCTGGTGCAAGGGTGCCTGCGTTGGCGCTAAGTTGCTAAACTTAGCGCCATCGCAGGGGGAAACGCAAGGCTGCACCACATTCTTGTAAGTATGGTGCAGCCTTGAGTTTAAGAAGTGGCGGAGCGTGTCGTTAAGCCAAGGAGGCTAACGACACGCTCCGTCACCTCCTTGTACATATCCCCCTTTGTGCATTTGAGCCAGGCAGCACGTTTGAGTATTTTGCTCTTAAGCCCCACAATGAAGCAAGTGTGCGGCTTTGTGCGCTTGTGTCAGAGATCTATACATTTGAACAGGACTACATTGTGAGATTTATGTATCCCTGCCATGCTTCACTGTGAGGGTTTGTGAAGCCGGGCTGGACTGCCCTAAGGGGTTTTCTGCGCTTAGAAAATGATACAAGGGAAGTTTTATGCACATGCACCGCATTGAAGCTGGGCTTAAATGCTATGCTTAATACTGTGGGCTTTTTCCAATTAAACCAAATAACACCAAATCGCTTTTTTCATTTGAGCCAAGCTACAGTGAGGTATTTAGTGCACCTTAGCCAATCTGCACAGTGAGGTTTCATGTACTTGAGCCTTTTTAAATTGCATAAATATTGCTTAATTGTATCATATTTACATTTTGGCACCTAATTCAGGCTGCACTTGGAAGTTGTGGACACCTGAAACATAGGCCCTCATTACAATGGCGGGCAAACCGCCTCCGGCAGGCCTTTGGTGGCGGTCGGCCAGCCATCCAGGGCATTGGTCCTGCAGCCAGTCGGACCACAAAAGTCGGGGGATAGGATCGCCGCCTCCGACAGGATCAAAGATCCCGTCGGACAGTAGTCAGATTCCTAACCCTACAATGGAGGTGGTGCCTCTGCAGGCACCACCTTGCCTGTTCATGGGGGTCGCACGGAAAGGGAGTTTGGGGCCCCAATCCCCTGTAGCCCAATGTTAAGTGGCCCTGGGGGCACATGTAGTGCCCCCCACACATCCATGCACCGTGTGCCAGGTACCACATGGTGCCTGGCACATGGTGCATGGATGTGCACAAAGTGCCTTTTTCTACAGCGGCTTGGGCTGCGGCTCTTTTTGCCTGCACGGCAATGGTATCATAATAGGGCAGGTGGGACCACCGACTCATTGTCGGACAGTCACCTGCCCGATATGATGGCGGCCATTGTAATTAGGGCCTTAGCCTTAGCTCATACAGGTAGGTCCCATTAATGAGTGTCTTGACTTCCATAGAAATGCATCTTGCCAAGTGAACTGCTTCAAGTCTGTTTCTTTTGTACAGTGTTAGCTCCTAACTGTACATTTTTATCCAGCATCCCTGGAGGTAGGGGATGTGCCCTTGATCTCAGTGTTCCCAGAGACGATTCCACAGCAGCTGGAGAAGAGGAGCCAGATGGATCGAGTAATGGTCTCACAGCTTCAAGATCTACTGCATCACTGGGTCTTGTGGTCAACGGTGAAGGGCCGGTGGGTTGCTGTAGGTAAGTGGTGTCAAATAGTTTGCACCATAAATCCATCATTTGTAAGCTATGTAAGACAAGTGCTTAATTGAAGCTGCTAAAAATGTAGAATCAAGTTGACAAACATTCAAATAGTAGGAAACTATCACAAATAGAGAATTGTTTTGATGGATGTGCACATCAAGAAATGAAGCCACCACATTTTGAAATGAGAAGAGAAAGTGACCTATCATTTCACAAATACAAGATAGTTATTGATTAAGGCATATTAGGTATTATAGTATACCATCTGTACGTTGTGCTCGGGAGACACAAACCAGGGCTAGGGGAGTGTAAGATGCAAACTGTGAAACTTGTAAATTATGCTGTGCTAAATTGCCTTTGGCATCTGGAGTGGGCACGTTGTGCCTTTGGGAACGGTGAACTTCCCATATTGTTATGTAATATTGTAATGCTAGTTATTGGCATATGAGGGGGATCTGTGTGTCCAGGTTCCGTAGGGTAGGATGAAATGGATATTGAATGCCTATGAAAATGCAGTTATATTTTTCCCAAATTAATACCTGACAATTTAACATGGAACTTTAAATGAACACAACTGCCTAAAAACACTGCCTTTTGCAGTAGCTAAAAAATGTATCTCATGTCTCAGTGTATCCTGGATACCCTGGCACCTGGGGGCATATATACAACAGAGTGGAGAAGCGTGTCGTTAAGCAAGCATTGCTAACGCCATGCTTCTCCATTCTGAAAACGCAGGGATGCGCTGTCTTTACAAAGATACGGCACATCCCTGCGTTTTCCCTAGCGCTGGCGCTAAATTAATCTGCCAAGTGCCTACGCAGGCACCCTTGCACCATAATGCATGGGTGCCTGCGTTAGGGGGGAATGATTGTTTATGTGCAGGAAGGTGTCCCTTCCTGCACATAAACCATCAGAAATGACGATGTGTAACTCCTATGTGTGCTGCATTGTGCAACACACATAGAAGTTGCAAATCGTCATTTTTTTTATTATTATTTATGTGCAGGAAGGGACACCTTCCTGCACATAAAGAATCATCCATGGCATTTTGCTGTTTCTATGTGTGCTGCGCAGCACAAGCAAAAACGAGTAGAAATAAAGCATTTCTCCTCGTTTTGCCTTGTTAAGACCAGGTTTTTCCTGGTCTTAATTTTGGTGCTGCCCCATATTTTCGCCACCCTTGTAAATGTGGGGCAGCGTCAAAATCAATGGGTGTTGCGCCGTAACGCCTATCAGAACACCCATTGCCCACCTCTTTCACGCTAAGTATAGCATGAGGGTGCCTCATTTACAAGGCAGTGTTGGGCCACGTTAAGTGGCTTAACGCTGCCTTGTAAATAAGGCGAAGCCCCTCTCCCCTCAAGAACGTCGTTAAATGTGACGTTCCTGTGGCGATAGGGGCTTGTAAATATGCCCCCTGGTCCTTTTCTAACACACTCCTTTCCCTCACTTTGTGCTCTCTTGGCTCCCTCCTTGGTCTCTCCTTGCCCTAAACTGACATCTGCCTTTAATTTTCCATCACTCTTCACTGATGGCCCTTTCACTGATGGCCCTTTCCTTTTAGGGTTGTTCTTTCTGGTCTTGGCCCTCTCGATATTATTTGCGAGTAATCTCCGTCCAGCCAGCCGAGCACCTGTTCTCTTCAGATCTGATACAAATATACAAGTGCTTCTAGACCTCAAGTATAACCTGAGTGCTGAAGGCATCTCCTGTGTTACCTGCTCAGGTGAGTGCTGACGCGTACCCTTGTGATACATGCATGCACGCTTTAAGCATGTGATATAGAATATTACCATTGTAGGTGAGGGCTTCAGTTAATGAACTCTTTCACTTATTCATAAATATGTTCAGGGTTTTGCTTCTGTTACATCTACGGGTAAGGGCTTGGCATCTCTGTTACCTGCTGATGTGAACACTGAGGAAGATTGCTTATGTTTCCTCCTTAGATTAGTGACAGGGAGGGTGATCAGGGGATTTCCTATGACACTTATTCACATATGATGCTAAAAGGATTTAGTCTTACATGTTTAGGGTTGTACTGAGTGAGTCCAGTGATACTAGCTCACATGATTGATGTGGACCTAACATTCATTATTCAGGTGAGCACTGAGTGAATCTCTCAAATTACCTGCTCAAGTGAGTGCTTTTGGGATCTCCCATGAGTGCTTTTGGGATCTCGCTTGTAACTTGCTCAGGGGAGTACTGAGTGAATCTGTCGTGTTATGTGCTCAGGTGAGTGCTTTTGGGATCGCCCTTGTTACCTTCTCAGTTGAGTGCTGAGTGAATCACTCATGTTACTTGCTCCAGTGAGTGCTAAGGAGATTTCTCTGCTGGGTGCATCTGTACTTGTTAAGTTAAATACTGAAGAGATCTCCTCTGTTGCCCTACGGGGTAAGGGATAAGCGCATCATTCATGTTGCCAGCAGAGCAGATTCAATTTGTTTCCTACTCAGGTGAGTGTGAAAGGGAGCCATTGCTACCTCCTGAGGTGAATGCTAAGCAAATTACGAGTTTCATTTCAGCCAGCGGTGACATGGAGGTTTCTAACCCATGTCAACTTTGGCGGAGAGGAAACAAAGGGGGCCCCCCTGTGCCTCCTCCGCTTGTGGATGCACACAGGGGGCATAACATGTACCCCCCTGTGTGCATGCACAACAGTTCCTGCACGGCATGGACTTTACAGTTCATGCCATGCAGGAATCTTGTGAGGCGTTCCCATTGCAGTACCTTTTTCAAAGGCACCGAGGCCTTTGAAAGAGGCACCCATCTGAGAATGCCACGCTGCCGACCCGCCAGACTACAAATAACTTGTAATCTGGCGGGCGGGTGGGCAGCAGAGAGTCTCTGAGGTGCGGGGGCGCAGCAGTGGAGTAATGCCTGCGGGTGCTTATGTTACTTTTTCAGTTCAGTGCTAAGTGGATATTGTAGGTTACCCTTTCATGTGGATTCTGAGTGGATCTACTATCACATGAACAGATGAGTGCAAAGTGGATCTCATATTATCAGTACAGCCGAATGCTTAGTGTATCTAGTGAGACATTACCTGTTTAGATTAGTACTCAGTGGATCTGAGCTCACCTCCTTAGGACAGTGTAGAATATACCTTGTATGCTTCCTGTCCAAATGAGTGCTGTGTACATTGTGTGTGTTATCTGGTCATGTGGTTTCTGTATGGATCTAAAGTCCCTTTTTCATGCGAGTGGTGGGAGGATCAAGCATTACCTGTTCAGGTGAGTAGTGATCGGATGTATTCTTAACTACTCATATGAGCCCTGAGTGAACTCAGTGTTGCCTGTTCAGATGAGTGCTCAGTTTATCTCTTGTCTTACCTGTCCAGGTGAGTACTAAGTGAATTTCACATGGGTTTGGGTGTGATGACTATATCAGTTGTGTGCTTGAGTGAGTGCTGATCGGATCTCATGTCTTACTGGTTAAGGTAAGTGCTAAATGGATCTAGGGCCTGATTTAGATCTCAGCAGATGGGTTACTTCGTCACAATGGTGACGGATATCCCATCCACAAAAATTATATCCTGTGGGATTTACATTTCGGCAGACAGGATATCCGTCACCATTGTGACAGAGTAAACCGTATGCCAAGACCTAAATCAAACCCTTAGTCTTCATTGGTGTTAATAGTAGTACTCATGGGATTTCCTATGTTACCTGTTCAGGTAAATTCTGCGGGGTCCTTGTGTCACCTGCTCAAGACAGTGCTATCTAACTGCTTATGTGAATGTTCAGGGCATTCCATGTTATATGTTCAGATGGGAACACGGATGGCAATCTGAGTTTGCCAAACCTCAAACAACATCAGCCCCTTTAAACAACATCTATTGCATTTAGCATGTCTTCCCTTCCCATCATTTAGCCAGACCTAATCTCATTTACTATTGCTCTTTTAATCATGCAGTAATTTATCCTTATTTTCCTGAACAAACCCCTGCCACTGCTTTACTCAATACCAATGCTTTGATCATTACCTACTACTGGTGACTATTACTTCTTGAATCACTCTCAAGCACTGAAAAATCTAACTTTCCCTAAATCCCTTGCATGTCCACTAACAAGGCCTCACAGTCTGTGGTGCACTCCCTCTTCCTGACTGACCTTGTGGGACAGGTTTGTTTCAGGAGAAGTCACGAACTTTGCAAAACAACATTCGGACATCATCCGAGAAGAGGAAGAGAGGTTTCAACCTATCCTGGGGCCGCCATGCTGCTATGGCCAAGCTGGGGCCAGCAGGTAAGTGCTACTGGTGGGGTCTGCACAGTACAGTGATGGTTGGTGATAAGGTGGGGTGCTTCATGGGGAGAAGAGATTCAACAGTTCTATGCTTTTGAGTACTCCAAGTGAGTATAAATCTCCTAAAAATATGATTAGGACCACAGCTCAGTCGGAGGGATGGATTTTGTTGTGCCCTCTTTCAGTAATTATATACGTTTACATTTTCCAATAATGGGGCGAGTATTTTAGACTGTCTCTTTGTGATGGTCAAATTTCCATATCCTATAGCCACTGACCAATTCCTTTTGGATATTTCGGAGTGTCCCCATTAAAGCTTGAGTGAACCATGTCCATCAAACTTCTCTTTTTCCTGTTTCTTGACAAGCTTTGCTCAGTTCACTGTATGTAATTAAATTTTTAGGATATGTAATTTAAACTCAGTGAAGCATACAACAAATGAGGTTTAAACAGAGTATTTTATCTTTTTTGCCCCAGAATCAAATTGAGGTTTAATGGTTGATTTGTTCTAAAATCACCCTGTGTAATGATGGGACCCAGTTGCATCTTAGTTCAAAATGGCCACTGCTCAGGCTGGCTTTCAGTGCCCTTGCAGAGTCACAATGCCCAGTGTCTGTCAGAATCCGCTGATGAATCTTCTTGCTTGATTGTGGTAGAAAATCTACATGCTGTCAGGTACATGCTTAGAGTTTACTCAAGCTTTCTTGCTCCTACACGCCCTCCATGGAGATCCTCTATGACTCAGGTTGGGTCCACTCAAATTATTATATGCGAGGACAAACCATCACCATGGGCTAACCCAATTTGGAGCTCGTGGCTGAGTCATCTCCCTTCCTCAGCTCTGCTAAAGGAACTGGGGTTCAGTAAGAAACAAAATATCATATACACAGTGTTGTAAATTGCCCTTTTTGCAGGGTTATCCCCAAACTTTTTGCTTCATCCTCCTATTTTTTCCTGACCTGTGTTTGTTGGCTATAGGACTCTGGGCACTTTACCCCTGCTGATCAGTGCTAAAGTGCATATGCTCTCTGTGTAAATTGTTATTGTGATTGGTTATCCATGGTTGGCATATTTGTTCTACCAGTAGGTCCCTAGTAAAGTGTGCCAGGGCTGGTAAATCAAATGCTACTAGTGGGCCTGCAGCACTGTTTGTGCCCCCCACATGAGTAGCCCCGAAAAGACATCTCAGGCCTGCCACCACGGTGCCTGCGCGCAGTTTGTTAGCTGCCATGTCGACTTGGCAAGTGCACCCACTTGCCAGGCCCTAACCTTCCCTTTTCTTACATACAGGGCACCCCTATGGTAGGCCCAAGGTACCCCCCCTGGGCAGGGTGCAGTGTATGTGAAAGGTAGTACATGTACTGGTGTGTGTGACATGTCCTGATGGTGAAATACTGCCAATTTCGTTTTTCGCTATTGAAAGGCTATCTTGCCCCATAGGACAGAATGGGGAATACTTTGTAACATTTTACAAGCATATCTTCCCATAGGGATAAGATAGAAAAATGGAGTTTGGTATCCCTGAACTCAGAATTTGATAACACATCTTTTAGTAAAGATGGTTTTTAAATTGTGTGTTTGAAAATACAACTTTTAGAAAGTGGCTATTTCCTTGTTCAACCATCCTGTGTGCCTCTGCCTGTTTGTGGATTGACTGTCTGGCTTTGGAGTGACAGGGGCTGGGGAGGTGCAGTGGCTCCAGGAATCTGGATGAGTCAGCACTAGGCTGAATAGGCCTGATCTGCATTTGGAGTGGTGGGAGGAGTAGCACCTGTACCTGAATGGGGCTGTGCCTGCCTTCCACAATGCTGGCTCCTCCCCCCTGTGGTGTGTCTGGGGCCAAGGCTCAACTGACAATGGATGTTGTTGTGCACTTGCAGAGTGCCCCCCAGAACTGGTTTGAACTGGGCTCAGAGCCCCTTGCACAAAGAGAACAAAGAAATGTTGGGGTATAAGTATCAGACCCAAAACCCCAGACTTTAGATCATTCCTGGAATTCAAGAGGAACCTTTGCCAATGAGAAGAGCTGGAGAGACTGAGCAAAAGTACTGCCCTTGCTGTGTGTCTGGGGTTGGCCTGCAGTTGCTGCTTCTGCCAAGGAAAGGTGAAGGACTTTGCTGTGTGCTGTGTCCCCTGCTTGAAGGAGATCTCCAAGGGCCTGAAGTGTGCTGGCCTCCTGTTCTGAAGTCTCAGGGACACAAAGACTTCACCCCCAGCTCCCCCTGAACTCTGCTGCTGCAAGTTCTGACCTGCCAAGAGGTGCCTGTGCCAGTTTTGGGCCTCTGGAGGTTGTTGCTGCTGTTTGGGAGCTGGAAGAAAGAAGAAACTCAAAGAACTACAGAAATCGACGCATCACTCTTCTTGCGGCTGTTTTCCCGACGCATCTTCACGGCGCGAAAAGAATTTCCACGCATCGCCCCGCCGCTGCGAAAACCGACGCAGCACCTGTCGCTGCTGCAAGAATCGACGCATCAAGGGGTCGCGGTTGAAGAGGACCGACACAGTGCCGCTCGCCGCCGCATCGATCGCCGATGCATCCCGGATTTCCACGCATCGTACCGGCAAGTTCTTACGATGCATCACCTGCGGACCGGAACCGTCAAGAAGAATCGACGCATCACTCCCCATACAGACCGGATTTGACGCAACCCTTCCTCTGCTTGCAGCGGGACTGTCGCATTGCCTCCCCAAGGTCTCAGAAGTGTTGCATCTCTTTGTTTTTCGACTCTGCGGCTGTTTGGCTTTTGGAACTTTGATGCATCTACAGGTACTAGAGACCCCCATTTCTAACATACACCATATGTCTCTGAGGTGGCTACCCGTGGGTTGCAAGTCTTCTTAGGATCTGCACAGATGCCCGACTTCTTATTCAATTCTGTTACCCTCTGCTATGGATAGGGCACGTCAGGGTTCTACCCCTCATTGGGTTGTGTCAATCCCCCACCTCCTTGGTCTCATATGGGTTTTGTTTCTCATATCCATGTAGAAAAGGAATAGGTGAACACCCTACACGTGACAGCCAAAATAATGTCATGGCCACAATAAATGTTTCGTGTCATGCTCATACAAGTTCTCACACTACCAACTGATGGTTCAAGGGGGATAAAATGTCAGATAGCTTTAGTGTCCATGGGATGTTTAGGATTTACAGAGGTACTTGTTTTGGAGGAAGTTTGTTGTGTAAAGTGCAGGGTCAGGTGTAGGAGAGAGCTATGTGTAACCGTTGAATGGGGGCCTGATTCTCTCTTGTGTCTTAGATCCACAGGGCACCTTCTTCACCACCAGATGTCAAGGTGATGGTCCCATGACGCTCTACAGGTTTTCCCTTAATGCCAGTCTGCCCTCCCCATGGCAGCCAGTGCTTCCAGGAGCTGGCGAGGCCCCTCCATTCCAGGTGAGATGCTGGATCAGGTGCTGCTAGAGCAAATGTTTAACCAGACCTCTGAGGTGCATGGTCATTTGCTGTTTTTTACTGTATATATCCGTATGTTTGAGGAGATATGATCTTCCACTTGTGGGCGCTGCTGGATAAGGCTTACACTGAGGGCAATGCTGGTAGAAAGTTCACACTTCTAGGGTTCTTCAGCCCTAAAAGGGCACAGCTAGAGGATATTCATGGTGGCAGAATGCTGTAACACTAACACGGCAATGCTGGAGGAGTGTTTTACTGATGGCACTACTGAAGGAAGATTGCATAGCTGGGAAGAGGCTTGCGCCACTGGGGTCCTGCCACACTGACAGACACTGCTGGAGCAGATTATCATTGCCAGAGTCCTTTAGCACTGACAGAGCATTATTTTCGGGTAAACTCTTGCTACTGGGAGAAGGCTCACACTACTTGGGTCCTACAGCACAGTTAAGGCGCCCCCGGAGGAGGCTCACAGGGTGGAAGAAATATCACACGGAGCACACTGCTATATGGAGTTTATACTTAAGGGACCACTGACGTAAGTACACACCAGGCTTAGCCACTTTAGGAAAAAGCTTAAGATGCATGGAGAAAGGTCACACTGACAGCACTCCTGGAGGGAGATCAGGTCATGTAGTTTTGACTACAGGATGCTGACAAAACTTGCAGGCGGGCAAGGCACTGCTAGAGCAAGCTGACACTACTAGAGGCCCAGAACATTAAGCTGGATCCTATAGCACTGACAGGATACTGCATCAGGAAGCTGGCACTGCTGGATCCTATAGCACTGACAGGATACTGCATTAGGAAGCTAGCACTGCTGGATCCTATAGCACTGAAAGGATACTGCATTAGGAAGCTGGCACTGCTGGATCCTATAGCACTGACAGGATACTGCATTAGGAAGCTGGCACTGCTGGATCCTATAGCACTGACAGGATACTGCATTAGGAAGCTAGCACTGCTGGATCCTATAGCACTGAAAGGATACTGCATTAGGAAGCTGGCGCTGCTGGATCCTATTGCACTGACAGGATACTGCATTAGGAAGCTGGCACTGCTGGATCCTATAGCACTGAAAGGATACTGCATTAGGAAACTGGCACTGCTGGATCCTATAGCACTGACAGGATACTGCATTAGGAAGCTGACGCTGCTGAATCCTATAGCACTGACAAGGTACTGCATTAGGAAGCTGACGCTGCTGGATCCTATAGCACTGACAGGATGCTGCATCAGGAAGCTGACGCTGCTGGATCCTATAGCACTGACAGGATGCTGCATTAGGAAGCTGGCACTGCTGGATCCTATAGCACTGACAGGGTACTGTATTAGGTGGCCCTCACTTATGGTTCTTTAGCACTGATAGGTTACTCCATTGAGAAGATCGCACAACTGCTGTCCATTCGCACTGAGAGGACTGCACAAAGAATGATAATCACCATTAAGGATGAGTTGGGATGTAGTATTGAAGAGGTCCAGGCTTTGATGAAAGACTGATGATGATGGATAGCGCGGTCAGGTCTGGTAGAAGTCGGAGGGTCGAGTGGTTTCAGTACATCAACTTTGGATGGGAGGACCTAAGGATTAAGTGCATAGGAATCGGATAGGAGGGCATAGGGATTCAGTGCCTCTGCACTGGATAGGCTACATAATATGCTCATAGAGTTACATGAAGTGTGGGATAGAGGTGGTGGGGTGCTAAGTGAGGGGATCTCAGGTGTAAGATTGGTCTCATGTATTGTTGTGTGGGATCTCCCCAGTGTGTACAGTTACTTAGGGTCCAAAAAGTTGACTGAGTTTTCTGCTGTTGGATGAGGTATCCTCGGGTTTGGAAGAGATATTGCTGTTTACTTGTGTACTTTAGCTAATGTCTTGACTTGTGCACCTCATGGTGAGGTATCCCAGGTAACAGATGAGTTAGTTGTGGTATCTGATAGGGTTCCTGAGATGTTGGGGGTGTCCGGTAAGGGTTCATTGATTTCGATGTATGCTAAGATTCTTTGTAGGTTAACGTAAATCCTAGATGATATATCTCATGTCAGATACAGTATAGCTAAGGGCTGCACACATCAGCAAGTTTTGAAGGGAACATATGTCTTTCTTTAGGCTGAGCAAGACAGGTAGCTTCCATGTTATGGGCAGAGAGAAGAGGACAGTTCTCAAACAGTTGAGTGGGCAGAGTTAGAGATCTAAGCAGTAGAGTTAAGCTGTGGAAAGGGCGCACTGGAAGACTTCAGCTGTGAGTTGAGCACAGGGGCAGTTGTTGTGCTGTGGGTCTCAATTCCTGTTTTCATTAATCCATTGTTTAGGTGTATAGAGTTCCTTTGGGTAACTTCACCAAGAAGCTGACAGCTTGTGTGTCCACCGTAGGGCGGTCCAAGGAGACCTGTGCCAAGAAGTGGATGATTACATCGTCAGTCTGCGACGGCCGTAGAGGATGGAAGTTCGACTTCAGCTTCTTTGGAGCAGATAAAGAGCAGCCTCAAACGCGGTAGGTTCAGGCCCTTTTCTTCAACCCGCTATTAGTAACTAGCTGTGTTTTTGTTGAGTACCATCACTGGGCGACCTCTGATTGAAGCATTGAAACACTGGGACGGCATAGAATAAGGAGGAAGTGGTGTAAACATGGAACACAAAGTGAGGTGGGGAGGACGATACACTGCATTTACTGACTTTTGAAGGATGGAAATGCTGAGACAATCATACTGGTCATGTTATGTTATGTTATTAACATTTATATCGCGCACGGCTACTCAAGAGTGTCCCGGCGCGGAAGCCAAATGAAAATGGTGAGGAGCTGAAAGCAACTGCAAATTAGATAAACAGCAGGGTTTTTAGCCGTTTCCTGAACAGTCTAGGGTCTTGAGTGTTACGCAGCTCATATGGGAGGGAATTCCAAGCTTCTGCTGCCTTGAAGGATAGGGAGCTGCCCCCCATTCTTGTAAGACGGAAGCGGGGGATCACTGCCAGACACTGCGAGGCTAAACGCAGTTGTCTTCGTGGCGCGTAAAAGCTAAAACGTTTCCTAAGATAGAGCGGGCCAGATTCATGGAAGGCTGCATGGACCAGAGTAAGGGCTTTGAATTTGACTCGTTGAGCCACGGGGAGCCAATGCAAATCATGCATGATCACTGCATGTTTCACTGCGACTTTTCAGATACAGGAAACTGCAAGTATTCAAGGCACAAAATAGAGCTTAGTGTACAGTGAGAGATATTACTGTAAAGGAATAACTGTCTAAACAGTAAAAGAACAATTAAAAGAAGGACAACCAATGAATATGTGAACTTTATCCAAATGAATAACTTTAAATTAAGGGTTTTTGATTTGCGGTTCAAGGGTCAGTACCTAAGGAAAATGTTATCCTATGAATTGTAGTCCTGTGGATAGCGCGGGAGCAGCCACTGGTGTTGAAATGTCTAACATTTTATGTTATGTTACGTGCATTTGAGCAGCATTAGTATTGTCTCAATGCGCCGCGGACTATCTGGAACGTACTGTTTGTTTACATTTGACTCCAGGATTCCACTCAGGTCAGACCCTGACCTGATTCCAACTTCCTCTTCCTGTCAGGAGTCTTTCGAGTGTTGTGTTTTAATTCATCCTTATGACTGGATTGAGATGTATTTGTGATATGAAGATTGAGCTTTGAATTTAATTGAAGGAGGACCAAAGCTGGCAATGTTAAATGGTTGATTGTCAGTGCCTTATTCCATGAGCTTTCATTTTCTGATTTCAGTGAAAATATGGCGCGAGGAGAGGGCTTTATCATTTGTTTAGGAATCTCTCAGGGCAGTGGGATGAACACTGCCCCGCAGTTATGAGCTAGGAGCTAATTCGAAACTTCATGGATTGCAAAGCCCGTTGGTGTGGCCAAGGACCACCCACCATATTTAGAGATCCTCGCCATGTAAGTGTGCACCATATTGATGAAAGTGCTCTAGCCAACGAGGTCATACCATGGCAGTCAGTTGACATAATCTTTTGTTTTGCTGAAACAAACCCAGAAGAGGGAGATTTATTTCTTCAAAATATAAAACTCAGTGAGCTTGACATGGATGGAGTTTTCTCGCTGTGCAAAGGGCCAATTACTATTTTTCCTTCCTGTAACCACTGTTCCAGACATGGAGGTCCCAGGAAGGATAATATGTGTTGGAAGACCCAGCCTAAACTGAGCAGCCCTCCACTGAGTAGACAAGGCAGGAATGCGGTTGATGGGCCACTAGGTAAGAGGTTCTTGATGGTAGAGCCGGGTGATGCTCTTCCATTACAAACCCAAGGCCGGATTGGCTGGATCGGGCATCAGACATTTACCCGGGAAGCTGGAAGGGTGGGGAGACGGTTTGGTTAGTGGGGCCGGTTTTGTAGCAGTGCAGCAGTTTTAAAAGCACTGCAAAGTTCCTTGTTTATCCAGCAGTCTTCGGGCAACAATAAAAGTGTCATGTTAACTCTGGTGATTAATGTGCCTGCTGGAGAGAGATGAGAGTTGTGTCTAGTGGCAGTCGGTTTCTACTCACTTCTAAATGAGGCTGGCTAATCTGCATTGGGATAACACACAATGGCCTCACCCTGCTGAGAGAAAAGTACCCAATGGCCGAGCATGTAGGGTATGCCCTGAGGGCCTCATTTACGAGGCCCTAGCAACACTTTTGCGCTGCTGCAGCATCACTTTTTTGACGCTCCGGTGGCCCAATGTGCCGCAGCATATTTACAAGGCCATGCAATTTACGTGGCTTTTCGTGGCCTTGTAAATATGTGCCCCTTTCACGCAGAACACTGAGTGAAAAGGGCATTCCATTGGTGTTGCTGTGGGTGTTCCCAAGCAACATCCATGGAATATGAAGCATTCGTAAACCTGGGAATGTGTCAGATTCTAATGCCAACCCAGGGGTGGCAATACGAAGGAACAACGAGGAGAAATGTCCTTATTTCTCCTTGTTTTTTCCTCTTTTATGTGTGCTGCATAATGCAGCACACATAGGAGGAGGAAATCGCCTCAGCACACATAGAAAGAGGAAATCACCTCCATTGATTTTGTGCAGAAAGGTGTCCCTTCCTGCACAAAATCAATCATCCTGCAACGCAGGCACCCTTGCAACTTGGTGCAAGGGTGCCTGTGTTGGCGTTAGGCTGCTTTATTAGCACCGACACAGGGGTCAGTCCACGAATGCACCGTATTATTGTAAATACAGTGGGGCATATTTACGTTCCCTGGCGCATCCCTGCAAATCAGCAGGGATGCGCCAGGGAAGATGCGACACGCAAGTTTGCCCTTGCGCCATCACCGATGCGCCGCATTTATAATGCGGCGCGCCGTGGCGCACAGAATGGCAGATGCGTGTCGCATCCCCCGACGGAAGCGGCGCATTGCTGGAGTCGCGTCGCAAGCGCGACGCAGCTCCAGCAATGCTCGGGGTGCCCTATCCCTAACATGGTGCGTCAATCCTTACGCCTGCTTCAAGCATGCGCAGGGTTTTGACGCAGCATGGGCGTAAAGTGACTCAGTGAAATCTTGTAGATTTCACTGCGTCACTTTTTACGTGGCGTACCTGCGAGGGAACGCCCACCCTGCGCTGGAACGCCCACATGAAACCTGACGCAGGTTTCATGTGGCGCAGGGGTTTACATCGTGACGCATCTCCCTAGATGCGTCACGTTGTAAATATTGCGCAACGTGGCGCATGGTTTTCGTCGCCGCTGCGTCACATGAGTGACGCAACGGCGGCGCAAAAGTGGCGCAAGGGGCTTGTAAATATGCCCCAGTGTATTCCTGCACTTTTAGAATGACTCAGCGTGGCGCTGCAAAATTGCTTGCGGCACCGCGACGTGTCATTCTATTGTAAATGAGGCCCTGAGTATACAAGGAGCAAAGCACTGTAGCACGGCCTTCAGCATATCTCTTGATTCTTGGTTTCACTATTCAGCAGCATCATCCAGGAAGAGCCAACACAGGCACATTCGTTTCTGGTCCTCCTAGTATTGTGAGAGCTGGCACCTCAAACCAGAGACTACAATCTCAAAATAGCAGGGGAACTTTCAAGGAAAAATAAGCAACATCTGATGGGTAGAATGTGTCAATGATTGTTCAAGGAGACGAGTTTTAAAATTGCGGTTTGGGAAAGTTTATTTATGTACAACAACTTAGAGTCCCAAAGAGTAAATAGGAGTGACAGTAATATATAGAAGAGCAGTACTATTTATAGTGAAATCACCAGTAATTGACAAAAATATAATGAGATAATTTTGTAAGTTACTGTGGAAGTGCCTAACTGGCTTCCTTCAGGAGCTACTCACAAAATAATTGGTTACAGAAATAATAGGAAGTAATTGCCTCTGTGCGGAGCTATTTTTGGGTCCCAGGGCATTCAATGATTACTGCACTGTATCCTTTGTGGGTACTGTTGTTTACTGCTGATGTCCCAGAACCACCAATAATACTGCACTCCAATTTGTTAAAGACGTTCATCCTTGTAAGCATGTGAGCCTCTAGGTGTAGTGAAGTCAAGCAGTCAAGCGTTACACTTACTTGAGGCTCTCCGAAGCAGGACATATACTCAGTTTATGCAAAGTTCAACCTGAGATTTATTTGCAAAGAAGATCAGAACTTTATTTAATAGGCAAGTCAACCCCACACATTTACAACACAATGCATTTGGCACTAGTTTTTTAACATTGAGTGATATTGTCAAACTTATCCTATGTAGCAGTGTTCATAAGTTCTTAGCCTTTTTAGGCTTTCCTGGGTTTTACTATGGTGCACGTTAACACGGTTCAGTTAATCGGACAGAGGGGCCTGACCAAAAGGTACACGGTAGAATGCTAAAATACACTGGCTCTCTGTTTCAGTGGCCTCTGACTATAGGTTCAAACTGGACAACTCAGTGTGCGGAGTCCATATCCAGAGTCTCCAGACAAATGGTCCAAAAATTCTCTCACCCGACAACCAACCACCCAAACAATTTGTCCCACAAGAGACAAAAGAAAATGGCGATTCTAGAGTGCCAATAGTCTTAGTGTCCAGTTCTAGGTCACTACTGGGGAATAGCCATCAATGTCGAGTTCGGACATAATTCTGAATGTGGACCAGTGGAACACAGCAGCAGAAGTGGCGCTTCTGTGTCTATCTTTGGATGGAAAGGGTGCAGGTTTATGTACCCTACAGGTACTAGTCAGGTCAAGACAGATCAGGTTCACCAGAGATGAAGTAGAAAATCATCTCTGCAGTTTGACAACCCAAGTAAAGCTTGGTCCTTAACCAGGCTGTTGAGATGCAGGAATCTAGGGATTCCAGGGTGACTCCATCTGTAAAGGTACCCTCCGCTCAGATTGTCAGTTTGCTGAGTTTTGTGTATGTCTTATAGGTAGTCAGGCAGATGTCTGCTCCTGTCTTTGTAGTCCACCCAACCTCTTTTATTTATTCTGGTCATAGCAATAACGTGTTCCAGAAAATCTGGATTTTATCACAGTCTGAGGTAGAGGACAACCAGCAAACATTCTCTCTTTCACAGACGTCTACCTACCCAGCACTGATGTGAATGGTCTCATCACAGTCCAGATGATGCATAGGTTGCTGGCTCGAGGGAGCCATTATTACCTAGGCTGGGCCACAAGCAGGAGGTCTGTGCCAAAAAAACTGGAAACTTTGTTGTAATTCCAAAGTTCTTTTCCAAACTAGAGAAAATGTATTGTGTCTATTTGTCCAGATTACCACAAGCTTTAGGTGCAGGTAGCCACAAATCAAGCCAATAATAAAGTTTACTATTAGTTTTCAAGTCCATTTGGTGGACCCGCAGGATCCTAGGTAACAGCCAGCAATACAAGAAAAAAGGCAGATGTAGGTAGGAGTTTCACTGAGCATGGGAAACCCATGCTACTCAATGGAAAAAGAAAGGGAATCCTCCCTCCCCCACCAGGTAACCCCAGTTTCATGGAAGGTGCAATATGAACCTACAGCAGGCTTTTGTGTTCATCATGGACAAAGGATAGCCTTCAACGCCTTATGGTATGGTAAAAATATTTAATTTTGCATTGAAAAAAATCTTTAAAATTCACTGGAAAAACAAAGGTTGAAGAGAACTGAAAATATCAGTTAAAACGTACCATTTTTAACAAAACCACTGAAATTCACCTGTTATAGTTGTCTCAAGTAACTTTAACTCGTGCCCTAAATTACCTATAACTTACGCCCCGCCATGCACAGTGTTGTCATCAATTGTGTCATTTCTGATGTTGCATTGATGTTATCAATGGTGTCATAGAACGTGTCATAAGTGATGTAATATGTGAGGTCATAAGCAGTGCATGGCGAGGGCGCAAGTTATAGTTAATTTAGGGCATGAGTTATAGTTACTTGAGATAACTATAACTGGTGAATTTCAGTGGTTTTATTACAGCTGTTTTAAGGGACATTTTCACCTAACTATAACGTCCCTTTAACCATTGTTTTTTTAGTGAATTTCCAGGTTTTTATAATGCAAAGTTAGATATTCTTCCCATACCTAACTGTAATGTCACTTTAACTTTTATTTTTTTCAGTGAATTTCTAGTTTTTTGTTTTCTTTTTTAACTAAAGTAATATTTTATTCCCATACGTAATGCCATTCCCACGCTGCAGGCGGCCTTTGGCCATGCGTGACATAGGGTTGGCCCTGCATTCAACCACTCGCCGGCAGCCAACTACTCGGCACGCAGGACATTTGCTCCTGCGTGGTGTGGGTTTGCCACAGGCCAAGGCCTGCAGCCAGGCCCTGCATCTAACCCCTTGGGGCGGCCAACCAGGCCCTGCGAATGGCTGCATGCCATGTGCAGTGTGTGTTTGGGCCCAGGGCCTGGTCACAACCCCACACCTTGCATGGCCTTTGGCTGTGTGCAACATGGGATTGGCTGCAAACTTGGCCTCCTGCCAGGCCCTGTGCCCAACCCCAGCTCGTAGTCAAACTCCAGCAGGCATGCACAGCTGACTATGTGATGTCATAATACAAATGGTGTCATTTTAAGTAAGGCAGACCCACTCACTTTGTCAAAGGGTTAGAACACCAGCATTTAAAAAGTGGGGTTATTGGTTTTATGAAGTGGTCTGCATATTAATATATATAAAGCAGACCTATTATTCTTATGAAAAAGTCACTAGTAATCATAATTAAATGTACATTAAAGCCTTATAAAAAAAAAATCAAAAGGTCTTTGATTCTTTCTTTAACGTTTTTCAGGCAACAAAGTGCACCCGTAGAAACAACGACAAGAGGTTCTTACACTACAGCTGATGGGCATACAGCTCCAGCCTGAAAACTTAAAAAAAAACATATGGTAAGCTCTCCCGTGGTCATCAATTTAATGACCCTGGAGGCTTACTTTTTTTTTAATGTTGCTGGAGGCTGCAGCACTCCCTGCCCCCCACTACATAAAAAAAAAATGCTTGGTGGTGCCCATACCTCTTCTAGGGGCACCACCAAGCTCCCAAAAATATAATTTAAAAGCCTTCACAGGGCATTATGGGGTGCTCCTCGCTCCAACCGGGCACCCACACCTTTTTTCATTGTTCGTGGCCACGGGGGAAGCCCCAGATCCTCAGCGGCCCCAGCTGACTGCCCACAAGGTAGCCGGAAACTCTCTTTATTGGTGGGTGCCCTCCCATGGCACCTGGGGTACCCACAATCCAAACTTAGTTGGGGGCTGCAGGGGGAGCCCCAGCCCAGCTCTGACCCCAACCAGCTCGCCAGCCAGCGCCCATTGCTGTGCTGGCTGGACCCAGCACCATTCTCCTTTGCCCCTGCCCGGGCGGGAGCAGCTATTTTCACTGCTCCCATCCGGGTGGGAGCAAGGATGTGTTTTGTGCCCGGGAGACTGCGGGCAGGGTATACTAACACTCTCCCGGACTGGAGACAGTGTCCGTAGTGACCTGGAGTCAGGTGGTCACCCTACTCACACTTATTTAATATTTCACTTCGACATTTCACACCCTGGACCTTTCTCAACTCTGTATGTGAGGATGACAGAACACAGGGTGTGGGAGATAGCTAGACAGCAACAGACCAAAGAGGGGCACCGGATAAGGGGTGGGAGAGGTATATCTTGGGAAGAAGGGTGAAGAAAGGGCAGGAGGACTAAGCAGGAGCTGAATTGAAGTGGTTCATGGTGCCATGACCAGTGGGTGGCATTTCAATCCGATGGTGCAAGAATCAGAAATAGCTATGTCTGTTTCTCGAGATAGGCTCATACCTTGGTCTCTCTCTCTCTCTGGTTCATACCCAGAACAATGGTTTGTATCATTCTCTGGTTCGTGTTTCGATCTTCCACGGAGATTAAAAGCTGGACTCTTGTGAGGTACTCATTCACAGGTCTGCATTTCTTGTGTATGGTGGTATGTTTCAGAGGCAGGCTATCTCTCTCTCTCTCTTTCTCTGTCTCGCTCTCTTTCTCTCTCTTCCTCTGAGTTAGGCTCAGGGGTTGGTCTTTGATTCTGGCTCTGTCTCTACTAGTCTCTATGCCTCGCTCTTATTCTCAACATTTATCTCTTTCTTTCACTCTCTCTTTTTGTTTCTTTCTGTCTCTGTCTCACGCCATCTCTCCCCTTTCTTCTCTATCTCTCTCTTTTTCACACGCACATTCTCTCTGTCTCTCACCCATGTTCCTCCCTCTCTCTATTCCTGCTGTGCATGGACCCAGTCTCAGATTTCAGTATTTCGCTCTCTCTTTCTTGCCCTCTTTCCCTCTCTCCATAGCACCCTATCTGCCTCCTTCTTTCTCTCTCTTTGTGTATCTTTCTTTGTTCTCTCTCTCCTGCCTTCCCCCTGCTTCTCTCTCTTTCTCTGGTACAGTGGCTTGGTTTGCAGTGTGGCTTGGGTCTCCCACCTTATGAACATTCTCTGAGTTCAGCAGATTTGAAGTGCATCAAGGAATCAGGCACATGAATGAAGCCTTTACGATTACCCTGAGATGGCCCTGTTCAGACTACATGTGGCCTACTTGTGAATTTCCAAACCTTTACAATGCACACACACAATCCTCTTGGTGAACCTGGACCTTACTCTCTTTAAGTCTCTTTAAGACACGCCCAGCATGGTTGGTCTGGGCCCAGTTCCTAGAAGGTACCAAGCTAAAGGCCAACCGCGGAGGCTTCCTTGGAATATGGCAAGCATTCAAGGGGATAGAACTGGGCTCATCAACTTAGAGCATGCAATCAATCAATCAATCAATCACTCACCTGTAAGGGTATCAAGACGCTGTGGGGTGGGGGGGTCTGCTGTTCATGCAAGACGTTAAGTTGACATCCATTGCAGGTGTCTTGGGCTTTGATAGCAGCATTATCGCACTGCAAACTAGTGTGACCACCTCACTCCATGTCATTACAGACACTGTTTCCAAGCCTGTGTTTTTCACTTGCAAATAACTATCATCAGGTGCATTATTTTAATTATTATCATCATATCAAACACTAATGTTACAGAACGGGAAGCTAGAGTCAACACGCCGTTTTTAAATTTTACCCCTACTTCCTCAGCTCAAATAGCTACGCTTCTCTCAATGACCAAATCAGGATCCCCGGATGATCCCTGTACTCCCAGGATCCTTCATAACATCAGCCATCCCATTAGTCCACAGTTATCTAGCATGTTTAATCAGATGCTTTCTCAAGGACTCTTTCCAACCATATGGAAACAGGCCTGCATTTTGCCGCTCTTAAAAAAATCCAATTTGGACATAACGGACCCGGCCAATTACCGTCCTATTGCGAGGCTCCCGTTTCCAGCAAAAATTGTTGAGAAAATAATAAATGTTGAACTCTCCACCTTCATTTCAGACAATCAAATCCTAGAACAGAGTCAGTTTGGTTTCAGAGCGTGTCATAGCACCGAGACAGCTCTGATAAAAACCACGGAGGAAATTCGCATTGCACTGGATAGCGGAGGGTCGGCGGCCCTCATTCTTCTTGATCTGTCCGCGGCATTTGATACCGTGGACCATACTCTTCTGGTCGAACGACTAAAAACCATAGGTATAGGAGGAAAGGCCCTTTCCCTTTTAACGTCGTTCTTATCTGATAGAACTCAAACAGTTCAACTAGGCAGTTTTAAATCTGCACCTTTTGTATTTCCTTGTGGGGTGCCGCAGGGCTCCTCGTTGAGCCCTACGCTTGTTAACATATATGTTTCTGAACTGGCGCCACTGATCAGAAGTTTTGAACTAATCCCCACCTCATACGCCGATGACACCCAGTTGGTTATCTCAACAGTAGACAAGGATATTAATTATTCCACTAAACTTCATGACTGTATGGTCACTCTGAGCAACTGGATGAGTAGACACTGCTTGAAGTTGAAGTCAAGCAAAACTGAGGTGGTGCTGTTTGGAAATCTCTTCCCACTTTGGTCGCCAGCTTGGTGGCCAGACACCCTTGGCCCCCCTCCTACACCAGTAGCCAAAGCTAAAAATTTGGGGCTCATCATAGATGAGAAACTTAATTTCAAGTCTCAGATTTCTAAGGTGGTGTCTTCCTCATTTCTTACCATTAAAACCCTACGTAAGATTCTTCCATTTATCCCTAAAAATACAAGAAAAACGGTACTGACCTCCCTGGTCTTATCAAAACTGGATTACTGAAATGGGTTATTCATCAACCTTCAATCCAACTTACTCAGAAGATTGCAAGCGGTACAAAATGCTGCCGCTAGACTAGTTCTGGATGTCCCCAAATACCAGTCCATTAGGGCAGGGATTCAGGAATTGCATTGGCTGCCAGTTGGCCAGCGTGTTAAATTCAAGGCTCTTTACATCGCACATAAGGCACTTTATAGACATGGCCCACAATTTCTGTGGGACTCTTTCAGCTGGTACTCTCCAAATAGACCACTACGCTCTGCCAATGCCTATCTGATGCCCACCTCCAGTTTTAAAAGGATGAAATGGGGGGGGAGGAGTTTCAGGCACAACACTATTAAGGAATGGAACTCCCTTCCACTTTCCCTTAGGAGGATATCCTCCCTGCTTGAGTGTAGGAAACTCCTCAAAACTTGGCTTTTTAGAACCTAGCTTTTTTTCTGACACAGCATGCGAACCGGATGCGCCTAGACACCCATGGGTATTAGTGCGCTATATAAATTGTTATAACATTATTGTTACAGAATATTCCCAAGACAGGAAACAGTGTCTGTAATGACATGGAGTGAGGTTGTCACCCTTGTGCAAATCACCCTTGTGCAAATGCACTAAGATTAGGGTGTTCGAATGGCCGTGTCAAAAGCTCAGAGACTTACTGGAGACAGGTGCCCCATTCAAAGTGACACCCACAACCACTGATTTACTCCTATCAGAACCAAGAGCTTGAAATACATATCCACATAGAGTCGCAGTCACTTATCTTTATGGTCAGAAGAAGGGTGGGAGCCCACTGCTTCACATACCAGCACTCAATTTGCCCCCAATGCATCATGGTAAATGCAATGCATGATAACACTTACTTCAGTAGCAGTCTTTAATTTCCCCCCTTGTTTGGTGCAGCCTATGTTGTGTAACTCTAGGCACTTTCTGGATTCATTCCTTCATTGGTATAGAGCAATCAGTCGTTTTAAGGGTGCTGGAAATGCTGCTGAGTCACTAAAGAATCCACTCAGGAACGGCAGAGGATCAGCCCATGGAATTGCCTGGATGCAGGTTGTCATTACAAATGTTATACACAGTCACCCCGAAGCAACCGATGCTGGATCACGAGTCCCAGAGTATGTTCATACAGCGGCCATCATGCCAAGCAGCATTTCCTGTGCCAGTCCTCTGGTCACAGATGCGCCTGCCTTAGTGCCACGCTATGGCATAGTACATGAACTGATCTCGCGTTGCAATGCTCCAACCTTGAAAACGAGTCGAATGTTTTGAAATGAGAACAGCTGGCAGCTTGGCCGCGGGGCAGGCCGGGGGAGGTAGTTCCCTGGGCTTCACCTCCAGCAGCCGGTGTGTATCAAGGAGCGCCAGGCCTGGAGGTTTCTCTTTCTTTCTGCTCGTGCCAGACTCTGAGACTGGCATATATTTGAGGCAGCTCCGGGCTGACAGGTTGGTACAGCTTTCATGGTACGGGGCACGTTGCTCTTGTCAGTCCTTTCTTTCCGTTGGATGAGTCGGGCCATGTAATTAATCTTGATACACTCTGCGGCTTGAATGTGTTATAGATTTATTCACACATTTTATCTTTCCATAATGTTCCCTAATGTTTCCATTTCCTCTCTACCCCTGTCTTTCTCCACCTTCCATACTGTTACTTCCCCTAACTACATCCACTTTCTCTTCTTCTCTAAATTGCTACTTCCATCTCTCCATGACACCTTTCACCTCTCTGATTTCCTTTCTGCTTCTTTCTATTTCTCTCCTTCTCCCTCCCCCCTCTCCCACTTCTTCCTCTCCTTCCATCCTTCACTTGTACTCTCCCCACACTATTGTTGTCCTCACTTTTGCTGCACTGATCCCCTGTCTCACCCATCCACTCCACGCACTCTTTTCTCCTCTGGCACCCCGTTCTCTTCCACTCACTCTTCTTTCACTGCCACTGCTCTCTGCCACGCCTCTCGCCTTTCCCTTAACTCCGATTTGCTCTTCTCTCCACCCACTCTCATTTGTTCCCCATCTCAAATCCCCTGCTCCATCTATACTAGTCCCTTTTCTTTCTCCTGTTGTCCCTCTTTTTCTTCAATGTCATCCCCCCTTCTCTGCTATATTCTCGGCCACGCCCTTTGTTCCCTTCCTTCATTTATTACACTTCTACCCTCCTTCTCTTCCATCCTATTTACTCCCCCACACTCTGCTTTCCCCATATAATCTTCTCCCACCATTCCCTAATCCCCCAACTCACTCTCTCCCATCCCCTTTTTCTCTCTCTCCCATCATCCATGTCTCTCGCATTTATTCTTCTTTGACTGCCACTTCTCCCCAATACACTCTCCACTGCCCTTTCACTCTCGCTTCCATCTCTCCTTACACCACACCTCTTTTCTCTGCTCCCATATCATTTATCCTCGCTCTCCCTTCCTTCAACCCCTGTCCCCTTCTTCACCTCCCTTGCCCCGTATTCCCTCTTCCTATTGCAGGAAGCTGTACTTCGCCCAGTCCCACAAGCCTCCGTTCCAGGGCCGGGTGTGTGTGGCCCCTTCCGGCTGCCTGCTCAACCCTGGTCCCAATGGGCAGAACAAAGGTTACTTCTTTGCACCAAGCGAGAAAGGCAAGTGCCAGAGAAAGAGAGCATCATGGGAAGGGATGACGTGTGTCAGGAATGTAGATGATGGTCTTAGAGAGACTGTGGCTAGGGGAACCTCAAGGAATTAAATGACTTCACAAATGGTCCTAACTTCTCTTTATATGTTTAAACCACATCTCGATTTTATGTGGCTTTTGCCCTCATTGAGCTGTAAACATTTTTTGATGAAATGTGTTGGTATTTATACAGGGCAAACCTAGGTATGACGCAACATAGCATAGAACATTACGTGGGAGGTTGGGAGACGATCTACAAGTTTCTGTACATCAAGTGGGGATTACACAAATAAATTTCATACACTTTACATTTCACATTTTTTAGGCATAGGAACATTAAGTAATTTGCCCAGAATCACACGATGTTGAGTCAAATGCCAAGGCCAGGACTCAAAGGCACCCCGAATGACTAGGCCACATTTCCTTCCTAGATTATGTGGCTGGTGGTGGATTAGGTTGCAAATCCATAATTTTACGATATTCAGTGCCATTACAGTGGCCCTAAATAAGTTGTACCAGAAATTCTGTTGCCATATGTGAGAAAGGGATCTAAGTGAGTAGGTGAGGAGACGTGTGGCCTGTGATTAGTGTTTGTGTTGGCGTGAGTATATCTGACGTCATCCACTCATTTCAGATTGGGTAACATCGTCACATACATTTTTTTTACCTGTTTATAGAAGCTCCGAAAAAGAAAACGTCTAGCACTTTAGGGTTCAACCCCTGTGGAAGCTCAGGCTGTGGCAAGCCAGCCGTCCGGCCACTGGTGGATACTGGGGCCATGGTGTTCCTGGTCTTTGGCATCCGGGGAATCAATCGAACAAGGATCCCGGATAACCATGTCCTGGGAGAACTGGTATATATTATCTATCTATCTATCTATCTATCTATCTGTCTGTCTGTCTGTCTGTCTGTCTGTCTGTCTGTCTGTCTGTCTGTCTGTCTGAATGTCCGCCCGTCTATATTTTTCTTTTGGCCTTTCTCTTTCTTTCTTACGTTCTTACTCTTTTGTTTCGTCCTTTATTTTCTTATCAAAATTTATAAACCACAGGCTCTACCCCAACCCAACTTCCAAGGTAAACTAGAGCTGTAAACGATGAAAGTAAACAAAATCCACCCGTCACAAATTCTGCACCTCTTGGTGACATCACCAGTACACTCTGCACATATTACCAAAACCGCACCTACATTTAACCTACATGATTGGTATTCCTGCATTCTGGTGCACTATATATATGTATCCACCGTACTCTACACGCATCACAGATATCTGTTCATTTGGCACCTGACTGAAGTCAGCACTACACCCACTATGCATCATGCCATTACTACACTTTGCACAAATCAGTACGTCACTGCTGACGAACCCCCAGCATGCCATGTATGATTTTTCTGGCTTGTCCTATATTTTGTATTTAGTGAACTCTGGGGGTACTCTGACGGTGCGCCATGTTTTTGCTGTTGCTGTACTGTTTGTCAACAGAATCTAGCTGCGCTGACAGGGTCACCCACAGTGAACCGTTATCCTGACTGAGTGGCCACTGCCCCACATCCCAGCCTTTGAGGGGAGTGGGGTTAGTGGAACTGTGGCCCTAGCACCGGGGCAGTCTGCATTTAGCTCTCCCTTATCATGTCAGCACTGCCACCTTAAGGTACGCCTGCAGTAATCACAACATCCATACTTTACTACTTAACACTATAGTTGTTACTACTGCTGTCACTACACAATAGACACACAACTAACTGATGTCAACACTACAGTCCCCACATGGTACAGATTTTATTCCACAAGCATCACTGGTACTATCTTTATGGCACAGCCTGAGGCCCTGGTGATACTTGTGTTACACAGATGTAATTAGCATAATGCTGGTAATTTTGCATTACGGAGCATTTTGATTTAATATTGAGTAACAGATGCCATATTCAGAACTTCTATTACAGATACTGGTTTTTTTTGTTTTTGTTTTTTTGTCCTCATGTCACCACCGATTAGCACCGATCCGACTCGACTCGCTTTCCCTTGTGCTCAATATCGGTTTAAGTTCAATCAGATTTACTGGGTTAGATCGAGTGCACTCCCCCCTCCCCTCTCCCCCTCCCAGTTTGCTGAATTGAGGAGGTGTAATCATTGGACAGAGATATCTTCAGATCTTTAACAAATCCCAAAACCTGCCTTTTCCAATCTCATTATTACTACTTCTGTCAAGTTCTTTAAAAAAAACAAAAGCACGGATCTCTTCCAGGCCTGCCATGTGGGGGCCAAAGGTTGGGTACAGAGCTTACATATTTCCCCAAAATTCTTCTAGTCTTGGGCACGTGGCGAAACTAGAGACACTGTTGACTATGCTTGGGTGAGATGGGTAACTTTCTGAAAGAGATGTGTGACATGACCTGCCCGGTGTGAAGTGGGCTTCTGGTATGTAGGTGTATGTGTTAGCCTTGTACTGGTATTTGAACCTTGGCATCAGTGCACATATGGTGAAATATTGGACGAGACTATAGCTGTGCAGATATTGGCATCACTTCACATTGTGCAAATCTAACTGTTGATGATGATAACAATTGTCCAGTCCAGTTCAGAGATATGTAATTAATGCCTCAAAAGGTGTGTGCTTGCAGCTTTCTTCTGGTGCGCTTTTGTGACAGTGGTGCACAGGTTTCATCTAGTGCAGCGGTTGTTCATGCAGTCAAGCATGTCATGCTTCGCCTTGGCTTCTCATCCCTTGCAGTTACAGTAGTGAGAACACGTGCCTGCGCCTCGCGTGTTTGTCTGCCAGCGTGTCTCTGCGCCTCGCGTGTTTCTGTCAGACTTCCCTTAGGCCCATCGTTGCACCGCCCCAGCTCGCCTCGAGCAGAAGTGAGGACAGGGCTTGCACAGTGGGAACAGGGCTCTCTCTTCACAGCCTGCGTGCTTTGGATGTCTGCCAGCGTGTCGGCGCCTCGCGTGTTTTGCCAGACCTCCCTTAGCCCCAGCTCGCCTCTTGCAGTAGTGTGACAGCTCGCTCTCTTCACAGCCTGAGCGCTTTGGATGACTAGTACCAGCGTGTCTCTGTGCGTCACGTGTTTCTGTCAGACCTCCCGTAGGCCCGCCATGGCAAAGCCCCAGCCCCCAGCTCGCCTCTTGCAGTAGTGAGGATAGTGCTCTCTTCTCGCAGCCTGCGCGCTTTGGATGTCTAGTACCTACTCACGTGTTTCTCTCAGACCACCCCTAGGCCCGTCGTTGCCCCTCCCTCCGCAGCTCGCCTCGTCCAGAGGTGAGGACGGGGCTTGCAGTAAGTAGTGAGCACAGCGCTCTCGCTTCTCATCCTGCGCGCGCGCTTTGGATGTCTGGTACCAGAGTGTATCTGTGCCGCGCGTGTTTCTGTCAGACCTCCCTTAGGCCCGTCGCTCGCCTCGTTCAGAAGTGAGGACAGGGCTCTCTGCGCAGCCTGCGGCTCTGGATGTCTGCCAGCATGTCTCTGTGCGTCACGTGTTTCTGTCAGACCACCCCTAGGCCCGTCTTTGCCCCTCCGCAGCTCGCCTCGTCCAGAGGTGAGGACGGGGCTTGCAGTAGTGAGGAGAGCGGTCTCTCTTCAGTTCCTGCGCGCGCTTTGGATGTCTGGTATCAGAGTGTATCTGTGCCTCGCGTGTTTCTGTCAGACCTCCCTTAGGCCCGTCGCTCGCCTCGTGCAGAAGTGAGGACAGGGCTCTCTGCGGCTCTGGATGTCTGCCAGCGTGTCTCTGTGCGTCACGTTTTTCTGTCAAACCTCCCTTAGGCTCACCTGCCCCGCGCAGCTCGCCCCGCGCGGCAGTGAGGACAGGGCTCTCAGCGCAGCCCGCGGCCCTCTGTGTCTGCCAGCGTGTATCTGTGCCTCACGTGTTTCTGTCCTCGCTGTGTTCTGTCTCCTTCTGAAAGGGCAGCGTTATCTACGATGACAGCTTCGACCTCTTCCGAGAGATTGGGAACCTGTGCCGGATCTGCAAGGCCATTGCTGACAACTCCGAGCTGGTGAAACCGGGAGGCGCGCAGTGCCTCCCTTCAGGTACTCGACTGTGGTGAAGAGACGGCGCCTCTAGTTAGAGAGTGGGAGGAGAGGGGACAACAGTCCAGGCCCTCGGAGGAGGAAGCAGGAACAGCGCCCTGAGATATACAGACCAGGGAGCAGGGGACACTTTCAGGCGCACAAAGGAGCGAGAGAGTCCCAGCTTTAGACAGGCTGCTCTCAGCCTGTATCTTCAGATACACAGAAGATGGAGGGTCCATGCACTCAGATAGACAGGTCAGAGGTCATTGCACATCTTCATTTGTACAGAGGAGAGCCCATGCTCCCAGTACCACAGGGTAAAGTGAGTGCATGTCTTCATATGTACAGATGAGGGAGAGTCCATGTCTTCAGACACACCTGCAAGGATGCAGCGCACATATACACAAGAGAGAGTCGATGCTCTTAGATGCACAGCCCTTGGATAGCCTACATATTCAGATGCACAGAAGAAAGAGCGGCCATGTCTTCTGGTGCATAGTTGAGGGTGCAGCAGCGTGTACCCAGTCATATGCAGGGAGAAGGGTGAGCCTCAATCTGCAGGTACACCAGCCAGTGTGCAGCACACGTGTTCAGCCGTGAAGAGGAAATAGAGTCCACGTCTTTGGATACACAGCTCAGTGTTTATTCCACATTTTAAGAAGTATGCAGGAGGAAGGGCCCACGGCTTCATGGTCAGAGGCCCGGCTGCAGAGGCCTCACCTTTACAAACATTCAGTAGAATGTGTGTACGCCTCCATGTATTTAGGGCAGAAAGAATGCAGTGCTCTGGTATACAGGAATTATAAACTAAATGAGTAGCTCTACAACAGCGAGTCTGAGAGGGTTAATTTACTTCTATGAAAGATATTTCTGTCACCTAGTGAGATTGGACTGCTTACCTTCAGATCATCTCTTGTGCTTTCCTTCCACTCTCTCCATCCCTCCATGCAACACACCACTCACTTTCCACCTTACTCCACCTGCCCCACTTCTTCTTTGTCATCTACCCCTAATTTCGCCTGTCACTCCTTCACCCTGACTTTCTCTTTGCTGCCCCTTCACCTTCATGTTCATCTCTCAATGTGCCCTGCTTATTATTCCTATTGAAGTTTTCTCCTCCAATCTCTCACCTTCTCATTGTCTCACTTTCTTTGCACTATACTTTTCACATCCTCACTTTCCACTCGTATTGCTTCCCTTCATCTCCCATTGCTGGCCACTTAACACCCGTCTTTCCTCTTCTACCCGTTTCACTCTTGATTCCTTTCTTACTCGTCCCTCCTACCTCCATTATCCCTACTGTCCGTGATCTTTATCTCCTTATATATTTTTTTCTTCTCATTTTCTCTCTCCCAACCTTTGCTCTTTTTCCTTTTCTCCCCTTTACTCCTTCACTTCACACCCTTGCTCTCTCCCTCTCCTTCCCCCTTCATTCCAATGTTCCCGTGCCTCATCCCCGCCTCTCTGTGTTCTGTTTCTGTCGCTAGGTTACAGTATTTCCTCCTTCCTGAAGATGCTGCATCCAGAGTGCAAGGACGTCCCGGAACCGAACCTCTTGCCTGGCCAGCTGTCCCATGGAGCTGTGGGAGTGAAGGATGGCAAGGTTCAGTGGATGTCCATGGCCTTTGAGTCGGTGAGAGATTTAATGGGCTGACACCATTTTAAAGGTCCCCTCCCAACGCAGCAGATGGTTCCTCTCCCAGGAGAGCTGCCCTTCTGTTCCAGTTCCTCAGTTATCGAACAACACCAGACAAGATCATTTGTCAATACACTTTCCTGCTGTTTTTGTGAAATACTGTGTAGAATTCAGGCCATTCACAATAGCAAGAAGTGTGTGAAGTAGCAGTGCTTTTTTTCTCATGAACTTTATAGCAATGTAAAACCTGCGAAGGTCGCCCAGTTCCAAGTTGGGCCTTCACGTGAAATCCAGAACTTCCTTAGAGTATTTTGTATGTGAGTATAATTAGTGTTGAGAGACTCACTAAGAAATGCTAAGCAAGGTATACACCGGCCAATAAAAGGCTTGTGAGTTACTGGAGTGACCCAGTGTCCGAGTGCTCACGAGGAAATACAATGCAAGTCATGCACATGTATACTAAATGCTTGCGAGTTACCCCTGATACATTTTCAGAATATATCTACACAAAATAAGCTCCACGAGAATTTTGCAATTTATAGAGATATGTGATGTATCCCTCCCAACACTACTCAGTACAAGTGTTGGGCATACAAAAAAATGTAACAGACTGTCCTCACACACCACCAAGTGTCATGCTTCATCATAGGACAATCCTCGCTCTGCAAAACCTCAGTTTGAAGGAGAGCGGGCCTACACCTAGAGTCAGGGAGGCCCTTCTAATTTAGAATGGATCTGTGATATAAGTGTGCTAAGCACCAATGTGGCATCCTAAAACAGTTTATTCTCTAGACATGGCACTTGGTGATTAAAATCAATTGTGGAGATAAGGGGAATTAGTACCCCATCATCACTGTTACCGTCAACATGTTTCTGCCTTGTGGCTCAATTGAGTCCGTGGCTTTCATCAAAACAGAGTGACCTGTGTCTACCTCTTAACTAATCTCGCTTTTCAATACCCCAAGCATGGGTTTTCTATGCCCCATGGAAGAAGGGCACAGGGACCCCTGTAGTTACACTTTCGTCAAGGTGCGTCCCTTACGGCAAGCCTAGATGCGTCTGCTCCTTCCTCCTGATGTGTAGGCCAGGTGTCGCAATCTTTGCCCACGTATATTCAGTCAGACCCGCAAATGGCAGAGGTCGGCTATCTCAATTGCATGCCCAATGGTTTATGACTGTCGCTGGGGATTGCCCAGATGTGCTCCCCCAGCCTCCGGTGTTGACTGGCGCCAAACAGCATGGCACACAAAGAGTTTGATGCATAGAAATGTCCTCTTTCCATAAGTGGCATTTCCACGCAAGATATGCCAAGCCCACCGTTACCATTGCAACCGATTTGGCCTAGCAAATCCATTGATAGGAAACATCATGAGAGTGCGCTACTGCAATCCATTATTGAAGCTTGAAATACAGGTGACCCCTTTCCCATGCTAATTTAAGGAAAGAGCAAGCCTCCATGGTAGGGAACCAATGTGTGTCTTCCTTACTACCTGGGCAGGGAACACCCATGGGTGCCTGCCCAGCCCTTCACCTTCCATCCTAGTGGAGGCAAAAGGCCTCCTCCGAATGGATCATGTTTGCTCCAGGCCAGCCGGAGTACATGTGCAAGGGCACTCTCGCTGACCTGCCGTGGCAGGTCAGACACATGTTCAAACACGCAGTCTGTGCAAGTGCGCACAACGGCCTGCAACCACATGTCAGACACACCTACATTTACATACATCATGTTCACACCACTTCCTAACTTGTGGTGGAAGGGTGTGCATGCTTCAGTACAGTGGGAAAGGGCCCAGAGCCTTAGGGCTCCACACGAGAACTAGCACACAATGGCTTGCCGTGGCAGGCCAGTGGCCTGGGTCTCCAGGACACCCATGGTGTCCATGCGCTATCCGGCTGACAATGGCAGTCTGAATTTACACACAGCACTTCCTTGGTGCCAACACGGACACAAGTCCATCTTGGCAGGCAGGTGGCAGTGACCTATAAGCATCACTGGCTCTAGCAGACCGGACACAGGCCCAGCACACTATTGGTGCTAACGCACCCACCGCTTGTCATGACAAGTGGAAAATCCCTTTCACCCCCTCAGCTAAGTGCTGTTTCCTATGAGACGTAGGAAGGGTGCATGCACTTCCACACTGCACCAACAGTGGGGAAGGACTCCGGCCCTACGGCCACAAAGGGGCCTCAGCAACCTCGGGAGTGTCCCATGAAGGGGAACTGACCTCCGAGGTAGGGGGACCTCACCTAGAGGCTCTCATCTGTTTGGACAGTGTTCCCGCTCAGGCCCCCGCCCGGCGACTCGCCTACCCTGAGCTTCATGGGGCGTATCCTAGGGCCACTCCGGCAGTAGGGATGGCTGCCTTTGGGTTGGCTCACCCGTGGAGATGTCAACCTGAGTAGGAGACCTAACGGACAGGCGAGTCCCACAAGGCATGATCAATGCCACATCCCCCTACTCGCCAATGCCGTACCCGCCCGGGGTATATGGTGTACCTTTTTATAGGTCACTCACGGGGACGACACTTAACGCAATCATGCGAGCCCCCCACTCCTAACCCGTGTGGGGTGGGTGCTCGTACCTTCCCACTGCAGTACAGTGGGAATTTGGTCCGAGTTCTAGGGTCATGAACATAGAGTAGGCGAAGACAAAGCAAAAAGTTTCGAGGGTGTTCCCCTAAGAAGGCCATGTCCAACAGGACTCCTGTTCGGCCTGCCTGGCATTTCAAAACAAGGAAACTCTTCAGAACTAATGCACACGTCATATTGCCTCCACCACTATGGCGCAAAGATGGGAGGTAGAGAAAACTCTGGACATCTGTGGAGAAAAGGAGTCGTCGGATGTCGAAGAGGTGAATGCTCCAGGCTTCATAATGGAGGCAGCCTTTTCACCTGGAAGCATAGGCTCAGGGTCAGATGTCAAGTCTGGAGAGCCTCCGCCAGCCCAGTGCCCTCAAAAGGTAGCAGTGAGTACGGATGTTCACATAACTCACCACACAGAGGCTCAAACCTCTACCTCCCAGATTGCTTATGAGGCCTCCAGTGCACCACTGCCATCCGGCCATGGATGATACCAGTATTTGGAGATGGACCCAGTGACCAAGCCACATTCGGTGCCAGAGTCCTACTTCAAGTCTCGAGCCCAACTTTGGCTCCCGACCCGAAGACACATCCTCCCCCACCCTTGAACTCAAAAGGGCAGGACAGGAAACCTCATGACATTCGGAGCCGAGGCTGAGTACTGCATTGATACCCATTGATTCAAAGCAATCAGTGCCAAAATCGAGCTCAGCACCCTCCGGTCGGTAGGCTTCTGCAGTCCCATCAAGGCTGCCTTCCACTGTGGCATCCTCTGCCACTTCAGAGGAATTTGATCAGCCAATTCTCGAGCGGCTGCAGGAACACTTGGATGCTTGACAACAGCGTATTCATATCCAACCAGGCACAGGTCGGATTCTGGCAAAGTCTCCACATGTGACAAAGGACTCTGCACCTCACAAGAGGAAGCTCCCTTTTTAGGAGTCCATCAACCTCCTGGAACTTCCAGCCCCCAAAAAAGCAAAAGAGACATAACAGGGCAACTTCTACCCTGCCTCCTGCTCGTCCTGCTCGTCCCCCTCCTTCCCTGCTTACTCATCCTTCTTCACCTCCACCTGTGTCTCCTGTCTTGCCTCAAGGGTCATCACACCATTCACCTACAGGTTCTTTACATTTGGGGGATGGGAACAGTTCCAGGCTCCCTTATGACCACCCTCATGACTCACAGCATGACTATGATGTTGAACCCCCATGGGCGCAGATCCAGATCTGTACCCTTCTAAGCCATCACTTCCTGATGATGTCACTTCGTACCATGAGGTGTTACACACAGCTGCTACTTTCCACAATGTAGAACTCAATGCACAGCAAAAGGAGGAGGATTTCCTTGTGGAAACCTTCTCCTCCACCTAATGTTCTCTTCAATTTCTCCCCATGCTTAAGGGTGTTGTTAAGCCTGCCATCGAGATTTTTAAGGACCCCGTCAAGGCGAGAGTGATCATGCCTAGAGTGTTCATGCCTAGGGTGGCTAGGAAGTATAAAGCCTCCCCTAATGACCCTCCATACATCTGTGGCCAACTACCCCTGACTCTTTGGTTGTTCATCCAGCCAGAAAGCGTGCCTACACTCTGGGAACAGGTGATGCACCTCCTCCCAACTGAAAGAGCAAGAAAATTGTTGCAGGGGAAAGAGAGTGGCAGCGCAGTCCACATCCCATTGGTGAATTGCGAATTCAATTGGTTTGCTGTCCCGGTACGACCGTGCACACTGGGACCAAATGGCAGACCAAGATAAAGCACCTCTCAGAGCAGCAGTTAGTGGCAGAATGGAAGATCATCTCTAACATTAACATCCACTGCACTCTGGATGCCGCAGATGCAGCCGCTTGTGGCATTAATACTAGTATTCTGCTGCGACGCCATGTCTGGCTGCGTGTTTCAGGCTTTAAGCCAGAAGTGTAACAGCACCCCCTCAACGTCTCTTTGGCCCTCAGGTAGATGAGATGCTTAAGAAAATAAAAAAATACACAGAGACGTCTAAAGTCATTGGTGCCCTACAAAGACACACCCCCAGGGGTTCCTTTCAGCGCACACAGTTTTGTGGTGCATCAAATACCTCACTCCAGAAACCTCTTCTACCTTGACAAAGCCAACCCAGCAGTCACCCTCGAGGGGTTACTATGGAGGCAGTTATGGGGCAATAACAGAAGAGGTCGAGGTAAGGGCACCGCCCATAACGGGACTGGCCCCCCCAAATCAGTGACGCTCCACAGCTTCCCCCCTATCACACAACACCTGTCGGGGGGGAGGATTGCAAGGATTCCCAGGGACCACTGCCTGCCCTTAAAAAATGAAACGAAAATGTTTCATTTTATTTTTTTCAAATGCAGCCCGTTTTCCTTTAAGGAAAACGGGCTGCATTTAAAAAAAAAAGAGCTGCTTTATTTAAAAGCAATCCCAGACAAAGCCCAGCAGGCCACCCTCCCTGGGAGGGACTGTCATTCCCAATGGGCTCGCAAATTGCGACCCCATTGGTAATTGATCGCAAACAGTGTTAAACACACTGTTGTACATGCAAAATAGCGCCTCACAAATTGCGAGTCGCAAAAGACTATTTTGCGCGTCGTACATCTGGCCCCTAGTGTTCTATTTCTTTCTAAACTCTCTACATCAGCTCACTCCAGATCCTCCACACATATGAAGGCTCCCATGAGTCTTAAAGTTTTTTTTCCTTGGTTCACTCCCTAGTTTCTCTCTCTTTCCTTTGGTGGCACCACTCACCTGTTCCTAACTTTCTTAAGTGGCTTTCATCAGTCCTGGGTTTCTTTCTTAGTTCTATTTATAGCTCTTAACCCTCAGCATATGGTGCCTGAATCACTTGTTTTTGACGCTTTTATGTGATTCCTCCATGAGACTCCTCACTTTCTACCTGATTTCGCCCTGTCTGGTTTCATGCAATTTTCCCTGATTCTTTGTACAGTTCTTGGCCCTCTGCTTTAATGGTCCACTCCCAAGTTTTTTACTCTTTTCTTTTTTCTCCTGGCCTTTTGTATTTGTCTACAAGTTTCTCTTGTGGTTCTTGGCTCTCTCGCACTTGGTCCCTTTGTATTTATGGGGACAGTCATCGACTATCCATGGTTTGCACATTGTCAAGCATGGCAGGGCATAGTTAAACCGCATTTTTGATACTCAGTTGTCTTGGGATTCTTTCCCTAGTTTTGACTGTCTTTTGGCACTGCCCTGGTTTTTGGTATCAAAATGTAAGGCAACATTTATACAGCACACATACTTATTTACATAGTTTTCTATAGTGAGGATCAGAGCTCATCAACGTCAGTATGTTTATAGGAGTTGTACTTTAAGACGGTAACACACAGTAAATTGATCCCTATAGAAAGGGAGCCAGATAGCGAACAGATATCATGAAAAGAAATACAACGATCCACATTACTGCATAATAAAAAATATTCACATTAAAGACCCTTGAAGATAAAAAAACTTTTGGCTCTCAGACGCCTTCAGGTTGCCTCACAGGGCGAGAGTAAAATGTTCTGTAGTAGGTTTGTCATTGTTATGCAATAGTGTATGATATAGTGGGCAGTTAAATCGGCAGATCTCACTAATTGTCCTGTGTTTTTTTTTTGCTTGGTTGCCTTTCTGTATCTCGTATATTTATTTATTGAGTAATTTTCTATAGCAGACACAATGCCGTAGGCCTAGTGAGTCAAAGCTCTTTGGATAGAACGCTGTTTAGAATATACAGAAGCACTGACATTAACAAAAGGAAGGAAAAGTAAAGATCACATAAGCAATAGGCGATATTAAAAACAATGTGCAAAGTTACATGAACAGACAGCTGTTGTGAGAACAGTCATAAAGTACAATACTTTACGTTGTATGTGCTCCATGCTGTTTTTGAGGCTCTGTTATTCTTTGAGACTCTTTTTCACTCTAGGTTCCTTTGTTCTCTCTTCTACAGCTTGGCTACATTCTTTAGTTTTCCCATTTTCCTGGCTCTCTTTTCTTTGAACTCCTTTCTTCCCTCTCTTCATTGACCCTCTTTGCTTGATCTTTCCTGAATTCTAATTCTCTCTTGCTTGAATTTTTATGTTCACTTTCCCTATAGACTTAGGGCCTGATTTAGAGCTTAATGGACGGGTACGCCATTTCAAACGTTACGGGTATCCTGTCCACCTTATTACAAGTGCCAAAGGATATAACACACTTATAATTAGGCAGACGGTATATCCGTCAGTTTTGTGAGGAGTAACCCGTCCGTCAAACTCGAAATCAGGCCCTTAGTCAGGAAGAAAGTGGAGGGTGAAAGTGTGCAAGAGTACAGTAAAGGTTAAGCTGTGTCACTAAAACTTGCACCTTCCCCTCTGACTTATATTCGATTCTTTGGTTTCTTCACAGACGACTTACAAGGGCAAGTCCTCATTCCAGACCTACACTGATTACATGAAGTGGGAGTCATTCCTACAACAACAGCTACTGCTACTCCCTGAGGATTCCGCATTACGCCATGGGTTCCAGACCTGCGAACACTGGAAAAGGATCTTCATGGAAATTATAGGCAAGTCTCTGAAGGGACGAATGCACAGTGTGACATTTCTCATACAGTGCCACGCCTCTGGTGCCAAGGCAGCAGGACCTTTAATAGGAAGCACTGCCCCCTGTGCCCAAGCAGTGCACACTTAAATAGCAGGTCCTGGCAGCTGTGCCTATAAAATGTGCTGCCCCTTGCACCTAAGCAGAGTAATCTTAATCAGAAAGCCCTGTGGGCCCGATTTATAATTCTGCGATTGAGCCCGTACGACCTGGCGGAGCTCTCAACTACCAAATTTTGAAATGACCATTGGGCTGGCAGACATTTCAAACATTGACAGGAACTGCCTTCAAGGCGGTTCCTGCCAGTGTATTATAACTATGCCGTATGGCTCCATCTAACATGACGGAGCTGTATGGCAAAGTTAAAATGTTTCTTAATTTAAAAAACAAAGCCACAATGCGGGATTTTGTTTTTGAAAATTAAAAAAACAGTGTCCTCAGGGGGCATTTTAAAGTTTTCACTTCGGCTTACCACCAGGGTTTTCCTGGCTGTGCCAGGCAGTAAAAACTGGCCTGTATGTCTGTCCATTTAAACTAGGTGGGTAGACATACAGGGCAACCTCCAACAGCCCTTACTCCGTCGGGCTGTTGGAGGGGTGTAGCCATAGCGGAGACGGAGTAGTCTCTGCTGTTGTTACACTAAAGGTCAGCCCGCATGTAAATCATGTGGGTGGACCATTATTTCGGTGGCAAGGGTATTCTGTCGATGTTTTGACGGAGTACCCTTTCTGCCAACATATAAATCAGCCCCTCTGTCTCTTGTCCCAAGCAGAGTGAGATTTACTGCAACACATCTCCTGTGTGCCATTGACTTAAATTGTTTTCTCAGCAGTGTCATGCCTCAGTGGTGTGATGCTTTTCCCAGGAATTACTTGTGTCTCAGTGTGACCTTCTTTTCAGCAGTGCTATACCTCCCGAGCCTCAGCAGTGTGAACTTCCTTCCAGCAGTGCCATGCTTTCTGTGCCCCAACAGAAACTACTGGTGCCTTAGTAGTAGACGCTTCCTTCCTGCAGTACCATGCATCCAATGTCTCAGTCCTCCTCAACAGCACTTTGTCTTCTGTACCTTAACTGTAGGAGTTTTCCTCCGATAGCACAGTGTCTCCTGTACAATAGTAATCTGTTTCTATACTGGTTGCGCCTTTTGTTCCTGTGCCTGACCCACTGCCCTTCATTTCTCTGTGCAGGTGTGGAGAGTGCTCTCTCTGGCCTGCTCCTGTCTTTGTTGATCTGTGTTGCGGCTGTGGCAGTTTTCACCACACACATCTTGCTCCTGCTTCCAGTGCTGCTCACCATCCTAGGTAAGGTCTCCTTTTAAGCTTTCATTCTGCTCCAGGACGTTGTCATAGAAGCGAATATGAATGCCATTGTTTCTTATTGACTGCTCTCAAGCTCTGTTTCTCTTCCAATGCTGGTTGTATGTCAGAATATCATACAGAAATATCATCTGACATAATTATTGTGTCCTACATATTATTTACAAAAAATGCCATGCCCTTGGGTGTTAATTTTATATTAACTCCAGTTGGACAATATTTTTGTAACTGATATTTCAGACCCAATATTTATGTCAGACGATATATCAGACTGTGATATTCTGGCTTCACTCCTACTGGACTAATTATTGCCCTGGATACATTATACATTCATGTTTCCTGCTTTGCATGCATTAGCCCTGACCCTTTGATAGACTATTCCACCAATTCTCCCTGAATATACTTCACTTGTCATGTCACCCAAATATACTGCAGTGTCCATGCTCCATGCCACCTAAATGCACTGCACTTTCCATGTTTATTGAAAAGAATATGATAGTCATGTTCTACAGATATATTATACTGACCATGTATCCAAGGTATACTGCATTAACCATATTCCATTGGTAAACTGCACGAGCCGTGCTCCTTGCAATCAATAGCCATGTTCCTAGAATATATTGCCTTGCTATGCTCCATGAATGTATAGAAGTAGCCATGCTCCTTGGTGTGCTGCATTGACCATGCCACTTGGCTACACCGCACCTGCTATGCCCTTTTGATGCAAGCCACAGGCCACAATTGCAGAATAAACTGCATTAGCCATGTCGCTCTGATATACTGCAGTAGCCCTGCCACCTAACTGTAATACAGTAGCCATACAGTTTGATATACTGCACTTGCCATACCACTTGAGGTTAATGCACTTGCCATGATCCTTGATATATTGCTCTAGCCATGCTCACTGAATATGCTACAGTAGCCAAGCTCCTTGATACACTGCACCAGTCATGTCACCTGGAAAGAACTCTCTAGCAACACTACCTGGATATACTGCACTAGCCTTGTTCTCAGAGAACCCTGTCCTAGCCAAGCTTTCTGGATAGAATGTGAGTTTTCTCCACTAGTGACCTGAAAGTGTTATAGGGTTGCAGCAGTGGGGTACGCTGTCCCTGCTAATGCCTCGCCAATATTAAAGGACTCCATTAGTGTGAGCTCTCTGCACAAAACCATGTTTGTGTGTAGAACGCCAGCAGTGTGACCTATAGGACTATATCTGCGTGATCTTCCTTGAACATAACAATGTTAGTGCTATAAGACACCTGCAGTGTGGGTTTTCTCCCCCTGTGCCCTGGGCGTGTAATGTAGGACTGTAGCAGTGCGAGGTTCTCCACCAGTGCCCTGATAATATTTAAGGACTTCAGCAGTATGAGTTTTCTTCACCAGTGCACTCCATCAGTGTGAGTTTTCTCCACAAGTGCCCTGTCAGTGTTAGGGAACTTCATCAGTGTGGGTTTCTCCATTAGTGCAATGCCCGTGTCCCGTGTTGTAGTACTCTGTCAGGGTTATATTTTAAAAATCCAGCCATGTGACTTTTCTTCACCAGTGCTCTCGCAGTGTAATGGGACTCAAGCAGTGTGAGTTTGTTCACCTGTACCCTGCCAGTGCTAACAGACTCCAGCAGTGTGGGTTTTCTTCACCAGTGCCCTTCCAGTGTTATAGGACCCCAGCAGTGTGGGTTTTTTTCACCAGTGCCCTTCCAGTGTTATAGGACCCCAGCATTGTGAGTTTTCTTCACCAGTACCCTGCCAGTGTTTTCTAGACCCTAGCAGTACAAGTTTTACCACCCAGTGCTTTGCCATTATTAAATGACGCCAGCACTGGGGGTTTTCCTTACCACTGCCCTGCCAGTGTTATAGGAGTCCATCAATGTGGGTTTTCTTCACTAGTGCCCTGCAATTGTTATCGGGCCCCAGCAGTGTGAGTTTTCTCTATCAGTGCCCTTCCAGTGTTATAGCACTCCAGCAGTGTGTGTTTTCTCTTATCAGTGCCCTGCCAGTGTTATAGGACTCATGCATTGTGAGTTTTCTCTACCAGTGTCCTGCCAGTGTTACAGGACTCCAGCAGTGTGAGCTTTCTTCACCAGTGTCTTGCGCATGTTGTATACACCAGCACTGTGAGTTTTCTCCACCAATACCCTGCAATTGTTAAGACTCCAGCAGTGTGAGTTTTCTCCATCAGTATAATAGGACTCCAGCTATATGAGTTTTCTTCACCAGTGCTCTGCTAGGGATATAGGATGCCAGCAGCTTGAGTTTTCTTCACCATTACCATGCCATTGTTAAAGGACTCCAGAAGTGTGGAGTTTCTTTACCAATGCCTTGCCTATGCTGTATGACTTAAGCATTGTGACATTTCTCAAGCTGTACCCTCTAAATGCTCTATGACTCCAGAAGTGTGCTCCTCTTTCAGCACCCCCATGGTATTTCTATGGGACATCAGCTGTGTGAGCTTCCTTGAGCATGACCACGTTAGTGCTGTAGGATTCCAGCAGCATGGCTTTTCTACAGTACGTTGTTGGCGTTGTACACTTAATACAGAATGTTGACTAGTGCTGATGCAAACCTGTTTCTCCCATTCTGTGCAGGGATTGTCTGCTTGGTTGTGTCCATCATGTACCTGTCTGGTTGGGAAATGGGTGCTGTTGAGGCAATTTCCCTCTCTATCCTCGTGGGCTCATCTGTGGATTACTGTGTACATTTAGTAGAAGGCTACCTGCTGGCAGGAGAGAGTATGCCACCACACCTGGGTGAGGTGAGTATTTTGGCATCACCTATGGCTGGGCTGGGGGCTGGATTGGATTTGCTATGTCCTAACTGGGGGTAGTTTCTGTTGTATGTGAGATTAATGTTCTTCGCATTAATTATTGTTGAAGCTAGTGATTGTTCCTCGGTAGGCTATTCTTCTTCCGTGTGGTTATACTTCTTGCTGAGATGAATGCTCACCTCATTGACCGTTTGAACTCCTTTCCTCTCAGGTTCATTTTCCTTTCGAAGTTTGTGATTGTGTGTGAAATTCATGCTCTTCTCATTGAAGGTCATCTGTTTGAGCTTCCGTAGTCACTAGGCACTGGGTCTCAGCGAGGTTCATGATCATCTCATTCATGACTGTACGATTCCTGTGCCCTCAATAGGTTCCTCTTTGTGTCGTGTTTAAGATTCTGGGCGTAATTTATGTTCTTCTCTTTAATCACTGTTTGAGCTCTGTGACACTCTAAATTCCTCTTCCCGTGAATAGTTATAGGTAAAATTGATGCTCGTCTCGTGGTTGCTTCATGTCTTCACTGGAAACCTCTTCTTGTGGGTGGTTATGATGCTGCTTGTAATTATTATTATTCTTTTGATGGCTGTTTGATATCTGGTTGTGGTTCTCTGTAAGATTTCTGCTCTTCTAGATTTGGTGCGTAGGATTTTTTTGGGATACGATAGCAGCAGAAGGTCCTCTGTTATTCGGGCTTGGTTATGACTGCAGCGCAGTGCGGAAATCAAAAGCAGGACTTTAGTTATTTCTCTCGCACTGGGAAAAACACAGTTTTATAATCCATGAAACACGTAAATGGGTGTCAAGGTTATGTCTGATGGCCACATGTCATTTGTTCAGTTTTTCGAATGTAGAATTAAAATGATGGAGACAGAATGACAAGATTATGAAATGATGCTGGACTTCTGATCTCAATATGTAGCCTCACTGCGTGGACACAGAAGAATACTGAAACACTTGTATGCTCTATAGACCTCAATACTGTCCTCCTACCTGACTAAGGGACATTGACAGTGAGGTTATATGTTACCTCTGTCACACAAGCCTCGTTGATGATGTAGGACAGGGTGGGCCAGAAGAGCGTGATCACCTCCTATCCTTCTTTTACCACAATCAGGTGGAACCTGGTCTTCACTTGAGCATTGCATTACAACAGTTCTGATTGGTGGAAGGCGAGGAGCTGTAGTAAGACAAATAAGGAATATTTAGGCGAAAGTTAACATCAAACCCTCCAAGCGCTTCAAGGTGGAATGGAATTGCCTGAGACTGAACCGTTTTGCTACATATAGGTGAGGCACTGGGTTCCTATCCAACTTTGAAGAAAGAGAGTTATCAACAGTTGTGGGATAGAGAGCTGAGCAGAACATTAATACTGAAAGAGTGGGCACATATAGTGACAGCTGCAAAATACATAAGAGTCAAAGAACCTCTGACCAAGCTGTTACTGCGCTGTCACTAGACCACAACAAGAATTCACAGATGACCTAGATCAGTGCAGCTAACAGCGCAGCTGTCTGCAACAAGTATTGCATACAATATACAAAGTATGCTTTGGGGCAGCCCTCTTGAACCAATACATGTTTCTGGATTAGGCTTTTTCAATTTATGGCTTGAGACATTGTCAATCACATTTTAGATCAGGCCAGAAGAGTATTTTTCTTGCACAGTCATGCTATTGGCTATTTAGTGTATCCTTCCTGCGGCGTTCTTACATTGCATAAGGGACTATTTTATATTTAAAACATATACTCAACTACCACAATATTAGTCACATTCAATCTTTACCTCATTTACACACTGTAAAAAGAAAACTATTTTTTTTACTGCTAGCATTTTCTGCATGACTGGAACTACAAATCTTTGATAGCTCTAGCAGTAAAGTGATTTCAGTGCAGAAAGCACGGCAGACTTTTTGATTAAAAAAAAGAAATACTTTATTTCAGAGCAGAGAAGCAAAGGATTCAGCAGTTGAATAATGGGAATATATAAAGAAAGCTAATCTTGCCACTTTTCTGAGTTTTAAAAGATTGTAATGATAGAAGACAGTTCCCAAACAGTTGTTGAAGGTGACTGCATGCATTCCAGACTAATGTACTGTATACAGCTTGGAGGCCGTCATAACTACACCCCCCAGTTTCATAATGGGGTGACATTGAGTTCCCTCATGTCCTAAAAAGGCTGAGGCTGGCTGACATCTGCAAATTGTCTCCACATTTCCTGACTACTTTTACACTGAATTTCTGGATAAGGCATTCTTTGATAGACTGTTTCTAAACATGGGCATCAATTTTAGAAGGCCTTTACAATCTAATGGGGTGACCCCGTGAACCTCAGACCCTGGGTAGTACAGTAAACAAAATAGGCCTGTCGGTATCTAGCAAATTAAAATAGACAATATTTTTTAATGCAGAAAAAATGACTTCTAGTAAAATGAAAACACAACCAGAGAAAAATAACTCCAAATGCATGTATTATGGCAGAAGTACATGAAACTGCATAAGTACATGAAACTGTCTACACTGTACAGAAGGTTGCTCCAAATGTGCAAAATGTAACTAAAGTGCTCGTGCAGCGTGAGAAGTGAAAATGAAGTGACTGGATACATGAAATACACTAAAGGTTGAAGTTTGAAGTGCTTCAGCCGCCTCTGTGCTGCCTGTCAGATATAAGGGAACGGAAGCGCTGTTTGATAGGGGTTTGGATTCTGTTGTACCTGACAGGCCGCTGAAGCACTGCAAACGCCAACTTTTATTGTATTTTATGTGTCCAATCACCGAATTTTCACTTCTCACGCTGCACGAGCACTTTCGTCACATTTTGCTCATTCGGAGTCACCTTCAGTACAGTGTGCATAGACAGTTTTATGTACTTGCGCTAATAGATATGCATTTGCAGTAATTTTTTCTCCGGTTGTGTTTACATTTTACTTTAAGTATTTTTCTCTGCCATTAAGAAACATTGTGTGTTTTAATTTGCTAGCTACTGACAGGACTATTCAATTTCCGAGGGGGCATTGTTTTTCAGTGACATTCTTCTATTGAAAACATCTCTTCAGTATGATCTTGCACAAGAACGAGAATATCTCAAGAGCAGTCGAAGACACTTGTCTGATAGCCCACTGACATATCCATCCACCCACAGGGCAGCTTATCAGCAACTTCAGACAACCTTTTTGACATTTCGTGTTTCTTCTAACTGATCTTGCATGGTAGATGCTCATTACAATTTGACTTTCCGTTGTACACCGTTCCATCCATTGTGTAAATTGTCACTCGGTTCACCCATGAGGTGGGAAGTCCTAAATACGCCTATGAGTGCCGGGACACTCTCATGAGTAACATTTGCTGTTTATTTGTAATTTGTACCATTTGTAGAAGGAGCTACTTTTATGGGGACATCCACAAACCAGATATATAAACCTTTTTTTCTCTGAAAACGCTCACTCGGTACATGCAGGAATGAATGTGAATTTTCTGAATGGCATTTGTGCTCCTCTTTCAGTACGTGATAGTGGTACAGTCTGGGATCTGTGCACTAGTTGGTGTCATGAATGGCTCATTTCCATACTCTTGTTGAGGGGTAGATTACTGTAGCAGCTTCACTTCTCTTTCATCCTGCAGTGAATTCTTTGCTTCTGAAATCTGATTTCTCTCTTATTTGCAGGATCCGCAGGCGAGTCGGCAGTGGCGAGCCATGGAGGCCGTCCGGCACGTTGGTGTTGCAATCATGTCCAGTGCAGTCACCACAATCATTGCCACCATACCGCTCTTTTTCTGCATCATCGCACCTTTTGCCAAGTTTGGAAAGATCGTGGCCCTGAACACTGGTGTTTCCATCGTGTACACCCTCACCATGAGCACGGCTTTCCTCAGCATCCTAGGCCCAAGCAGCTTCACCCGCACCAGGAGCTCCTTCCTCAAAGCAACAATAGGTGTCCTGTTCACCACAACCGTGGGCATCTGTGTGTATTTGGTACTTTTGAAAAGTGGGATACAAATCCCCCTGCCCAGTGTCACATCCTCCTAACATCCGCAACAGGCCAATCTTTTCTATGGACGCCTTTTATACAGCTCTTTTTTAGAAGCTGCCCGGTTTGGGATAGTTTTTCCACTTCTGATGATCTGTATTTCCTGTTACTGTGGAAGATATTTGCCCATGCTTGGAAATTGAAATGGTGCTGCTGGGAAGCACCAGGCGAGGCCATCACCATGTCAGATGTGGTCTTTTTTCTACAATTTACACCTTGAAAGGTAAAGGTGAACCCTAGAAATTATGGCCTGATCCCTTGGTAGATCAGACTTTCCTGTGCTCTCTGATCACAGTGACAGTGGTGGGAGCATCTTCAGGCAGATCTGAGAATCATAAAGCTCCTTCATTACTATTTTAAACAACAAGGCGCTGGGGTCTTTTTGATTGAGGAGGGAGGTAGGGGGGATTATGGGGTCTATAGTGGAATATGGCTCTAGGGTCCTCATACAATATGGTGGTATTTCCACCTCATGACTGTCATTTGACCATCACACCTGGCAACACCAATGAGTTCCTTCTTCATGACATGTATCTTGTAGGCTTTGCAATAAGGCGCACCTTACATGCCATCTCTAAAGAATAGCTCAAGAAAATCCTCACAATGGGATTGCCTCCCAGTAAGCGAGTGGCTCTGTAATTGATCTCCATGCAGTCTGCATCAACTGCCTGGTTGAAATTGCAAACCAAATACCCACAAACAATACTCTAATGCCCAAAAATACAAACGTAGACCTGGTTAAAACCTTCTAGAACACTTGCAAATTAGTGTTCTATCGACACAGCATTATCAACTCCATGTCTGTGGCTTAATTAGCCATAAACCTTTGAATTAGATGTGTTTTCATCAAAGAAAACTTACTCTGAGTCCTTTCCTTGGACTGGTGTGTGCCCAAAACCTTCACTTAGAATTCCCTGCTTTGCTGCTTTGGAAGTCCATGGTTGGCTGTTCGTTACCTCGAAATTCTCTGGTTGGTGTGTCGCTTCCTTTCCCAATTGGCTCTTAATTTCTCCATTGATTTTCTGGTATGTTTGCTCCTTTCTTTGTGAATCTATTTCTAGCTACTTTCTCAGTAATTTTCTTGAACCTGTCTTTGGAGTTCCTTTTAGTCTCTCCCCTTCCCTTGAGAATGTCTCCCTGACTTCTTCCTTTGAGAGTCTCTGGTTGGTTGTTTCCTTCTATGGTGAGACAATGCCTCTGATCCCTTCTTGGTAAGTTTGTAAGTCTATGGTTGGACTTTTTCTTCCCTTGGCACTGCATAGGAGGCTCACGCTTTCCTTTTGCAGCCTCTTTCAAAGGATCATCTATGGTGTCTGCCCTTGGTATTTTTTCTGGCTTCCTACTTTCCATGCAAATCCCTTATCTCTAGCTCTTTCCTCATTTTCCCTGCCGACTCCTGTCCGTTTAGATTCCTCTAGTGCTCCTTTCTTCCCTTGAAAGACCCTCTTTGGCTCCTCCCTCAAATTCCCTGTCAGTCCCCTGTCCTTCTAGGTTCCTTCCATCCCTGGTCAATCCCTCTCGGGCTTCTCACTTCAAGATCCCTTGAGACTCCTTCCCTAGTGATTCCGTCTACGGCTCCTCCCTGTATTCCCTGGTTCATTCCTGTACTTCATATTCCCCTTATATCATTTCCTTAAGAATCCCTCTCTGGCTACTCCGTTATATTCCCCGTATGACTCCTGATCTTGGGTTCTTCTGTTTAGAGCCCCTGTCTGCCTCATTGCACTCTGCATTCCACTCCAGCTCCTTATTTTGCTGTGAGTCAATGTTGTTTTTCTCATTTGTTTCTGACCTCTCCTTTCTCTTTCCTTTGTGTCTAACTTTTCACTTGAAGGGTTTCCCCTTCCTTCGGGTATATCTGTCCACATTCTTTCTTTGTCTGTTGCTCTCTGCACCTTGCTTGTGAGTGATTTCTATGCCAATTCCCTTGTAAGAGAATCTGTGAGTAACTGCATGAAGCAGTGCTCCTAAGTTTGCAGTCACACAGTATTTGACCATGCTCCACCTTCTGCCAAGCAGGCCATAAACCAGTAACTGACAGTACAGAAGAACATGATTTGTGAACAGCTTGTCTAGGTTCAGTTTTATCTCAAAGCTCCATAAACAGAGGGCCCTGATCAGGGTATTCTGAGCATTGTCCAACAAACTTGTTGGTACACTGCACGTGTTCAGTCTTTTGAGATGTTATATGAGGTTATGGAGATAGAAAAGAAAGGGACAAGAAAGACGGGATGAGGAACCATTGAGGATGGATGGAGTACCTTCCCAGAATGCTAGTATGTCACCCGGCAGACACAAAGTGAGATGAAGGTAAGCAACATAACTGCCTGACCACCAAGACGAGAAGGAGAGGGCAGGGCAGTAATGGGGGGCTGCCTGAGTATTACTGGGGGGGAATCTGGTGGAGGGAAAGAGGAAATTGAGGAGGAACAGAGCATGACAGAGTAGGCGATCATGGTGACCTGTTGGAGAGGCGCACTAGTCATACATAACCAAAATATGGAAATAGAGAAGAGTGAAATCTAGAAAAGCTATTGGAGGAACTTAATTACCCCACTGACGTGTAATAAAGTGGAAGCTTTTCTAAGCAGGAGAAACCTAAAACAAAAAGGCATTTTGTGTAACAAAAACAGAGACCATCCTGCCTTATAGGCAGTGTTGGCATCTATGCTGAGGCAGGCCATAGAGAGTCCTATGGGAGGCAGGAAACCGCCTCCTTGCCTCAGTGTCCGGTCAGAACCCTCAGGAAGCCTCTCTCCCTAGATGATACATTTACCCGTAGGCCCACAACTGAAGAGGAAGCTAAGGGTAGGGCTTCTCATTACTACAGGTGATCAGGTTTCTGGGAGGACAGAGGCATGAGGGTAAACCCGTTGTTTACTGGGAAGGACACAGTACAGTGTTCCCATCCGAGGATTGACCTGTACCTGGGGATTCTCTCTAGGGTAAAGTTCTTTAGTGAGTGAACCCAGCACCAGGACCAGGTTAGGGCTTTTTTCAGTGTAGGAAGGTGCATGTAGGATTGTGCCTTTGCAATACGTGTGGGGGCTGCTTTTAGAGGGCAAGTAACAAGTTTTGAATCAGGGGACAGTATCTAGCATGAGGAGAGGCTGCCTCAGATTTCCACTGCTCCCAACAGATGGGCTTTGCAAAGCTAAATACCATTTCAAACTAATGCAATTAACAAATACATTTTCAGCATCACTGATTCCATCATATTCCTCCAATTGAGGCGTTGAACCCCAGGCACTCGTAAGCAACCCATCTGTTCAGCAGAAGGGAGAGGCAGGCCACACGAGGAGGGCACTCTGCAGCGGAGCCGGCATGTGGCTGCAGCAGGAGGCAGCAGCCTGTGAAGGAAAGGCAGTGAAATTAAGAAGGACAGAGCATGCAGGAGGGCCAAACACAAAGCAAGGGCACGCCACTGGAGCTGCTTTGGGTCATTTTGCCATTGAAGCTTCTTGAATATATTGGAATCGACAAAGTCGGTGCATAGCAGTGACTGTTCATAGAATGGATGGCAAAAGGGAGACTTTCTTCCCAGGCACTTCCTCTCTTGCCGGGTTAGCCTCACTGCTCTGTGCCACTCACTATAATCACCTAAAAACATTCTGCTTGCCTTAGCTGCCTAGTTATGTGCTGCTTGACTTTTTACCCTTGACCAGCTCTATCTCACTGCCATGCTCCGCCCAATTACGCATCATCAACCACTTAAACCACTCTTTCTTGGGCAGCCAGATTGACTTTCAGTAATTGTCCAGTCCCACAGCTCATGTGAGTGCCAGCTGTGCTCTGGAAGGGGCTTGGCCTCTGGTGCCAACTCTGCACCTGTGAAGAACTTTGACTTTGGTGTCAGTACTGCACTAGAGAGACAGAGGTTCTGATGCCAACTCTGCTCCAAGGACAGAATTGGTCTATAATAAAGCTTGCTTCCTGTGAAGAATGCACCCTCTAGCTGTGCATTTATGAGCAATGTAGTCTTTCATCTTAGTTCTGCACCCTGGTGGGACACACATCATCTGCGACTGCCACACCTGGCACGGACACAGTCGCTGGTGGCTGGCCAGCATCTGGAAGCGATGCAGCCTTGGCTTCCAGGTCTGCAGCTGTAGAGTGTGCAACTTACAGAGACACAGTTTCTGGTGCCAACTCGCCACCAAAGAGGGATGTCGCCCTTGGTAACTGCACAGTTGTCATGGGAAGGGCTTTGTTGCAAGCTCTGCCTTTGCAAGGACTAGAACTCTGCCGCCAGCACTGGACCCGGTCCAACATCGTCTCTGGTGCCAGCTGAACACCTGGGCTGCATTTGGCCTCTGAGGTATGTGGGTTCTGCTGCCAGTTCTGCACTCGGGATGTGGCCTATGAGGCCAAAACTGGGTCTGGAATAGATGTGGCTCTTTGTGCCAGCACCTCACAAGGGAGGATTGCAGCCGATTGGTGCCGAGCTAGGCCTAGAAGGAACGTAGACTATGGAGCCAGCTCCCCACCTGTGTTGGGTATGATCTCTTAGTTACACATGGTGTTGTTTTCAGACTATTGGTTGCGCTTTGTGTTATTTTGCTTTTCGTTGGATCCCTTGTCATTTGCTGTTCTTCTAGGACCATGGTTTGTCGCACTGTGATTAAAAGATGGGAAGTCAGGCGAATGGGTTATCAACAACAGTGTCTGGACCTCCAGGCCCATCTCTTCTGTCCATGGGTTTGGATGCATACCGTGACTGTGGCTGATACTCTTACAGGTCCCAATGTCACTGTCAATTCTAAAGGTACATAAGACAGACCAAGAGGAGGACTTGGCCAGAGGGACCTGGGGTATGTTGTAACAGGTCTGTGATCTTGAAGTGCCGGTCGAATGCCAGAGAATCAGTCAAACATCATGTAAGGTTGACTTGTGACTAACTCTGCATCAGTCCACCACTTCCAGGTCAATCTCATTTTCCATAGGTCTAATTTACCTCTCAGTACAGTATCCATGTCACCTGTTCCAATCCTTTAGTTACTCTGCTGAGTAAAGTAACCCTGTGACTGGCTGTCTTTGTGGCTCAAAGTCTGCTGTGTTTACATGGGGTGGAGGACACAGTAGTGACCAGCGATGTTCCCACTTCGGCTGCCTTGGCATGGCCTTTGGTGGCATGAATTGTCTGATCGCATTGGGGATGTCATAAATGGTACATCTGTGTAATTTGGAAGGACTGCAGGACTACGTAGTCAGTTGTTAGAGTGAGTCACACAGAGTAATGAGGTGTTCAGTCTTGCAGGGATTTGAGTTTTATGCATGGCTGACTGTACCTCACTAATCGGTGGTGGATGTTAGGTCACGCGGACGATGGTCGCGAGTAAATATCGTCATCACTGGATAATGGAAAGCAGGTTTTACTGATAATATATTCCGCCTACTCACACTGCATATAATGTTTAAATTTTGTGTGGAGGCTCCCCGAAATGCGAGTGATTTTCAACAGTGAAGACAGACAGGGATTACCAAATAGGCTGCCCTTATTTGTGAGGCAAAGCACAGTTCAAGCCCAAAGGGAGTGGGGGTGTGCACTCTGCCACACTGTTGTAATTATATTTCTAACAAACAGTACGAATGCCAAACCGAAACAAAGAAAAAAATGAACCCAATGGACCGGCAACCCTGCTTTTATTCAGTGCAATCAAGAGTCCATTAAAATAAACAACACTGTTTAGCTGTGGGAATATGGGACGAGTAAACTAAACCAAGAGTAAAAAAAAATAAAGCTACCATCCGCATCAAGGAATATGTTACAGAGTGTCAACAGCAATGAATGTTTACTTTCTTGAAGAAAGGTCGACCCATTCCACAAGCCAGTCTGTCTGTCCCGCAGATGAGTCCCCCCAGAAACGTACTTGGTTTGTGCTGGTAGCGGCTGGTAGTAGGCACATTCACTCATTTTTTGGGACCAGGACTTATTTTTCAACGTCAGACTTTGACCCACAGCAAGAGAGAAAAAGACAAAAGTGTGAAAAGGCAAGAGGAAGAAAAATATAGGAAAACAGAAAAAATGGAGAATGCGGGATGAAAAGGAGCCTGAAAGAGTGAGATAAAGAGAAAAGAAGTGTAGGATGTTTGGAGAAAGAGGCAAGAGGTGGAATCAAAACTAGGCAGCCTTGGTGTTTGGCAACCATGGAAATCGGCAGCGCTAGCAGCAGCCTCCTAAGAAAATATTTAATCCCCTTTGCATATTTAAAAAAAAAAAAATCAAATTAAACACTGCCTGGAAAGCAGTTTCAAAACGGAAGAAGGAAAAGGCTCATAAAGTATCACAAGCGCTGGTCCCATTGTAAGAATAGGTTGATTGCCATGGTCATATGTGGAATTAGCAATGGCATCTGGCACAAAGGGTTGCTCCCTGACAGCCACAGCCATCTCTGGAGAAAGGCAGCCATTACTCCAATATGCACCATGAATCCACGCATAAATCCCCTTAAAATCTTCCCTGACAAGCCACCACCAAGAAAAAGTGCATCAAATTGCAGCGCAAGCACTCTGCCTACAAGTAGGATGCTTCATGTGTGCTGTGTGAGGCTGCGCCTTGTTGGCTATTGGTTAGGTTTTCAACGGTGGGACTAGGCTTTCCCAGTTCTTCACAATGGCCTTCATTCTTCGAGTCCTGGATTGAGGTGTGGGGATGCCCGGGAGCCTGAATTTCCGAGGGTAGAGTCGGTGAGTGGAGAGCCATTGTTGCCCTGTCTGGCTGCAGGGATGACACAACACCCTTACTTAAACAAGATCATTAGATTTCTACAAGCCACTGGCTGTAGGGGCCTGACTTAGCCATTTGTATCAAGAGGTTATGTGATAAAGAGATTTGGTAACAAGCTAAGTTAGGCAGCAGTGTACCCCAGATTGTTTCACAACAGGCAACTTCAGCTATTGAGATGATACGGCCTAAGAAAATGGAAAGTACTGGGGTGGGGAGCAATGTCAACCTGTGGACCATCTGCACAGTGCTTGTGCTCATTAACTGCACGCCATTATGTCTCGCCAATTCTACTGTCTACTGTGCTTCTGCCTCTTCTCTGCCACTCGCGATCTTCAGAGTGCTTTTCTCCCACTCATCCCCAGTCACTTTGCACGGTACTTCTCCCTCATTTAACCAAACTCACGTCCTGCTTCTTCCTTAATCAACCCCCCTTTGTCTGCACAGTGGCATAGCTTGGCTGCCATAGGCCCTAATGCAAATAAAGCAAACTGTCACCTATCCCTGTGGTTAGGTAGTACAAAAACAGCATAAACTAGGGTGCAATGGGCCCTTCGCATCCCTGGGCACCAGTACCTCTGCACTGGCTAATGATAGATATGCACCTGCTCCCCTGCATATCTCCACTCCCGAGTATCCTTCCTTCCTTTCCTGAACATCTCCAGCCCCTGCCTACCTTCCTTTTTCTCAGCAGCACTCTACCTTTTACCTTCCATTCTTCCTCACTCCCCTGGCACCTCTCCACTCCCACCTCGCCTTCCTCCACTGATGGTTACATTCCCCATGGTACCTTCTCTCTGCGCCTCTGCAACATTGGAAAGGCTGTGGCATAGTGGCAAAGCCAATCAAAAGTCCATCTGAATTACCATCACAGCTGCTGCAGAAGTTAGGCCTGTGTCTCTGAATGTTTGTATCTTGATTGGTTCTCATGTCTTCTACAATTCTGTTTTCTCACAAAACCACTGTCACAAATGGCACTAGTACTCATAAAATTACTGTTTCGAGAGACTAGTAGCCTAATTTATATGTTGGCGGAAAGGTTACTCCGTCGCTATGGTGACAGAGTACCCTTCCCGCCAAACTGAAGGTCTGCCCGCCTAACTTAGAGTCTTGCGGACCTTCAGTGTATATCCGGTGGAGACCACTCCATCTCTGTCTCCTACACACACCACCAATGGCCCACCTGAGTAAGGCAGTAGAAGGCTTAACCATATGTCTACCCGCTGTATTTAAATTGGCCAGTTTTCACTGCTAGTCAGTGTCATGAAAAACTTAGCAGTAAGGGGCAGTGAACACTTTTAAATGAACCCCACCCCGTGGGAGTAGGCTCCCACGGCGAGGGGGTTATTGTTCTTTTTATTTTCGTAAAGAAAATCCCACTTTGGGATTTTCTTTTTGAAAATAAAATAAAAGCTGTAAGTTTAATGTACAGCTTCATCATGTTGACAGAGCCATCCATCAAACTTACAATGCATTTCCAGGAACCTTTGTGATGGCAGTTGCTGGAAATGCTAGCAATGTTCTCAGGGGCAGCAGACATCTCTAAATAGGCGGGCGAAGCACCCTCGCAATGGCAGTCGTAAAAGTACTCCAGCATGGCAACTGTTATTACTCCATCCATCAGGATTTAAATCAGCCCCAACATTTTCACTATGCTAATAACCCAAGTAGTGTGATACACGCTGGATGAGGAGCTTGATGGGGAAAAATAGCTCAGTTTGTAATTTACAGCACTATATTAGATGGTGTACTACACTGAAAGGAATTTCTCTGTTTTCAAACAAGACAACATATTTTAGATCTCAACTGTAAATCAAAACTTTTGATAATTTAAGAGGAAAAACCAAAAAGTGAAATCAAATAAATTAGATCACCATAAACAAATAGTAAAATGAAGTGTTAAAAAAGTTACAGCTGAACAGAACAAATCTGACATAAAAAAACAACTAATTAACAGGTGTTCTCACTGCGACTGCACTAATCTATTCCTAAGCAGAAAATAAACCAATTTGGGAAAACATTATAAATAACACTCTCCCTGAAGCATCTAAAGTATAAGTAGGCAACCAAATGCTGCAAAATTCACAAAATAGACTAGGAAGCTTTCATACAGTGCTTCTAACATGGAAAGCAAAACTGTAGTCAATTATTATCTCTATAAAAGAATCAGCACTGGCCCTGATTTCTTGTAAATGCGAATCCCCAGATGATCCATGCCCCCCCCCCCACACATTCTTGTTTCAAATAGTGTGGCAATAAACCCCATTTTAAAGCAGCTACTAAACCTGTCTTTATAGTCAGCCATGGTCCCCAGCTGCCAGAAGAAGGTCACATTAACTCCATTATTAAAGAAGCCTGCAGCGGACAAATCAAATTTGTTCAATTTCAGACCGCTATCCTTCCTGCTAGCTTTTGCTAAGATATTGGAAAAACGTATAAACTGACAACGTGCGGATTTCATAGAAAGGAATCATTTGCTCCATCCCTCCCAGTCAGGTTTTCATCCTGGATTCAGCACCGAGACCACTCTGTTGGAGGTTGCTGATACTATTAAGCTGGCAGTGGATCAGGGGAGTGAGGTAGCCCTGATTCTCCTAGATCTATCCACAGCTTTTGACACTGTTTCACACCCTTTACTACTACAGCACATCGGCGACATAGGTGTGAGCAGCCCAGCACTGACCTGGCTGCATTTCTTTCTCACAGACAGGCACCAATCTGTGTGGATGGCTCCATTCACCTCTGAACCAAATCCGTGGGACTTCGAGGTATCCCAAGGGTCAGCATTGAGTCCTACACCTTTCAATGTTTATATGGCTCCTTTGGCGACCCTTGTTGAATCACTCGGCGTACAAATAGTTTCGTACACTGGCGATACTCAACTGCTGCTCACACTAGATAAAAAGCCCCCAATACACTGAGCAATTTCAAAGCCTGCATTTTGGTAGTGTTCCACTGGATGCACACTGGTAACCTACAATGCAATGTCAGTAAGAACGAAATACTGCTTTTTGGGATCCCTCCTCCCGGCTGGGACAATAACATGCGGCCCAACGGGGTCCCGCCTCCACTGGCCCCTGCTGCAGTGGCACGCAACCTGGGAGTAAAGTTCGACAGCTCAGCCACCTTTGCCCCCAGGTAGCAAGCGTTGTCGGCGTCAGGTTTGGACTTCTAAAAAAGTTCTTCTGTCTTCTTCCTACCCCACAGCACAAAACAGTAATCCAGGCACTGATCACCTCAAGGCTGGATTACGCGATTCCCTTTATTCAGGTCTTCCTGCTATCTTATGAGAAGACTGCAGCTGGTGCAGAATGCTGCAGCATGTCTTGTTTTAAAGCTGCCCAGAAGGACTCACATCCAACCTCACCTGAGAGAACTTCATTGGCTCCTCATCAAAGAGCGGGCGAGGTTTAAAAGACTTATGACACATAAAGCCTTTTACCACTCTGGCCCCCAATACCTATTTAAAAGGATCATTCCCTATCTTCCACCTAGTTCCCACCATTCTTCTAATTTTCTTCTGGTGGTGATCTCCAAGTTTTGAAGGAAAAGATGGGGTGGCAACTCCTATTCTTAACTAGCCGTCATAGACTGGAATACCCTTCCACAGCAGTTGCGGGCTGCTGAGGCTATTTCTGTTTTTTAAAGATTGCTCCAAACCTGGCTTTTCAGTTCTGCTTTTTAAACTCCAGAACTCCAAGGATCTCTACCCACTATAGTGCCGGGACACTCTATGAGTAGCTGTTGTGCTCTATAAATCCCCCAGATAAATAGATGAATAGATAAGTGTGAGACTCAGAGGAGGACCCAGCTCAGAAATCTAGTCAGAGGCAAAACATGTTCTGGGTTTTTCACTCCCTCACCTAATAACACTTAAGAATTAGAGACCTGTGTGACTCTTACATTTTGTAGGCATTGTTGCACCTACACCAGTTCTGTCTTTACACCCTGTGACAAATCCCTCCATTACCCATCTTGTCACTTTGTCAAGGTGACACTGCAGAGATGATGGCCTAGTGTCATCCAAATATCACACACTGTGAGGAGTACCCTGCCTTTAAAATGATAAGCACTTTGAAGCAGTATTGGCCTAGACAAGCTAAAAATTATGGAATTAAATGCTTGTCACAGTAGTCACAATGGCAGGGATTGATTTGATCAATCTACCCATCACTATTTGAGTTAATTCCTTTAATGCCAGCACCCCTATTTTCTACCTCCCTGTTGGCGTCATGGGCCAAGAACCCTTGTGTAAATATCATGTGGCCATTTACAAATGCTTTCTACTAGAATTAGTTGCAGCATAAGGGCTTGAACACTGGACTATATGTCTCCAACATAAATAGCATAGGCCTCTGTGTTGGCTAAATGAAAAAATCAACAGAAACCAACAAACACTATATGCAAAGAAAGACATCCAAGATAGATTTGGAATTTTCTCCATACTAGTTCAGTGGTGGTCCAGGAACCCTTATGCCAGAAACAAGTCCAGTAGAAAATATTTGTAACTGGTGACCTGGAGGTTTTGTCTGAGCCACCACTTGTTCCAAAGGCTGTGAGATTTTCAATGTGGCTATTGAGTGTTTTTCCACTTTTTTAAGGTGTTCTCGTATGTCAGGATATATATTGTACATATGCATATATGTATTGATATTTATATAGCACAAACCTAACTGTGCAGCAACCGACTGCTGTACGTTAATTAAGGGTAGAGGGATAAAATCCTTTTGCCTATTTGTATGACATGTTTTTTACATTACATGTATTCACAATTTCAGGCACTGGAAGATTAAGGGATTTGTCCTGAATCACGTGTATTGCTGTTACTCTATAGCATATTCTGGAATCCGCATTTTTAAATAGCACTTAACTCAACATTTTTGTAAGCACTAGGAATAATGTATTGAATTTACCCAATTTAATAGTTCCTAATTTATTGACCGCTGAAGGATTAAGGTCTGAGTTAGTCTTGCTGGGTTTTGGCTTTGAGACCTGCAGGTTTTACTCAGATGTCAGCCAGGAGAATTTAACTCATTAATCTAACCTGACACTTGAGGAAATCGGGGGCCTGCGCCATCCGAACGTCACTTTTTGTGACGTTCCGTGGCGCAGGAGCCTGCTCCATATTTACGAGGTAGCACTAAGCCACTTTTTTTGGCTTAATGCTGCCTGGTAAATATTGTCCCCTTTAACGCAGTTTTCTGCATTAAAGGTGCGTGCAATGGCTGTTGCTGGGGGCGTTCCCAGCAACATCCATGGCATTTTGACACTGCCCCAGATTTACGAGAAATCGTAAATCTAAGGCAGCGCCAAAACATACGCCTCCCCAGGGAGGCGTAAGGGAGGCACACCGAGGAGAAATATCTTTATTTCTCCTCATTTTTTCTACGTGTGCTGCATTCTGCAGCACACATAGAAAAAGGAAAAAGCCTTTTGTGATTGTTTTTGTTCAGGAAGGTTTCCCTTCCTGCACAAAAACAATCATCCCCTCAACGCAGGCACCCTTGCACCATGGTGCAGAGGTGCCTGCGTTGGCGCACGGCAGCCTATTGTGCGCCGGCGCAGGGGAAAAGGACAGGAATGCGCCGTATCTCATAGATACGCATTCCTGCCCTTTTCTTTTGCCGTAGGGCAGCACAGCAGGAAGGCCTGCTGCGCTGCCCTATGGCAAAACCTCATAAATGAGGCCCCGGGTGTTTTGGTGCCTTCCTTTTGGCACTGCAGACATTAAATTGTACTGTCAGATAGCCTTGCATTCTCTTTCCTTCAGTGTTAAGGTAACCAGATTACTTCATGTCACCAAGGAGGGCCTGCTTCACTTTCTGGTTTACTTTAACAGCTTAACAAATTTGGTGAGTTGTAGTCCTGAGTCACTTCAGGTGACATGATTGAGCTAACAGACCTGAAAACAACGATTTGTAAAAGAAAACCTTAAGACTGGACATTGCATCCTTGTGGGCACGAGGTCGTTATATGGCCTTATCTGCAGTCTCGCATTGTACTCCCCTATACTGTAATTCATCTTACGCTTATATTACCTTCACTTGACTCCCATTGGTCGGCACTGTCAATTTTCTCATGTGACATAATGTCCCCACGTCATAATGTGCGAGAAATAACATTTGATAGTGAAGTCAATGAAGAAGAGGAAAGAAGTGTTTGTTTAATGGAAAGTAAAATGTTATTGTTCTAACCAATCAAGCACCTAGAAAGAAAACACGTTTCAGATGAACCTGTAGCACACAATACCACAAAGCAGAATTATTCCGGTATAACCAGTGCTTAATGTGTAAAAAAACATAAGAGCCAGGACCCTTGTTGAAAGGCCACTACAGCTTGCATGACCCATTGTCTCTGCCAGCACTGCCAATGACATTACCAGCACAACTATTAACCATCACACTCCTACATGTTTGACAATTCAGACTATTCCAGGCCCTGAAAGCTATGAAAATGGTTTGGACGGCAGATATTAGTCATTTCAATGTATATTGAATTCATAAATACCTGTTGTTGTGCTCATCAGTAAATTAGACAAACAGTGCCAACATGTAGCAGACTGTCAGAAGTGCTGGTGCCGAGCACCAGAAACCACCGGCTAAAATTAAGCACTGGGTATTACATACAGAGCCTCAGATGGGCACAGCAAGAGCAAAACAGAAAATCTCTTCAAATTCAACACATGCCAATAGACCTGATTCAGAAGGGAGATCCCCAGTTTTTTAAGCAAAAATTGCTTTTTTTGGCTGTCTCCCGCCTGAAATTGCCTCTGCTTCAATAGAAGTCAACGGGGAAAATATATTCTCTTGATTACTTGTTTAAAACTCTCCCACTCTCCTTTTCTAAAATGAGCTTGGCTGCATACAGCAGTAATATACAAGAGCTCATATTTATTTATAGGTTTGTGCGGCCCTGTTTATGTGTGTGTTGTGTGTGTTCAGGGGAGGCCTCTCCCAGGCCGAGCTGTGGGGTGCTATGTGAATTTATCACGCTGCAGTCAAGCCGTCATCACGCCGCCAGCTTTCTTGGCTTTGAAAGTGGCCTCGACGCAGCACAATAAATTATTGATCAAATCTCTTGTATTGTAATTCTGCTGTCTTACTTTTGTTACCTGTTCATCTCTCCCTTCAAAGATCCTTTGCGATGTTTCCCGTTTTGCAGATGGTTTTAAATAAAAGGTCTTTGATGCCCTTTGGAGATGGCTCAGTCTTTTTGGGTGGGGGGTTGGTTGTGTATGCGCGTGTGTATGTGTATGCGTGTGTGTGTGTGTATGTGTGTGTAAGAGAGAGAGAGGGGACTTGGGAGAGGAGGTAATTGGAGGTTTGTTCAGAAGCTGCATTCGTTTAAAATGTAAAGATTGACATCGTTTTGCAGGTTGAAGCTGACATCTTGTGAACAAGCATTGGCAAACCAATATCTCACCTTTGCAACCTATTGGCTTTGGCAATGGTTTTTAGTGATGCTATATTGCATCCCCAATACTGTGCAGCATGGCTAAAGAATTTGAAAAAAGCCTATGAGGCAGACATCCACATCATTTTGTAGTAGGGTTGCCACCTGGCCGGTTTTATTGCTGACATGACTGATATTTTAATGTCCCTGCCAGTACAAAAATTAGAAAACTCATCTAAAGACTTTTTTCTACCCCGTATCCATGCATACATTAAACAGTAAAGGTTAGAAGAAAATACTTTAAAATGTGCTCTCCGGCTGACCTAAGACCCCTGACATAATTAAAATAAACAAAGATAAAAAAAGGCCATGTTAAAAATTAATAAAGACAATTTCACATAAAGTCCTATCTAAGAATCACGTCCGGGCCTTTGCAGCATCTTAAAACATAAACAGATGGCTGGTATTTTTCTAGGGGAATGGTGGCAGTCCTATTTTGTAGGCGCACACACTACACATGCATGTGCCTGTCCTTTTATTTACTGATCTTAGTTGATGATGACGAAACAGTTTTATAAAGCGCACAGATGCTCCTAGGAGTGTCCCGGCGCTAATCCAAGAGCAAGCCAGATTACACGGTGAATAACCAAGGGGCTCATTATGATGGCAGGAGGACCGCCGGGCCGGCGGTGGCGATCCTCCCGCCATCAGAATGAGATTTACCCACCGCCAAATTAGGATGGCGGTGGGAATCACAAAGGTTCCGCGGTCCTTTTCCGCCTGCCTTGCGGAACCCGGAACCAGGGCAACAGCACGGCACCACCGTAGTGATTGTGATATGCCCTTCAGCCTGTCTTTTTGCGGCGGATATCCCGCCGCAAAAAGACAGGCGGAGACTGGCTTTGGGAGCCCGTTGCGGGCCCCCTCTGTGGGGGGGGGGCGCAGTTGTGTACTGGGGGGGTACCCATGGTACCCCCTCCATTTCCATGCAGAAGGTGGCAGGCACCGCGCGGTGCCTGCCACTTTGTGCAGGGAAATGCACAACATGGCCATTTGACATTGCGGCGGGTGCTGCAGCCAGCAGCACCCGCCGCAATGTTAAATTGCCAGATGTGACCGCCGCGGTGGCGGTCGCATCATAATTAGGGGTGCGGGACCGCCGCATGACAGACGGGCGGTCCCGTTACCGCTAGGATGGCGGGCGGACTTAAGTCCGCCCGCCATCCTAATGACCCCCCAAGTTTTTAATCCCTTCCTAAAAGTAGGTTCTGACCTTTCACGTCTCAGATGTATCAGGAGAGAGTTCCATGCAGAAGGCCCTAACAAGGAAAAGGAGCGCCCTCCAATCCTTGACAGTCTCACTCTTGGCACTCTGGCCAGAGCCAGATGAGAGGACCGTAGACTCCTCGCTCGATTGTAGAAAAAAATACGGGAAGCCAGGTATCCTGGACCAATATTGCGGAGAGCCCGAAACATGATTACCAAGCCTTTAAACAGAATTCTCTTCCTCACTGGGAGCCAGTGCAGAGAGGAAAGATGACTCGAGATCTTCGCTCTCTTAGGTAAATTCAGTAAGAGGCTCGCCACTACGTTTTGCACCACTTGTAATGTATGGATGGCATATTCTGGCAGGCTGAGATATAAGGCATTAGCGTAATCGAGGCGAGATGTATTGTGAGCCTGGATAACTGTTTTCCTAGCAGTAAAGGAGCGAAGAAACAGAAATGTTTTCAGTGCCCTTAATATACCAAAGCACATACCAGTCATTGCGCTAATCTGGGGTAGGAAAGATAGGCACCTATCAAACTTAACTCCCAGATTCCTGGCTGTGTCTTTATGGGACACATGTGAAATGAAACCATCTGGCCAACAAGCGGACCAGCTGGAGGGCGCAGAGGTGCCACAAAAAGAGAATTTCGTTTTTGTCTGTATTGCACACCAGCTGATTCTGATGTAGCTAGGTAAAAAATGCTGTAAGGCAAGTTTTAATGGAGTCAAGGCTTAGAACCTCTCCTTCCATAAAGGAGAAGAGAATCTGTGTGTTGTCTGCATATGACACAATCTTAGCACCAAATGACTCAATCAATCTCTTCTTTATTCGATCAATTATAAAAAGATCATAAAAGCACAGAATAAATACATAATAAAAATTTCATAATCATAAAATATTTCATATTCCATCTAAAAATAAAAAGAATAAAAAACCCATTTAGCCACAAACTTGTAAAAAAAACACTCTAGTATACAGGACAGGTTAACTCGCCATCCGCCCATGAATACTGACAACCCCCCTCTTCCTTTTTCTCATGCAGGCCCAGAAAAACGAGGCTAATGAGAAACATATTAAGGGGTCGGATAGCAGTTTTAAAAAGAAAAGTGCAACTCGGCATTGCCTAATATTCTTCTGCTTTAAAATAGGCTTAAGGTAGTGATTCCTCTCTTTCTCGTAGAGCCTACAAAATAATACCAAGTGCAATTCAGTTTGTCTTGAAAGGCTATCACATGGACATAGACTTAACTCCGCATGATTATAAGTTTTCTCCGAATAGCCTAACATTAGAGGGATCATATTGATGCGGAACCTCAACCGTATAAATCTGTGCTGTGGGATGGTAACATTTGCTAAATAAAAGAACCCTCTCTCTGTCAGTGGCGGATTCAGGTGATAGGTAACAACTGCATATTTTTCTTTATAGAGTTCCTTCCGCTTATAATCCGACATTGAGATGAACATACTAGAAACCTTGTTCTTTGAGACCCTTCTACAAGTCGAGGGTTCCTTGAATAGATCGTGTATACCAATTTCCTTCAGAACTGTTTCCACATAACCAAGCCACAACGACATTCTACTGTTTTCCATGCTCAAACAATCCCTTAGTATCAGTTGTGTGAGTGGCACTGTAACCCTCCGCCAAATTGAGTGCCACAGCAGGATTGGAGCCAGTTGAATTGCGTCTTGGATGTAGGGGAGGCCCAATTCCAGATGTAAAGTATAATTTGATGAGGAGGGGGGGGGAGGCCAACCAAGGACTTAAAGAAGTTGTTTTCGGTGGATTGGAGAGTATTTGTTGCTACCTGGCCCCATACTCCCGCCCCATAAGTTACCGCCGCCTTAACCTTGGCCTGATAGATGTTTTTTAGCGGTATCAAAGGTCTTACACCCAATTTTTGGGCGAAAGTTTTTATAGCTGAGAGGCTTCTATCCATTCCCATCTTCCTGCCTTCCACCAGATTTGACCAAGATGAGTCTTTGTCAAAGAGAACCCCCAAATAGGGGAAAGTGTCAACCACCTCCATTCTCTTTCTATCTACATGTAGGTAGGGGATTTTATCTCTTTTCCTAGCCCAGGCTATGATTGCAAAGGACTTGGTGTGATTTACCTTTAAATCTAGGGAGTCCATAAAAGATACATAAGTATTTATCAAACTTTGGAGTCCACGCCCTGTCCTAGCAATCAATACCGCGTCATCCGCGTATGCCAGGATAGGTAAAGGCTGGGAACCAAATATAGGGACGTCACAAGTGGCCTTAATAAGTGTGTTTTCAACGCCATTTGTGTAAACAGAGAAGAGAAATGGGGCAAGGACACAGCCTTGCCTTACTCCTCTAGCAATTTGAAAGGGGCGTGTACAGTCACCATTTTTCGTATATCGGACCATTGCCGTAGCATTTACATACAACTGTCTTATAAAGTTAATTATGGCATGGTCGACACCTATCTCCTCCAATATCTTCCATAGCTTTCCATGGACGACACAGTCGAACGCTGCCGACAAGTCCATGAAAGCCATGTAGATTATTCCTCCCTTTATTCTAACATATTTTTCTGTGATCATTGCTAGATTCAAACACTGGTCCACGGTGCCCCTTCCCTGCTGGAACCCATACTGGGCCTGGATTAGTATATTATTCTCCTTCGCCCAACCCTCTAGTTTAAATAGGAGGAGCCGACCCATAAGTTTCGATGTAGTATCCAACAGGGAGATGGGTCTGTAGTTTTTTGGGTTTGCCCTGTCCCCTTTTTTGTATATCGGGACAATGACACCTGTGGACCATGAGGGAGGGGGGCCTACCCTAGCTATAGTGTTTAAAACATTCATTAGTAAAGGAGCCCATAAGTCCGGTATTTCTTGGAAGAAGTCAATTGGGACTCCATCTGGTCCTGGGGCTTTGCCTGGAATGCATGAGCTCAAACCTCCCTTCACTTCAGTGAGTGTGAAGGAAAAGGGACTAAAGGTACTCTCTTCTGTGGTCAAGGGTGGTATTCGTGGAAGAGTGCTAGGGGCAAAAATATTTCCAAAATGGGTTACCCAGGCTTCCTCACCTATGTTACTGTCTAGTGAGGGGTCCTTGGTATTTTTAAGATGTGGAGCATTCACTAGCCTCCAGAACTCAGTACTGTTACCTGGTCGAGATCTACCCAAATTTCCTCCTTCCTATTCTTTTCTCTGTTCCGGCGGGCTACCTTATACGCAGCCCTTAGTACCTTTATTTGAGCTTGGTTTCTGGGGCTAGTTTTTAAAGCGTACATCAGTGCCTTCCTTTTTTTAGTACAGGGAGAATTAAACCAACCTTTGCCAACTTCTGGCTTTGACCCTTTCGAGTGCATAAGTGCCATTTTTACTTTCTCTAAAATGCCACAAAAGGCCATTAGCATTTCCCCTGGCTCGGCATCTGGTTCAAGACATAATAATATCTTACTCCTTGTGCTTTGTACAATAGCCGAGGTCAGTTTGGATTTATCAGTGTGAGCCCACTTTAGTTGTATTCCATTTCTTCTTGCCACAAGGGGGGTACCAATATTTTGTGTGCAAGAAGGATTTTCTAGGGGTACCTTTAACTGCAATGAGAGAATGGCATGGTCGCTAAAACTTGTAAATTGATTTCGGGACCTAGTGGCCCTTCGACTAATTGGGGTGGTAAGTAGTATATAGTCAATAATTGACTCTACCCCATTTCTCTGAAAAGTTCCCTGCAGGTTACCTGTTACAGGTTCTGGGTCATAGGTCATTTCCATGTTTCTAGAGGATAATATCCTATTTAAGGCATCACCATATTCATTATGGGTGAAGTGGTGTAAGGGGTTCCCCCCCGAATCCTCTAACCCACACACGGGGGCTGTATTATAGGGGTGTATATTGAAATCCCCCAACCAGATGATATTGGGTGCCCCATTTCTAGTGTTTCCTGTGATGTGTTCAAGAGTCTTATCAACCTCCCTGACAATAGAGTGAATATTTGGGCCAAACCTATTATTGTAGATGTTAATCAAAATCCACATGCCTTCCTGTTTTATCTCAAATATAAGAATGTGAAAGTTTGCGTTGGCGGAAATAAACTTTATTACCTTTCCAGGGAAATCATTTGGGATTAGAGTCAAGATACCCCCTTTGCCCTCCCTGATACTGATGGTTTGGCTGGAGTTTGGAATGAACGATAACCATTTAGGAATATTAGTTCCGTGGACCAGGTCTCCTGAAAACATAAGACATCATGGTCCTGCCAAATTTTTAGCCAATTGTTGTCTCCCAGTTTTGAATGGATACCAGCCACATTCCACAATGCTATCTTGAACAGATCTTTTGTGGACCGCCCTTGCCGATTGGGTAGGTATGGGCTCTCTCTGATAACAGGGGCTGGGGTGGCATAACTTTCACAATTTACTGGAGTATTAGTGCTTGGTTTATGTAGTCAATCACATGCCTCAAGGTCAGAGAGGAGGGCAAATCTATTTTCCAAGGTTATATCTGGAATCCCAAGATAGCCCTCTGGTCCCTTCCACGCCTGGCCCTCCCTCAGGGGGCAGTTTTTCCTTGGCGCCACCCAGAGTGGGGGTCTATAAAAATAACCTAGCGGTAGCGCAATGATCTGAGAACTCCTTGATGGAGCTCCCCTTAACGACTCTAAGAGGTATCTGACGACAGCTTCGTCCTTCAAATTTAGGACTACACAGTCTCCTGCCAATTCTTTCTTTGCTGAGCCTATCCAAGATATCCTTCTTGCCATGATCAATCGGCTCGAAAGATTCCTGCAAAAGCCCCTTGCCTCTCTCAGATTCTGTGTCAGCCAATGTAAGGCTTTGGTCATCAGTTGATCTGTAGACTCCAATTGACCCTCCTTCAACCCTGGTACATCCCCTAGCACTAATACCAAAGGTGCAGCCGCCGGGGGGAGGTGTAAAAACTGTAGTCCAGGCACCCGGTGTCCAGTGTTTGGTCTTTCTGCCCCTTGATTTCCAGAGTAACCGTCTGCCCCCTTCCGTAACCCACCCTGACCCATAGATACTATATCGGGGTTAAGGCTCCGGTGAGATCTTGCATCCTCTGCTCCGCTCAGATGTTGCAGCAGGGGCTGGCATTGGACGACTGTATTGGAATTTATCGCCATATGGGTATTTGTGTAATCAGAGTTGACAGTGTGGAGATGTGACGGATTAGCCCTTTCAGTGGACACAGTCTCAGTATTTGGGCAGTTCGTAGGTAAGACCGTTCTATACGCCTGTGCTTGTATTTTAGTCTCTTTGTCCGATCTTAACTCCGGCCTAGTGGGCAATAACTTTAATAAGTGTGCACTACTTGTGGCCTGGGTTTCAAGGTCCGCCAGCTTCTCTTCAATCCGGGTTAATTTTAATAATATGGGGTTTAACAAGGTGGCCACCAAGGTTTCAAATCTCAGCCACATATCCTCATTTAACATGGGACTCGCAGTATACAGGGGGACTTCGATCAAGCTTTCTCCACCTTGTACGTCATGCTCCCCTACTAGTTCGTCGTTTCCCTTTACTTTTGCTGCTCTGGGGGTGTTTGCCGGTTTATTACTCTGCGGGCCACCTCCCCTTTTCCTCTTGCCTGGATGCCCATTGTTGGCTCCCGGGGGCTTTTTCACCCCTATGGCCCTAGATGATGTTCTTTTTGTTAATGGAGCGGGATCTTGCTGCTCCGGAACCCCACCAGTAAATGATATCATTTCTGCTTCCTGGATTAATGGAGGAGGTTGTGTGTCAGCAATATGCACAATTACATCCCCCAGAGCAACCCCTGTCTGCAGCACAGGCTCCAAAGATAGACGATGCTGTGTCAGTTCAATTTCACGATTCAAGACTGACGTGGTTCTAGTTAAAAAAGAGTCAATGGTCCCCACAATTCCGCCTCCCGAGCGGTCATTCAGGGTCTTGCGCATAGTCATTTTGCTCATCTTCGCTCGTCTGCGACAGACTATAGGAGTTAAACTGCAAACAGCAAACTGAAAACCAATAAGCACGAAAGGATAAAGGATAAAGAGCAAAAAGCCGGTACCTGTACAGGAGTAGCAGATATCAGAGGTCAGAGGGTGGGCCCAGCCCAGCCTCCTCCGGGCTCCGACGGGCATGGATGGGCCTGCCCTTGGCCCGGGCTTTGCCCGGGCGCGTCCCGCGCCGCGGGCCGGCGTCTGTCTTTTAACGCGTTCCCTCCGTGCTAGGATTTCTGGGCAGTGAAGTCCCCCGCTATTGCCGGTCTCCTCTCCACTTCTCCACTCCAAGTGACTGGTGGATGGTGTAGTGTGAATAACGGATCACTGGTGCCTCCATCTTCATCAAGGAATTAGAGCAAGTGAGGTAAGATACACAATAAACAGCATAGGGCTAAGGGCCGAGCCGTGCAGAACCCCGACAGAGATAGGCCTGTTGCCAGATGCAAACGGGGGCAGCCAAACCTGGATCAGTACATAAAAAAATACAAATAACACGAAAGGGAATGGGGAAGCAAAATGAGGGGGTACAGAAGAAACATGGGGGCATGGGTGGGGGAGGAAGCAAAACGGCTGAGGGGGGCAAAAGGAACACCGAAGGCATGGTTGAGTGGGGGCAGCATGGAGGGCGCAGGTGGGAGGGCAGAGAAAAGAAAACAGATGAGAAAAAGCAATGTTGAGATGTGGGGGAGAAGCATAAGAATGAGAAAGCAATGCGAGAAGTGGAGCAGCACAAGGGTGAGAGAGAGAGAGAGAGAGAGAAACGTGAAGCTATGGAGGAGTATAATACAGGCGAGAAAGCAACACAGGGAGAAGCATAGGAGATCGGGAGAAGCACACAAGACTGACCAGGGACATCTTAAGAATTTTGGGGGCCCTGGGCCAAAAGTATTTTGGAGGCCCCTGTTTGGGCCGGCTTTGAATTTATGATCCAATCTCAGCGTTTTCATGCCGTTTGGTCAGGTCACTGACAGTGCACAAGCAGTATGGTCCAAATTCTAAATGTGTTTCCATTAATATACAGGGACCGAGATGTGTGTTTTCAATACTGTAATTTTGCAGTATCTCACTTATATTATTCCAAATATTCTTTGCGCCCCACTGTCATTTCTCACGTGTGAGGTCCTGTTTTGATCTAATAGGAACTTTTTCATGGATGTTGCATGGTGTTGAAAAACATAAACACAACATTTCTCTGCCAAATGTCTGTAAAAAACATCATCCATATTAAAAATAAATTACAAGAAAATGGTATTTCGAACAATCTATGTTTATGAATCATTCAAGGTCATCAGGGCAGTACTGTGCGATGAACAGAGCCTGATCTATTAGGAGACCCCCCTGAAAGGTTGGGGCCCTTGGCCAGAGCCCACTTTGCCCATGCCTTAAAACGTCTCTGAAGCTGGAATACATGTACTCTCATGGAGTGCTTAAGACAAAAAGGTAGTTCCCTAAAAGTGAGCAGCGGGCGGACACAAATAAAGCAACTGATGGGCTGCAAGCCCCTATATGTTCTTCATGAGCCGGTAATTTGCCTTTTGCTACCAGACAGCTGCACTGTCTGGTATGCTCGACATAAAAAATGGTAGGATTTGTTGTTGAAAAAAGATGTTTGTGCAATTCAATGAAAATGAAAAATGGTTGTCAAAATGGATGGAATTTCACTTTCTACAATTCTACGCAAAGTTGACTTCTGAGTCTGTGTGGCAGTGAAGCATAATGCACAAGACTGATTAGACAGGAGTTTATGTTTGTGTAACTGTGTGTGGTTTGTATGTGATATTGGGGGATATTACCAAGGATTTGCGATAATTATCGCAAAGCGCGCTTAGCGCTGTTTTTTTTATCGCCGGCTATCGCTGGATTTCATCTCGGAGATAACGCGTTATTATCAACGCTTATCTCCAAGGCGATAAAAAAATCCAGCGATAGCGGCGAAACCCAGCAATAGCGCGAGAAATCCAGCGATAAATTCACTGCGCTAATGAAAAGCTTGCTAATAGGCAGGTGAGGACTTAACCTTACAATCCACCTCCCATTGACAAGATGGTTAAGTCAAGTTTTTAGCAGGTGTTAAATTCCAGCGATAATCGCGGTTAGCGTGAGTTTTTTTATCGCTTCGCGGGCATTGCTAATAGGGGGAAGTTGTGTTTGCGACTGTTTGCAGTCGCTTTTAGTTGGGAACGCCTACTTTGCATGTCATTAGCGATAAATATCGCTGGCATGCAAAGCGGCACCAAAACGGTCGCTTTCGCCATAAAGCTGTTGCTAACAGCTGTTAGCGACAGCTTGCTAATAGGGCGATAGAAATATTGCCGCTTTAGCGGCAAAAAGTGCCGCTAAAGCGGCGATAACGCCCTTGCTAATATGCCCCTCAGTTTCTTAGTGTGGAAAACAACACTGTAATTGTATTGTAATTGCATTTATGTAGAACATACTGCCCTGACGAGGTCAGTAGCATGCTCCTCTGGAATCTAGGGAGAGTGGTTAATACAGGTGCTTTTGGTTGTTGTTTGTTATTGGGATTAGTCATGTGCTCCCATGAAAACATTCCAAGCATTTACTCCTGTTTCTTTTTGGTAGATGAAATTAATAGGAGTTAGGTGTGATCATTAGTGAGGGCTATATGGGATAATGCAAATGGCTGGTGAGATTAATAGCTAGGCTGGTTGAGATTAAGTATTATTAGGTTGAAGTGATAAGGTTTTAAAGGAGAGCTTGTGAGCAATGAAAAGAGATATGCGCCATTTGCAGAAATACAATAGCAGATTAAGGCAGTCAAGAATTTGACTGAGAGAAGGCTACACTCGGAAAACGTGGCATACCGAGGAAGTAAGATAAGGAGAGAGCAAAAGAAGGAGAGGAATCAATCGAGAGTTGTTAACCAAGGCCAATTATCAAGCAGGGTTTTAGGAATATAGCAGAAGGCAGCTTTCTGAGCTAGCATGCAATCTGAGGATGTAAAGCTATAGAAAGAAATAACATTATGTGGTGCTCTATTTAAAGGAAAGGTTACTTATGCATGGGAGTCCTAGTGTGCATATCATTTAAACATTAAGACCCCAAGACTGTTGTGCCCAAGCCTAGGGAAGCTCTTTTAAACATAGTCTGGAGTACTCCTCTTGGTACACTGTCTGTATACTGAGCAAGGGGAGGTGGCGCAGAATCCTTTAGGGAAAAATCTCATTTAAAGATATTCCCTCACTATTCTAACATCACTACACTAAAAGGTTGTTTAGCTCACTGAAAATGAGTTATTTGGCATTGGCTAAGAGCATCTCACCAACACGTAGTCAGATGAATGCTCTATGCTACCTAATCCCATTCTAATTTGTTTCTACAGCAGAGAAACCGCTGATACAACAGGTACCTAGTTCTAACATCCAGAGTGTATGCTGTCTGTGTTTGTGTATGTGGTATATACATTTTTGTGTATCCAACGCCCCATCCTTCTGCTCCCTCACACTCAAACAGAATAGGGGAAGTAGGGTATTCCACACTTATACGAACACATCCAACTCTGGAAGACCCCACCTCTGACAGATCCTGGCAAATGCCTGCCCACTCAGATAGAACTCTCATGAGGAAGAAATATCCCTACTGAACCTATTTTCCCTAACATTCAGTTTTCCCCTGAATGTGCATTGCCTTCATATCTAAGATCTTGCCCTGTGCTCACAAGGAAATCTGATTGAAGATCTTTGAAAATGCTGGAGCTCTTGTGCCCCGTTCCTTGTTGATGTAGGATTTGGCAGTGTTTTCCATTCTGAACATATTTCCTCCATCAAAAGAAGCACAAACACCAGAAGTGCACAGCGAATCACACCAATTCCCTCCACTAGATGGATAACAAATGTTGGACCTTTGACCATTGATCCTGCGCCTCCTGAGACCCTATCGAGTCACTCCCATCCGGCTGCACTGGTATCAGTCATCAGTATGAGCGGTGGCTGAGATGACATCGGATCTCTCTCTGGATGTTTGATGACTGCATCCACCAAGAAAGTTCCTTTCTCATAGCTGATGTAATTGGAGTCCTTAAAGACAAGTCCTGAGATGGAAGGGACCAATGAGACAAAATGTGCCTTACAACCTTGTTTAAGTGAAACCTGGCCCATGGCACTAGAAAGATGGAGAGACTAACCCTTTGCTGTTTCGAAACCTTGCACCAATGAAAGCCTGGTCCAGAGTTGGCATCAGATGAGACTTCTTCAAGTTAACCAGAAATCCATGATGATTTAGTACTGCAAGCACTCTTGTGACCTGCATCCCCATAGTCTCCAGGGATGGTGAGATTAATAGACATTCATCCAAGTAAGGAAGAATGGTAATGCCTTCCTGTCGAACTATGCATACCAGAGGTACCAGGACTTTTGTAAACATCTTGAAAGCTGACTTTAGGCCAAAGCAGCACCTGAAACTGGAGATGTGTAAAACCTACTGCGAACCACAAGAACTTCTGATGTCACTGGTATATGGGGACGTGGAGATAGGCATCTTGCAAATCTATAGTGGAGAGGAAGACGCCTTCTGACACCAAAGGGATAACCTACTGCAACAAAATTATCTTGAAGTGAATGGTATTCACCTAGAGATTCAGTCCCCCTAGTTCGAGGACTGACCTTAATCACTAGGCCAGCACTGACTTATTAAAACATTTCCATCTTTAATTAGCTTAATTAAAAATAGTCAACCGGGTACCTCCGTGGCTCTCACCTATTTTCCACAGCCTCCGATCGTGTCCCACTCAGGTACTCTGCACCCTTGTGGACACCTGCAGCATGCTTCCTCCCCCGCCACTTCAGCCAGGCAGGAACACAGAAGCACAGCATTGATAGGAGGAAACTTGTCAATTGGCGTCCCCAGCCAGTGCTCTGAAGTCTCTGGGATGCCTGCCACTTGCCTCCTCCTCCACCAGGAGCCGTATTAGTCACAGGGTGCATTTTCCATGTTTGCTCCATGGCGCACCTTTCACAAGATGCACTGGCCGGAAAACAGGAAAAGTGCATCCTGTTATGGTAAATGCAATGCCCTTACGTCAGCCACAAACTCGAGCTGCCCTGGGGCAGTGCATTCAGAAACTGTTTCCAAGCTGCTCCGTTTTTCACTTGGCAGGCGTCAACCCGCCTGCACATTCAAGAGAAGACAGAGATCCCCTTGCAGGCGGGTGCACTGAGTGACTGCACCTGCCCGCAAAGGGGTGTCTGGGGTGTCCATGGGACCCCCTTTCTACCCTATTGAGGCATGTCCTCTGGGGGCGCACTGTTAGTGAGCCACCTTTTTGTGGAACACTTTCAGTGCATCTCCTGATGGCTTCTTTGCCTTTGCACCTGCGTCCATGATACAGTGCGCGTGCAGAGGGAAACAAATTCCCTCATATGCATGGGGCCACACCCCCATGCAAATGAGGGAACACCCTCTCATGATAGCGCTGACGCACATGTGCACCAGCACTATCAGTATTACAGAAGCAGCCACACAAGCGTCTACGGCCCTTCTGTCATACTAAAGTGCCCTGTGGGCTTACAAAGTCGGCACACACGTTTGTTGTGTCCCCAGGGCACTTTGCGTAATATGGCCCAAGGTCCTTGAGGCAGGTGAAACACGGAATCACGGCACTGCACTTGCCTCAGCCCCCCTGTAATGCCCCTGTAAACTCAGGAGGGCATCCCCAGCCCTCTTGGCCCAGACACACTCACAGACGGAGACCACGCAGTGCCTTACCTTCTGGTGCACACTGATCCCGACCGACCAGGCGCCCTTTATTTATCCCCTCGGGCTGTGCCCAGCTCTCGGTGTGCGCGTTACCCTCACTGAGTCCAACGGCTCTGAAGACTCCTCTCCGGGGCCCACTCGCTCTACGTCGCAAACGCTGGGCTTACTACAACAGGCCTGCTTCGCTGAAGCCTGATTCCATTTGGGCAAGTTACCAAGTAACAAACCAATAAAATAAAATAAATGAAATGCTCGAGCCGCCACTTGGTCGCGACCATAGATGTCTGCACAGACACAACTAAAACAGAAAGTGGTAGGGGGTTTAATACTGTTTGAGTTCTGAAACGGTGTGTCTGTGAGGCGCGGCAGCCTCAGTGTGCAATTAGGTATGGTGAAAATGTTACAAGGAGGTCATGAAAACAAAGGGGGGAGCAGTGCTTTAAATGGGCCGGTACTGTCCTTTACACTTTTTTTGAGAGGGGTAGTACTGGCACTTCTCAAGAGTGACGTAATACTTTTAATTGGAGAGTACCGGCACTTCTCAGAAACAAGCAGGTACTGGTATAGAGTACCTTTCACTTCTATGTTTCCATTTCAAGCACTGGAGGGGAGGGGGTGGCGTGCATCTCTGTGGCCCGTGTGAGAGTCTGCTGATCTGTGAATTCAGCTTACATTTTAAATGGTGTTATACATAGCGCCTCATTGTCGACTTAAGGTACACTTCAGAGCACTAGTGAGGATGCGGGAGCACTGGTCGCACAGCGGTGCAGCGTCTAATATTACATCCTGATCCTGCCTTCGACTTTGCAAAGTTAGTCAACTGAATAAACGTGCCAATTTGTAGTCAAGAAAACAAAACAACAGATGGGCTTCAAGTACTCCTGCAGTAGAACTGAAATATCGCCTTGGATGCCAGACTGTAGTTGTTTGTTCGCTCTCCTCTCCTGGGCTCGCGAAGGTTGGATGCTTCCGCTTTGTGTGGCAGACACTGGGACCAGAAAGGAGGCGGATCGCTGTCTGATCTGATGTTAAAATTATCATTTGATATTTGTGTGGGCGAGCTCTGTGTGTGTACACAGGCTGTAAGAGTATTCATATGAATATGCACGGAGTTTCGGTCTTAAAATGATACTGTTAAGGTGAAATATTTGCCCAGACAGTGTGGCAAAATGTGCTGGATTATGCTTCATAATTTGCCTTTTCTTGTCGCATAATTTAGTCAACCCTGCTGCATAATTGGCCCTTCCCCTTCTGCATAATTGCAGGAGCCCTGCTTATATGGGTAGAAAGTCTTACTCTGCAATAGCACAAGGTCTGCTCCAACTGCTTGCCCTGAAGCTTTGCCCGCACACAGGGATGACCACAACGCCCTCATGTGTGCACACACTCAAAAACTCAACACAGTCACAGAATGCCTGAGAAGTTTCATTCATCACTGGGGCTCCTCAACTACTGCACATTGAAAATCTCAACCTAATCACAGAATCTCTCTTAGTATAGTAGCACAGGCATGGTCCACCTGCAGTGTCAAAACAGAATTGTGCCACTATCTCCAATAATATGTATCACTGTCTGACCAACTTCCTTATTCTGCCTTCTTAAGGTCAGGCAAATAGTTCCCAAAACGAAAGCAACGTACAGCTCTTCGGCTACTGATTATTTGATATAAAACTGCCTTGACTCCCACTTGGCACACAATATAGCTGAAGTCTCTGGTGCTACCTGACATATTTGGTGGGTAGTGGACAAACTGCTTTTTTGTGCTAGTCCACTCCCTGGACCTTAGCATGTGCCACACTGGACCTTGAAATAGCGAAGGTACTCCATTCATACCTAATCCTTGACTTCCTGTAGTTTTCTACTCTTTAGTGACATGTCTTCTCAGGACACGCTGTGGTAGAGGAACTTGGCAAGGCCTCTAGCTCCTTATCCCTCTCTGAACTTTACTCCTGCACTCCCTCTTATCCATAGAACCTACACATATAGAAAGCCCTGCCCACTCCACCTGTCGGGCTGATATGAACATTGTCTGGAAAAAAATGTCTGTCTACCTTCTCGTTTGGATTGGAAAGTTGCACCTAATGATTGCCACTGGTTAGACTATTTCAAAGCATTCATCCCAATACCTTTTGGGTGTTCATGGCCAGTAGTATGCCTGGAAACTTGAGACTAGTGCAGCTTTCCACACCTACTACTGCCAATGTTTGTGAATTCTAAAAAGTAGTGCATTTACACCCATTTAAAGAGTACTACTATGGATGCAGACTTACTACGTCTGTTAGTAAACTAGTCACTATGTATATTTAGGATCCCGATCCAAAAAATGAACAAGTTAAAACCTCTTAGTGAAATGAGAACGAGGACAAAAACAGACACCGACATAGCAGAACCCGACTTAACTCACAAACCAAGAATGAATTTGAGGGGTGTCACACCCCAAACACTGTTACTGACACAATGCCCCTGCAATGCCCATTCCCCTCCCACCAGGGACTGGTAATTCTCCCAGAGAACTCATTACTATGGTCATGTACAACACAACGGTCTTGAGTCCTTACCCTGGAATCACTTCATTTAAATGTATTGTCACTGGGAAACATCCTGTACCCTGCAGTCTTTACAACAACCGGCCGTTTCAGTGAAGTCAGTACCCCGCATGCGACGTTACAACGCATTATTTTACCACGCAAGTCATTACAATGACTTGCTGTAGGGAGCGCGTTGTTGGACTAGTTTGGGATTTTTGAGACCAACACATTCTCTACTGTTGCGTAGACTGGAGTTGGAATAGTAATTTATACTATTCCAAAATCCAGCGCCCCCTAAAGCAAGTTGTTGTAACAACTTGCATACTAAAATAACGCGTGGTAACGTCGCATGCTGGGTACTGACTGCGTTGTAAAGGAGTGCAGGGTAAATGCCATCAGGGTTCCTTCATACAACCATTTTTACTGCACACAGTCTTCGTCTCTGCTACAAGAAACCTTGAAGTTGTCAAATCAGTGCATGTGGAGTAGACAGGACTCCATGTTTCTATCCTCACCTTTTACAAATCATTTTATCAAGTAACTGAAGGCCAGTGTACTAAGCCTGAGTCACAAATAGAGAAAGGCGAGCAGACAAATTATTAGAGCAAGCTGAGCCATGAGCCTGGCTTTGCTTTAAGAGTCCGTGCACAAGCTAAGCCATGAAATCGTTTGACATATATATCGTGCAACAAACAAGGTAAAAATATGATACAATCTCTTCAAAAATTCAAAAAAGCATATTTCTTTAACATGTGGAAGCATTCCACCTCAGTACATCAGATTATATCACTGCATAGACATTTATTAAAAGTGATAGTTTTCAGAAACATTCATGACTCGCCACTCCCACCTTCACCCCCCATGACAATGCCTTTACTGAACTAAGAGGCAGTAGTCATTTAAACCCTAAAAGTGACCTAGATTCTTATTATGAATGGAGCAATATAGTCTATTGAATCAAACATAAGAGTTGCTTGTACAGCGCACATCTTGAATATAAGTGTTTAAAAGTGTGCTCATATGTGATAATGATGAAAAAGGAGGGGTTCTGTTAAATAAAATATTTGCCTATTTTGTCTTTTATTCTTCATTTACAATGAGCAAAATCGACACAGACAAAGCAGACCCAACTCAGGGCCCCAGACCCAACTACCAATCCAAAAATGCCTTTATTTGGGGGGTGTCACACCTTATGCCCCCCTTAAGCTACGCCTCCGGAAATCTTCCTCTCTTTGCCTCACCGTCTGACAACTTTTTCAGTTACTTTTGAAACTTTTTCAACATCTAAATTAACTCTGACTCAATTTGTTACCAATATCAAAGTGATGAAGTCTAAATGTGCAGATATCAACATGCACTTTGTTCCTCTGTGCCAGTTACAGGTGGCATCTTAAATAGGTTCAATGTAACACACCCCACTAGGAGCCGAGGTTTTACTCATTCAGCCCATTTACTGAACCACTCGGTCACTGGAGGATCACTTTCAGGCACAGGCAATGCCCCTCATATAATTTCCACATATTTTACACCAGGGAAAAAAGTTACTCATACACAGCTCAGACACCACACCCACATCACACTAAGGGCTGTAATGGGATATTTGTCAAATATTAGCAGATGTTCCATCCTTAGAACTCTTCTGTCAATAATACAGAAGTTGTGTACCTTCATTCCACCGCAGGGGCACCTTCGATCTATAAAGCTTATTCTCACCTCCTGTTAGAAATGAGGGTCTCTAGTTGGCAGAGGTAGGTACCTTTGTCCAAATAGGGACCCTTGCTTCTAGTCAGGGTAATGGGGATACACACTTTAGATAACCCCTGCTCACCCCCTTGGTAGCTTGGCATGAGCAGACAGGCTTATCCCAAAGGCAATGTGTGAAGTATTTGTACCAACACTCACAGTAACACAGTAAAAACACCACAAAAGGACACCACACCAGTTTAGAAAAATAAAGTATCTTTATCTAAAGTAAACAAGACCAAAATGGCAAAATTCCAACATACACAGTTAAAAATACGACTTTCAAAAGGTTTCAAGATCTTGTACCATAGAAAACTATGGATGCGTGACTTTTCACCAAAGTACCTGTAGATGCGTCAGAGTTCCAAAAGCCAAACAGCCGCAGAGTCGGAAAACAAAGAGATACGACACTCCTGAGACCTTGGGGAGGCGATGCGACAGTTCTGCGACACGCAGAGGACGAGTTGCGTCGAATCCGGTCTTTAACTTTAAGGGGAGTGATGCGTCGATTCTTCGTGACGGTTCCGGTTCGCAGGTGATGCGTCGGGAGAGCGTGCCGCACAGGTACGATGCGTGGAAATCCGGGATGCGGCGGCGATCGATGCGGCGGCGTCGAGCGGCGCTGTGTCGGTCCTCTTCAGCCGCGATCCCTCGAAGTGTTGATTCTTGCAGCGGCGACAGGCGCTGCGACGGTTTTCGAAGCCACACAGCGATGCGTGGAAAATCTTCTTGCGCCGCGGAGATGCGTCGGGAAAACAGCCGCAAGAAGAGCGATGCGTCGATTTTAGCAGTTCTTCACGTTTCTTCTTTCTTCCAGCTACCAAACAGCAGCAACAACCTCCAGAGGCCCAAAACTGGCACAGGCACCTCTAGGCAGGTCAGAACTCACAACAGCAGAGTTCAGGGGAGCTGGGGGTGAAGTCTTTGTGTCCCTGAGACTTCTGAACAGGAGGTCAGCTCACTTCAGGCCCTTGGAGATCTCCTTCAAGCAGGGGACACAGCACACAGCAAAGTCCTTCTCCTTTCCTTGGCAGAAACAGCAACTGCAGGCCAACCCCAGACACACAGCAAGGGCAGTACTTCTCCTCAGTCTCTCCAGCTCTTCTCCTTGGCAAAGGTTCCTCTTGAATTCCAGGAATGATCTAAAGTCTGGGGTTTTGGGTCTGATACTTATACCCCAAAATGTCTTTGTTCTCTTTGTGAAAGGGGCTCTGAGCCCAGTTCAAACCAGTTCTGGGGGTCACTCTGCAAGTGCACACCAACATACATTGTCAGTGTGAGCCTTGGCTCCAGACACACCACAGGGGTGCGGAGCCAGCATTGTGGAAGGCAGGCACAGCCCTGTTCAGGTACAGGTGCTACTCCTCCCACCACTCCAAATGCAGATCAGGCCTATTCAGCCTAGTGCTGACTCATCCAGACTCCTGGAGCCACTGCACCTCCCCAGCCCTTGTCACTCCAAAGCGAGACAGTCAATCCACAAACAGGCAGAGGCACACAGGATGGTTGAACAAGAAAATAGCCACTTTCTAAAAGTGGTATTTTCAAACACACAATTGAAAAAACATCTTTACTAAAAGATGTGTTATTAAATCCTGAGTTCAGGGATACCAAACTCCATTTTTCTATCTTATCCCTATGGGAAGATATGCTTGTAAAATGTTACAAAGCATTTCCCATTCTGGCCTATGGGGCAAGATAGCCTTTCAATAGTGAAAAACGAAATTGTCACTATTTCACTACCAGGACATGTTACACACTCCACTACATGTCCTACCTTTCACATACACTGCACCATGCCCAGGGGGGTACCTGGGGCCTACCATAGGGGTGTCCTATATGTAAGAAAAGGGAAGGTTAGGGCCTGGCAAGTGGGTGCACTTGCCAAGCCGACATGGCAGTTAACAAACTGCGCACAGGCACCGCGGTGGCAGGCCTGAGACATCTTTTCAGGGCTACTATGTGGGTGGCACAATCAGTGATGCAGGCCCACTAGTAGCATTTGAGTTACCAGCCCTGACACACTCAGTGCACTTTACTAGGGGCCTACTGGTAAAACAAATATGCCAATCATGGATAACTAATCACAATAACAATTTACACAGAGAGCATATGCACTTTAGCACTGATCAGCAGTGGTAAAGTGCCCAGAGTCCTATAGCCAATAAACACAGGTCAGGAAAAAATAGGAGGAAGAAGCAAAAAGTTTGGGGAACCCTGCAAAAAGAGCCATTTCCAACACCTCCTCTTCCCAAGCTCCTCCTGAACCAAACACAGAAGACCGAAGAGAACTCAAGGAGAAATGGGGAAATGGGAATGAGATGAAATAGCTGGTAGTGGAATATGTGGCTTTTCTGTTGCACCTATAAAGGAGAAACGAAGAGCAATATATGAACATTAACCATAAGTTTTAAGTGGAAACTATCTTTTCTCTATCTTATTTCTACACCTTCAATGATCGTTCATCATTCTAGACTAATTTTCTCTTGAATTGCTGAGCTTCTCACTTTATGGAACAGAGTTAATATATACTGAAATTACACCTTTCCTTGAAATTAAATATAAATGCCCTACAAATACCTTTACCTTTGTTATAAAATGTCTGGTTTAAAAGGATATTAAATCAGATTTATAACTTTGTCGTTCAAACGAAGTAATTCTAAGCAACAGTCACCTTGCCTCACTGGGTGAATATGCAAGAACGGAATTCCATGCTAAATGTACGTTTTGTTAAAGCCAAGTTCAAAGATAAATCGTGCTTTCAAAAAATGTCTTTGCCTGTTTTTTGGAGTCCATAAAGTACTACAGCCTTAATTAACAAAGCTCTGAAAACAAAGGGCCTGATTACGAGTTTGAGGGTAAGGGAACCACTCTTGAAATGGCGTCGGAAAGCCGGCCGCCTTGCTTGAAGTCAGCCAGCCGTATTACGATGTTCGCGGTTTGCAGAACGAAAGACCGCCAGAACACTGCAGCGACCGCCAGCAATTCGCCGACCACCTTGACGGCGGCATGGGGAAACCAGCTTCCAGAAGGCGGAACAGACAACAATTCTACCATCCGAATTACGAAGAGACTTTCCATCAAGTTCACTGTGGCGGTGAGACTGCCTGCTTCGAGTCTTCAAAAAAAAGGAAAGGGGTGCAAACTTATCCATTTCCTTCTTATTTTCGTCAGTTTTCGACGTGGGACCCTTCGTCCAGGTTCTCATTTCGCAGCAGCAATTTGACCACGAAGAAAACGACCCTGCCATCGCTGAAATCCAGGTAAGTCCTTTTCTCCCTTTACTCCCATTGACTGGACACATATGGTTTGGACTCCAGCAATACAAAAGCCAGAGATACAGCCGTAAGTCAGTCCAAGTCGCACAATGAGGTGATATGTGTGAGCGCTTAGGGGAACAAACCACAGCCCTACTTAACTTGGAACCTACCCCATGGGATCAGAAGGCTGATGCTCTTGTTGATAATGCATTTGCTCCACTTATGAGAAACTACTGGCATTTTGGACAAAATACAGAAAAAGGAGAGAATCTGTGAGATGTGTCATCTACAAGTCCAAGATATTAATCACGTGTTATTTGTGTGTCCGGAGTTGCAAAAGGCTAGGCGCTAAGTTGTACGGCCTTTTCCCCTCAAATTCAACATTCATTCTTCCCTCGAGGCCCGTTCATTTATTTTGTTCCCCCCAAATGAAATGGTTTGTAATAGGATTGATTTATATTTTGAAACTTTTCTGGAGATTTATTAGGAATTTTTAATGTGTCTCCTTATATTGTAATATTTTTAATTGTTCCTCACTTAGGTGGACGTGCATTGTAATATTTTAGGATTGTTTTGATTCCTCTCGCACTTTGTATATTGCACTTTGCACTTTGTAGCCTTAGAAGACTGTTTTATTCTATTCTGTATTCTGCTTGTTATGTATGGTAATATATTTTAATGAGATAGTTTTGTATAAAGAAAAATTATTTATTGTAGGAAATGTATTCTTTGTTTTATCTTCACTGTATAATTATGTGGACCTCGGTAGTAGTTCCGTATCATAAAAATAAACTTTTCCACATGTATAATGCATATGTGTACATGTCACACACCTGGAACAATATATTGTGAATTGCTGACCGCATCCCGCATTGGTTCTCTGCCGTCAGGGACACCGCCGCCGAGAGACTGCCAGCCCATCGGGAACTTCGTAACCTGCTCGGCGGTATACCACGAACAAGGCGGTCGCAGAGTGCTGTCAGATGTTGCCTTCAGCAACATCATAATACGGCGGGTGGGAATGTCTTCAGCGCAGCGGAGTTGTCAGTCCTGCTGCCACCGAGGGACAGCGGTAAGACCCCCAAACTCATAATCCGGCCCAAAGTTACTTCACTCTGCACACAGGACAATAAAATGCATTTAACCAAATTTAGGAAATGTTACTGAACTCCAGGAAAAGTCGAAGCAGCCTTTTACTTTCCAAAAACTAGCATTGTGATACTTCAGCTGTAAAATCAGTGAAGAGGCGAAATGTAGCTGTGAAGCGTTAATTTCCAAACCTCTAACAAAACTCGTGCTCCAAGTTGGAGGAAGCTTTTTGGAAGAGAAAACAGTCTCCCGCCTACTACAAACAACACAAACAGTTGGGTAGTGAGAATCATGAAGTTAGAGCATCTTTTACGTCATATATCCTCGTCAACAACTAGACTGCATGATCAAAACTCTGGGGCATATTATCAAGGGCCGGCGATAAATATCGCAAAGCGCGCTTTGCGCTTGCATATTTATCGCCGGCTATCTCTGGAATTTATCGCCCGGTTAGCGCGTAATTAACAACGCGCATCGCCGAGGCGATAAAAATGTCAGAGATAGCGTGGATATCGCCGTTTTCCATGGGAAAACGGCGATATCCTAGATGATAGGGCCTGTGGTCTTAGCCACAGAATCCACCCCCATGTTAAGTATGCCTTAGTCAGGAATTTAACAGACGTTAAATTCCTGCGTTAGAGCATACTTAACGCGATTAAAATAATCGCTTCCTCGCATTGTAAATATCGCGAAGCTGCCTTCGCGATATTTACCCATGTTCTTTCCACAGACACGCCTACTTTGCATCTCATTATCGATGCGAAGTCAGGCGTGCTGGAAACGGGAGCAAAATCAGCAAAACACGCGATAGCGTGTCTTTGCTGATAAGGCGATATAATTATCGCCGCTTTTCGGCCGAAAACGGCCGCAAAAGCGGCGATAATTGTTTATCGCCGCCTTGTTAATATGCCCCTCTGTTTTCCTTAAAATATTTTCTTACGTTATTTTGTGTTTCAATTTTTGTCTTATTCAGAGGAAGATGAAATGTCTCAGAATGGCAGGTCCCGGGGGAAGCAAAAGTCGCAGACTAGTCTACCCTCGGGGAGATTTGTGCGGGAACGAGGCCAGGACAGGGGATAGGCAGAATTGGGGGGGAAAGGGCAGGATTTTAAAGTAGGTATAAAGGAGTCAGGAAAGGTGGGTGCAGCCTCTTCCTGACTCCTGAGCACCACTGAGAAGGGTCCATGTCGGGGAAAAAGCAGATAGTGGGTTCAATATGGCTGACCAGAGCGAGGAGGTGAGGGACGCCCAGTGCACACTCGGTGCGGAAGGGTGCGAGGATCTAATCAGGCTTGGGCTTCTGGGGCAAGCCTGGGTAGGGATGTGCCGCCTAGCACGCTTGGTGTCGGGTGGCCTAGCAGCTGCTATTGCGGGCTGTTCTCCCCTGCGGGGGAAGGCCGTGTGCTAGAGGAGGGGTGGGGCACGGGAGGAGCATGCCACGCGCCCCCACCAGAGGCAGGAATCCAGGTTGGCCTATCAGCCTCCCCGCCCGGGATGAGGGCATGGAGCCTGGGATGTCTCCGCCAGGGTGGGCGGGGCCCAGGAGTGGGTCTCTTGCTAAAAGGCGCGATACACCTTGAGCAAGGGCTTAGGCTGGTGCTCCGTTGCCTGCCCCCCCGGGGGATTAATTGTTGCCAAAGCAGGGCAAGTTACAGGCCCATGAGGGGCTGTGGCTGCCGGTAGGGCCTGATTCAGGCCCTCTCCATAGATTTTTTTAAAAGGAGGGCCCAGCAGTGTGGCTGCACAGGCGGCAGAAGGGTAGAGAGTTTCGTTGGACCAGCAGGTCACAAAAGGTGATGGGGCAGATTTATTGAGGCTGGGAGGGCTGGGATCCGTACAATGCCCCGATCAGGCTCATGGTGGCTGGGTCCGTGAGCAGTTTCCCCCACACCAGGGACATGGTGGGTCAGGGCAGGCGCCCAGGTGACAGGGCTTGGACCTAGAAGCGCGTATAAATGAGCAGCGATTGCTCATCCTGGAGACTGAGGTCAGATGGGAGCGCATGTGTAGGGCAAGGGTGGCTGCACTGGATCTAGAACAACAGTGGGGCGAGGAGGACAAAGTGAGGGACAGTGGGACGAGGCTGAGAAAAAAAGGCAGTGGGGAGGGTGTACGCTGGCTGTGGGTGCCCGAGGGGCACGATGAAGGGCATATTGGTGCAGGTGCTGGTCTGGCTCGGGTCCGATTGTGCGTGGGATCTTTTCAGCTTGATGCAGACTGCTTGGTGTTGGAGCCGCAAGACCAGCAGGTAAGGATGACAGGCACTTGGCAATGACAGCAGGGCACATGATGGCACCTGGATGTCGGCCTGAAGAGGTGGGGTATTCCACAGCGGCCCTCCATACTCCGAGGGCACGGTCCTGTGGCACGAGCTGGAAGCAGAGTGCATAATTGGGAGAGAAACTTACCTGAGAGAAAGTGGGGCGGTGTTGAGTGCAGAACAGTGTGTGCGGACTGTGAGGGCGAAGATGAGTTGACATTGGACTATGATGAGGGTAGCGATGAATTGGAAGACGGTGACCTCCATGATGAAGAAGACCATGGGGAGATAGATGGTGGTGCGTACAAAGAGGAGAGGTGAGGCAACGGAAAGTGCAGTTGGTGTCTTTCTGGGGTCACGTGGGGACAAGGAAAGCACCACTGGCAAGAAGGCCCAAGAGAGTGGCAGACGTCGCAGAGACCATAGGGAAGTTGGCAAAGTCCCTTCAGGGGAAGGAGACTGGTGGTCAGCATGGGGTTTGAAGGTGTAGGGCTGGAGCAAAGCCCTGCAGATCGGTGGGAGTGGGCGACAGGCCCGGCTCCAGGAATTTTAATTTGGGTGGGCCAAGGGTGCATTTGGGTTGGCCACTGTGGGCCCAATTTGTTGCTTCTTGTGGTAGCCTACAAGCCCTTGATTACATCATATCTACTTGCGAACAGTCACCATGATACAACAGATCAATTCTGTGTGTATACAGAGCATGTGGAGAGTTATTTGAAAGTAAGAGCAATGTCTGGATCTTAGTGCAAACCCCCAAATTTCAACAGGCCAGGATTCAACACAAGTACTTCCAGGCCCGATTATCCACTTTTCTCCCATCCCTCTCCTGTGCACCTTATCTCACAGCTGACCCTGGGCCCCAGCCCCATATCAGCCACCATCCAGTACCGCTTTCATTATTCCCGTAAAAAACATTAGTAATATCACCTTCAAACTTAAAACATTGAGTATAGCAGTATATATAGTTAGCAGGCACTTTAAAATATGTCCTACAGTTGCCCTAATGACCTGACTGCTAATGAAATAAAAACAGAAAGGCCATGACAGGGCCAGCTTTAGCGCTAGTGCGAAAGTCTTTTTTGGCACCCCACCAATGACCTCTTTCTCTGCAGATACCATTGCTACCACCCTCCAACAGTGCCCCTCATCTCTCCGTAGCCTCTCCCCCTATTGACCGCCTCCTCGGATTCCTTCACTGCCACCCTCCAACAGTGCCCCTCATCTCTCCATAGCCTCTCCCCCTATTGACCTCCTCCTCGGATTCCCTCACTGCCACCCTCCAACAGTGCCCTTCATCTCTCCGTAGCCTCTCCCCCTATTGACCTCCTCCTCGGATTCCCTCACTGCCACCCTCCAACAGTGCCCCTCATCTCTCCGTAGCCTCTCCCCCTATTGACCTCCTCCTCGGATTCCCTCACTGCCACCCTCCAACAGTGCCCTTCATCTCTCCGTAGCCTCTCTCCCTATTGACCTCCTCCTCGGATTCCCTCACTGCCACCCTCCAACAGTGCCCCTCATCTCTCCGTAGCCTCTCCCCTATTGACCTCCTCCTCGGATTCCCTCACTGCCACCCTCCAACAGTGCCCCTCATCTCTCCGTAGCCTCTCCCCTATTGACCTCCTCCTCAGATTCCCTCACTGCCACCCTCCATCAGTGCCCTTCATCTCTCCGTAGCCTCTCCCCCTATTGACCTCCTCCTCGGATTCCCTCACTGCCACCCTCCAACAGTGCCCCTCATCTCTCCGTAGCTCCCCCTCCCCCTCATGACCTCCTCCCAGACTCCCTCACTATCGCCCTCCACCAGCGCCCCTCATCTCTCCGGAGCCACTCTCTCATATGCATCTCATTTGTTGTATAGCGCTACTAATATCAGTGAAGGGCGTCACTGCACTTTACATCACACACACATTATACAGAGACAATGAATCATACAAGTATGTAAATCAGTCTATAGGGAATGTCACATAAGCCAATGAGGATTACAAGGTGTAGGAATCACATGTCATCCATAAGGGTGGGCAGTATATTTTAAGAGGGTTTGGGCTGGAGAAGCACAAACTCAGAATTCAAAGCATACCCCAGTGGTTGGGGGTTGGCTTTACAAATAAAAATGTATATTTGCCCAAACTCTTTTTAGCAAAATTAAAATAATGAAAGATAGGGGAAGTTCTAACTATGTAGCAACACAAAACAAAGTGAAGTTCTAACTATACCATTCATGTTTGTATGCCGCCCTTAGAGGACACTTCATAGGTCACTGTCCTATGTTAGAAGTATAACCTCTGTACTGCAAGTAACACAAGAATCTGTGACAAAGACAGTAACCCACTGAGCTATCCACATAAAGTACAGTTTATCTGCATTTCAAAACTACTAACAAAGGATTGCTATCCAGCAGGATTCTTAATCACCAGTTATCTGGACATTTTTATTGTTGTCTTGCATCCCTGATAAAAAAAAATGATTTAAATAAAGCATACCAAAGTACGTGCCTTGCTGGGCCTGTGCAGATTTTAAAAATAAGAACAAATAGTAACACATTCTCTTACCTACTCAGATAGCCAAACTTTGTGTCACAGCCTGATCTGATAAGCAGCTGCAGGGGTCAGGAAAAGTTAATCAGAATAAACGCATTTCTTTTCTCCAGTGTGCCAAATAAAGAATTTGTCCCCTTGCCATGCCCCTATTGTTCCTGCAGGACATAGCCCACCTTTCTAAAAGGAGTTACGTGACTGGGTCTGGGCTTTTTCTCACATCCATCCCCATCACCTAACTCCTAGAACAGGAAGAAAAACAACGTTCGGAGGAACGTTTTAAATGAAAGTGCCCATTTTCTATTGGCCTTCATGTCCTCACTGCGAGGGCCAAGGCTCATGTTTGGGTGGGCCTGGCCCACCCGGCCCACCCTCTAGAACCGGGCCTGGTGGGCGTTGGTGCCATTGAGGGAGCGGAGGAGAAAGGGAAGGAGGCACCAAAAGTGCAGTCGAGACCTAGAGTGTCAGGCAGTGGCATGGGTAAAGAGGGGAAATGGGTGTAGATGGACAACACTGACGGGGACGTGGCCAAAGGGGGTGATGAGACCAAGCAAGGGCAGTCCCATAGGAAAGGGCTTCCATACATCAATCAATCAATCACAGAATTTGTAAAGCGCACTACTTACCCGCGAGGGTCTCAAGGCGCTAGGGAAAAAAGGGGGGGGGGGGGCGCTGCTACTGGTCGAACAACCAGGTCTTGAGTAGCCTCCTGAAGGTCAGCAGGTCTTGGGTCTGTCGTAGGCTTAGTGGAAGGGTGTTCCAGGTCTTGGCGGCGAGGTGGGAGAAGGATCTGCCGCCGGTGGTAGTTCTTCGAATGCGAGGGACGGTGGCAAGGGAGAGGTCGGCAGGGCCGGACTGGGAACTGAAAGCAGCCCTGGCAAATTTTGCCAGACCAGCCCCCTCCTGGTACGTAGCGAGCGTGTGTTGCGCGCGAGCCCGACCACTACTAGGGGGTTTGGGGGTTCTCCCCCAAGAAAATTTTGGAAAAAGACAGACCAAAACGGTGCATTTTACAGCACATTTTTCATTACAAAGCACATGGAGGTGGCCCCCATCAGGCCACCTCATAGCTCGTTATGCAGTAGGTTTTGCCTTTTCTAAGAATTTTAAATAACGTGCTGCTATGAACTAATTTAAAGGGAGTCAATGTATCGACCTCAGAAGGCTAAATGGCTGAATTGGCTTTGCCAAGATTCGTACCTCAGATATAAGCCTTGTGGGCTTTTCTAGCCGAGACACATTGTGGCTTCTCGCTTCTCCTTCCTCAATCATTGATTCTCTTACCGCCATCTTTCCCTTTTTTCTTCTCTTCCGTTGTTGTTCCCTCCCTTTCTCACTGGTTTCCTTCACTTGTCAGTCTTCATTCCCTTGCAAACTCCCTTCCTTCTGTCTGTCCTAAGCAGTTTTCTAGATCTTCTCTCTCCGCGCCTATTCTTCCTTTCTTCTCTCCCATCCCCTACTCCTGTCATCCCTCCGGACAACCCCTTGCCCTTAACTCTCATGCTTCATTTATCTTTCCCTTCTAGAAGTCTTTCCTCGCTTTCTCTCTCCCTCCTTTACTTATCCCTTCCTCCCACCTTCTTCTCTTCATCCCTTCCATCTTTTCCTCCCTCCCTGCCATTATTGCTGCTGCCTCCACTGCCCCTTTGCCTTAACATGTCTGCGGCGGTGAGGAGATGATTGCCAGCACCCCATCGCCCCCAATCTGCCCCCGGATCCGACTCTGATTCACTTTCAAAGCCTTAAACCGTTTGATATTAGGGCGGACAATCCAAAGCCCTTCGTCTGTACACTGCTGACAATCCACAGCCCCACCACTGCACACTGCTGACAATCCACAGCCTTTCGTCTGCACACTGCTGACAATCCACAGCCTTTCGTCTGCACACTGCTGACAATCTACAGCCCCACCACTGCACACTGCTAACAATCCACAGCCCCACCAATGCACACTGCTGACAGTATACAGCCCCACCACTGCACACTGCTGACAATGTACAGCCCCACCACTGCACACTGCTGACAATCCACAGCCTTTCGTCTGCACACTGCTGAAAGAGTTCAAATCAATCCCCAACTCTGCACACAGCTGAGAGAGTCCACCGCCCCCTGTGCACACAGCTGACAGGGTCTAACGCCACCCTGTGCACACAGCTGACAGGGTCTACCGCCACCCTGTGCACACAGCTGACAGGGTCTACCACCACCCTGTGCACACAGCTGACAGAGTCCACAGCCCCCCTGTGCACAAAACTAACACAGCTCGGGCTAATGTTGTAGCGGTGAGAAGAAAGGTTTATGTGTGCATAATAATTATTCTCCTCCCTGTCAGTGGTCGAAGTGGGAGAAAAAAAGTAGGGGAACTGTGGGCGGAGAATCAGAGAGCGGGAATAACCCGTGGATAGGGTCAGTGGGCGGAGTCAGAGGTGTGCCGGAAATTGTTGGAGGCCAGGAAGCAGGCAGCAAGGGCTTTTAAAACCATATTATACTTGCAAACACGATGCCCCCAACTGAAGTCAGCGCCAGCCGCGGTCCATGCAAGTAACAGCGGTGGGGAGGTGGGGCCGGGTAAGGGGGGATTTCGAAGGACGATGCAGAGGGAAAATTCATCATTTATTTAATTTTCCCTCTGCATCGTCCCTCGTAATCCCCCCTTACCCGGCCCCTCTGCCCCACCACTGATACCTGCACGGACCGCGGCTAGTCAGCGTCTGGTGCGGTCGCACTGCCCTCGAGCCACCCTGCTCAAGGGTCCTGTGACCTCAGTGACAGAATCACTGTCACTCTATGGTGTGGTGCTTCATAGGCCTGCCTGCAAGACTGGAGGTGAACTTCAGAATGAATTGTGGCGGACAGGCGTTCAAGGTTAACCCACACTTGCCACTGCTAGGGTCCACGTACTGGTGCTAAGACACCAGGGCTTTTAAGATCTTGCGGGCCTTGTAAGGTCTAGCATGGGAATGTGCTCCCTCAGGGGGAGTGGTCTGGTGGACTGGTCATGAAGGCTGAACCTAGTTACCCAGTTCTAAACTCAGGAGCTCTGACCATAGTGCCACAACCTCTCTCCCACTGAACACCATACTGCCCCACTGAGAGAAACTTGCACTGCACTGACCCGCTATAAACACCTGGATGTGACTCAATTCAAATTACGCACTAGACAAGAGCAATATGCTGCTAAAAAAAAATTGACACCATTCTAGAAAAAGCAAACGCTTATAGGGAATGCAAGATTAAGTAAAGCATGTGAAATGTAAGCAGAAACACCATGGTTACCTTTTTCTTTTTATACTCCTTATTCAGAAATTAGTGAGTGCTTTTGCCTGAAAAGTTAAGACCATGACTACAGGGCCCAGAAGGGACACACTTCAATGCCATTGCCTATATCCTCACAAAGCCTAAGCAGTATGGTTTAAAAAGACCACATTCGTGAACACAGAGCCGCGGTCCACATTTTGTTTACCAATTCACCAATCCAGCAGGTACTTCAGTACCTCCAGGAATAGTGCACTTTCCCACCCAGGGAAAACAAAGTTGTTCAAAGAGCAACGAGAAAACAAAAATAGCGCTTCATTGGCAAACACTGTAAAGTGGCGCTAATGTGTTCAGGTGTGAATAAATCAATCTGCCCACCTTGCAACCACTCTGTCTTGCTTTAGTTGGTTAGTTATTTTTCATATTTTTAATGTTTTATTTCTCTCCACCTCGAGGCTGCACTTAGAAATTGAAAAATGTCAAAAAAGACTACGTTTCCAACAAAAGTGTTTTTCTTTTTTGGATCCATTTCACTGGGGAGCAAATAAACGAAAGGAGGAAAGAGAAGGTAATACCTGTTTCTTGAAGTCTCGGTTTTCACTAAATGGGGAGGAGCGAGACAGAAAGAGAGGGAAGATAGGGAACAAAGAGGGTGAGGGGGGGGAGCTGCCAGAGGCAGGAGAACTGGACACTATCCTTGTGTTCTCTGGGCAAGAAGGAAAAGACAGAGGGGCATATTAGCAAGACCCACGTTAAAATTATCGCCGTTTTAGCGGCAGGAAACTGCCGCTAAAACGGCGATAATGGGCTTGCTAATATGCGTTATAGAATTCCAATAGAAGCCCAGGTTAGATGTGCAGGACATCTAACCTGGGCTTCTATTGGAATTCCATAACGCATATTAGCAAGCCCATTATCGCCGTTTTAGCGGCAGTTTCCTGCCGCTAAAACGGCGATAATTTTAACGTGGGTCTTGCTAATATGCCCCTAAGTCCTTTTCCTTCTCTGCCCCTTCCGCCCATCCCCAAAAGCCGAGCCTTAACTATCAGCCTCAGCAACTTCTGCCCTCCGGGAGGCATGTTTAAAATAAGAAAGTAGGGGAACGGACTCTATGTAATTAAAGAAGTAGGGGCACGCCGTGCCCGGCTGCCGATCCCGCCCACTTCGACCACTGCTCCCTGTGGCTATGTTCTGGGACAGTGCCCTCCTAGTGAGTGAATAGCTTGTAAGAGCGCCTTTTTTCACCCCCATCAGCACTATTTTGGAACAAGGTGTGTTTTTATTTGACAGCACAGGGCCAGTGCAGAATGTAAGTCCGTTTGTGGTCGGAAAGTGGCGGGGCTCCACCCTCCCGTGGTCCAGCCTCACAAACATGCGTCTCCCCCGATTGTGAAGCTATTCAAAATGTAAGCAGATTTTGTTTGGTGAACTCTGCACGATCTTCTATTGAGCCAGGCATGTTTTGTTACAGGCGAGGCTCGTTAGAAAGTGAAACAAATCTCCCTGAAAACGCACAGGCATCTAGGCACTATCACGGTGGAGGCATAACATGGCAGCCCTTTGCGCATTCAGCCATTCACCCGATCTTTGAGTAACAGAGGGAAGCGTTCTGTAACTTATGGAATAGACAAGGAAGAAAGGACTATTTGTTGTCCAGAAAGTGGTTGGCAGTGGGAGCGGGAAGGCGGGAGGTTAAATCGGGGCAGAGAAAATGCCCTGTAAATAGGCTTCCGGTGTGCCAAGATAAAAGCGTGCGCTCATTTTCGGGGTGCGACAACTGTCAACGTGTGAGAGTTGCAATGTGGTCCCTTGTCGCTCAGACTGTGATGGAATGTTGTTTCAACTTCTGTGGGCAGTATTTTGCATGAAAGACGCTATTCCGTTTCTAGTGGGTGAAGTAGGGGTTGCCCAGTACAACAGTGCATCATGCTCCAAGCGGTGCCCCTAATGCTTGTAGCTCATGTTCTGTGACGACGCTGCCTACTGTGGTTTAGATTGTCAATGGGAGACCGTGCCCTGTGACGTCACAGTACACGGAGCTCACTGCCACTGCACTGGCTCCCGTGCTTTTGGATGTCACTGTAGGCGCTGATCTGTGAACTCTGCCCCTGTGCTTTGGGATGTTCCTTTGTGACGTCACGGTACATGCAGCCCTCTGCCTCCTGTGCTTTGTTTTGGGCGTTCTTCAGTGACGTCACGGTACATGCAGCCCTCTTCCTCCTGTGCTGTGGGACACCGCTAGGATACCTTATTTTATGTCGTGCTAACGTACGCCTTAGACACTTTGCTTTAGGACGCCACTGATAGAAGGTTTACTTAGAAGTGGCCAAGCCACGAATTCTATTGGGAGTATTAAGCCAGGGCATGGACCAAAATTCCAAAGCACAAGCCGAGCCATAAAACGATTCGGCATTGACAGCTGTTAAAATTAATAGTTAATTTTAAACCACTTCCAGTGCCCTAAAAACGCTGCCACGAGTGAGACAGTAGACAGAACGCTTCCCTCTGTTACTCAAACTGTAACTGTTGATGTCACGTTGAATAATAACCACTGCTGCGGCCGGGTCGCGACGCCCCCAGAGACAGTGCCTGGCCATAAATTAATTGATCAGGGTGGGATAAGGATTGCATTTGCATTGCCGATCATCACTCACCTGCGGGCGCCGAGCGGCAGCCGACAGACACGGCCCGGGCAGGCTACAAATAAATTAAATTATGGGGTCAGGGCCTCCAGGCTCCGCTCCAGCCTCTCGTCGTCTCACTCTCAGGCCTCCTCTGCCTCTCAGTCACGCGCACTTTTAGTGCGCGACCCCCAATGCGCTTGCGCATGATCACCACCAGGTCCACTGACTCCAGACCCCCACCCTAAGGGTGAATGACACGCCGCGCAGACGCGAAGGCGGAGACTGAAGACGCGCATGGGAAGTGCCGTGCAGTGCAGCCACCACCCAGTGGATTTTTAATAAATAATATATGCTCAGGGCTGCTAGCCTAAATGAAATAAAATCGGGTGATGACATGACATCCACCACGGACATGTCACGGACGGTGCGTGCAGCACCACCAGGCAGCAGCTGCATTTTATGCAGATAGTTGTTGTGTGCTTGTTGTTTGCTCGGTCACGCCACCGCCCAAATCGGCCCCAGCAACAAAACCGGCCCCCTGTCATAAAACCGGCCCCCACCCCATCCAGCCTACCGGGGGATTGCCCGGTGCCCGGAATTGCCAGTCCGGCCCTGGAGGTCGGCGGAGCGGAGTTGGCGGTTGGGGACGTAGAAGAGGAGTCGTCTGTTGAGGTAGGCTGGGCCAGTCTTGTGGAGTGCCTTGTGTGCGTGGATGAGGAATTTGAAGGAGATTCTCCTGTCGACGGGGAGCCAGTGCAGGTTCCTCAGGTGGGCGGTGATGTGGCTGTGGCGTGGTACATCGAGGATCAGGCGTGCAGAGGCGTTTTGTATGCGTTGCTGCGGAGGCGTTTTGTATGCGTAACGATGCCCCCAGGGTCTCATATTTCTGAGAAAACCAAGAACAGGATTTGAGGCATGAGTATGTTGATGTTTTTAAATTGTTACACCGGGAGATTCAGGCTAAGGATGGGTCCATTGAGGAAGAGAGGGAAGCTGACTAGGAGACTGAGGGTGAAAATAAACATGGAGAACTGGACGTCAGCATTCTTAATCTATGCCAGCATATACCTGTAAGAAACACAGGGACAGGGCCATTGCCCTTTTCAAATACATGGATATCATAAGGAAGGCACAGATGCACTTCGGGTGCATTCATGGCTTAGCTACGATGAGGGGTTTAGGATGAGGGTGAGCCTTATTCCGGATCTGCCATGGGGGGAGGCTGACTCTGAGTTGTGGATGCAATGGATGGCATCTGCACAGTCCACAGCCTCTATGGATACAATGAGCGGCCTTCTGATTGCGTATTGTTCTTTTCAGCCCCGTCCCACCCAACATGGGCAGGTTATGTGCCAAAGTCAACAGAACCCAATGTTGGGGCATGTTGGAATTTCAACAAGGGTTTCTGCTCCCATCACCCATGTAAGTTGAGTTCAAACATGAGTGTTCAAAATGTTCACAGTGTTTTACTCTGGCCAGTCCCTTAGAACAGTGGAGAGCTACCAGGGGTTGAGGACAACAGGGCCCACCTGGGCCAAAGGGCTCCTACACTCATTAAGTTGAACATCTTGCTCAGGTGACTAGTGGAATATCCGGACTGAGAAGCAGCTTTGAGATTGGTGTGTGGTTTCACAGAGGGTTTTCAAGTGGGATACCAGGGCCCGAGGGTACGTGGGTGGGCGTATAACTAGTGGTCAGCGAAAGAGGTACCTGATGTAGTGACGGGAAATTGCGGAAAGAAGTGGAGAAGGGTAGAATGCGGGCTTGTTTTTCGATTGCCCTTTAGCTAATTTGATCATATCCCCACTGTAGTAGGGGAGTTTAGGCTGATACACCATTTGTCATGGCCAGAGGGGACTTCAGTTAATGACTTCATTGTGGCAGAAGACAATAGAGTGGTATATGCCTCGGTGGATGATGCTATCTATTTAGTGAGGCAGTGCGGTAGGGGGGTGGAGGTAGCAGAGTGTGACATCAAGTCTGCGTTTCGTCTACTGCCTATTCATCTGGAGGACTTCCCATTACTGGGCTTGCAATTCGGTGGTGTCATTTACACAGACAGGGTATTGCCCATGGGATGTGCGATCTCATGTGCCTTGTTTGAGATGTTCAGTACCTTTTTGCAGTGGGTTTTCACTAAGAGGAGTGGGCACAGAGAGGTCTCCCACAATTTTTTTTTTTTTCATTGGTAGAATGGGTTTGGGTGATTGTCTTAGGGCTCTGAGGCAATTTGAGACATTGACAGCGGAGCTGAGAGTTCCAAAGGCCCCTGAAAAAACGGAATGCCCCAGTGCTGTTTTGGCGTTCTTGGGCACTGAGCTGGACACAGATTTGTTGGTGGCACGGTTGCTGCAGATCAAGGTATTGGAAATCCGGTGGTGATTGTTGAGCAGAGGGTAGAGCTGGTTTTTTGAGCTACCATCTGCATCTACTGAGTTTGGAGAGTCTGAGGGACGTCCACAGGAGGAAGTGATAGAAGACCACAGTGCAATTGAAGGGAGAGTGTTATGTTTTGTCATCTTGTGCATTGAGAAGGGTTTATCCCCCACAACCTTTGCAGGCAAATTGGCGGGCATTTCCTTTTATGGAAAGTTGTTTTGCAGTTTTGACCAGGCCAGAGATTACATTTTGGGGAGGGTTTTGAAGGGGTAGGGCAGAGAGAGGGGCACAAAGGGGCCGGTACTGCATGAGGCTATCATGTTTGAGTTGTTACAAGGGCTTCTTACAGTTTTGAGTGATTGTTGTTATGACAGTTTTGAAGTTGTGGTATTCAGGTTGTGCATGATTTTGATGTTCTTTGGTGCTTTTCGTGTGTCTGAACTGTTGGGGGTCGGTGAAACATTCCTGGGGTGTGTCATGGTGAGATACGTTTAAAATTGGGGCACATGGGGATTTTGCTGAGTTGCTCTAAGATAGATCAGGCGGGCAGGGGCAAAGGGGTTTGGTTGTATGGAGGTGGTAGGTCTGAGGTGTGCCCGGTAAATGAGTGGCATCATTTTCAGGTATCGCCTGGGCAGAGGTAGTAAGAAATCTTTTGCCATGACCATGGAGGTAGGGTCACTGCTTTTCAGTTACTGGTGGTTCTGCGCATGGCTTTGTGCAAGTTAGGGAGGGATCTGGCTTCCGGGTTTCAGGACACATTCATTCAGGATTGGGGCAGCGACTGCTGCAGCACAATTGAGGTGGGATTGGAGACAGATAAAACAGATGACTGGGCATGGGTGCGTTGATGCTAATTCTTTCTTTTTCACTGCAGGATGTGCAGGTAGTACTGGCAGGAGCAAGATGGTGACATGGATTGTGGGACACTCCTTCATGCATTGGGACTACCCAACAGCAGGCATGAGATGCACTGGTGGGGTAAAGAGGGGATGCGTTGGGGGAACTTGATGTCGTGGTTGGTTAAGCTGGTTCCACAGAGGGGTTGCCTGGACATGCTTCTAGTACACTTAGGGGAGCACGACCTGGTTCAGCTGTTGGGCTGACATTGCTGCAACACTTGCAGCAGGACTTGGAGGCAATCCGGAAGACATATTCAGGGACATGTCTTGTTTGGACTTAATTTGTGCCTCGTAGGCAGTTGAGGGGGGCTGTGAAACATGTGGCCATTGACAAGGCTAGAAGGAAGCTCAACAGAACTATGAGGGTCTATTGCATGGCCAGAGGCATCCAGATAATAGCCCATGGGGGAATCAAAGAGGAAGAGCAGTGCCTTTCAGGACTGCTGGGGTACACTTGTCACAATTGGGCAATGCGCATTACATGATGGAGATGAGGGACGTGGTGAGTAAGCTGTGGCACGAAAAAATCTGGTGCAGAAGGGAGTGTCGTTGAAGGAGAGGAGAGCCGGGAAGGGTGGGGCAGTATAATGCCCAATGGGGTTTTACTGGATGGCAGTATTTTGGGGGGTTTGGAGAGTCACATGTGGGCAGATCTACCCCTCGGGAGGTGAAGGGAGCACAGGCAAAGAAGACCGTGAGCGGTATTCATCAAATAGGTCAAAGAGGTTAAATTGGAGGATGTTTGGGAGGCCAAGTGAAAGAGAGAATGGAGAATGGAAGGAGGGCAGTCAGTGAAAGGGGGAAAGAATGAAGCAAGGTATTGGGCATTGAGATGATGTATGATGTTATTTAAATGTTATGTTATAGGTGATTAAATATTGCAACCCTGTCCTAATAAATGGCCTTTTACGCTAAATGGGGGTATGCCGTGTGATTATTGTACAATTATGCACAGGTTGTTCACCAGATCCTACTCAGCATGTTTCTTCTTTTTTGGGATTCAACACGGTTATGGTCTGATGATTCATGTTGAGGTAAGAATTCACACATCACTGCTATCCTTTTGCCTTGCCTGAGCACACGTCTACTATCCCTGACACCTTGGTTTCTTCTCCATATTTAGAGGCAGAGAAGGGCTGTGTTCCCAGCACTGGAGCTTCCTCCAGCTCTGTTTTATAAAACACCCTGTTTGCTGCAGAATCGCCAGCTGACATGACATCGGAGGAGCCGGCCTACTGATGCCATGCTACACTTTTTTTTCTGTTTGGGACCACCATGCACAAGAAGGAGGTTCCAAACAGGATCAATTTCGGCAAAAGGACCCTGCCAACCCAGTAGTATTCAAATATTGTATGACAGCCATAATCTCGCGGTCCAAGTCTATTGTCAGACAGTCCAACAGGCTCTAAAGAAGCATTCATGGTCAGCAATGGTCAAGAGGGACATTTAGTTTGGACCTCTGTCTCAAAGAAGGCCTCAGATTTAGATATGTTTTTTCTTGGCATTTATAAAATCTATAATTATAGCCAGAAGGATTCAGAAGATGGGTGTCACCCCAGTCTCTCTGGTAAATTAAGAGGGCCTGTACTTCCACTCGATGTGTTCACCGGTAGGCTAGCATGCCTCCGCAGTTCTATGAGAGTCCCAAACATAGAAGCTCCATACAATACCAAAGCTGGGTACCACACTTGAGAAGCAACGAAAGAGATTCAGATGAACATGGCCCCTTTCCACTTCCCATGTACATTTCTACAGACTCGAAGTGTGCACCCCTCAGCAGCCCGGTTGAAGCTCATAATATTTAACAAATGGTGCTAAAGATTTCCTTTGCAGATGCAACAGTGCTATCAACCCAACGGTGTCAAGGCATTATGGTTGATAACTGGAAATAAGGACGGCATAGGTAGTCAGGGCATAAAGGTACCATCTTGGAATCAGTCGTATTCACAGTATCCTAGAACACAGAAATGGAGTGTCTGGGATCTGGGCAACTAAATTCCCTCAGACCATTAATGATTCTTTTTTGATAACAGAATGTCAGATGTCTGTCACAAATGAAAGAGGTATGTTCTTGCTGGGTCTGAAGCTGCACACACCACTCTCCTGTCAACATTAGTGGCCCAAAACTGGCAACCAAGCCAAGGTGTCATCTCTGAATAATGTATAGTTCAAAGCTGCAAAGGGACAGATTTCCTGTTTGTGAGAATGCCATCTCGCTCCTCTAAAAGATGTGTGTTTTTTTCCCCTGGATCTTTGGTGAACTCCCCCTCCATTTCTGCCTTCTGGAGCTTTTGCTATCAGGCCAATGCATGGTCCTCAGTAAAGAAAGTGAATTTATCAGACATCCGCTGACCTTGGCAGATTGTTAGTCCTTCCATTATGTCTAAGGAGGACCATACGAAATTTTTCAGTCTTGTAGTAGGGGCTCATTTACAAGGCCATTGCACTGCCAGTGTGTCACTTTTTTGGACGCACCAGCCTGTCATATTTACCAGGCCACATAAAGTCACCCTGTGTGATTTTTCACGGCCTTGTAAATATGGGCCCCTTTCACGCATTACTCTGCATGAAAGGGGCGTTCCATGAGTGTTCCTGTGGGTGTTCCCACGCAACATCCTTGGAACCTGACACATTCCCAGATGTACAAAGATTTGTAAAGCTGGGAATGTGTCAGAATCCTACGAGGCGTAGGGAGGTGTAGGAGTGGCACAACAAGGAGAAATGCTTTTATTTCTTCTCGTTTTTTCCTTTCTATAGAGAAAAATGCCATCAATTATTGTTTTTGTGCAGGAAGGTGTCCCTTCCTGCACAAAAACGCATTCCCACAATGCAGGCACCCTTGCAATATCACACAAGGGTGCCTGCACTGGCTCAAGGCAGACAATTGTGCACCAGCACAGGGGAAAGCACACGGATGCATTGTATTGTTAATACGACGCATCCCTGTGCTTTTAAAATGATGCAGCTCGGCACAGCATAATGGCTTGTGGCGCTGCGTCATTTTTTTAAATAAATGAGGCCTTTGTTTCTAGCACTATTTATGAAACCAAAAGACTGAGCCACTGCGTTGAAAGAGAAGCTTAGCAATGTTTAAGTTGACGAGGTTGTCAAAAATAGAAAATGCAAGCCCCATGCCCAGAATGGGACTCATAACGTGTTCAGTTAAGTGGGACAGTTAGAGCAAATTAGTTAAAAAAAATTCCTTCTCAGATCTGTATGATAGACTACAAAGCTTCAGGTGATTATTTCGAATTCAATAATTACTTTGACAATGATTAACATTGGTGAGAGGTTCATTTTGAAGTAATTAATACCTGGGTTTTACCTTGAGACTTTTTTAAACATTAATATAATATGAATTTTGGTTTAATCAATGATTTTTAAAAAAAAATTATATCTTTGCATCGTCATACCAACCTGCTGATGAACACTGTTCCTTCCTGGTGCTTTTTCATTATTGTAGATTTGCTTGTTCCTGATTTTTCCTTCCTGTTAGTTCTTTCCTTGAAATATTGTTTCTGCGGTAACATTTCTCAAAAAGTCAGGTCACTTTACACATGTATAGAATACTGTTCCTTTAAGGAGCTAGCAATTCTTTGACACAAATCTACCTACCTCCCTGAAGGACCTCCCTTTGCTGATAAGAACTGTGGAAGCTGATTGAAAAAAAAGACAGGGCATATTATGAGGAATGCTGACAAATGTGACTATAAACTTACACTAATGTCCTGTATCCTCCTGCCCCGGCGCCCCTCTTTCCAACGGCAGAATATCTGTGGAGGCCACCTTCCTCATGTGCTGACCATGGAAAAACAAGCCAACTGTCCCTACACATTGATTGTTGTATATCCTTGTACAGACTAAAGTTAAGCACTTCAACACCTCATTAGGGGTAGCAAGCGCTATATAAATGCAAACCTTTTCCCTCTTCTATCCCTCCACTATCCTTCTCAATCCAAATAACTGAGAAATATCCACCACTCAAATTACTTTCATATTTTACTATACTATTTCACCACTAATCCTTTATGGGTTCCGGAGTAGCGTGCTACTTGCCGAAAAAGCGCTTCAACACCCCATTAGGGGTAACAAGCGCTATATATATATGCAAACCTTTGTCCCTCTTCTATCCCTCTTCTATCCCTCTACTACCCTTCTCAATCCAAATAACTGACTAACATCCACCACTCAAATTACTTTCATATTTCACTATACTCATTCAACACTAATCCTTTAATGGGTTCCGGAGTAACGTGCTACTCGCCAAAAAAAGCGCTTCAACACCCCATCAGGGGTAACAAGCACTATATAAATGCAAACCTATTCCCTCTTCTATCCCTCCGCTATACTTCTCAATCCAAATAACGGATTAATATCCACCACTCAAATTACTTTCATATTTCACTATACTAATTCACCACTAATCCTTATGGGTTCCAGAGTAGCGTGCTACTCGCCAAGAAAGTGCTTCAACACCCCATTAGGGGTAACAAGCGCTATATAAATGCAAACCTTTTTCCCTCTTCTATCCCTCCGCTATCCTTCTGAATCCAAATAACTGACTAACCTATCCACCACTCAAATTACTTTCATATTTCACTATACTAACTCAACACTAATCCTTTATGGGTTCCGGAGTAGCGTGCTTCTCGCCGAAAAAGCGCTTTGACTCCTCGTCAGGAGTAGTAAGCGCTATATAAATGCAATTACTATACAATACAATACAATTATCGTGTTTTGTGAAGCAGGAACTCTTTCTAATTGTAGGAAGCCTTGCTCAGATAGGCCCCTCATCTGTCCAACCATATAACACTGAGGGCCTGATTTAAAGCTTGCGGACAGGTTACTCCATCAGAAACATGATGGATATCCTGTCTGCCTAATTATATGTGCATTGGGACATAGACCTGATTTAGAGTTTGCGGACAGGTTATTCCGTCACAAACGTGACGGATATCCCGTCTACCTAATTTCAAGTGCATTGGGATATATTACACTTGTGATTTGGTGGATGGGATATCCATTACCTTTGTGATGGTGTGACCTGTTCACCAAACTCTAAATCAGGCCATAAGTTTGTACAGGCCTAAACTCTGACCTGAGATTTGTATAAATATTGGCTGTGTTTTCTGGCTCAAGAGAAGTCTGGTGACCGACTTGAATGTGATGTGCCCTCTATTAGTAAACACACTACCTCAGAGTGCCCTAAATAAATGTTTATTCTGGCATTGCCGGATGAGCTGCAAAAAGTGTGTTTTTGACTTCAACAGTATTAATGGACAGGCATGCATCAACAGGAGTGGCCCCAGTACCCTCTTCGGTGTGATGTGTTGAAACTCAACATACAGATACAGTATTGCAAACAATACATTTATGTACACATTTGTAAGTATTGTTAGAATAGACCCGTTTGCGCTTACGCAGTGCCCTATGTAAGTTAGCATTCGCCGCACCATTTTCCTCTTGGGCGCCATTTTAGGCTGTTCGAAACTGATTTTGTTCAATTCCGAGAAATTCCCCCTCCTGAGTTTAGTTTCTGAAACTTTAGGTTTTGTTTCAGTAATGAGTACACTGTTCATGGCAGCGCATAACTTTCTCACTAGATAGAGGCCCTCTTCCACTTGTCTGGTGGCGGGCCCAGGATGGAACGACCTTGGACTATGCTAGTTTGTGTAAGATATGAGCGCAGGAACTTTTTTTGTTGTATTTCACTGTCCAGCTGCATCTGCTTGGAAAATTCCACTGTGGGCGTGTTTTTGCTATGAAACATACACAATGTATCTTTATGCTTGTTGATTTCAGTTCCCTCTGTAGCACTCCTAGCGACTGTACAGATGGGGCTTCACTCTGAGTGTATATGAATAAACAGTTATTGGTTTGTACTCTCTACTGTCTGACCGACTCTTCATTTGGTTCGGAAGGCTGAGAGGTGGTCATTAGTGACCCAGGTGGCCCTAAACGGGTCACTTCCTTCAGTTGGCACCAGAACAGGGACTTCTTCGGGTGATTGATCCATCCCCTTTCCGCAGACGGTGGGGGAGGTCGAGGACATCGTCGGGTCGGACAGACGGCTCAGAGATCCCTGCACGAAGAGTGTCTGTTACTCGCAGCTGCTTCTTCTGTCCTGCCGGACGGTGCCTCGCCCAGTGGTAATCCCAACTGGAGTCCTGAACAGTGAAACCCTTGATCTGACTGTTCGGTCTGAAGTGTCGGCAGTGGAGAACTGGTTCGTTTGTACTACTGATATCAGGTGAGTTTGTTTTGGTTCTATGTGGATATGGTGCCATTGTGGTTTGAGTTTGCTACGGTCTAAGAACTGTTCTGGTAAAAGGTGTTTGCAAATACTTTGCCAGGTGAAATAACGACTTTGTTTTCTTTTGCCATGCCTGGCCTTGGTAAATTTTGGAATTTGTGTTGTTGTTGTTGTTCCGGAGATGCCCCGTTGGAAGAAGGTCAGCCGGCGCCTATTGAAGGCAGCCCCAATTTTGATATGTATGTGAAACATGGCCTTGGCCCTATTATGCTTAGAACATTATGGCACAAATATACGAGGGACAATGCCAAGTTGCAGTGGCCTTTGACAGGCTCTTTTGATGAACAGAAAAAAATTGCATTTTTACAGGAACAGTTGTTTAAGAGACAAAGTAGGCAGTCGATGTTTGATTCTCTTCGAACTTGGCAGAAGGAGGCTAAGCAAAGGCGGTTAAAAATGGAGAAAGAGGCACGGAAAGGGAGAATGCAGACATTGACGCAGAAAGCTGTAGCATATGATAGAGAAAAACAGGAGACAGGAATTGAATGTGAGGATAGGAGATTTCGGTTGCACATTGACAAGTCCTATCTGGCCAAACAGGAAAATGACACTTTTGTAGAGGAGTTGTTAGATACTCGACCCCCCCCTCCTTATGCCCCGCAGAGGATATATCCCAATGTTTCTTTACAGTCACAGCAGCCTGTTTCATCTGCTCTGGTTGCCCCTGTATCTACGGCTGTTATTTCAACAGCTCTGGCTATGGCGCCCCCCGCTCTTTCTCTTTCCTCGCCATCTTTGATGACTGTGACCTCTGGTACATCCACTGTTCTGACTCCTGTGTCCTCTGTTCTTTCTCCTCCGGTGCAAACATTGACTACAGAATTGCCCACTACTTCTATTACTCCTCCTCCTATGGTTACTCATCCTCTGATATCCTTGGATGTTGAAACGCCTGTACGAGGGTTTGAAGACAGGGATTGGTGCGTTTTAGGGAACGAGTGGGTCCGTTGGTGCGCTCTGGAGTAGGTGAGGATGAGAAGGAGGTATTAGCAAGACAGGCTATGAAATGGGCTAGTAATGTGGTTTATAGCATTGAGGATATTTGGCAAGTTGTGCGTGAGTTCGAGCCTTTTCTACAGCAGCACGTTCTTCAACACATGTCTTCTACATTGATAGACCTTTGGCACACGCACATCAAAACAGAGGCCCCACAAGTGCTATTTGATATTAGAGATCGTGTTTATATAGCTGATTTAGCGCCAGGACAGGTGCTTGCAAATCTTGCCACTATAGTCTCTTATAGAGGTCGATTGTATGATAAGAGTCCCACTAAAATTACTCAGTTCCCTATGCGTGAAGTCCACCCAATTTATCATCCAGAAATACCTGAGTTGACAGATCGGAACGGAGTGGTCACTAGACCGGCCGTGGCTGCTCGCTTCCAGGAGCAATGGGTTTATACTCCATGGAAAAGAAGTGAGGTTTTAGCCCTTAAGGCTACGCTGCCCGATCCTAGAAAAAATTCCACTGCCTATTATAAGGAATTAACAAAGGCTGCCTCTTCTACTGTAATGACTCTTGCTGATCATGAAATGTTTTTTAGTCTTCTTGTTCCGTTTGATGTTTGGCGGCAGGTGCATACTCAAGATCATGTCGTGGAGTTGGGCGGTACATGGGATGTGATTAAGGGATGGGATCAGGAAAGGAAGCCAGTAGACAAACCCCGTGCTGAGATACTTGCTTTACCTGGTCGTATTATTACATATATGCACACACTTATTCCACCTAAGAAGGTAAGTTGGGACAGATTGACGGCCTGTCGACAGAAGAAGGATGAGAGTGTGTCCGATTTCTTTACTAGGTTTGAAGACAGGTTTTTGGATTATAGTGGGCAGGATATGCCCACTGAGGGGGAAGTCCGTTTGTTTGTTGATAGGGTTGTTACTAATCTTCTTCCTTAAATAATGACTTGTTTGCAGGTGTCTGAAAGTACTTGGTCTACGTCTTCTCTCTCTGTTATTTTGAATATGGCTCAATATTATGAACATCGAGATCAGGAGGGAAAGGATAAAACTAATAAGAAACATAAGGATTTAAAGACAAAAGTGTTGTTGTAGCAGACAATTCGGGGTAACACCAGAGGACGGGGAGGTCCTTCTCGACAACTCCCCCGAACTAGGCAGCCTACCATGACACCTCTGGGGCAGAATCAGTGTGCGTATTGTAAGGAGGAAGGACATTGGCGCAGCTAGTGCCCTGTGCTTTTACAGAAGGTCGCATCCCCTAGAGGACGGGGTTCTGGTGGTAGAGGCCGTGAGACTGATTGAAATCAGAATGCCACGGCTCCTGGAGGCCGCTCTGATAATAATTATTTTGATGACCCCAGAGATGGACAGTGTTATCATGATGATTCTGAGATTGATGATGTGACAGGCATGTCTTACAGCTTGGACAGCCAGGGGCAGGGTGAGGGACCAGTTCAGATACCTGTTGATCAGCATGGTCCTTATGTCACAGCGGATTTGCAGGGTTCGACTAAGGAATTTTTGGTGGACACAGATGCGACAAAGAATTCTGTTTCTCGTCATATGGTCCCTGGGGCGGCCCTGTCTGGCCAAAATAATGTTTCAGTAGGTTTTTCAGGTGTACAGGTTGTCAGCCCCATTTCACGCCCTCTTGCACTAACTGTTGGTCCTTACACTGTGGAATCTCCATACTTGTTAACATCTAATTGTGGTGAAAATCTGATAGGTTTGGACTTATTGAAGAAGTTACATGCTACTATTTATTGCTCGCCTGCTGGTGTTTATATTACTATGGGTCCAGATGTGAGTATTAGACAGTGTTTGTCCCAGGATGCGCCCCTCCCAGCTGAATTCTCTGAGGTACCACCCACACTATGGGCCACAGGTGAAACAGATGTGGGTTTGTTGCATATACCACTAGTTTCTATACAGGTTAAAGATAACGCTATTCTGCCCCGTATCCCCCAATATAAAAAACCACAGGCAGGAGAACGGGCCCTTCTTCAGATTATTCAGGATTTGATACGAAACGGAGTGGTTGAAGAAACGTCTGCTAACATTTGCAATAGTCCTGTTCTTCCGGTCCTTAAGAGGGCACCCTCGGGTTCCTCTGAGGCCCTTGATGATGTTTGTCGCTTTGTGATTGATTTGCGTGAGGTTAATAAAATAGTGTTTAATAAAATAGTGGTTCAGCAATTTCCATTGGTTCTTGATATTACTACGCTTTTAACAATAGTTCCATCAACTGCCGCATTCTTTTCTGTTATTGATCTGAAAAATGCATTCTTTAGTATTCCTATACACCCGGACAGTAGGTATTTGTTTGGGTTTACACTGGCTGGCAGAAGTTTTAGATTCTGTCACGCTCATCAAGGCTATACAGAGAGTCCTTGTATCTATAGTCATTCATTAAAGAGTCAGTTGGATTCACTCTCACTTTCTCCAGGTAATGTATTGTTGCAGTATGTTGATGATTTGTTAATTGCTTCTGATACAGAACAAGGTTGCAAAGACAGTAGAGCCAAATTGCTGTTGCATTTGGCACACCATGGACATAAGGTCTCTCTTTCGAAATTTCAATATTGTCGACAGGAGGTCACCTATTTAGGTCACCTACTGTCGAAGGAGGGTAGGAGGTTGACCCCTGAGCACATCAGTACCAATAAATAAAATGCCCATTCCACAAACTCAAAAAGATGTGCATGCTTTCATAGGTTTTACTTCCTACTGTCGCCAGTGGATCCCAAATTATTCATTACTAATCAAGCCTTAGCTTGCATTAAACGAAAGCAGTGCATGAGCCTTTGCCTTGGGCGCCCGAATATCAGCAGTCTTTTGAGCAATTAAAAACTGCGATTTGTTCGGCTCCGGTGCTTGGCACACCTAAGTATAAAAACCGTTTGTGCTCTATGTTCAAGAGATGGCTGGTTGTGCACTTTCTGTCTTAACACAAAAGTTTGGGGACAAACAGAGGCCTTGCGCTTATTTTTCTGCTGTGCTTGACCTGGTCGCAAGGGCCCTCCCGAACTGTCTGAGAGCAGTTGCGGCTGTGGCCACTTCAATCAGACAATCAGCTGGACTCGTACTTGATACAGACTTCACAGTTATGGTACCCCATGCTGTGGATACACTCTTGAATAAAACAATGACACACCACCTCACCAGTGCACGTCTTACTGGTTATGAATTGACATTGTTTGCTAAGCATATTACGATTAAAAGTTGTGCCACTCTGAACCCAGCCATGTTACTACCCCTCCCTTCTGAGAACAATGCAGTTGACAAACATGACTGTATTTTCCGGACGGAAGAAGAGACGAAAGGACGGGTAGACCTGACTGATGTTCACTTATCTGATCCTCAAGGGGAACTATATGTCGATGGCTCCTGTTTTAAATTACCAGATGGCCCCACCACTGCAGCTAAGCTATCACTACGTTGCGTACAGTGGTAGAGACATCACGGGTCCCCTATCAGTCGGATCAAGCTGCTGAGCTTGCTGTCCTTATTCGAGCTTGCGGATTGAGTGAAGGGTTGGTTGACAACATTTATACAGGCAGCCAGTACGCATTCGGGGTCGCACATAATTTTGGGCGACTCTTGGCAGAGAGAGGGTTTCTTACCTCTCATGGTACCAAGATCCAACATGGGCACCTTATATTGCGGCTTTTGGCTGCTTTAACGCTCCCCAAGAGATTAGCAATAATTAAGTGCAGCACTCATAAGAAGGTTACTGATGATGTGGGTAGAGGAAATGCCTTTGCAGATCAGGTAGCTAAGGAGATGGCCCGAAGTCAAATGAAACACATGTTTGTCGCAGCTCCAGCTAGGTGGGTTCCTGAAGTCGTTATGTTTGAAAACACTGTTGAAAGTGTGAAGGAGATACAAAGTGAAGCCACGATAGAGGAATTAACGAAATGGCAGGAGAGTACAGTGCAGTTAAATGAGGAAGGGTGTTGGATTGATAAATCTGGACAACAGAAATGGATGTTGCCCGAAGCATATGTACTTCCTGTGGTTACTATGGCCCATGGTCCAGCTCATATCAGTGCGAAAGGCATTTGTGAAATTGTTAGCCTCTGTATGGCATAACTATAACATCTCCAAGACAGCTGCACATTTGGTGAAACATTGCATGGTCTGTATGACATAATCCAGGGAATGGAACCCCTACACCACCTGGTCATTTTGCACCACCTACTTTTCCTTTTGAAGTCCTTCAAATGGACTACATTGAATTAGAGAGATGCAATAATCTTAAGTATGTTTTAGTGGTCATATGTGCGTTCAGCAACTGGGTTGAGGCTTACCCCACTAAGGATAATACGGCCATTACAACTGCGAAAGTACTCCTTAAAGAGTATTTTCCTCGATTTGGCTTGCCCCGAATCATCTGGAGTGACAACGGGAGTCATTTTAATGGGAAAGTGATTAAACTGATTTGTGAAGGTTTACATATTAAACAGACATTTCATGCTGCCAATCATCCGTAGTCAGCGGGTTTGGTTGAGAAGTACAATGGTACTCTCAAACTGAAATTGGCAAAGATTCAGGAGACGACAGGGTTGAAATGGCCAGGTGCTCCACCGTTAGCTCTTCTGTCAACAAGAACTACAGCACTTTCTAGAACAGGATTGTCACCTTATGAGGTCGTGTTTGGACGCCCGGCAAATGTATGGGGCGTCCCACGTCCTCGTAAATATTCCGATTTTGAATATCCTGTGTTGCTTGATTATCTTGGCCAGTTAACAGAAAGTTTACGTTCTATTCACCAACAGGTGCGGGAGTCCCTACCTTCTATATCAGAGGGGCCCGGCCACGACATTCAGCCTGGGGACTACATCCTGGTGCGGAATTTCCAGAGGCAGAAAAGTCTGGAGCCGTGCTGGAAAGGTCTTGCGCAGGATCTGTTGGTGACACGGACGGCTGTAAAGGTTGCTGGTCGAAAGAACTGGGTGCATGCCACCCACTGCCGGAGGATTCTTTTACCGTTGCCATACGACCAGTGGGTCAAAGAGGGTGTCGGCAACATTGAATGCGAGCAAGTGCCCAGGTTTATTTCCTTTAGTGATGCCAAGTTGACCTGGACACAGACAGATAAGGAGAACGACTATGTTTTGAACGAGGCTGTCCCACCAGAAATACGAGCTATCCAGGAGCCTTTGTTCATTGATCACACAGTGCCTGGAGCCTCCAGGTACAATTTGCGCCCTTGGCTGGGGGCTACTGAGTCCAAAGAGAAGAAAGATTAGGGATGGACTGTACAAGACAGGTAGTGCTCAGTGACAGTACCAACGAAATAATTGAAATGAGTGGAAATTCTGTGCTTACTTTGCCTTTGTTGTTTGAACATTAGTTAGAGAAAACAAAAGTATACTTTGAAGGTATACCACCTGTATCGGCGTGGAATAGATTAGAAGAGCTTAGGACAGAGCAAGCTCCACCGCCGGTGCTCAAGAGCGCCAACTTATTGATGGACAATAGGAGCCTGTGCCAGTGAGGCTCTGACGGACACTGGGAACTTTAGATTTTCTTGCATTTTCCTTCTTTAAATTCACTATGCACCCTTTTGGCAGAAAGGTTATAGAGGAGGAGCAGCCAATGGTTCTTGTTGCACAGCATAATATGAAGTGGTCAAGGAAAAGCAAAATAATATGTGTTGTTCTTTTGATTATGCTGATAATAATACTGTGTGGGGTGTCATGGGTTTTGGAAAATGATCAAAGCGTGCCTTTGCGCAGTAAGGGTAAGGTTATTTCTCCGAGACGAAATAAAAGAACAGCCCCGAGTAATGTATTTTTGGAAACACATAAGAGGTTCTTCGGTGAGGGAACAGCTTGATCCCCCCCCCATTTGTCACTAGTTTGTGGACTGCCTATCCACTGTCACTCGTAAATTATACTTATACTCGACCACCTCAGTTTACAGAAGTGAAAGGAGTGTTTGGTTTTGGTTATCCGGGGCCATGTCTATACTATAGAAAGCCAGTGGGGGTGGGTTATCCAGGTTGTGATAACAATACATATTGCGATAATTTTTATATGGAAAAATAGAATGTCACATTGGTGGGTTTGCATTATAAGGAATTGGTAGTCCCCCGAGAGGCCGGTTATTACCCTGCTTGTTGTCCCATCATGAATAGCACTGATACATCATTGTACATAAATTGCTCAGGAATAGTGTTATACAAAAATACGTTCCCCTTAGAGAATAAAATGGATTTGAGTACTCTCGGAATGAACTCCAGGTATGCGGCAATGGATTATAAGGGGTCGATTTATGCACACCCAGGGTTTTTCTTCTTGTCTAACGGGACGTATTCCAATGTCCATAATGGTACAGATGACGTAGCTCTTGGAATGGTATTGCCTTTGGGTGTGCCCTGTAAATATGCTAAGCCTAATATACGATGGGTTAAAAGGACCTTAACGAAAGAATTCTGTGAGGGAGTGACCGATATAGATGTAAATAATTATAGTAATGGTATCACCTTTGGATACATCCTTTCCTTTATTTTTACATTGGGTGGTACTTTCATGGCCAGGGGTGAAAAGGCTAGAGACTATTTTGAATGTAAGCTGCAAATTCTATCTAATACTACAGTAGCAGCTTTGCGCGACATCACCACTCAGTTGGAGAGTATGCGGATATATTCGGAACAGACTAGATATGCAGTGGACTTCATTCTAGCTAAGAGTGGTGGTGTATGCGCGGTAGTTGGCGATCAGTGTGTGGTAGGGATCAAGAATATGGAAAAGAATATTACTAAACTCATTTTAGACATTCTTGAAAATGTCAAAGGAATGGAAAGTGGGAATTAGAGTTGGTCTCTTTTTAGTAGCTGGGGCTGGATTCTCGAAAAAGCGATTTATCTTATTGTGGTATTGGTGATTTGCTGTGTCTTTGTTCAGTGTCTTCCTTTTTGCTGTTCCTATTGTACCACTATTCTCACACCCAAAAAGAAGATATCAATTCATGATACAAATGCAGCTATAATGCTTCAAAAGGATGTTGATGATCTGATGAATATCGATGAGGGAATATTTGAGAATTCATACCTCCTTGCTGTTTCACTTTCTGATGCTGATGGTATGGAGTGCTCATAACTGTACCCTAATGTGATATATTATTATTGCTTGCAATTTTGCTTTCCTTTGCTATAGTAGAAAATGTTTTAGCTCATGCTAAAAGGAGGATCTGTTAGAATAGACCAGTTTGCGCTTACGCAGTGCCCTATGTAAGTTAGCATTCGCTGCACCATTTTCCTTTTGGGCGCCATTTTAGGCTGTTCGAAACTGATCTTGTTCAATTCCGAGAAATGCCCCCTCCTGAGTTTCGTTTCTGAAACGTTAGGTTTTGTTTCAGTAATGAGTACACTGTTCATGTCAGCGCATAAGTTTCTCACTATATATAGGCCCTCTCCCACTTGTCTGGTGGCGGGCCCAGGATGGAACGATCTTGGACTATGCTAGTTTGTGTAAGATATGAGCGCTGAAACCTTTTTTTTTGTATTTCACTGTCCAGCTGCATCTGCTTGGAAAATTCCACTGTGGGCGTGTTTTTGCCCGGCTATGAAACGTACATAATGTATCTTTATGCTTGTTGATTTCAGTTCCCTCTGTAGCACTCCTAGCGACTGTACAGATGGGGCTCCACTCTGAGTGTATATGAATAAACAGTTATTGGTTTGTATTCTCTACTGTCTGACTGACTCTTCATTTGGTGCGGAAGGCTGAGAGGTGGTGATTAGTGACCCAGGTGGCCCTAAACGGGTCACTTCCTTCAGTATCAGAGTTCTAGAGATCACTTATGAGACAAAAATCAGGCACCTACAAATGGACAACTGTCTGTCTTCCTGTCAAGGTCAGTGGGCACCTAATAGAACAAGAGTGAAAGGTAGTCTGCATAGCAGGCAACTGGTAATAGGAGTCATAAGAAGTCACCCACTCACAAACTCAAAAAACACAAACAAATGTACCAGAGGGACCACGAGGGAAGTCAACACCAAAAGCTGAGGAATGCAAGGCCAGTGAATAGACTTCAGACAAAAGTAGACAAGCCATGCAACAGTGAAGAGTTGTCACACACAATATTGAGTTGTCATTCTAAATGCAATTCTGTTGAATGCGTTTTGGATGTCCCGCCCTGTGAGTGGGAAGAGGTCGGATGTACAGCCAGCATCCCTCTATGGAGCTGTGCATTGTGCAACCTGACAGGGAGCTTGTGAACCAATTGTATTTCAATCCCATTGTACAGCAATAGGGGCTTTTCCAAGGATAAACTACTGCCTTGTAAAGTCCTGATATTGAAGTACCTTGTCCAATGTGACACATGGCATATTACACTCAGAGCCCTATTCAGAGGCCTTTTTCTGTCTCGGTTAGACAGCGCATATGCTGTTTTGAAGAGACATGTTGTATTCAACCCGCCCATATGCTTCCCATTTGCTGGCTCTAGCGTCACTCTCATATTCTTTTCCCCATTTATCCACCATGGCATGCATGCGTCATGCCTCTTCCTGTGTTTAGCCCTCCCCGAGAGCATGGACCAAGTACTACTACCAAGCCACTGCTCCCATTTTAGGAATTGTTTAAGGAACTACTTTTTTCTTTGTTTGTTAGCATTTCACATGAGTGCTCATATTTTCACTTGCTCCGAGCTTTGTTTCTGTAAACAAGCCTGTAAATGTTGTTCTCTTCTCATCACATTTGCTGTGCATTTAAAGACCGAGGTCAAATGTCAGACACTGTTTTCTGAGGGCTCCTGTTTACTTTTCTTTCTCTGACTTCAAAGTGTTGCTTACAGCTAGAAGCCCATCTTTGTACAGACAAAAAGTGGGTTAGAGCCATGCCGCAACCCCGTTGGCACAGTGCAAGCCTTTCTGTGCCATTGGACTTCGAAAACGCTCTCTGTCCTCCATGGAGCATGTGACATGCGAGCGGCAGGATCAGTGAAACTTTCAGTGCTGAAACTCTTTGGAATTCGATTACAAAATTAGCATTGTTATGAAGCCAAGAGTGGGCTCCACAAGCTCCTTGGAGTGAAGGATTCCTTTACAGTACACAATACAATACCTAGAAAACTTTGAAAACTTTTCCTACTTTGTATGTGTGCTGTAAAGTGCAGCACACATGCAAAGTCAAAAAAGAAAGAAGAATGAAAACATTTCTCCTTTTAATGCCTGCTTTCAAATGGCATTCATTTTTGGCACAGAACCATGTCTCAAATTATTGGTAGATTGGGTTTGGCATCAAAAAGCATGGGTGGTTGCATTGGAACGCACATGTAATGCCCCCTTGATGCTAACTAACGCAAAGCAGCACTTAGCGCTCTTTTGCATTACTTTAGGCAATTTCCAGAGCAAAAACAAGTTTTGCGCTGAAAAGTAAAATATATTTTGGGCTGGTTTGCGTCACTTTTGAGACGCAAACACAGTGCAAAATGTTCGTAAATCTGGACCGCAATGTACATTCAAGCCATTTCCTGACAGAGTTTGACTTGTTTCTAAATTCCTCAGAGGAGAATATCTTTATTAAATAGCGTCAGATTGAATGCTTTTGAACAATGTTCCCTCTAACAGGTTGAATCAAATATGTGTTCCTCTAGTTCTTCTGAGTGTTGGGTTATCTGACATGGGTGTTTTTTCCATGAGTTTGCACAGGGATCTGCACACTAAACACCAGGAGATGTTTCTGATGGGGTAAATTCCATGATGGATGTTTGCAGCATTCCGGCGAAGGGTTAGCCAGCACCCAGGGAACCTTCCAACGTCAGCATTCATGAAAAGAAGACAATGGGGAATCCATGGTGCTGTGGCATGCGTGAATCCCAACAATGTTTATCAATCAAAATACCCTGCAAGTTTCAAAGTTTAAAAAAAATACAGTTCTTCCTTTTTCTGTGACATAAAACTCCAGCACTCCATGCATATGGCAAAAGTCCTACCTTTCAATGCTCCCACACTGCTCCCAGTAAAAAGAGTTCCCCACGTCTGGATGGACCTACTGTAGGGGCCAGGAATAGGCCACAATTGTGGCCATATGAAGACCACATTGATAGTATATTGATCTTACATGGTCACATATTTAGCCTGTTACTCTGAGTTGTGATAGGCCACCCATACATGTATGGTACTGTTTTTATTGGTAGAAGTACAAACATCGGGTAGTGGGTGTTTTGCTGTTCCAAACATATTTGGGAACTTTCCAACACAGATATATGAGAAAATCCTTTTACTCTAATTCACTCCACATTTATTAAGTTCACTGCAGGCATAGCATAAGGAAAAAGTCTTCGGGGCCGATTCCGATTCAGGCCGGAAATCTTTCCGACCGAGCCGGACCCGGAGAGATTTCCGACCGAATCGGACCCTAGCAGTCCGACCGAACGAGTATGATGCGTTCGCATGCTATCGGACTCGATTCGGTCGGACTCCCATTGAAGTCAATGTGAGCCGGACGTACAACGCGTACGCGGGCTCCCATTGACTCAATGGGTGCGAGGCGAACAAGGGCGCCCCCTACAGCGGGTTCGCGTCGAAGCGGGTCGCGCCGTACATGCACAGGTAGGGGGGACCCATGGGTCCCCCCTGTGTGTGACTCGCGCGGCTAGGCGTCCTGGGGGGTCTGACACGGACCCCCAAAGTGCGGCTCCGACTGCTCGTTCGAGCCGGACGGTGCGAGTCGGTCGGACTGCTCGAGGCGCGCATCGTACTTACCCGGCCGGGGAACGTCTCCATTGCGCGGTGCGAGTCGAGTCCGTGCGAGTCGGTCGGAGCGGTTGGGTCCCGCGAACGAGTCGGTCGGCGATTTCGCGTCCGCTCGCATCGTACTCGCTCGCCCGGACGCACGTCCGATTCGGTCGGGAAACAGGGCTCCGAATCGGATCCGGTAATGCCGAATCCGATTCGGAGCCCTACCGGCCGAGATCGGAATCGGCCCCTTCATCTAGTCCAACAAATCCCCTTGAGCCTCTCAATCTGTACTGTACAAGTCAATTCACATGCGAGGCCTTGGTTTCCCTAATATAGAGAGGTGTATTTTGGCAGCCTACATGAAACCGGATTCAGAAAGGGTTAGTGAGGCCAAATTTAATCCTTGGCTTGTTACAGAACATGAGCATTCCTCTGTCGGTGAACGATACAAACATCAAAGTAAAAAATATCATGTGACATGAATATTGTGTCAAAAATAATGTGACTACCAAAATATCGTGGTAAAGAATATCCAAAGCGAGAATATTGGTTTTTCTGGTATATAATATCATTTTCAAGAATATCATTGTAATTAATATTGTTTACTTCAATATAGTTGCAATAAATATCTATTTTATCAATGTTACATATAATATCAAGGTATTAGTATTGTTAGTATAATTGTTATTAATTTGTCATAATATGGTTTGTAATTTTAAATGTGTAATTAAATTATTTTAAAATGTTATTAGTAATTTATAATGTAGTAGAGGGTTGTTGGGTTTATAGGGTAGAAAGTTAATTAAATTATAATTAATTTGATTTTAATGTTAATAATTTTTTATTGTTAATTAAATATTTAATTTAATTATCGTTATAAAAATTTTGTAATTGTTATTTTATTTGAGTTAAATTTGCTAATTTTAATGTGCATTTTAATTATTAAAGTTATGTTAATAATTCCTATTTAAGAAGCAGGTTGCTGGGTTTGTAGGGAAACGGACGGAAGTTAATTAAATTATAATTAATTGAATTTATATGTCAATTAAATTTTATTGAAAATTAAAAATTTAACTGATTAATACTTTTTAATTGTCATTGTATTTATTTAAGTTTAATTGTAAATAATAAGGTTATGTTATGTTTATTTGTAAAGCGCTCTATCACCCATGAGGGTATCTTGGCCCTGGCAAGGGTATTCTGGCAATGCCTTAACGAATATTTTGATGCTTATACTTTTGTTAGCAATTTATATTTTAGTAGTGGGTTGTTAGTTTTGTAGGGGAATAGGGTGGGAACGTTTTACAATTATATAATTTTTAATTAATTGTTAATTTTAATTAATTGTTTAATTAATAATTAATTATGTATATCTTTGTTTATTTATTGTGTTTAATATTTATTTTACTTGAATTATTCAATAATTTAATATTATGTGTTTTTAGTAATATTTGTAAAAGACATTTTTTCATTATTTCTTCAATTTTATTTATTTGATTTAAGTAACATTTTAATGTAAGTATTGTTTTTTTTTCAGTGTTTGCGTTTTTTGGGTTGTAGGGAGGGAAGTGAATATAATTGCACTTAATTAATATTGCTATATGTTTTATTATTTAGTATTTCTTTTGGCTTATATAGTATGTATTATTTATATGAAATATGAATTGGAACGGTATATGTAATCCTTCTGAGGTCCCTATATTGGCTTAGATAGGAGTGGAAATAGTAAATCTACCCTCCGAACTCCAACACTTTCCTTAATGTTGCTTATACTGGAGTGGAAATAGTAAATCTAACCCCTCCGAAGTCTAACACCTTCTCTACTATTACTTAAATTGGAGTGGTAATAGTAAATTTAACCTCTCCAAAGCACAACACTTTTCTAATGTTGGTTAGACTGGATTTACATTACCTATTCTTTATATTGTTGTTTAAATTTATTTGTTTTTACTTTTTTAATTTTGTTTCTTTATATTTTTATATAGTTTCTAGAAAAAGGTATTGTTGTTTGAAATTATTGTTTATATTTATTACATAACTTTCATTAATAAATATTTTTACTATACAGCTTTTACATTTCTTTTCTGTTACTGTTATAAGTTTTTTAATTGTTATAATATTATTTTTGGAAAAATAAAAATATATGAATGTGCAAATTAGTTGTATATTTAGTTTAAAGTATTACCTCAAACTATTCATTTTAATATTTAAATTAGGTAGGTTATTTTTGTTAGTTATATATATGTCTGCTAATTTGATTTCTACTGTTAATATTTTTAAAACAAAATTAATAAATTGTTTAATTATTGGTAGTTTTTAAAGTAACATGTATATGTAAATATGAACAACATATACTCATAAAAATTTAGATAGCTGGTTAAAACTATATATATTAGTTTTAACTAATTTACTATTTTAAATAAATTAATTTAAAGTAGATATTTACTAAAATAACAATATTCTTTCTTTTTTTTGGGCAATATTCTCTTCCCCGATATTTCTGACAACAATATTTTTCTCATTTACATTATAAGTACAGAAACACAATATTTCGGTAAACAATGTTTTTGACACAGTATGCATGTCAGCCAGTATTTTTGTTCACAATATTTTGCAATACAACCCCTCTGTCACACTACAGGGTCTTCTCTGGATTCCCTCAAAACACTACTGAGCCCTTAGGAGCCTAATGGAGACACCCAGAGCCACTCTGTACCCATTTAGTAAGGCCATTCATGCTCAAAAACTGATGTCCTCCCCTTCCACTCTCAGCCCCATTGTGGGCAACCCAGATTACCCCCAGTACCACAGATGCAACCTTGGCACTTGGGGTAATGAGAGTCACCCCATGCTTGGGAAAAGTTTTTTGGATGGGTACCCTAAAGAGGCTCATCTGAAAGAATGGGACTCCTGCCTTAATCACCTCTACATTGTGATAGACATGAGGGGGTTCAAGGACAAGATAATAGAGATCTTACTAAAATCAATGTCTTATTCATACATACACAAGAACAAATGTGGTATCCTGTTAGTAGAAGGCACTAGAGATCAGAAAATCACCCGACTTAACCTATACATGGATGGGTGGGCCACCAAATGGTGAAGGGAGATCAAAGGAGAAAAATCATGAGCTAATAAGCTTAGAGAAGCAACTTTATAAATATGTTCCCAAAGTAAGGAAAATGCTTACAGACTGACCTGTATGTTTCTTGACTTTGATGAGGCATGTCAGATATGTGTTGGAGGGGTTATGAATTGATCGGCAGTATGAGTCATATATGGTGGACCTGCAGACTAGTTCAAGCTTTCTGGAAGGAAGATCTCGCTATAATTGCAGGTATACAACTTCCAAATGACTCGCTGATAGTCCCGCTTGGCGAAATAGATGACAACAACTATACTTCACTGAAAGGAAGGCTGATTATGAATTGATTTTAGAGGCTCATCTAACTATAGCATTAAAGTGGAAGGGTTTGATGCCCCACCATTACCACTGTGGTGATCTAAAAGCTAACTATGGGGCTAATAACAATGAGAGGCGGATTGCCACCAACAGACCTTTGGTGGCGGTCCGCCCGACAGCCAGGGACAGGGTCAAACCCCCGCATTACGATGCGGTGATCGGAACAGAAACTGTGGGGGGAAAGACTGCCACCTCCGACAGGAACTACGATTCCGTAGGGGCGGCGGTCGGAATCATAATCCCTATATGGCGGCAGTGCTGGGGCAGGCACCGTCGTCTGGATTATGGTTACCATTTCCCACAGCCTTTTCATGGCATTCCCACTGCCATGGAAAAGCTGTCGGAAGCGGCATTTGGGGGCCCCAAATAGGGCCCCCTTCTGTTGTGGACCACTGAAAAGTGACCCTGGGATCACATGTAGTGCCCCCACACACAGCCATGCCCCGTGTGCATGGATGTGCACATGTTGTCTTTTTCCATTGCAACTTTACCTGGGCCGCAGCACAAGCCGCAATGGAAAAGGACAATTTCCGACTGCCACACCGGCGGTCCTATCATACAAAACAACCGCCTGCATGTCGGGCGATCTTCCGACCACCTTGATGCCTGGCATCATAACCAGGCCCTATCTCGGGTCTGGATAAATTTTGAGGGCCCATCAGCCCTTATCTGAAACAGACCTTTGTGAATGGGCTGTGTCATCTGCCTTCAAGACTGCACACAATTGCAAATGTGAATTCTCCATAAGGCTCTTTCTCCAGGTAAATGAACTTAAATTAAAAGTTGTTTGCTAAACAAACAAATTAATTGAAGGATGACCGCTGTATTCCTCAGTATTGTATCTCGTCATTATCTTTCTATCCCCTTTATGAATTGATGTATAATGATAGGATCTTGTACCGTTCAGAGTCTAATTAATGTTGTTTAAAAACGTGGAGTCAAAACACCACGCACAGCACCCTCCTACTTTCCAAAAGACAATCATGCAGTCAACAGACCACCTCAAACCAGATGTGAAGACCACCCTCTACTCTGGTAGATTTCTCTGAGATCACTCAACCATACTACAGAGGATGGTCCTGAGTAAGTAGGGAGTCCTCCTCCTCACTCCACACATATGTCCAGGTGACAACAAGAAGTTCAAGGGTCATACATGAAAACAGGTCCTTCCTCAGAGCTGCAGCTCATTCACTGAGCTCCTTTACTAATGAGCTTGTTTCAGATTCTGTGGATCAGGACCAAAGTGAGACAGAAGTGCCTGGATCCTTCTCAGGCACTGCATGCAAACTCCTCAATCCTGCCCTGGCAGGGAGGAAAGGAATCTATAAGACATAGCCCTGCCAGCTTGGGCAAAACGAGGGTTTTGCCCACATAAGTCTACCATACACAAGCAAAAAAATGTTTGCCTCAATTCTAGATATACGTCGGTTTATCAGAAACCGTTAAATTGTCTGATCACCAGTTCACTTAATGGTTAGTATGGTGGATCTTCCACAGCCATATATTCAGATTTAGTGGCAAGACAGGGATCATCCCAAAGGGCAGGGTTGGGAGAGGGGCGAGGGGAATATTACCATGTAAAATGCAGTGAACACTCACAAGCCCGTTGGTTTTTAACAGGTATTTTTCTTGTCATTTCCCACCCGGGAAATATAGAAAAACTATTGTGAATTGTCTGGGGAAATGCAGCGTCAGTATTTAAAACATAATGCAGTGGTTTGGGTTGTCCATACAAATGAGACTTTATAATAACCCCGGGCGGAGACCTCCGCTCCGCCCGCGGAGTGTGCGGAGATTTGCCTCCTCCACGGAGAACGCGGAGAAGGCAAATCTCTGCACACTCCGCAGCGGAGCGGAGTTGGCCAGCCCCCGCCTCCACCCCCCTATATTAACAATTAATATTACATGACTTAAAATTAAATTAAAACTTACCTGGCATGCGGCGTCCCCGGGCTGCCCTCCTCTTCCTCGCCGTCTGGGTAATTCTTTGAGAAAACTGCGCATGCGTGCAGCTCCTTGATGCCAGTTCATAGACGAAACACAAAGTCAGGATTAAAAAGTAACACAGTGGTTGGGGTTGTCAGTACTAGAAAGACTTTGAGCCTCATACAATTCTGATTGGTCGGACCGCCGGCCGTTATTACTGCGGTCAGGTGACCGCCGACAAGCATGTGTGCGGTCCAACCGCCGTATCATGATGCGAAAGCCAGGCTGGTGGTCAGCAACTCATCTGGGGCATGCTGCGGCCATGGAAAAGGGCTGCAGCACATGCCTTCGCCGTGCAGCACCTCCTGCACGTCCGTGCACCATGCGCCATGCACCATGTCGTGCATGGCACACGGTGCATGAAGGTAACTGTCACCGAAGGGGGGCACTACATATACCCCTAGGGACACTTTTCCCCGGACTGGGGCCCTGTTTGGGGCCCCCCAATCCCTTTCCGACAATATTTTCATGGCAGGGTTCCCGCCATGAAAAGGCTGTCGGAAAGGGATATCCTAATCCCGAAGGTGGTGCCTGCCTCTGCACCGCCACCATTCCTGGACGCTCTTCTGACCGCTGCACTGTCGGGATCTATGATCCTGGCAGGGGCGGCGGTGTGGCATCCGACAGCTGTAGGTCTGACTACCAGTATAGTAATACTGTGATCGGATCGAAGGGCTGTCGGCAGTTGGACTGCCTACGATGGGCTTTCGGTGGTCCGACCAATGCCATTGTAATCAGCCCCTTTATTACTATCCAAAGGAACCCTTCTTAGCAACCTTAGAATAACATAGGATTGAGAAAAACAGTTTGCATTCATTACTTTGATATCGGTTCACAGGTCACTACATTTGAAGGATTGCAGTTATCAACTGCAAATAAAAAAAAGATCTGGGACAAAATCAGTTACCCATTGAGCTATTTACATAAATCTGTGATCTGCCTATAACACAATGTGCTTTGCATCAGGCACACTAAGGGCTTAATTATGAGTTTGGCAATCCCTAGGACAGCCAAACTCGCGGTGGATGTGCGGTGACGATCGGGGACCACCGCCTCAGCAGTCCGACCGCTGTATTACGACTACGGCAGTCAGACCTCCAGGGGACCGCTGCAACCGACAGGGATCCACGATCCCTTGCAGTCTGGCAGCAGTCTGGAAAAGCAATATGCTTGATGGTGCAGCTGCAGCACCACCAAGCACATTAGGAGTTTCCCTACCCCCAGCCTTTTCATGTCTGTGAGCCTGCCATGAAAAGGCTGGCGGTGGGGAAACAAAGGGGGCCCTGCAGGGCCCCCTGTTGGCCCTGTGCACTGTCTGCATGCACCCTCTTTCCTGTACAGCATGGACTGCACAGTCCATGCCGTGCAGGAACGGCCTTAGGTGCTCCCATTGCAGTGCCTTTTCAATAGGCACCGCAATGGGTCTGCCGCGCCGCCCGTCAGACAACGAGGAAATTCGTAATCTGGCAGGCGGGCGGCGGTCGACTTTGATGGTCTGGGAGCGCGGCACTGGCATTGCGGGCTGCTCCCAGACCGCCAAAGTAGTAATCAGGCCCTAACTCTCTATGCTACTTTATTAATCAGACTTGTGACTACACAAAATTCATACCTCTCCAGCAAGTGCATTACCCACCAGAGTTATCTTACAATTATCATCATTCCCTGAAAACTGCTGGACATGCATAGAGCTCAGCTGACAGCTGAGCTCTATGCATGTCCAGCAGTTTAAGATACAACTTTTTGTGACAGAATAAGTAAGCCAGAATAGATTAATTGTCACATTTGTCCTTGATGCCAATTTCCATGCAGCAGAATAAAAAATAAAAAAATTACAAGTTGACTGTAAGACTCTACTTTTCATGACTACGCCCATTCTAACTCCACCCACTATCAACTTATCCCCGATTTATGAGTTACCGGAGTACATTTTGCCATAGAATTTTGAAGTGGAAAGGAAATAAAATAAAGAGTAGGAAATGAATAAGGGTGATGAATTTCTTGATCGGCTGAAGAGATGTGAATACATAAAGGATGAATTTTAGGGAGTAGCACCACACCATTGGTGGAGATATTTTTCACATTAAACGTTTGGCTTTCATAATGGCATTAAAATGTAACACGCAAATGTACTGATTTTGTATTATGCATGTTTAGGTTGACTATAACTAATACTGGCCTGCATTTTGAAAAGGCTAATGTCTGGTTGCCATCCTTCATCACATAACGTCTTTATGTGTGTCTTTGGTTTTCTGTTCTCATTTAGATTGTTTTCTTTTACATGATAGCACAGCTTGGTCCAATGTTTCTCATTATGTCACAGATAAATGTAAGTTTGAAGGTCATTTAGAGAAGCCTCATTGTGTAGTAGCTTGAGAAAACAATGAGCTTAGTTATCTACCTGTGCCTCAACTCTGCTCAGTTCGTTATATGGGAACCATGTTTAGGTGCAACAAATGTTAACATTGTGCGATTTGAGCCTTTCAGAATCCATTTTTCTTGTCTTACTAGCAGAACCTCTCCCTGAATTAGCAGAGATGGGGTGCCCTCTGTATAGGAAAACTGATTTTACTTAGCTTTCCTGTCAAGACAAATTTGCAAAAGGTTGTCTTTGCTTTCATGACTTTTGAATTGTTTTGAACTATACATTGACTAAAGCATTCATGCATTGATGTATAAATAATTTTAATGATATGAAATTGTAACTTTGCAAATCCTTTAATAAACCTTTATGGTTTTCACTTAGCCTCCCTCTGTCTTCCTTGCGAATCCTACTATGCTTCCTGTTATTGAAATGTACAGATTTTTTATGTTTCACCTTAGTTGGAAACAAAGATCCATCAAAGAGCGCTCATTGGGCCTCTGGTTTTGCACCAGAACCTGCACGAAGCAAAGCACTCCATTAGCATGAACTTCAATTATGGGTGTCCAGGGGCAGCAGCTGTCACCTCTGGCTTGCCATTTGCTGCTTTTGACACTTCTCTTGCCTTGTACCCCTCCCTCCTCCCCCCCCCCCCTCCCCCCCCCATGCAAGGCATGATGAAGCCTGTGGCAGGCAGACAGAACCGAGGGCTTTCAGAGCCCTGTTTACTTTCTGCAGATCCACCTCCTTGGTCTTCCCCTTGCCCCAATACCATCAATTAGGAGGCTGATGAGGGACTAATGGCTGAACAAGGGGTCACCCCTGTGACATCCTCAGGAGTAAAGGTGGTATGAAGTCACTTCTGCTCCCAGGGATAGCCTTTGACATGGGCGAGCTGTGCCCAGGTCCAGGGGGCAACCTTCAGAGGGCAAATGGAGCACCAACAACCTCCCTACGCCCCCACCAATTACTTGGCACCCGCGTGGTGGAGCTGAGCTGTGGGTGATTCAGGTGAGTTGGGGGAGGAGTGGATGAGTTTGTATTCACAGGCCAGTTACTGCTCTCATGTAATCAGCCAGGGACAGACATTTGCACTCACATGGGGCTCCTTTCTTCTTTATTTTATGCACCAGCAGGAGCAAGGGTGCCAAATTTCTTTCCGCCCAGGGCGCTATCCGAGTAAAAGGCTGGGCATGGAATTTGGTTGCCTCGACCTCCAAGTGCCTGACAATAATTTAAAACCCCTGTTTCCAAACAATGACAACGCACCTGGGCACTGAGGGGGGCCAAGTTTGGGCGTGAATTGCTTATTTTTTTATTTTGGGCAGGTTTGAACAAAGAACGCCGCTCTTCTAAAGGGTGCCAGCGCGCGACGGGTTCACTCACAAGCAGCCATTTATAATGCAGGCTCCAGCTGCAGCCATGGCAGGAAGGGATAAATTGCCTTCATCGCTCTCGGCACTGCAAGTTTTTTTAATGCTTATTTTCCAATGTGTTCCTCACGCAAAAAGAAAGAAAAAAAAATGCCCCGACTGTCCCCATCCATCACGCGCTGCTGCGTGTAAGTGTAGGATGCGTCTCCCTCCGTGGCGCAGAGTCGCCCAGCCGGAAGGGCTTTATTTGCTCTAATCTGTCTGGCTGGGACAGCTGTTTCTGTCAATTCAGTAAATATAGATGAAGATTGCGAGTTTTTTTAAGGACTGGTAAATTGGATTGTGCTCTCTCTCTCATGTTCAGCATCTGGGGGAGGGGAGGTGAATCGAAACGGTGTCAGAGACACTCAGGGGCAGATTTACAAGCCCCTTGCGCCACTTTTGCGCCGCTGTTGCGTCACTTTTGTGACGCAGCGGCGACGTAAACCATGCGCCACGTTGCGCATTATTTACAACGTGACGCATCTAGGGAGATGCGTCACGTTGTAAGCCCTGCGCCACATGAAACCTGCGTCAGGTTTCATGTGGGCGTTCCTCCGCAGGGTGGGCGTTCCGTCGAAGGAAAGCCTCGTAGTAGTGACGCAGTGAAATCTACAAGATTTCACTGAGTCACTTTTCCGACTGCGCTGCGACGAATCCTTACGCCTGCTTCAAGCAGGCGTAAGGAGTGGCGCACCACGTTAGGTATGGGCAGCCCACGAGCATTGCTGGAGCTGCGTCGCGCTTGCGACACGACTCCAGCAATGCGCCGCCCTTGCGCCACAGGATGCGACACGCATCGGCCTTTCCTTGCGCCACGGTGCGCCGCATTGTAAATGCGGCGCATCCGTGGTGGCGCAAGGAGAGAATTGCGTGTCGCAACTATTCTGGCGCATCCCTGCTGATTTGCAGGGATGCGCCAGAAGTTGTAAATCTGCCCCTCAGGAGGGAACCAGAAGAACGTCCGGGGGAGAAGGAGAGACCACGGAATGGAGTGAGAGAAGGGGAGAAGAGTGATGCGCACTGAGAACAAGAGATGGAGCTGGGATGGAGGAGGCCGCGAGAAGCTATTTACAAAAGCTGAAAGAAAGACTACGGCTCAGGTTACCAGTGAGGTCCGTTTAGGTGCGGGGATACTGGGATGCCCTGAATAAAGTTTCTGGCCGGTGTCCTCACCTCACCACACCCAAATTTAGCTATCATGAGTTAATCCCCACGGGATGGGGAACTGCAGAGCAGGCCAGCTTTTTCCAGGTAAAATTCCGCAGGGAATTTCCTATACCCTGTGGATTAAAGCTCCCCTTTACCACCTGCTCTGAGTAGATGGTAAATTGAAGCGGGCGCACCGTGGACAAAGGGAGTACGGGTGGGTGAGAGTGGCTATGAGCATGGGAGGATCTGGCTTGGCAGGGGAGAGGCGTATATGCCCATCTCATCGTAGGAGGGGATCAAGAAGGGCCGTCACAGCAGCTCAAAGTTCTCGCGCTCTGTAAGGCATTTCAGCGGGCTTTCCTGAAACCAACACCCTGTCCACAAGAGGTTAGGGGTGGGCTATAAATTCCGCTCCCCGGTGAAATTGGCAGAGTTTTGCCCACTCCGCGTCATGCATGTAATGCGGAGTTCCAGCCATATTCGGCCAACTGCTGCGTGGCAGTTTTGCCTCATTCGTGGTTCACCAAAGGTAAGTTAGCGAGCGCGAGCATGATTTGCCATCCCCTTGCACGATTTTCGGTTGCTGGGAGGGCATCCGGTGAGATTTCCTCAACTCAGATGGGGGTCGCAACCGCTCATAGTCAGAAAGCTACCACTCAGGTAGAAAATCTACTCGAGCTGCAGCAAAATCAACTTGAGAAGCAACACCTCCTGGTGCACCGCATGGTGCTGTTCACGCTGATTTTTTGCGCAGAGCGAGCTCCAGGAGCTAAAAATCAGCATGAGCAGCCCAACATGCCTTATTCCACCTGTTTTCGGCAATCCGCGGAATCTCACAGAGTTTTAATGGAAACTCCTTGCATTCCGCCCACCCCTAGAAAAGATGAGGTAGAAACTAGCAGGCAAAATTCTCTAGAGATTTATTCTCTAAATGAGGAATGTAGGAGAGTAGGATCTGCTTCACATGGGTACCCCCACTTTTTGCTGATGCTTCACTGTTTTTCGACATTAGTCTGGCTGGGGCCCTGCTAATCAGAACCCCAGCCTAGCTGCTTCCTCTCTAAAATGGTTTCCATGTGCCTTAGGCACATCACTGATTGGAATCTGGAGTGCCCTTATAAGTCCCTAGTATATGGTATACTATGTACCAAGGGCATAGGTACCTCAGAGGCCTACCAGGGGCTGCAGCATGTATTATGCCACCCCTGGAAGGCCATCCAAACTGACACCACAGGTCTGCTACTGCAGCCTGGGTAAGGTGGTGCATGCACCCCTTACTGTGATATAGGTTACCTATATCACTAAATACATACACACATATAAACCTATAAGTCACTCCTAAGGCAGGCCTTATCAATCCTAAAGGCAGAGTGCATGGTTCCTATGTGAGAGGGTGCCCCTGCATGAGCAGGGCCCCTCTGCAGCATTCGGAGACCCTTCTCTGATGCTGTTTGTAGTGCAGCCTGACCATATACTCTTAAGCGCATTATAACCTCGCGTTAAATGCTAACTTTGGAATAGCTGCACCTAAACATGTCGTGTTTGGTGTAAAACATCTTGGAATACTACCCCCCCGCCAATTCTGGCGGCGGGGGTAGCATTCCACCCTTCTAGAGGGAAAGACATGTTAACTCTGGCTAGCCCGGTAACTTCTTTCTAAAGCCCTGGCATCACAAAATGGATGCTGCTGCCACAGACACGAGTCTTGACTCCTGCTGCTGGATGAAACTCCGGCAGGGGAGGCCTGGACTATAGGTTTCCTGTCCCAGGGAGGTGTGACCACCTCCCCAGACAGGGTAATGTGTATTGGGGCTGGGCGGGAGCTTTGAAGTCCTGCACTGGGGGCACATTTGGTGTCCCTGTGCATACCCCAGTTCAAACCGGATCAGGGGCTTGCAGCCCCTGCTTTGGCGCGAACTGGACAAAGGGAAAGGGGTGTAGCCACCCCTCTGCCCTGATCCACCCATAGGTGGGGCCACAGAGTAGTCCAACCCCTATACTTAGTATAAGTATAGGAACCCAGTCCTTAGGACTTTAGATTATCCCTGGACGAAACTCTGAAACAGAATCCTGGACCTTCGACGCTCTACTCAAGATTAGAGGACAGAAGAATCTCCCTTGGGGTCAAGGAGGGACTCCCTGCTTGGCAGGCACCAAAGACGCATCTGTCCGGTCTGCATTTCTGAAGCTCCTGTCGGACGCCGAAGTCTTCGCATCACCAGAGGTAGATTCTCAGACTTCCCGAGGCTACCCTGAGTCCCCAGCAAAGCTGAGGCCCGTAGCTATTGTGGGTGACGTGAGACCGTGACCCCTGGACACCGAGCACATTTGCAAGTGCATCCTCTTCTGGGTCTCCCACAAAGTCGTGCTTTGGGCTCCGAGTAGCCCTAGCCTCCAGCACAAACTGCACCGAAGATCACTGGCCTCCACTCCACGAGTGTCCTGTGAGCCAGATCCACGTGCGACGTCTCGAGGCTCCTTCGCGGTCGCTAGCCCGTTGGCTAGTAGCCCTTAACGAAGGCCAATCTTTTTCTTACTTGGCATCCTGGTTGCTCCAGGCCTGCCCTCACTTACCCTCGCTGGGTGAGTTCCTCAGACCTTGCTGGTCTGCACCATCGACGATCTACATCTTCACCAAGACTTGCCGTTGCCAAGGCTTGTTGGGTCCAATCCGGTCGCCGACACCTCAGACATCGTGTACCAGCCCGAATCCTACTCCTGGTCGCCGACAACGCCTCCTGGACCTCGTGGCTGAAGAGTCAACACGACCGTCAACGCACCTGAAGCACTCGACATCGGTAGGCATCCGCTCATCGCCATCCTGGTCACTGGCTAGTGACCCAGACTCTGTCCCCTCTGCTTTCAGGTTCTTCAGATCTCCGATCCACTCTTGGATCCACCCGGACACTTTCCACTTGGTCGCCAGCAGCACTTTGCAGCAGATCGCCATTCAAATCGACGACGAAACCCGACCCCGAAAGACACCTATGCACCCGGCTTCCCTGGGTGAGGTAACACGAGTACTCCGGTGCTCCCGTGGGTAGAGACTCTTCAAAGTACTAGTTCTCAAAGGGTTTGCTCCAAGTCCTCCTTTAAGTGTCCCTTTTCTTTAATTTCCCGATCACGACTTTCTCCATAGAAGTCAACGGCGTATCGCGGTTGTGTATTTACACTGCATGCGTCCCCCGTGGGTCCCCTGTGTCACTACCTTGGGTGGTTCCTTGTGGTCCAAGCACTTCTAGAGGCTCTAGGCCTAGTGTCTAGTTCAGTCGTGGTTCTTATACCACTTTATTGGTATATGGTTTGGTACGCCCCTAGGGCCCAAACGTGTATTTGTGCTATTACTGTGTTTAAATAACTTCTAACTTATGTATTTCGAACTCTAGCCTCATAAAGAGACTAGAGGGGTGTGTTTAGCAATAAATACATATATTTTGAATATATACCTGGTGTGGTGCTCTTTCATTTGGTCACTCAAGAGATTATAGACTGGTAAAACAAGCTGCTTTACATTCCTTCAAGACTTAGCCTGAAGGCTGCTCTCCATAGCTACCACTAGGATAGCTTTCAATAAGGTTGTCTTTAACCTATCTTCAATAAGGGGTTGTTTGGACTGGTGCAAGGTGCCCACTATAATTAGTGGACAGCATATGCCAGGCCAACTTCTCACATTGGTGTGCAGCGTGTGGGATTCCAGCTTGCTATTGTTTTACCAGATAATCTCAATTGAATTGATCAACTGAAAACCACTAAAGGTACCTAAGGTACATATAATTTAAGCTTAGAATACAGTAAGTTCTACTGAACTTAGAGTTGTGTGTTAAGGGATAGCACAACCCTTTCTACAACTCAAGAGAGTTTAGTAGGCCACACTAGAGTAGGTAGTGCATATACCACACCACACTAGTAATGTCTTTAAGGGTAGGATCTAAAGAATCCTTGCAGGAAGCCACTGAGCTTCCACCCTCCAAGTATGATACACTCCCATTCTTGGAATTGAGAGCATTATGTAACTTGAGAAAAATAAAGACAGGCCAAAGTCCCACCACCCAACACCTTAAGGAGTTGTTGGTAGCTTATGACCTTAGTAAGCCCTTGGGGACTGAAAGGGTAGGAGCAGAGGGTGGGGCAGAAAATGAGGATGGGACCAGGGGTAGAAATACCCCCAGCCCCCCCTCTGAAACTGGCCAGGAGGGTGAAAATGACCCTGACCTGGATAACCCAATCCCTCCTGAGGAAGATGAAGAGGATGATCAGGATGATGCCCTCTTTGTCCCCCCAGGAAGGATTATGAGTGTGCCCAGGAAGTCTAGATCTCCTTCTCAGGAGTCTAACCACTCTGGCACCTCAATAGGGAGCTCTGTCTCATCTCATAGGAGGGAATCCTCTCATGAGAGAAGAAAGAGGCTGATTCAATATGAGGAAGCTCAGCTTGAACTCAGAAGGAAGCAAGTAGCCTTAGACAGGGAGTCCCTAGATCTCTTTAGAGAGAAAAGAAAGTTGGGACTAGAGTCCCATGGTGGCAGCCATGTCCCTAGAGATAGGGATAGGTCCTATGACCATAGGAACCTGAGCAAGATTGTCCCTCCCTATCAGAATGGGGATGACATCCACAAGTGGATAACTGGTCTAGAGAGGGCCTGTAAAGTACAGAAGGTCCCTCAGGAGCAGTGGGCAGCAATCTTGTGGCTCTCCTTTGCTGACAAAGGTAGAGATAAGCTCCTCACTGTTAGAGAGGAGGATGCTGATAATTACAAGGTCTTGAAGAGTGCTCTTATTGATGGGTTTGGCCTAACCACTGAACAGTACAGGTTGAAGTTCAGAGATACCCAAAAGCACAGACTCAAGACTGGGTAGACTATGTGGATTGTTCTGCCAAGGCTCTGGAAGGCTGGTTGATGGGCAGTAAGGTGTGTGACTTCTCAGGATTGTACAATCTGATAATGAGGGAGCAGATTCTTAATAACTGTCAAAATCAGCTGTTGCATCAATACCTGGTAGACTCTGATCTGACCTCTCCCCAAGAATTGGGAAAGAAGGCAGACAAATGGGTCAGAACCAGGGTGAAGCAGAAAGTACAGAACCAAGGTGGGGACACTAAGAAGCAAGATGCTAAGAACTCTGAAAAGGGTGGGGAGAAGGGTAAAGATCAAAAGTCTTCATCAGGCCCCCAAAAATCTTCTTCAGGTGGGGATTCACAGTCTACCAAAGGGAAAGGCCAAAGAAAACCATGGTGCAAGGTCTGTAAGCAAAAGACCCACTGGACCAGTGATTGCACCAAGTCCAAAGACTCAAGTCCAGCACCCACGAATGCCCCTAAGGCACCTGTTCCCCTAGTACAGTTACAGTTGGTGGGAGTGCTCCAGCCAAGGGTTTAGTAGGGTTCACCCTGGGTACTGAGTTGGGCTCTGACCTAGTCAGAGAACTGACTCAGGCTGTGTTAGTCTGTGATGGAGGCATGGATGTGACCTCCTCTGTGAGTCCCAGTAATCTGGGCAAGTACAGACAACAGCCTTTAATCAATGGACGAGAGGCTTTGGCATTTAGGGACACAGGGGCAAGTGTCACAATGGTGACACAAGACCTTGTGCATCCTGGGCAAGTTATACTTGGTGAAATGTACCAAGTGACCAATGCTGGCAATGTCAGAACAGACCATACTCTGGCAGTTGTTAACTTCTCCTGGGGAGGGGTAACTGGCCTTAAGAAGGTTGTGGTAAGTGCAAACCTACCAGTCGAATGCTTGCTTGGCAATGACTTAGAGACTTCTGCTTGGGCAGAAGTGGAGCTCAGGACCCATGCAGAAATGCTGGGGATCCCTGCAGATGTGTTTGCTGTGACCAGGTCACAAGCCAAAATGTCTAGCACTGAACAGGCCTTGGATTCTGGAAGAATGGACCAAGTGCCTTCCAAGAGGAGGAGTAGTAGGGTTAAGGCAGTGCCTTCCCCCTTGGCTCAGGAGGAAGATCAGTCCCTTGAGGGGGATGATCTCAGTCCTGAAGAAGGAACTGTCCCAGAGGAACTTGAACCTGACCAGGTTTTGTTCTTGGGGACAGGGGGACCTTCTAGGGCAGATCTGAGCCAGGAGCAGCAGAGCTGCCCCTCCCTTGAACCCCTCAGACAGCAGGCTGCTGCTGAGGCTGCTGGGAAAGCTAGTGGTCCCCATACAGTGTATTGGGATGATGGACTCCTGTACTCAGAGTGTAGAGACCCCAAACCTGGTGCCACCAGGAGGTTGGTTATACCTCTAAAGTTCAGGGGCTTCCTATTGACCCTAGCCCATGATATTCCCTTGGCAGGTCACCTGGGCCAGAACAAGACTTGGGACAGAATTGTCCCTCACTTTCACTGGCCCCACATGTCTGAAGACACCAAGGAGTTTTGTCGCTCCTGTGTAACCTGCCAGGCCAGTGGCAAGGCAGGTGGCACTACAAAGGCCCCCCTGATACACCTACCTGTGGTGGGGGTGCCCTTTGAAAGGGTAGGGATTGACATTGTTGGTCCCATGGATCCCCAAACAGCATCTGGGCACAGGTTTATCCTGGTGGTATTGGATCATGCCACCAGGTACCCAGAGGCTATTCCCCTCAGGACCACTACAGCACCTGTGGTGGCAAGGGCCCTCCTGGGAATTTTCTCAAGAGTGGGCTTTCCTAAGGAGGTAGTATCAGACAGGGGTGCTAACTTCATGTCTGGGTACTTAAAAGCAATGTGGAAGGAGTGTGGAGTGACTTATAAGTTCACCACACCCTATCACCCACAATGCAATGGTTTAGTTGAGAGATTCAACAAAACCTTGAAGGGCATGATTAAAAGGCTCCCAGAAAAGCTTAGGCGAAGATGGGACATACTCTTGCCCTGCCTTTTATTTGCATATAGGGAGGTGCCTCAGAAGGGGTTGGTTACAGCCCTTTGAACTTCTGTTTGGCCACCCTGTGAGGGGTCCACTGTGCTTGGTGAAGGAAGGATGGGAGTTACCTCTCAAGCCCCCAAAGCAAGACATAGTGGACTATGTACTTGGTCTCCGCTCCCGGATGGCTGAGTATATGAAAAGGCAACCAAAAACCTTGAGGCTAGCCAGGAACTTCAAAAGGCCTGGCATGACCAAAGGCTGTTCTGACTGTTTACCAGCCAGGACAGAAGGTGTGGGTGTTGGAGCCAGTGGCCCTAGCAGCTCTCCAAGACAAATGGAGTGGACCCCACACTATTGTTGAGCAGAAGGGTGAGGTTACCTACTTAGTAGACCTAGGAACACCCAGGAGTCTCCACAGGGTTCTCCATGTCAACAGGTTAAAACCATATGTGGACAGGGCAGACATGGGCTTGCTCATGGCTACTGATGAAGGGCAGGAGGAAGAGAGTGACCCACTCCCTGACCTGCTCTCACAGAACCCTGACGATGGGTCAGTTGATGGTGTAGCCTTGGCAGGCAGCCTCACTACCCAGCAGCAAACTGATTGTAGACAGGTGCTCAATCAGTTTAGACACATGTTTTCACTGACACCCAGTCAGACCACCTGGTGCACTCATGAAGTGGACACTGGGGACAGTCTGCCTATTAAAAATAAGATTTATAGGCAACCTGACCATGTCAGCGACTGTATCAGGACTGAAGTCCAGAAAATGTTGGAGTTGGGAGTTTTTTGAACCCTCAGATAGCCCTTGGGCTAGTCCAGTGGTCCTTGTACCAAAACCTCACACCAGTGGTGGAAAAAGAGAGATGAGGTTTTGTGTGGACTACAGGGGTCTCAATGCAGTCACTAGGACTGATGCCCATCCAATACCAAGGGCAGATGAGCTCATAGATACTTTGGCCTCAGCCAAATATCTCAGCACATTTGACTTGACAGTTGGCTACTGGCAGATCAGACTAGCTGATACTGCAAAGCCCAAAACAGCATTCTCAACCCCTAGTGGGCATTATCAATTTGTGGTAATGCCCTTTGGTCTGAAGAATGCACCTGCCACTTTCCAGAGGTTGGTGAATACAGTTCTCACAGGTCTGGAAGCCTATAGTGCAGCATATCTAGATGATATTGCTGTCTTTAGCTCCACCTGGGAGGATCACCTGGTCCACCTCAGGAATGTTTTACAGGCCCTGCAAAGGCAGGCCTGACTATCAAGGCCACTAAGTGCCAGATAGGGCAGAGTCAGGTTGTGTACCTGGGCCACCTTGTGGGTGGAGGCCAGGTTCAACCTTTGCAGAGCAAGATCCAGACTATCATGGACTGGACTGCTCCCACTACCCAGACTCAGGTGAGAGCCTTCTTAGGCCTGACTGGGTACTATAGGAGATTTGTCAAGGGGTATGGATCAATAGTGACACCCCTGAATGACTTAACTTCTAAGAAAATGCCCAAAAGGTTCAGTGGACAGTTAGCTGTCAAAAGGCATTTGATGACCTGAAGCAGGCCATGTGCACTGCTCCCATTCTACAGAGTACTGATTACTCCAAGAAGTTCATTGTTCAAACTGATGCATCTGAATTGGGGGTAGGGGCTGTACTGTCACAATTGAATGAAGAAGGTTAGGATCAGCCAGTAGCTTTCATTAGCAGAAGGCTGACCCCTAGAGAGAAACGTTGGTCAGACATAGAGAGGGAGGCCTTTGCTGTGGTCTGGGCTCTGAAGAAGTTGAGGCCATACTTGTTTGGTACACACCTCCTGGTTCAGACAGACCATAAGCCCCTCTTATGGCTAAAACAAATGAAGGGTGAAAACCCCAAACTGCTTAGGTGGTCCATTTCCCTACAGGGGATGGACTTTACAGTGGAACATAGACCTGGGAGTAACCATGCCAATGCAGATGGACTCTCTAGGTACTTCCACTTAGAACATGAAGACTTAACTGGGCAAGGTTAGTTTAATGTCCCTACGTTTGGGGGGTTGTGTAGGAGAGTAGGATCTGCTTCACATGGGTACCCCCACTTTTGCTGATGCTTCACTGTTTTTCGACATTAGTCTGGCTGGGGCCCTGCTAATCAGAACCCCAGCCTAGCTGCTTCCTCTCTAAAATGGTTTCCATGTGCCTTAGGCACATCACTGATTGGAATCTGGAGTGCCCTTATAAGTCCCTAGTATATGGTATACTATGTACCAAGGGCATAGGTACCTCAGAGGCCTACCAGGGCTGCAGCATGTATTATGCCACCCCTGGAAGGCCATCCAAACTGACACCACAGGTCTGCTACTGCAGCCTGGGTAAGGTGGTGCATGCACTCCTTACTGTGATATAGGTTACCTATATCACTAAATACATACACACATATAAACCTATAAGTCACTCCTAAGGCAGGCCTTATCAATCCTAAAGGCAGAGTGCATGGTTCCTATGTGAGAGGGTTCCCCTGCATGAGCAGGGCCCCTCTGCAGCGTTCGGAGACCCTTCTCTGATGCTGTTTGTAGTGCAGCCTGACCATATACTCTTAAGCGCATTATAACCTCGCGTTAAATGCTAACTTTGGAATGGCTGCACCTAAACATGTCGTGTTTGGTGTCAAACATCTTGGAATACTACCCCCCGCCAATTCTGGCGGCGGGGGTAGCATTCCACCCTTCTAGAGGGAAAGACATGTTAACTCTGGCTAGCCCGGTAACTTCTTTCTAAAGCCCTGGCATCACAAAATGGATGCTGCTGCCACAGACACGAGTCTGGCCTCCTGCTGCTGGACGAAACTCCGGCAGGGGAGGCCTGGACAATAGGTTTCTGTCCCAGGGAGGTGTGACCACCTCCCCAGACAGGGTAATGTGTATTGGGGCTGGGCGGGAGCACTTTCGGGTGCTTTGAAGTCCTGCACTGGGGGCACATTTGGTGTCCCTAGTGCATACCCCAGTTCAAACCGGATCAGGGCTTGCAGCCCCTGCTTTGGCGCGAACTGGACAAAGGGAAAGGGGTGTAGCCACCCCTCTGCCCTGACCCACCCATAGGTGGGGAAGTGTGGCTCAATGGTTAGAGCGGCAGACCCTGATGCAGAGATCTGGCCCGGGACCAGGGTTCAATTCCCGCCTCGGCGGGTCTTGGGCTCAATTTCCTCGGACCTGATAATTCTCGCCTCGGTGCCTATTCTAATCATGGGTCCCACTCTGCAACTCTGGGCAATAGCTTGCTTAATCTCCACAACGGCCCCAACAGCGCTGGGATGCCTGGCTTCACCCTGGGGGTGCCCAGGAGTGGACATTTCACAGGGAAAAGCCAGGAAGGGTTCCACAGCGGTATGCGTACAGCGCCAGGACACCCCTTTGGGGGTATAAGTGCGCTTTACAAGTACAAATTTCATTTCATTTCATTTTCAGAGTAGTCCAACCCCTATACTTAGTATAAGTATAGGAACCCAGTCCTTAGGACTTTAGATTATCCCTGGACGAAACTCTGAAACAGAATCCTGGACCTTCGACGCTCTACTCAAGATTAGAGGACAGAAGAATCTCCCTTGGGGTCAAGGAGGGACTCCCCTGCTTGGCAGGCACCAAAGACGCATCTGTCCGGTCTGCATTTCTGAAGCTCAAGTCGGACGCCGAAGTCTTCGCATCACCAGAGGTAGATTCTCAGACTTCCCCGAGGCTACCCTGAGTCCCCAGCAAAGCTGAGGCCCGTAGCTATTGTGGGTGACGTGAGACCGTGACCCCTGGACACTGAGCACATTTGCAAGTGCATCCTCTTCTGGGTCTCCCACGAAGTCGTGCTTTGGGCTCCGAGTAGCCCTAGCCTCCAGCACAAACTGCACCGAAGATCACTGGCTTCCACTCCACGAGTGTCCTGTGAGCCAGATCCACATGCGATGTCTCGAGGCTCCTTTGCGGTCGCTAGCCCATTGGCTAGTAGCCCTTAACGAAGGCCAATCTTTTTGTTACTTGGCATCCTAATTGCTCCAGGCCTGCCCTCACTTACCCGCGCTGGGTGAGTTCCTCAGACCTTGCTGGTCTGCACCATCGACGATCTACATCTTCACCGAGACTTGCCGTTGCCAAGGCTTGTTGGGTCCAATCCGGTCGCTGATACCTCAGCACTCGACAGACATCGTGTACCAGCCCGAATCCTGCTCCTGGTCGCCGACAACACCTCCTGGACCTCGTGGCTGAAGAGTCAACACGACTGTCAACGCACCTGAAGCACTCGACATCGGTGGGCATCCGCTCATCGCCATCCTGGTCACTGGCTAGTGACCCAGACTCTGTCCCCTCTGCTTTCAGGTTCTTCAGATCTCAGATCCACTCTTGGATCCACCCGGACACTTTCCACTTGGTCGCCAGCAGCACTTTGCAGCAGATCGCCATTCAAATCGACGACGAAACCCGACCCCGAAAGACACCTATGCACCCGGCTTCCCTGGGTGAGGTAACACGAGTACTCCGGTGCTCCCGTGGGTAGAGATTCTTCAAAGTACTAGTTCTCAAAGGGTTTGCTCCAAGTCCTCCTTTAAGTGTCCCTTTTCTTTAATTTCCCGATCACGACTTTCTCCATAGAAGTCAACGGCGTATCGCGGTTGTGTATTTACACTGCACGCGTCCCCCGTGGGTCCCCTGTGTCACTACCTTGGGTGGTTCCTTGTGGTCCAAGCACTTCTAGAGGCTCTAGGCCTAGTGTCTAGTTCAGTCGTGGTTCTTATACCACTTTATTGGTATATGGTTTGGTACGCCCCTAGGGCCCAAACGTGTATTTGTGCTATTACTGTGTTTAAATAACTTCTAACTTATGTACTTCGAACTCTAGCCTCATAAAGAGACTAGAGGGGTGTGTTTAGCAATAAATACATATATTTTGAATATATACCTGGTGTGGTGCTCTTTCATTTGGTCACTCAAGAGATTATAGACTGGTAAAACAAGCTGCTTTACATTCCTTCAAGACTTAGCCTGAAGGCTGCTCTCCATAGCTACCACTAGGATAGCTTTCAATAAGGTTGTCTTTAACCTATCTCCAATAAGGGGTTGTTTGGACTGGTGCAAGGTGCCCACTATAATTAGTGGACAGCATATGCCAGGCCAACTTCTCACAAGGAACCCACAACCAGCTGGAGTCCTTCCTCATGGATGGTCAGAGCCAACTGCTGTAGCGGTCGACAAGGATTCCATGAAGAGGGGAGTGTGGAATGTAGATCAGAACATAAGCAATAAACAAACAATGACATAGTACAAGGAAATAAACCACTACACTTTGGTATACTTGGGTATCACAAGACTTCAACAATGAGTTTCCTAAATCAATATTCTCCATTTAATAGACCAAACAGGATTATAGAAACTGAAGGAAAGAACAAATCAAATGTCCATGTTGACTCCAGGACCAAAAAGGCAAAATCAAATAAACCATCTGCCCACAAACAAAACAGAAACAAAGATAATGATGAAAGCAGTCCTGGATCTGTGCAGACAGAATGTCCAAGTGGGCGCAGGCCCCTAATTCACAGTTCTCAGGACTGCAGATAGTCATCCAGTGGTCTTCGGTAGCCATCGGGCTATGCCTTGTTCACTGTTGAGCCACCTGGACACTGGAGTTCTTGTTTGTGCTAAATAAGCATTTCATTCACTCCATCCATACTAACATGGAGCTTGTAAATATTCCAGCTCTAGTGCCAGAATATATTCTTCATGGTAGCAGAAACCCTGAGCTAATCAGGATGGTCCTGAAGCACAGTGTTAATATCTGTCAACAACTGTTGTTCTATGCAACTCCTGGCTTAAGTGCAGCGATCCCACGCCACATTGCTGAATCCAAATTCAAGGCCCATGTGCTTGCATGCCTTCCGCACTCTGAGCAGATGTTGCATGTTCTTATATCTGTCTTGCTTGGTAGTACCCAAATCTTTTCCTCAGCTAAACCAAACTTATTAAGAAGTATGCTGTAGGTGGGTACATGCTCATAACTTCTTTATTCCACCAGCAAACAGCCAGCCATATCGCCCTTCCTCTTCCAACTGCCATTCCCACATTCCATCCTCGCGTAACAACCCAAGTCACGCTCACGGAACTATGGCAACTCAAGCCACGCTCGTGGAACCATGAGCATCACAGGCTGCATTCAGGTTATAACACACTCTTCTGGCATGTTGGGGAAAGGCATCACACACAGCTGGTGAAATCCCTCTCGCCCATATGGTCATCCACAAAGAATCAATCTGCTGCACCACCACCGAAGTCGACAAGTAAGTTGGCGAGCAAGGAAAATCCAACCCTAGACCACTTCCCTGCGAGATTTCTCAACACGGGCAGTCGCGGATGGTCGCTACTGCTCGCATTGAGAAACCTTCCGTTCGCGTTGCGGAAGCCACCGCTCGCGTAGAACTTTTACTCAGCGGCAGTAAGAATCAGCAAAATCTTGCAGCCCGAAGTGCTGATCTTTGGCAACCACGCCTCTATCTGGAATGGCATCTGGTGGCCCAGTGAACTTGGACCCACTTCCACACCAAAAGACCACGCCCGCAACCTCGGAATCATCCTGAACAATAAACTCACCCTTGAAATGACAGAACAACACTGTCTCCTCAGCCTGCTTCTACACTCTCCGCTTGCTCTGGAAAATCTTCAAATGGCTCCCCCTATGCATAATAGAAAAACAGTCACACAAGCCCTAATCACCAGCAATCTGGACTACGGCAACGCACTGTACACAGGAAACACCATTAAAATCATGAGAAGGCTCCAGATGATACAGAACGCAGTGGCTGTATTGATCCTCAACGTGCCCAAACGGACCCACCTAACCCAAGACCTGAGGAACCTCCACTGGCTCCCCATCCAGAAAAGATACCAATTAAAACTACTGACACACCTACAAAGCCCTCCACGACCAAAGACCAGCATACATCAACCACCTCTGAACTTCCACCAACCATCCAGAAACCTCCGCTCTGCCTCCCTTGCCATCGCACAGACACCGCGCATCCACCGTAGCCACAGCGGGGGCCGTTACTTCTCCCATCTTGCCAACAAGTCCTGGAACGCCCTCCCTCTCCACCTCTGAACATCACCCTCGCTGACTGACTTCAGGAAGAGACACAAGACCTGGCTGTTCAACTAAGCCCAGCATCCCAGCACCTGCATACTCTCATGGGTGATAAGCAGTGCTCTACAAGTACTGACTGATTGACTGGCATTCAGTAACACACTTGTGCATTGCTTTATACAGACAAGCCTTCATCTTTTTTTTTGTTATCACAGGCGTAGGATGCAGTTGTTCAATCTCTAAGCTTTTCCATACCTGGAACACTGGGTTGAAGATTTTTTGTCCTGTCCTGTGGTTACCAAATAAAAAGGTTTGTCTTGTTTTTCTAGCTAGTTCTTCTTGTCAGGCAACTTTCTAGATGGTCCCTGTTCAGACTAGTGCTCTTTGAGTGCTCCACACTTAGTGATAGCAGCTCAGGGTCCTTGTTCAGTCGTTCACCCTTTTCAATATCTCTGTGGGTGAGTAGGCCTCAGGCTAACCATCGCTATGCTGTTGGCCTGTACTGTTTCATCTGGCCATCTTTCCTCCATCAATGTCCCATCCACACTGAATGATGTCCCAGAAGTAGCATTGTTTAGTTTGTACTTTAATGCAATTATTTAGCACTTATGTAGATGTACACCACAGGAGAAGTAATACAATTGGATTGAAACATGTAACTTATTTATGGAATTCAGGGTATCATTTTATGAAAAATGCAAGCCCGTGAGGCAGTAGGCCCCCTCACGTATGAGCAAGTGGAATGACCTAAGCAGTTCTGGTGAGCCTTTCCAATTAAAGAGGTTCTCAGAGTTATGAAAGATTGGAAGTTGAGACTGTGAAATGTGTGGGAGGGTTTTAGTTGGTAGAAGAAATGTTTTCTTCTGTACTTTAACTGAGATATTGGCCACACTGGTAAATTTTAGTGTCAAATTATACTCTGCTGATTTTGGACCCACCATGAACAATCAAACATGGTGGGACTAAACATAAATCAGAATATGTGGAAATTACACTATGGCATGGTAAAATGTCCAAAATGTAACAGTTAAAAGTCATTAATGTAAGGGTATGATTAGCATGTAAATTGTATTTATATAGTGCTTACTACCACTGATGAGGCGTTGAAGTGCTTTTCAGCAAGTAGCGTGCTACTCCAGAGCCCAACATTAGAGGTTAGTAGTTCGTATATGAGTGAAAAAATGTTTTCTTTTCTTTTTGCATTAGTTGTGTTAGATTTGTTCTCTTTATTTCTTGTGTGTTTAGTAGACTTTAGAGTAGGGATAGAATGATGGGAATGGATTTGAAAGGGGAATTAGTAAGTTGTTTTTGTAAGTAGAGGTCGTGTGTGGCTGCTAGTTGGGTGACATGGCTAAAAGGGAGGGGAATGTTTGAGAAAGATGTATGAGGGTTCATAGTGATCCAACGCGATATTAGCAAACAGCATTCATACACCAAATACTCACTTGGGCCCATACATTCATACTACGCTAATACTTACGCTGGGGAGTCAGTTGTACTCTTTATCAAAAATCCCTGCTACCAATTACCTTTCTGATTGAAGAGTAATGACTTACCAATGAATCCTTTGCTAATTGGGAAGTTTAAAATGAGTGACATTCATTACGATACATAATCCTGAAATAACCACTGAGTCAGGAAGTTTTAAAATGTTTTATCTAAAGATTTTAGCAGAGTAAATACAGAACCACATGATACTCAGTCGCATATCAAGGATGAATCATAGAATAATAATTATTGATTAATGACGGTCCCTCAGAAAGAAGAAGATAGAGACAGCAGCGCAACTAAAGGTTGCAAGTATATTTACCTAAAGTGCGAGAACCAAACCCCTTGGCCAAGGAGTTGGAAAAGATGGGACCCAGGAAGGATGAAGAGCAAAGACCTCCTTCAGGTTCAGGACAGGACCGGTGACCTCTCTACCAAACGACGCCTGCGTCGTTCCCCTCTCTGATACTCGACTTCTCCTCGACTCTCCGTGCCTTCCTTCTAATGGACTCCGCCGCCCCCTCCTCAGGACCTCTCTGGACCACGGTTCAGTCTGCAATCGATCAGCTTGTCGGTCTGGAGCTTCTGCCTGTCTGCGTCTAGTCTCGAAGAACGCCTGTTCTAACTAATTAACTAATGCTATATCTATTATACCCTTCTACGCCCATGTACCTCCCATTAATGTTGCAAAAATATGGGACCACTATTTCTGATTGGACAGGGACAGGGGTTGATCCTCACACCATATTGATTTGGTTCGATTTCTTAAAGTCTATTGTTTAAAATACCGCCCATCAATTTTATTACATTTGCTTTATTTCCCACCCGTCTCACGACACATTTTATACATAATTCATATACATTGTTGCATTTCAGCTGGTACATCATGGGTACAGCGATGTTGGCCATCAGGTCATGGCCTTGGACGACGTCCAGGTTGACTTCATCCTTTTCTCTCTGTGCAGCCATGCAGGGCGCATGCGCAGGATCATTGTCACATGAGTTTTCAGTTCACCAACCCCTGGCCCAAAATTTACGAACTAATAAAAGCAAAGAAGAAAATATTAAAATCACAAATAAAATGTTTCACTGTATACCCACTCTTTCTATTCTATTCCAATTTACTTATAAATTCTATCCCGCATTAATAGCGTTAGAGAAACGACAAATTAATTATAACACGAGAACAAGCTGTAGCATGTGAAAACATCAAGCAGCCATTTTAATGCACACTGCGCAGAAGCAGGAATTTCCCACCAAGCAAAGAAAGACGTCACAACACGTGATATGGTTGAGACATGCGCAGTAAAGTTCCCGCGTTTTAGCGGCCATTTTAGAAAAAGACAAGCGTTATTCGTTAGTTTAAACACATAGGCAAGCTTCCTTGCTACTTATGTAGTGTATGCAAGAGTTAGTACGAACAATACAAGTTTAATAAATTAATACTGTGAGAAGATTGTATCCGAGCAAGTCTCATTTGTGAGTCCTTGCTCCATCAATCCCCTCTCTGATGGCGTTTCTGAGCCATCAAATACTACCCACAATCAGATGCCAACTTTTAGCATAAAATAGTCTCATTTTCATTTTTACACTTTCTATTTTTCACATCCCCTTTCAGTTTCTTGTATAATTCACTTCTCAAGTCTTCCAGTTCAATTTCATCAAACTTTCTCTTCTTCCCTTTTCCTGTCACAGTATACGATTCATTCTTTCTACAGCATTTGCACCATATTATTATTGACAGTACTATTATTGCTATCCCTGCTAAGGGTACTAATATTTGACCTATAAGTCCTTTCCCTATATTAGTAAACCAGGTACCAATTGACGCAATACTATTTGTCAATCTTTCCCATACACTATCAACTTCCAGTGGTTTTAATTCCTTCTCAAGTTTCGTTATATTCTGTATATACGTTCCAATTTCTGCACTTTTATCAGGTATATAAGTGCAACAGTGTTTCGTCTTCAATAATTTACAGACTCCGCCCTCTTTTGCCAATATAATATCAAGAGCAAGTCGATTTTGCATAACCATAGATCTAATCGCAACCATTTCCACATTAATCATTAGAAAACCTCCAGCAGTATCCGTTGACAAACGATCAACCACTGTAGACAATTTACATATTTTCCTTGAGTTCAGAATTATTCCCACTGAAGGTATCAATGCACCAAATATATCACCTACAATTTCTGAAAAACTAGCTCTTTTACTACGTGTTAATTCACTATTATTTTCATTGCTCCCAGTGTTTCTTTTCACGTGGTATATTTTTGGAAATACTATTCCAAAGTAACAACTTCCATACCACCGTGAGGAAGCCTAAAGTCAGCCTTATTCCCACACACATAATAGACTCCAGGAAAAACTGAGGGGCATATTAGCAAGACCGGCGATAAAATTATCGCCGCTTTAGCGGCAGGAAACTGCCGCTAAAACGGCGATAATGGGCTTGCTAATATGCGTTATAGAATTCAATAGAAGCCCAGGTTAGATGTCCTGCACATCTAACCTGGGCTTCTATTGGAATTCTATAACGCATATTAGCAAGCCCATTATCGCCGCTTTAGCGGCAGTTTCCTGCCGCTAAAACGGCGATAATTTTATCGCCGGTCTTGCTAATATGCCCCTGAATATGTTCCTCCTTTGATTCCCCACCCTCCAAGAATTAAGAAATTATGTTCACATTCACTGGTACCAATGAAAACATTGTTATAATCAGTTTTTAACCTATGTAGACAAATTATCCCTGTCTTTACAAAATCCAGTCCTAGGATGCTTGATTCTGGTCCAGGGAAGACATGGCTTGGCAGTTCGGTCTGGACTGTTCCCATGAGGCACAGGGTCAAGACTGATTTGCATATGGCTATGTCTGAACTGGGGTGGCGTGGTGAAGCAAAATAACGATGGATTAAACCCAGATCTGAGACTGGGGGTGAATGTTTGCCAATGTGCAACATTCCGTCCATCATCTTGTATGTTTTGCATTTCGCCCTAAGTGGGAAGGGTATGCCCAGACGTGGGTCCCGTGCTCACTATGCCACTGGAGTCAAGCTATCCTGGCTGATGAGGGCTGAATGCCCGAAACCGGTCCTAGGATGCTTGATTCTGGTCCAGGGAAGACATGGCTTGGCAGTTCGGTCTGGACTGTTCCCATGAGGCACAGGGTCAAGACTGATTTGCATATGGCTATGTCTGAACTGGGGTGGTGTGGTGAAGCAAAATAACGATGGATTAAACCCAGATCTGTGACTGGGGGTGAATGTTTGCCAATGTGCAACATTCCGTCCATCATCTTGTGTGTTTTGCATTTCGCCCTAAGTGGGAAGGGTATGCCCAGACGTGGGTCCCGTGCTCACTACGCCACTGGAGTCAAGCTATCCTGGCTGATGAGGGCTGAATGCCCGAAACCGGTCCTAGGATGCTTGATTCTGGTCCAGGGAAGACATGGCTTGGCAGTTCGGTCTGGACTGTTCCCATGAGGCACAGGGTCAAGACTGATTTGCATATGGCTATGTCTGAACTGGGGTGGCGTGGTGAAGCAAAATAACGATGGATTAAACCCAGATCTGTGACTGGGGGTGAATGTTTGCCAATGTGCAACATTCCGTCCATCATCTTGTGTGTTTTGCATTTCGCCCTAAGTGGGAAGGGTATGCCCAGACGTGGGTCCCGTGCTCACTACGCCACTGGAGTCAAGCTATCCTGGCTGATGAGGGCTGAATGCCCGAAACCGGTCCTATGATGATTGATTCTGGTCCAGGGAAGACATGGCTTGGCAGTTCGGTCTGGACTGTTCCCATGAGGCACAGGGTCAAGACTGATTTGCATATGGCTATGTCTGAACTGGGGTGGCGTGGTGAAGCAAAATAACGATGGATTAAACCCAGATTTGTGACTGGGGGTGAATGTTTGCCAATGTGCAACATTCCGTCCATCATCTTGTGTGTTTTGCATTTCGCCCTAAGTGGGAAGGGTATGCCCAGACGTGGGTCCCGTGCTCACTACGCCACTGGAGTCAAGCTATCCTGGCTGATGAGGGCTGAATGCCCGAAACCGGTCCTAGGATGCTTGATTCTGGTCCAGGGAAGACATGGCTTGGCAGTTCAGTCTGGACTGTTCCCATGAGGCACAGGGTCAAGACTGATTTGCATATGGCTATGTCTGAACTGGCGTGGTGAAGCAAAATAACAATGGATTAAACCCAGATCTGTGACTGGGGGTGAATGTTTGCCAATGTGCAACATTCCGTCCATCATCTTGTGTGTTTTGCATTTCGCCCTAAGTGGGAAGGGTATGCCCAGACTTGGGTCCCGTGCTCACTACGCCACTGGAGTCAAGCTATCCTGGCTGATGAGGGCTGAATGCCCGAAACCGGTCCTAGGATGCTTGATTCTGGTCCAGGGAAGACATGGCTTGGCAGTTCGGTCTGGACTGTTCCCATGAGGCACAGGGTCAAGACTGATTTGCATATGGCTATGTCTGAACTGGGGTGGCGTGGTGAAGCAAAATAACGATGGATTAAACCCAGATCTGTGACTGGGGGTGAATGTTTGCCAATGTGCAACATTCCGTCCATCATCTTGTGTGTTTTGCATTTCGCCCTAAGTGGGAAGGGTATGCCCAGACGTGGGTCCCGTGCTCACTACGCCACTGGAGTCAAGCTATCCTGGCTGATGAGGGCTGAATGCCCGAAACCGGTCCTAGGATGCTTGATTCTGGTCCAGGGAAGACATGGCTTGGCAGTTCGGTCTGGACTGTTCCCATGAGGCACAGGGTCAAGACTGATTTGCATATGGCTATGTCTGAACTGGGGTGGCGTGGTTAAGCAAAATAACGATGGATTAAACCCAGATCTGTGACTGGGGGTGAATGTTTGCCAATGTGCAACATTCCGTCCATCATCTTGTGTGTTTTGCATTTCTCCCTAAGTGGGAAGGGTATGCCCAGACGTGGGTCCCGTGCTCACTACGCCACTGGAGTCAAGCTATCCTGGCTGATGAGGGCTGAATGCCCGAAACCGGTCCTAGGATGCTTGATTCTGGTCCAGAGAAGACATGGCTTGGCAGTTCGGTCTGGACTGTTCCCATGAGGCACAGGGTCAAGACTGATTTGCATATGGCTATGTCTGAACTGGGGTGGCGTGGTGAAGCAAAATAACGATGGATTAAACCCAGATCTGTGACTGGGGGTGAATGTTTGCCAATGTGCAACATTCCGTCCATCATCTTGTGTGTTTTGCATTTCGCCCTAAGTGGGAAGGGTATGCCCAGACGTGGGTCCCGTGCTCACTACGCCACTGGAGTCAAGCTATCCTGGCTGATGAGGGCTGAATGCCCGAAAGCGGTCCTAGGATGCTTGATTCTGGTCCAGGTAAGACATGGCTTGGCAGTTCGGTCTGGACTGTTCCCATGAGGCACAGGGTCAAGCCTGATTTGCATATTGCTATGTCTGAACTGGGGTGGCGTGGTGAAGCAAAATAACGATGGATTAAACCCAAATCTGTGACTGGGGGTGAATGTTTGCCAATGTGCAACATTCCGTCCATCATCTTGTGTGTTTTGCATTTCGCCCTAAGTGGGAAGGGTATGCCCAGACGTGGGTCCCGTGCTCACTACGCCACTGGAGTCAAGCTATCCTGGCTGATGAGGGCTGAATGCCCGAAACCGATCCTAGGATGCTTGATTCTGGTCCAGGGAAGACATGGCTTGGCAGTTCGGTCTGGACTGTTCCCATGAGGCACAGGGTCAAGACTGATTTGCATATGGCTATGTCTGAACTGGGGTGGCGTGGTGAAGCAAAATAACGATGGATTAAACCCAGATCTGTGACTGGGGGTGAATGTTTGCCAATGTGCAACATTCCGTCCATCATCTTGTGTGTTTTGCATTTCGCCCTAAGTGGGAAGGGTATGCCCAGACGTGGGTCCCGTGCTCACTACGCCACTGGAGTCAAGCTATCCTGGCTGATGAGGGCTGAATGCCCGAAACCGGTCCTAGGATGCTTGATTCTGGTCCAGGGAAGACATGGCTTGGCAGTTCGGTCTGGACTGTTCCTATGAGGCACAGGGTCAAGACTGATTTGCATATGGCTATGTCTGAACTGGGGTGGCGTGGTGAAGCAAAATAACGATGGATTAAACCCAGATCTGTGACTGGGGGTGAATGTTTGCCAATGTGCAACATTCCGTCCATCATCTTGTGTGTTTTGCATTTCGCCCTAAGTGGGAAGGGTATGCCCAGACGTGGGTCCCGTGCTCACTACGCCACTGGAGTCAAGCTATCCTGGCTGATGAGGGCTGAATGCCCGAAACCGGTCCTAGGATGCTTGATTCTGGTCCAGGTAAGACATGGCTTGGCAGTTCGGTCTGGACTGTTCCCATGAGGCACAGGGTCAAGCCTGATTTGCATATGGCTATGTCTGAACTGGGGTGGCGTGGTGAAGCAAAATAACGATGGATTAAACCCAGATCTGTGACTGGGGGTGAATGTTTGCCAATGTGCAACATTCCGTCCATCATCTTGTGTGTTTTGCATTTCGCCCTAAGTGGGAAGGGTATGCCCAGACGTGGGTCCCGTGCTCACTACGCCACTGGAGTCAAGCTATCCTGGCTGATGAGGGCTGAATGCCCGAAACCGGTCCTAGGATGCTTGATTCTGGTCCAGGGAAGACATAGCTTGGCAGTTCGGTCTGGACTGTTCCCATGAGGCACAGGGTCAAGACTGATTTGCATATGGCTATGTCTGAACTGGGGTGGCGTGGTGAAGCAAAATAACGATGGATTAAACCCAGATCTGTGACTGGGGGTGAATGTTTGCCAATGTGCAACATTCCGTCCATCATCTTGTGTGTTTTGCATTTCGCCCTAAGTGGGAAGGGTATGCCCAGACGTGGGTCCCGTGCTCACTACGCCACTGGAGTCAAGCTATCCTGGCTGATGAGGGCTGAATGCCCGAAACCGGTCCTAGGATGCTTGATTCTGGTCCAGGGAAGACATGGCTTGGCAGTTCGGTCTGGACTGTTCCCATGAGGCACAGGGTCAAGACTGATTTGCATATGGCTATGTCTGAACTGGGGTGGCGTGGTGAAGCAAAATAACGATGGATTAAACCCAGATCTGTGACTGGGGGTGAATGTTTGCCAATGTGCAACATTCCGTCCATCATCTTGTGTGTTTTGCATTTCGCCCTAAGTGGGAAGGGTATGCCCAGACGTGGGTCCCGTGCTCACTACGCCACTGGAGTCAAGCTATTCTGGCTGATGAGGGCTGAATGCCCGAAACCGGTCCTAGGATGCTTGATTCTGGTCCAGGGAAGACATGGCTTGGCAGTTCGGTCTGGACTGTTCCCATGAGGCACAGGGTCAAGACTGATTTGCATATGGCTATGTCTGAACTGGGGTGGCGTGGTGAAGCAAAATAACGATGGATTAAACCCAGATCTGTGACTGGGGGTGAATGTTTGCCAATGTGCAACATTCCGTCCATCATCTTGTGTGTTTTACAAAATCCAGAGCCATAGCAGCTTGAGCCTTGCCAGGTGTGTAACTACCTTCTTTCTCAGCCCAAGGTGGCAAATGAGCCTTATGCTCAGAAGCTTTCTTTTGAAAATCTTGTCTTCTATTTTCTACTAAATTCAAAAATATCTTTTCTTCTTCATGCAATGAACAAGTTAGATTGTGTCTATGTGCATGTTTTATATCTATCGATTTCATTGTTAAGAAAAATTCTCCCATAAACTGTGCATCTTGACTACTAAGCACTGGGTTCATACTCTTTCGAATCGGAACCTCAGAAAATATCACATCTATGTTAGAATAATAATATTGAAGTCTCCCTGTTCTATAAAATAAACTAGCTAATACACTACATGATATGCCATATGTTAATGGTAAGTGATGATATGTTAACCCTTCTGCTACTGATTCTGGTAACTTCATACAGACATAACAATTACTGACTTCCATGGTATCTACATATTGAAACAATAACTTTGTGAAAACATTTAAACTCGTGTCGTTATCAGTTATTTCATGATTAAATTCTGGTTCATTTTCTGCCATCAGTTCTACTCTATTACTTTTCAAGTTTGCTGTCCTTTCCTTAGTTTCGTTATTAATCTTTTTATCCATTATCATAAGGTAAGGAACTGCTACGATCAGAACTAACCATACTATAAGCACCATTACTAGACTACATATGCATACTGCACAGCATCTTTTACAACATTTCTGTTTTGATCTCCCAGTAACTCTATCGTCGGACATTTTGACAAGGAAGATTGCTCTTTTTATCTATTTTCCGTTTCTTTATAGCACTATTTCTCTTTATCAAGGTGGTCTTGTTTCTTTTTCATAGGTCAGTTCCGCACTGGTTCCTTCGTCACCACTTTCACCTGACTCTGAGCTTTCGTAATCTTCAAGAATGATGTAAGTCCAATCAGGACCCTTGAATTTGTTGTTCACAAGTTTCAGTCTCTTGCTTCTTCTTTTCTCAGTTCTGCTTTCTTGTCCTGTTTGGCTTGTTACTTCATTTACTTGATCTGGATTTTCACTTCTGGTTGTTATGTGGTATCTTACTCTTTTAATGACACTAGGCCAATGATCACCTTTTCTTGTTTTCTTTGTTGGCACTGTCTCTTTGTTTTCGTCTTCAGAAATCCTTTTAATTTCAGGTTTCAGCACAGTTTAGTTTTCTGCAATTACTGTTTCTCTTATTTGTTCCTTTTCAGGTCTGATTGGTTTCTCTTCAGCAGCTCCACTGTGAGTTTCCAATAAGTGACCTTGTTCTTGATTTATTTCTTCATGTTTGTTTTTCTCGAGATCTTCTTTTTCTGTGTACTTTTCTGTATCTAACTGGTTCTGATCAGGGCTTATTGCACTTTGTACTTCTGCAGCCTGACCGGATTCTTCTAAACCTGTCTGTCCCTGCTCAAAACTTGTTGGTTCTTCGTTATTTTGAGCCCAGTTTCCTCTCCCTATCTGGTCCTGCTCAGGTTCTTTTATTGTATCTTCTTCTTTTTCCTGAGCTGCTTCTTCTTCACCTATCTGATCTTCTTCAATTTCTTCCAAATTTGTTTGACTTCTTGTTCTGTGGTAAACTTCAGGAATTTCCACCACTGGTATCCAGTCCTGACTTGTGCTCGGTTGTTCTTCTTCAGCTTCTCTTGAATCTCGAACCTGAGATTCTTCAGCTGGGCAACCTTCAGCTTCCTCAGTGGTTGATGCTGACTGAGGATTTTCTTCTTCAGGGTCTGGTACTCTTTGGTGTGACTTACATGAATCCAATTAGGAAATCCTGCACACTTCACTGCTGTATTTGTGATCAGTATGACCTGACAAGGTTTGCCCCACCTAGGTGATAGACACGTCTCTCTGGTGTGATTCTTCACTACCACCCAGTCACCAGGATTCAGATCATGTTCTTGTTCAGGCTGCCTGGAAACGGCGTCTTCTCCAACCTGGTGAGAGACAGAACGCACTAGGTCAGCCAATCCTTTGCAATAATCCAGGACCATATCATCAGATATATTCAGCAGTTTATTTGTGGGAACATGTGCTTGTCTCATTGCTCTTCCCATCATTATCTCGTGTGGACTCAATCCGGTATTTCTATCAGGAATGCTTCCGAGTCCCATTAAAACAAGTGGCAATGCATCCGGCCACTCTAATGATGTTGATGCACACATTTTTCCCAGTCTGGATTTTATTGTGCCATTCAATTGTTCAACCACTCCAGAAGCCTCTGGACGATATACACAGTGCAGTTGTTGTTCAATTTGAAATGCTTCACAGATTATTTTAATCACTTCACTGTTAAAATGTTTTTCTCTATCCGATTCCAAAGTTACTGGGAAACCAAACCTAGGAATGAGTTCTCGTAGTAACAACTTTGCAACTGTAATGCTATCATTCCTTCTGGTATGGTAAGCCTCCACCCACTTTGAAAACAGACACACTAAGACAAGTACATTTTTCAGCCCTCTGCAGGATGGTAGCTGAATGAAATCAAATTGCAATCTTATAAATGGACCTTCTGCCTTTCCAATTTTTCCAAACCCAATTATTGTTTTTCTTCCTGGATTATGCATCTGGCACGTTAAACATCTCTGGCAAAGACTCTCTGCCACAGCCCTGAACCTTGGATTGTACCAATTTTGTCTGAAGAGCCTAATCATTGCATCTCTCCCTATGTGAGTGTCTCCATGATACATCCTGGCCATCTGTGAAAGCAAAGAATCGGGCATGACTGGTCTGCCATCAGCATAAATCCATACATCATCGTCTGCCCTTTGTGAACATCCCATTTTAATCCATGTATTTTTCTCACTCTCATCAGCATCATCTTGCATTCCCTTTACCTCATTCCATGTTTCAGGTGGCGCATACAGCATAAGTTGGCAGCTGATTCCCATTTTTTCCACTCTTTTATTGACTGACAACCTATTTTTGGCACAATGTTGAGCCACAAGGTCTGCATATCGGTTGCCGACTACCACCCAGTCATCTACTTACTGGTGTGCGGCACACTTCACCACAGCCAATTCTTTTGGTGATTGTATTGCTTCTAGCAATTCCCTTACGAACTGTCCATTTTTAATGGGGGATCCTGAAGAAGTCATGAAATCCCTCTGCATCCAAAGTTGGCCAAAATCATGCACAACCCCGTAACCATATTGGCTATCTGTAAATATAGTTACTTTTTGATTCCTCCCAATTTTGCAAGCCTTTATCAATGCAATTAATTCAGCTATTTGTGCCGATTTGACTCCGGGTAAATAGGATGCTTCAACTATTCCAGTTAATTCACATACCGCATAGGCAGCAGTTAGTTTACCATCTTTATGTCTTTGGCACGAACCATCAACAAACAGTTCCCTGTCTGGCTTTTTGAGGGGTAGTTCCTCAATATCAGGACGTGGTTTCGTGCATAGCTCTGTGACTTTTAAACAATCATGTTCTTCTTCTTCGTCATCGTTAACTTCCTCATGATATGGGTCTGGTAATAAAGTAGCTGGATTTACTATCGTGCACCTTACCATGGTCACATTTTCAGCACCCATTATTATTCTTTCATACTTAGTCAGCCGACTAGGAGTAAGATGCTGAGTTCGGGTTCTCGTCAACAGAATCACAACCGCATGTGGAACAAACACTTTTACAGGGTGTCCCATTACAATTGACTCACTTTGTTCAAAGCTCAAACAAGTAGCCGCTACTGTTTTTAAGCAACCTGGTAACGCGGCTGCCACTGGGTCCAATGTAGCAGAAGAATATGCTATAGGACGTCTGTCTAAACCATGTCTCTGGGTTAGGACTGAAAGTGCACAATTTTCTCTCTCGTGACAAAATAATGCGAATTTTCTTTTATATTCAGGGATGCCTAAGGCAGGTGCTGAACACAACGCATTTCTCAATTTTACAAAAGCTCCTATGCTCTCATCATCCCACTCAACTGGGTCCCTTGCCTTCTTTTTCGTCAATTGAATTAATGGCTTTGCTAATAGAGAAAATCCTAGTATCCATTGTCGACAATAACCTACTATTCCCAGGAACATTCTCACTTCTCTTTGTGTTACAGGCAATTGCATTTTCTTGATTATTTTTGCTCTTTCAGATGTTATTCTTCTTTTTCCCCTCTCAATTTGGTGTCCCAGATATTTAACTGCTGTTGTACAAAACTGCAATTTTTCAGGTGAAACTTTATGCCCTTCTTCAGCTAAATGATTTAATAATGCAATGGAGTCAACAACACAGTCCTCTCTGGTGTTAGATGCCACCAGTAAGTCGTCGATATACTGCACTAAAACTGAGCTTCCTGGCATCACTAGTTTCTCTAGACACTTTTTCAATATCTGATTGAAGATGGAAGGACTTTCCGTGTACCCCTGAGGAACATGATTCCATACATAGACTTTGTTCTCGAATTTAAATGAAAAAAGATACTGGCTATCTGGATGCAAGGGTATCGAAAAGAATGCTTGGCATAAATCAATCACAGTAAACCATCCTGCACTCCAAGGAATCTGATATAGAATTACTGCAGGATTTGGCACTATAGGACAACAGGGTTCCACAATCTTGTTTATTTTACGCAGGTCTTGAACAATCCTATATTTTCCACTAGGTTTCTTCAAACCCATGATTGGTGAGTTACAAGGGCTACTCATTACTTCTTTTAATATGTCTTGTTTTACCATTCTGTTAATTTCTTCAATTACTCCTGCCTTTACTTCTGCACTCATTTTGTACTGTCTGGTATTTGGGAAAATCGCACCTTCTTTTACAACAATTTTAACTGGGTCTATTTTGGCCATAAGTCCTACTTCTTTTCCTGTGAAATCCCATACCATGGGGTTTACAGTAGTTTTTAATTCTTCTGGCAACTCGTCTTTTGTTACCAAAGAAAACATATCATCTACTTCTGTACCTTGTTTTGCAATCATAAACTTATATACATGATCTTCATCTGGGGTCTGAACTGCCACACCATCCGGTATGCAGAAAATTGTGCAATTCATTTTGCATAATAAATCTCGGCCCAATAAATTTACTGGACTGGAATCACACACTACAAATTGATGCATTTCTCTAAAGTTTCCTATTTTTACTTCCATTGGTTCGGTAAGAGGTGTTCTAATCTTTCGATTTGCCACCCCCACAACTTGGATAGCTTCTCCAGAGAGAGGAAGGTCTGGGATGTCTGCTGTTCTCACAGTAGACCTGGTAGCACCAGTGTCCAAAAGGAAAGTAATATCATTACCTTTTACATTCCCTTCAACATATGGACCTGACTGATCTACCGGTAAAGATGCGCCAAGTACGCACTCCTTCTCCCCCTCTCCTAGGCACCGTCACTGACTATAGGAACAGAAGTTGTCCTGTAAAAGAAATTGTGATGTTATATAATCATTCTTACCACTTCCTCCTTGATATCCGACGTCTGTACCGTGCTTTGCTCTGCTTACATTACCCTGTATAGGTGCAGGAAGCAACTGACTCTGAGGATTTACACCCTGCTGTGAGTCATTCTGCGTCTGTGGATTTAAATTTTGATTTGGGCCATTATTATTTCGAATTTTTTTACATTCATCCTTCCAATACCCAATTTTCCGCATCCATGACAAGGAAATTTCTTTTTAGCCTCTTCTCTGCTCATTCGTCCTCTCACTTTTCCACCATTCCCAGTGTCACCACTCATTCCAGAATCCTTTCCCTGATTTTCACTCGGATTATCCAAATTAATTCCCTGTTTCTCGGCCATTTTCACCTGTGCCCACATTACTTTCTCCTGCAATTTCTTGTGCCTGTCCTCAATGTCATCTCCACAATATTTCGCATATTTCAAAATTTCATCAATTGGCTTGCTTTGCCAACACAGCATATGCTGCTTAATCATCTGACAAATCTCTGGCTTTAGACCATAAACAAATCGGTAGACAAACTGACTCATGTTTTTATCTCCAATATCCTCAAAGCCACTATACTGCTTGAATACCTGCAATAAACGCTCATAATAGGCGTGTACCGATTCACTGGCTTCTTGTGCAGTTCTATCTATTTTCACCCAATCTGTTTCTTTCGGTGGTATTTTCCCTTTCAGGTAGGTTATTACCTGTTGATATTTTCTCATTACATCATTTGACGGGGCACCTGTCTTTGGATCTCTAGGATACTCTTCACTAGGCCAATCAACTGTTATTTTACAATCTGTCCACAAATCAGCAGGTACCACTATGTCGAACAAACCATCCAAATCCTTCAACAATACCTTGGACACCTTCACAAACCTCTCAACTTGCTTGTACCATTCAATTGGCTTCTCTCTTAATTTTGGAAAATCATTCGTAAATGACAAAATATCCTGTCTGCTCCATGGGACATGAACATATCCCCCTCCTGGAACTTCTCGCATCGGGTACATTTGATCTGCTTTCCCTGTTTCCTTCATTAGATATTCTGATGCTGTTCTACTGGATCGTGCCTCTTCCTTTTTCTTGGCCCATCTAGTTCTCCATTTATCTAGATCTCCCCATTTCTGTAAAACTGTCATTAATTCTTTTATTTGTAATTTTCTTCCGGAGGCATTCATGTTTTCTAAATCTTTGTCTGAAAAATCTGCTCTATAGGGTTTCTGTAGTAATTTTGATCTTTCTATTTCAATTCCCATCTGCAAAGCTAAATCTGATAATTTTTCATGGAATAATTTTGCATTTCTTGTGATACTCCTGCACACGAACAATAGTTCTTCTTCATCGTAAGTATTTAGGCGATCTAACCCTACATTTCCTGCTATTATTTCTTCCAATTCGACCTTTAATTTATAAATGTCCATGATCTTTGGGGGTGTGCTTTGTTTGTCTGCTCCTTGTGCCCACCTTTCTAAGTCTTCTGGTGTTACTACTGTGGCACTTTTTGCTCCCGATGAAGTTATTATGTTTACATCTCTCGAGCAACCAGGTGTAGCTCTTCTGGGGGTACTATTTACAGAATCTCGAATGGGCAAGTCCATTAACTAAATCATAGATTCACAATCACTAAAGTGATCCTCAACCATTACTACTGCTTCAGGTTTAGGAACATTCACAGGAGTAGGCATAACTAAAGGTTTTGGGTAATTTCCTTTGTCACCATATAAGGGAACCACTGGACCAATCGTTACAGGTATGGTTAGTGAATCAGGATGCATACTCAATTGTGTTACTTTCTGTATTAGTTCTGCTCTGTTTTTATCTATTGCTTCCTTTTCTTTGTCGTGAAGTACCCTACTAGCTGGGGAATCATGCAGGACTTGTGGTACCAATGGTGTCCTTAACAGTGGTGCACTTGGGATGCATCCACTTGTCCCTTCCTGATATGGTGGCGGGTTCTTTAATATCTCTTCCATGAACTCATCTTCGGAATCTCCAAATCTAGTCAAGTGTTTTGTCTTTTCGGTGCATTTGCTCCCTAATGGCTCATATGCCATTAATATCGGATACAGACCCTCTGTAAGCATTGCCCTCCTCCACTGTTTCATCTGACCGTCCCTTGACTCATGTTGATTCCTAGGGAAAAATCCTCGATAACCCCTATTACTCCTGGATCGGTCACGCTCAAATGCCTCGGTTTCCCATTCCTCTAAGGCTTTGTATTGAGTTAATCTAGGTCTGGGTTCTAAGTCATTCATCCTCAATCTCAAATTTTGAAGAATTCTCCCATTAAAAGTACCATTCTCGGGAAATGCTAATATTCCATCATTTTTGGTATATTCCATCCAATTCTCTATCCATACACAAGTATGATAACCTCTCTCCATCATCATAAATGAAGCAGGCGTTTTAGCTGGTGGAATGATAATTCCTTCCCTAGTTTTGATTGGTTTATCCTTTTTAAAATAATTCTTAATCTTTTGTAAAAATGACATTTTTCTCTTTTCTCCGTACATCTTGGGTAAATCTCGATGTATATAATTATATTCTGCAAAGCCTAGATATCTCCTATCCGGACGAGTTCCTGTTAAAGTTGGGTCGCGTTTTAACATACAATCTCCTATCCACTAAGATTTCAGCTTCTATGGTAACAACCAATCAAATTTCGTCTAACTTCTGTCTCTGAAACAATCCTAGCGCGGCCTTTTTGTGACGTTTGTCTGTCAACAATCGGCGTTTCTCTGTCCCTCGCTGTTTTCGACCAATCCCAGCGCGGCACCTGTGACGTCAGTACCACTCCTGACTACTGAGCCCTCCTTTAAAAGAGTCTTTCCACGCCTGCTGTTTCAACCAATCCCAGCGCGGCACCTGTGACGTCAGCTCCCTCACCGGCAACTGACCCTCCCTTTACAAATTCGTACGCAAACTTATTTTCTCTACGACTTTTAATTAAATTTCAGTAACAACATAAAACATTCGCTATCGTGCCAGTTTCTCTAAGTTCGAAAAGATAGTTTCTCTCACACGTAGTAAAAACCTTTCTGTTTTACTAAACGCATACTACGAGTAAAACCCTTCCGTTTACTCCTCACTCAAGCTTCAGAAATACCTGTTGCTTTTTCAATGTTACCTTTCTAGGTGATATAACATCAAAATTTACCAGCGTATTCTTCTGCTATTACTCACACGCACAGAGTCCCTAACAAGTACTGATAGCCCTGCTTAACTTTCAGTACTATTTCTGCCTGACAGATAATCTCACTGCAGTATGGTTTCCACTTACCATCCGCTATTCAACTTTTCCCCGCGGAATTCTGGACAACATAAAACAAACTTTGAACACACGGATGTTAGTTCATAAAAATAAAATTACTCATTACCCAATTAACAAAGTCTAACCATCCTCTGATAACCAGAAAACTGATCCAGCGCGATATTAGCAAACAGCATTCCTACACCAAATACTCACTTGGGCCCATACATTCAGACTACGCTAATACTTACGCTGGGGAGTCAGTTGTACTCTTTATCAAAAATCCCTGCTACCAATTACCTTTCTGATTGAAGAGTAATGACTTACCAATGAATCCTTTGCTAATTGGGAAGTTTAAAATGAGTGACATTCATTACGATACATAATCCTGAAATAACCACTGAGTCAGGAAGTTTTAAAATGTTTTATCTAAAGATTTTAGCAGAGTAAATACAGAACCACATGATACTCAGTCGCATATCAAGGATGAAGCATAGAATAATAATTATTGATTAATGACGGTCCCTCAGAAAGAAGAAGATAGAGACAGCAGCACAACTAAAGGTTGCAAGTATATTTACCTAAAGTGCGAGAACCAAACCCCTTGGCCAAGGAGTTGGAAAAGATGGGACCCAGGAAGGATGAAGAGCAAAGACCTCCTTCAGGTTCAGGACAGGACCGGTGACCTCTCTACCAAACGACGCCTGCGCCGTTCCCCTCTCTGATACTCGACTTCTCCTCGACTCTCCGTGCCTTCCTTCTAATGGACTCCGCCGCCCCCTCCTCAGGACCTCTCTGGACCACGGTTCAGTCTGCAATCGATCAGCTTGTCGGTCTGGAGCTTCTGCCTGTCTGCGTCTAGTCTCGAAGAACGCCTGTTCTAACTAATTAACTAATGCTATATCTATTATACCCTTCTACGCCCATGTACCTCCCATTAATGTTGCAAAAATATGGGACCACTATTTCTGATTGGACAGGGACAGGGGGTTGATCATCACACCATATTGATTTGGTTCGATTTCTTAAAGTCTATTGTTTAAAATACCGCCCATCAATTTTATTACATTTGCTTTATTTCCCACCCGTCTCACGACAAATTTTATACATAATTCATATACATTGTTGCATTTCAGCTGGTACATCATGGGTACAGCGATGTTGGCCATCAGGTCATGGCCTTGGACGACGTCCAGGTTGACTTCATCCTTTTCTCTCTGTGCAGCCATGCAGGGCGCATGCGCAGGATCATTGTCACACGAGTTTTCAGTTCACCAACCCCAGGCCCAAAATTTACGAACTAATAAAAGCAAAGAAGAAAATATTAAAATCACAAATAAAATGTTTCACTGAATACCCACTCTTTCTATTCTATTCCCATTTACTTATAAATTCTATTCCGCATTAATAGCGTTAGAGAAACGACAAATTAATTATAACACGAGAGCAAGCTGTAGCATGTGAAAACATCAAGCAGCCATTTTAATGCACACTGCGCAGAAGCAGGAATTTCCCACCAAGCAAAGAAAGACGTCACAACACGTGATATGGTTGAGACATGCGCAGTAAAGTTCCCGCGTTTTAGCGGCCATTTTAGAAAAAGACAAGCGTTATTCGTTAGTTTAAACACAAAGGCAAGCTTCCTTGCTACTTATGTAGTGTATGCAAGAGTTAGTACGAACAATACAAGTTTAATAAATTAATACTGTGAGAAGATTGTATCCGAGCAAGTCTCATTTGTGAGTCCTTGCTCCATCAATAGTAGTCAGAAAGCTATGGGATGAGTCAGAGAGAGAGGCAATGGGACAAAGGTTGAAAGGAGGATTTTTTTAATATAAAGAAAATACTTAAATTAACTTATACATACACATGACACTTGGTAAGGTTGTATTGGCTGGAGAAAGCCTCTCTACATAAATTCCCGTATGCGCATAGAAGTAGCAATATTCTCATGGTCTGATGTGCACAATTATCTTGTGCTGAATTATGCACTTTTTTCACAGCATGTCTTAGAGTTTTAGTAGTAGGCATAAACACTTCAATATATGCACCTATATGTACATAGAAGCACCTGTTATGACATTGTGCATTATACACGATTGATAGCTTCCTAAAAGATGTCCTCTCTCAAAAATGTCCTTGTCACTTTTGTTTGATTTAGAACATTTGTGTATTTTTTCCTCGTTCTATTAAGATCATTTTTTTTCTATTTGGTATGAAACTTTAGAGATCAGTAACATAAACTGAGGTTTAGCAAATTAATATGCATCAACAGTTTCACGTTACTTAAAAAATAAAGAAACTGTCCATTACTTTATTTTTTCTTTTACATTGACAGGAGAAACTCTTATCCACATGACATCCTTTCACTTGAGCAATGCGTTTCATTTATTTCCCCAAGACTAGGGTGACCAGACAACTCCATGCCAAAACAACACAATGTTGTAGTCCTGGGCTTTTCTTATACACCATTATCTTTATCTGTATAAGTTCAATTGGATTAACCGAAGTAAACAAGCGCGATATAAAAAAAGTATTCGCAAAGCCAATAGGTCTTGCATACGCAGTTATGGTTACAATTTAAAATGGAGAAAAATGTTAGGAAACTTCTATGTTTCTTGAGGGATGGGGGAGTATTTTAGCTTACTTGGACTACTCCTCTACGTCTGAAACTCCAGTGCCAATTTTAATTAAAACAATAACCAGAAGTCACAAGCAAGTCAACTGCTTTTTTTGGAAGTTTGGATTCTCTGTGCAAAGACACTCAGGGCGACACATCCTCAGAAATCAATTGAACCCTAGCCATCCCCAGCCATTATAGCCGCATTGGCGAGTGCACATTTCAGCCCAGGGAGCCCAGCTGACATCACAGTAGTGAAGCAAACAGGCACAAAGTGTACAATTGAGTCACTTTTCAGCACAAAACCTATTCAACATTTGAAAGAAGCCTTAAAGTAATGCAAAGTAGAGCAGTACCACAGCTGCTTAAAGTGTGCCAGCCCATGGTGAGAGAGAAACAGATGGCACTGTTCTGTTCGTTCCCTTTGACACAATGCAGCACAGCAGTTTTGGTTGCTAAGCTACTTTGCATCAGATGTCAGTAAATCTGTCCCTTCTTGTGGAAATACTTTGCCAGAAAGTCTCAAAAATATATAACAATTTCTGCATGCGGTTTCATAGAAAAACGATTTAATAGAATACCATTACTAAGAAGCCATTTCATCTAGAAGGTGTAATGGAAATATTCAGGATGAATGGCATTTTCTATTTTACAGAAACCATTTCACAGAAAGTCTTTTTTTCAAAATTGGTTTCTGCATACTCATTTTTAAAAGTGTAAATAAAATGGTTGCAGGTCTTAATTTCAGAACCATTTTTGTCGAAGGTACTAATTTGAATCCTTTAAGTCAGGTGTTATTATTTCGGATTTATATTTTTTACTTTGTCAATCATTTACTTTGAATGCTGGTCCCTTACCACACCTAAACACCATTCATCTCTGCCCTCTAAAAAGGCATCCCCACACTTAAACTACTCCCATCCCTGACCCCTAAACTCCACCCATCCCTGAACCCTTAAAACACTTTTGACTCCTAAACTCTACCCATCTCTTAACCTAAAACCCCCTCACTACCACAAAAGTCCACCCATTCCTGAACCCTAGAAAAACCCTTTCTATGCCTAAACCCTACACATCCCTGATCCCTAAAATGCAGCACCACCTCTAAACTCAACTCATCCTTCAACCCTAAAAAAAACCCTGACCACCCCTGAAAACCACCCATTCATGACCCCTAAAGCCCCTCACCACCCCTGAGCTACTGCATTCGTTAATCCTATAAACGCTTTCTACATATAAACTTTGTCTATCCCTGAGCCCTTAAAAGCTAACACCACCCTAAACTCCACCGATTCCCGAATATTAAATACTCTTCACCACCCCAAAACTCTACCCTTCACTGAACTTTAAAAACACTCATCAGCCCTAAACTCCACCCATATGAAAAATCTAAAACACGCCAACACCCCTACACGCCACCCATCCTTGAACCCAAAAAATACCTCATCACCCCTAAACTCCACTCATCCGTGAACCCTAAAAACCCTCTCCACCCATCCATGAACTCTAAAAATGTAAAAACCCCTAATCTTCACCCAAGGCTGTGATTTTGGATGCTTCTTTGAAATTATCTTTCTTTTAAAATGCTTCCCATACACAACCACACAATTGGAGGCCGGAGCCAGTAGGGCTAGGGCAAAGTTAGTGTGGTTGCTCTCTGGGAACTGTATGTGAGTGCACACTAGCAGGGCAGTGCCTCTGTCGGTTGTGTTTAATCATTCAAAATTACAGGGGACTATTAACAAACTGCATTTTGTAGCACTACAAAATGTAATACAAAATGCTATTCACAAACCTAGGTGCGGAGTTTAAGCCTCTGCCTCTCCTATACTTATAGGCACAGAGATCTCCATTCTGACTGCAGTCTCTGCACATATGTACATTTTATAAGTAAATGTGGGCAGGATACAGAGAAGTGGCTGGATAATGGGTTGTACTTCCGAACAAAGGGTTGGCATAAGGGAGGAGTACGGAGGGGTTTAGAGAGGGTCTGGGAGCGATATCAACCCACCCACAAAAGAGTACGCTCATGGCTATTCACAAACTGCACTTCTATAATTACTACAGCAAAAAATGGACTCAAAACACTAGTCAAACACTCCAGCTCAGAGCTGGAGTATGTCTAGCACCACACATGGCCAACCACTGGTACTGCAATCCTCTCCCATAGAAAATAATAGAGTTAGGGGGTCATTACGATGGCGGACGGAAGCACAACCGCCGTGCTGGCGGATGCAAAAACCACCAGTTACCGCCGGCACGCAGCAGTCCACACGCCCGCCCAATTACGATGCGAAAAGTAGGCCAAACACCGCCGGCAAGCCAGCAACACCGTCCGCCATCAAAGTGCGTCCGTACACGTAGCGGCGCAGCACAATTGACACACACCGTCCGACGAAATCACGTCCCGCCCGGCGTATAAATTACGATGCCGCAAACAAACGGCTCCCACGGCTAAGAGATACCGTACGACAAACCGAAGCGGTAACACGGACGCCGAGCACGGACAACGAAGAAGCGGCTCCCCGAGCATGAATCCAGCACTGCAGGCCCTCCCCATGCTCTTGCTGATGCACCACCAAGGACGCAACGTACCGCGGAGACGCAGGTAGGCACACACACAACAAGTGCACGCAAACAGCGCACACAGTGCAAGGGCGGAAAAAGCGGACAACCCCCACCAGCGCGTGTACACTACACATCCACCATTGCATCCACATATGACACACAGGCCAAATCGTAACATCGCGTAACACATGTGTACACACCACCTGGGACTAGGAACCAACGACCCTGTCACGGCCCCAAAGCGGCGATGACGCCGCCACACATGCGCACAACGCAGAGGCCAACCGCAGCGCCATGCATGCGTCGCACACAGACACAGGGACACAACCAAGCAGCACACACATCAGCCCCACCCCGAACGCACATGACACGTGACAGGCCTGCCACAGACATGTCCCCAACGCCCAATTCACGGACAACACCCAACGCCACACAACCGACGCACACATGTCAGTGAAGTCACGCAACAGCAGGACACACCCCAGTGTAACAAACATGGCGTAGCACACAGCGGCGGCAACACCAACTAGGAGAAGCAGGGCCCCTTCGGGAAGAGGAACGCCAGTACCACACTGAAACACCCATACCACCCTGCACATATGAACAAGACATATAAAACGGAACACCAAAGAGCCCGGGGACCGACAACAGGTGGCCCAAGAATAACATTCACACACAAGGCCCAACGCAGAGCGGAAAGGCAGCCTGCCGCCCACACAAGGGAGAGCAGACAGCACTGAATGACCTTCCATTCCAACTCCGAAACCACAGCCCTACGAAAGAAGCCGGTGAATACAGCCATTGTCCAAGAAAAGACCAACACAGGCATGCCGAGGAGACCGACCACAGGGCAGATAGCGCATATCACAGAAGCACACAACGGACGGGGAAGAAAAAGAATACACTCCCCATGTCGGCCACATGCAAGTTAATTGGAAGGAGTCACACATCACTGACCTTGAACTGTCTGAGAAGCATGTGGGATGAGGGCCCGTGTCCTCCGCACAAGCCAACAGAACACAAGTCCTGTCTCCCTACGACTACACAGAGCTCACAGCAACCTCGGAGCGTGCACATTGCAGACTGCACACACAGCCGGAGCACGCCACCACAACGCACCGCTGCGAAATGGCAATCGCAACACACCTACCCAACTACGCCGGACAGCTCAAGCTGTACAAAACCAACCTGATACATACATTGGGATGCGATCTCCTGTCCCTGCTGAACGTAAGTTACCGACTGACTTACCGCATCACATTGTTCAGCTGCGTCATGCCCGTCTTCTACTGTCGGAGGTGTCCCTACCAGCATCCCGTGGAGATGTGCCTCTCCAACCCGGCATGTCTAAAGGCGGACCTGCTACCACTACTCCTCCCTCTGGACGCACACGACAGGGCCTGCTCTGCCTATGGGGGCATGGCGTATGTGGCCAACATCGCACCCGCACTGAAATGGGACCACTGTGCCTCCACACGACGGATCATCGAGAACAGCTACATCGAATGTCACCCAGCATGCCCCATCATGGTCCTCCAAGGGACAACTTACGAACAACACCTTGACAGCCACCATCCGCTACATTGGCTGGCAAACATGTACACCACCAATGACATGGAAGCCCTGCTGGACGGCATCGCATACCTGACAACCTGTAAATTCGTCGGACCACAACGCAGGTTCCACGATTGACCTATGATGTCCAACCCCGCACCCATGCTTAGCTTCCGCACGGACTGGCCAGTCACCACCACAACAGCCATACCAAACGACCGGCAACTGTTACCACACCATCAACGACATCGCCATGACATCGGATATGACCGGGACATGCACACTGTTCCCCATCACATCCAGGAACACCGCATGCATCGTGGGAGGCAGTGGCATGGGGTCTGTGTATCGCACCCACATGGACGGAACTGCACGAACAACCAGGACACGACATGGATCCAGCGCCCATGGACACACACACCGCTCAGTGGACATGAATAGGTCGCCTGGAGTCTGTGGGTGCTGCACCCTCCCACCCCGCCCCGGGAATCCCATACCAGGACCTTTGCATGGACGACAAGTGCATACAACAACAACACGACCCCAGTGACTGTGACATGTCCAGTAACCACCACATTGCAACAACAAGTGGCACGCCGCTGCATGCACGCAAGCACATGCCCTGATGTCATCTCACATGCACGCGTGCATGAGGAACAACCGCAGCAAACCTGTCACATGGAACTGAGATGGACTGTGCCCATGATGCCAAGCGGTCTGGTAGGCTACATGTATACCGTCTGTGTCAAAGTCCGCAGCTCCGCAGCTATACGTAAATGTACATTAGCACAGCCTTGGCCAAGCAGATGTAACTCTGAAGCCCACATCCCACATGCAACAGCCAATCACATGTAACCCCACACCCTATCCCATTTGCAATCATGCTCAGTATATCCTCAACATGTATTCCGCTGCCAGTAGTGTCCACTATACTGCATCACAGAGGACAGACGACTCAATATAATGTTTGAAACCAAAACTGTCTCCGCTGACTCATTTCACAAGTACGAATGAGAGAGGATGAGAGTATGTGAAGTACACGGCAGTCGTGACATGACCATGTAGTCCACTGGTATTGGATGTCAACGCAAATGAGTAGCACAACTGTGGAAGACACACATGTGTCGTGTGAAGTCGTATGGACGCAGTGCTCAGGTGGGTGGGTGTGACGGGTAGATGCGCACATGCCAAGTTGGAGCACGCCGTGTTGGGAGGGGTCATGAACAGTACACCACCGCTTCCTGGGCATTGTGAGAGGACACCTGTCGGGGGAGTGAACACGTGTGTGCACAGCAGCCGGGCACACGTACAAAGCGGTACCAGGCGCACCTCAGCCCACCCTCTGTGGACAAGCTGGATCCTGTTGTGCGCCCGCCATGCCCCTTGACAAGGCACACACAGCCCCAGTCGACCAGGTGTAACCCCAACATAGTCAATCCGCACAGGCGATACAGGGCACGGGATGGCAGTGGAGCATGGTGTGTGAGAGGTCTCCTCGCGCTCCTCCTGGTCATATCATGCAGGCAATAGAACCTCAACGTCTAGCATGGCACAAGTCAAATGGAAGTGTAGGGGGACGCACCACAGCACGAGCAGCACTGACGTCACGGGAGGTGGCTCGCACCATCCCATCCATTGCCCATTATACCAACCACGCCACATGCCATTGCGACTAAGTGCAAGCGCGTGCGCCACCACCCCCGAGCCCTCCCCAGAGAGGCCAAAGAGTGAATGTGTGGGCCATCAGTCACAGACGGACGCGGCCTGGCCGCAAGGGCAGCCACAGCCACTGGGTGTCGCAGGTGGCGGATCCGGAAGGCGAAGACTGTGATGCATAGTCCATGCAGGCCGGGTCTCCATTTGGGGCACCACGCAGGTGGACGGCGTCCCGCAACACATCATACCCTGAGACAGCCCACTCGTGCAACTGGACCCACACATACACTCCTTGCGCTCTCTGGTGCGAGCTTGGGGCTGCCTGTGCAAGCGCTAGCCTCGCAGGTGCACATGCATATTGGGGGAGCGAGGGGAGGACATGAGGGCTGGGGCGAAGATGACTGTATCACTGTCAGTGAGTACAAGGGATGACCCAGATGTGGAAAGGAAGAGACGTGTCCCGTGTGTACTGCAACTAGCCGCCAATCCAACTACCCCCCCATGTCCGGAATGTAAGCCCGCACCTAGGCCCGCCCATCCGCCACATCGAATATACCACCAGCATGACAACCTTCCCATTCGAAACACTGACTGGGGGTGGCGACCAGTGAACAATCATGTGTAGCCTACCCACGCGTACATGTGGGCCCTCCATGATCCATGTCACCTGCGGCAAAGTCATGACATGCGCAATGAGGGAAGTGAGGAGAGCTGTCCGCCCCACGCACAGAAGGTGCATCAGCTCCACAGACCCAGCAGCGAGTCCAGCAGGGGTCACATGTGCAGGGGCAGCTGTGCCTGGTGTGAAGGCACATGCATATAGACAGCACATCGACCAATGTGTAGTCTGCCCACATCTACAGTCCATCATCATGCGGACATAGGAATTGAACACAGGGCAACACATCTTAGTGGGTGCACCCACCGTGACCAACAATGCGCAATCATCGACGTACCCGCCCTGTGCATGGCCCCCCACCCAACGGAGGCACATCCAGTGCCACCATCCCACACACACAAGCCTTCCACGGAACATGCTGTGTCCAATGGTCAGTACAGAGTCAGCGCCCATCTGGTGGATCCTGAACAGGAGACACATGCACACACATGCCAGCTCCCACTATGTACGTCTGCCACCTGGCACGTGCAATGTAACCTCTCACCTGTGACGTGTGACTGCAAGCACACAGCCGTCTTGGCATGGGGCTGTCAATGTGGACACCTGTCAATGTTTCGGGAGGTGTGATCCGTACAGTGCTGTACATAGGGTGCAGTGCTGACACCTACTACTGTCTCATATCCCCTCGTGCCACAGGTCCCACTTGTTTTGGCCGCTCTGCCTGTGCCCACATCGTTGTCGTCGTGTGCCATACTCATCCAGCCTCGGAAGCAGTTCCATGCTCAGCAGACATTCATGTTGCCGTGGCGTTGCCGCTTGACGAATATGCAGTCAGTCCCCATCAGCACGCCCCGCAAGTCATTGGGGCCTAGATCCCCATGTGCATGCACATGGCAGTGGTTTGTATCACTAGCCATTGCCATTGTTGGGAGACCTGTGTAAGTGTATTGTGGCCGTGCCGTCCCAGCTTGACAGCTGGGCTGTGGCTCATGTGCTTGCTCAGTCATGTCAGTGATGTGTATGCGAAATTGCTATGTGTTGTGTTACTTTGACATGTGTCCACTGCCATTTTCCCTAGGCGGAGACCGAACATTGACCGCCCATACCAATTGCTGGCGGACATGGACGATACAGAGGTCATTAGGAAGTTTCGGCTGGACAGGCCAACCCTGCATCGACTGTGTGCCATGTTGGAACCCCATCTCCGTCCCCGCAGGGTGTATCCGACAGCTGTCACCCCCACGGCTAAGGTGATGGCCGCCATGCATTTCTTCGCCACTGGGTCATTCCAGCACACAGTGGGCAGTGGAGGAGGGATGTCCCAGCCCATGTTCAGCAAGGTGCTGAGGGATGTACTGGCAGCCATGATGCTGTACCGAAACAGGTACATCCGCTTCCCCAGGGCTCGTGAATTGGCGGCAGTGAAGGGTGCATTCTATGCCCTTGGCAGAATCCCACACGTCGTTGGAGCCATTGACTGCACACATGTTGGCCTTGTTCCACCACAGGCCACTGAGCACCTGTACCGCAACAGGAAGCACACGCACTCCCTGAATGTGCAAGTGGTGTGCCTTGCGGACATGGTGATCACCCACGTGTGTGCAAAGTTCCCAGGCTCGGCCCATGACGCACACATAATGCGCAACAGCATCTTGCCACGACTGATGTCCAATCTGCAACAGGATCGTGGCTGTATTGTCGGTGAGTATGTGGAGTGGTGTAGCGTGCTGGTTGTGCGATGCTGTCCCCTGTCCAGTTGGAATAGCAACGGTTCTCTGTGTCCCTCACACCCAGGTGACTCTGCGTACCCGAATGGGGCATGGCTGCTCAGTCCATTGAGGAATCCTCGCACCCCAGCAGACGATCGCTACAATGAGGCACATGGGAGGACCAGACGTGTGGTCGAGCGTACCTTTGGCCTCCTCAAGTCCAGGTTCAGGTGCCTGGACCGCACCGGGGTGCGCTGGCGTACTCCCCACAGAAGGTGTGCCAGATAGTGGTGGCGTGCTGCATGCTGCACAATCTGGCCATTCGGAAGCAGATCCCCTCATCGTGGATGACGGAGATCAACCAGGGCTCCAGCCCGCAGACCAGGACAGCTCGAGTGAGGAGGACAGCGGAGAGGAGGAAGCTGGTAATGTGCGGCAGCAGCTCATCGCCCACTACTTCACTTGACGGTGAGTGTCCATGTACGACGGCTGATGTGGCTGTATCTGTGCAGGTGTGTGTGTGCTGTGTCAGGGTGGCCGTTTGTTCACTGCGTGCTGTGTGTCAACGCTCAATGGCCAGGGTAGTATGCCACTGTTGGTGGCTGTGGCATTGTGCCCTATTGCTCTGTGCGATGTGTGTACATTGCTTGTAGTTGTTGACATGTACTGTGTGATGGGTGTGTGACACACTCATTGAATGTGCTCCTGTTCTGTCTCCCACCCCTAGGTCCCTACAGGCCCTCCGGTTCCATTGCCATGCCACGCATCAGGTGCCTTTCCGCCCAAGGTGGCCGTTGTATTCCGTACAAATAAAACACAGGGCACAAACAGCAGTTTGTGTAAGAGGTGCATTTATTTCAAACTGTGACATGTGATTGTGTGTAAGGTGATGACAAAAGTGGTGCGTGCAGTGACAATGAGCTGTCGGTCATGGCTGCGTGATGCTCAGGGTGTACCCACTGGTTCTATGTCCATGGTCCAACAGACACATGCCATCCAGATGGCTGTGTGGAGTGGGATCGTAGTCCAAGTCAATGCAGTGGGTGGTCAAGGAGGGCTGGCTGGCTGCCTCACTTGCGTCTGGAGCGTGCGAAGTCCTCCCGTGAGATCTGTTTCCACTTCGGACGGCCCCTTCCACGTTTGCGAGGGGGTGCCTGCTTGCGACCTGCTGGTGGTTGAGGTGTGCTCACTGGCTGTGGACGCAGGGGAACTGGACACAGCTGCACGACCCTGCGCCCCGGCAGGTGGTGGCGGTGGTGGAGCTGCTGTCCCTGGCTGTGACCTCACCACCAGCTGGCCCATGAGGTCCACGAGTTGGCCCATACGGGCGTCCATGGACCTCAGCACCCCCAGCACCTCCCGCGTGTCTGAAGCAGACCTGGCCCATTGTCCTTGGGCCTCTTCATAGGCCCCAAGGACTCTGGCCATTTGAGGCAGGGCATGGCTCCCAGGGAGACTTGCGTTTCCCTGACCCTGCTCCTCCTACCGGTACTGCTGCCACCGGCCTGCCCACTAGCCACATTGCTCACCACGGTCCTCGCTGTGGCTCCCAGGGTGGATCCAGTCGGCCGGGCCACCACCTGCGCTGGGGCTGGTGCCAGCGAAGACGTGGTGGTGGCGGCGGCGGTGGTGGTCTGTGCGGCGATGGTGGCGGTTGCGGCAGTGGTAGTGGCCGCAATGACCGTGGGTGTGGCCGCAATGACCGTGGGTGTGGCCGCAATGTCCGTGGGTGTGGCCGCAACGACAGTGGCAGCAGGGGGCTGGGAATGTTCAGCAGCCCTGGATGATGGGTTGGTGGGTATGAGGGGTCCTGGGGAGCGGCTGGGCACTGCCACACCAGATGGGCCTGCTTGGTGGTCCGTGTCCGAAGAGGAGGACAGATCCTCCACATCCGTGTGTCCTCGTTGGGGGCTTGTAGGCTGGCTGTGCTGGCTGCTGTCTCCATCCCCAGCATCCAGCAGTTCGTCACCTGTGGAGAGAATGAGATTTGTTATTGTGTTGCACCTGGCGAAGTATGTATTTGTCGTCTGACATTAACAGTTCGTTCAATCTCGTACATGGGTTTCCCATAGGCGTGTGTGTGGCTGTACCATTTGTAGTTGTGTGTGCTTGGCAATGGGACTGTGTGCTGTGCACATGTGGCATGGGACGGATTGGCCATGCCGATGGGTGTGTTGCTGTGCCCCTACTTATTGTGACTCTGGTGTATGCGGGCTCCTGGCCCATCCTGGGTCTGGTTTGTACTTTGCTTTTGGTGTTCAAATGGGACGCTTAGGAACGCATATGGCAACATGGGGGCCATGCCCCAGATTCGCATTTGGGATGGAATATGCTTTTGGGGTTCAAATGGAACGCTTAGGAACGCATATGGCAACATGGGGGCCATGCCCCAGATTCGCATTTGGGAGGGAATATGCTTTTGGGGTACATGCTGTGAGCCATGGGTGCCGAACGTGACATGTGTTGTGGCAGCATGACAGTGCATGGTCTGAGGTGTGTGCATGCCTGACATGGCCTGCATATTTGCTGTCTGTTGTGATTACTGGACATGGCATTGGACGCATCGTTATGAGTGAGTGTTGGTTGTGTGCCAGCCAACGTATTGCAGTTGTCCCATCTCCTTGGTGTGCGTGCTGCCCTGTGCATCACTGCAGTGCTCGGGGGGGGGGTGTGGCCCATGTTGTGTGTTGTTGCTCACAGTGTGGCGTGCGCTTCATTGACTTCTGGCACATGGTTGGTCATGGGCATGTATCTTAGCGTGACTGCTGTATGTGTGGCAGCTGTGCGGATGACATGCCTTTCATGAGACTGGGGCTGACGGATGGGATGGATGGTATGTTGTATGTGCATGGTGTGTCTGTGTGTTTGATGGGTTCAGTGGTGTTCGTGTGCATTTATGTTGTTCCGCTCTGTTGCGTCTAGTGTTGTTTGTCTTACATAGGCGTAGTTGTGGGGTGTGTGGTTGACAGGCAGTAGGGGCTACATGGACAGGACTTCAATGGTGTTTCGGTTGTGTGTGATGAGTTGCACAGTGGCTGCCGTGTGGTACTATATTCAGTGTGGCTTGTGCATGCAGACGTGGCTCCTTGGGTGTTGCTGTGTCTGTGATGGGTCATGTGAGGTGTGAGTCTGTGGTTCATGTCCGTGTGCACATTGTTCACTTGTTCGTGACGGTGGGCGGTGCTGCGTGTTCGTCTGCTACGTGACATGTCCCATGTGTTGGTCGTGTTACGGTCCTCATGCCTCCAGTAATCCAGCCCTGTCCAGTTTCCCACCTGCAGGTTGTTCGGGCGTGCACTGTACTGGATGCCACATGGTTCTAAGCGGGGGTGCTCCATGTTGCAGGTCTGTGGGGGTGGGGGGTGTTGTGGGTCGTGGTGGTGGCTGGACACCCACTGACACCGATTGTTGTGGACCGTGATGTCTACCTTTCGGCTGTCGGTGTGCACTGCGGTGGCTGACACGTGGCTGTGGGGTGTGGGGGATGCTCCTCCTTGCTGTGCTGTGGGACTAGGGGCCTGGTGTGTGTTGTACTTGGGCTGTCCACCCTCCCACCCACTGCACTTTGTGTTCCTGCCACTTACCTGTTACTTGTCGGTTAGTGCAGCTATGGCGGACACATGGGTGTGGTGGGTGCTCGTTGTGGCGCTTCTGGCATACTTGGGGACCTGTTGGTGGTTACGTGGCTGGCTGAGTGTACACATGTCCCCACGTATCTTACAGTTGTTCGGTTTGGGCTGTGTGTGGTGGTGTCTGTTGCATGTGTGTGTGATGTGTTGTGTATTGTGTGCTAGACATGGGGGTGTTTGTCCCTGGGAGCTGTGGCATGGTGGTAGTGCATGTGAGTACATAGCGGTGTGCTGGTATACATTAGTTTGTACTTACCAGCCTCCGCTCCCCTGCTAATCCGGCGAGGATCTCCGGATGTATAATGACTCGCACCTTCTCCTCCCACGCTTTGAAGGTCTTGAAGAGCGCGGGATTCCCTCCGCCAGTGACGGCTGCCAGCTCTCTGTTCTTGCTCTCCTTCTTCTTGACCAGGCTCTTGACGTCATTCCACCGTTTGTTGATTTCAACTCTGTTCCTGGGCAGGGTCCCGACTGCATTGACCTGGTCTACGATCCGGTTCCACATTCTGTTTCTGGTGGCTAGTGGTGTGTGCTGGACCAGGTTCCCATAGATTTGTGGGTGCACCTTGATGATCTCGTCGACCATGACCGTCAGCTCAATAGCGTGAACTTGGGCATTCTTTGTGGTGCCATGGTGTTTGTGGTGCTGGTGCGGTGTGTGTTGTGTAATGTGCAGGGGGTTTGTGGTGCCGGTGTTTGGTGGTGGTGGTGGTGGTGGTGGTTGTGATGTGTGCGTTTCTGTGGTGTGCTGCTGTCCTTGCTGTGTCACTGTGTCCTCTCCTCTCCTCTCTAGTTTGCAATGTTGCAAGGGGTTGTGGTCTGTGGGAGTGCTGCTTTTGTACTTACCTATGTGGGTGTGTCCTCATGGTCTGTTGTTTTCAGGTGTGTTGTGTCTGGTGTTCTGGCCTTTGTAGTTTTTGTTTGTCCAGGGGGTGTTTTCGGGATGTGTACTGTGCTTGTGTATTTGTGCGTGCCTTGCTGTGTGGACTTGTTGGCCATGTTGTGTGCGATTGGTTTTGTCAGCGGATGGTTTCTGTGCAGGGACGTAGGCGCCATGGCTTCTGCCGTGTCGATTCTCATCGGCGTTGTTTGCGCTGGCGGGCGGTATATTTGTAGTTTTCCCGCGCTCATGGCGGTGCGATCGTAATCTCACGTGCGGTGTGTCGGCCGTGAGGGCGGGCGGTTTTGTGTTGTCGTGCGTGTTTCCGTCCGTGGCGGGCGGTTTGACTCCGACTCGGACGATGGCGGGCGGTATCTTGTGTGATTTTTCCGCCGATGGCGGTTTTCGGTTTGTGTAATCGTAATGGCGTGGTCGGTGTTCAGACGGTGTGTGCGGGCGGATTTTTGCCGCTTCCATGCCTGCGGATTTTTTTACGCCGGGTATCGTAATGGGCCCCTTAGAGACTTAAAATAAAACCCCATTGGAAATAAGGTTAAACTAAAATATATGATTTAAAATAGTTAAAAAAAGAAATCAATATGATTCAATGTTAAAAATAATTTATAAAATTAGTACATATTTTAATTCTAAAATATTTTACTAAGGTTTTTTATTCAAGCTTAATATTGAAATATATTTTATTAAAATATGATTAACTTACTTTTAATAAATTGATATTTAATACTTATTAATGAATAATACATTTTTCTTTACTTTAGGTGGGAATGTAATTTTCAGTCTAAACTTCAGAGAAATAAATTACGTTCATTATATTTCCGTTAATTAAATATTTAATTTAAAATTAAGTTAATAGGGCTGCAACTTTTGAAATTAAATTTATTATTTAGATATAGATATATATATATATATATTATCTACTGGCGGTCGCCAGTAGATAGTTATAGTTAGAACCTATTTTCCATAGGAAATCCGCGACATTCTATTTGAAATAACTCTCTTGCCGGTTGACGTATCTTCGCAAAAGTTTCAAACTTTGTGGGGCGTTCCGGTCCGCTCCTACCCTGAAAGTCTCGGGGTGATTCGTCAAGCGGGGCCGAGAAAAAGGAGGGTCCCAAAACGCGTTTTCCCCATTCATTTTTCCATAGGAAACTTTAGACACGGCTACAGCCCGAACTGCTGAACGGAATTACACCAAATTTGGCAAAGAGGTAGTTCTTGGTTCAGAAAGAACCCTTTTTGTTAAATGGTGTAAATCCGTTCAGTAGTTGCTGAGAAAATCAAAAGTAAAAGTACATATATATCTATGGCCGCGTCGGATTCGCGCACCCTCCCGATCACGAGCTGCATGCTAATTGGCTGTCAACACTCCAAATCAGGAAGTGTTGGCAGCCATTTTGTCCCTCGGTAGAACCGAGGGACAGAAACAAGTGCGCAAAACGCACAAAGGGGGCAGGGTAGAAACACCCTGACCCCCTAGGTCTGCTCAGGGGGTCCCACAAGGACCCCTGGGCAAAATTTTTTTATTTTTTTAAAAATCGGCAGGATGCGCTCAGGGAGCGCGGATCCTGCCGGAAAAATCGAAGCGCGGTCTCCCGCGCTCGATGTTAATTGGCCCCGGGTGGCCCAAGACCCGGGGGCATGGTGGGGGGTTTTAATTTATGTAGGGGGCCTCTAAGGCCCCCAAGTCCTGAGGACCGCCACCCCCGGGGCTTTATTTAAAAATGATGGCGGGAGGGCTCTGAGCCGTCCCGCAGCCCCGGGACCGCCACCTCCCGGGGCTTTTTTTTTTTTTTTTAAACCTGTGTGGGGGCTCCAGCCCCCACATGCCCCGGGACCGCCACCTCCCGGGGCACTAAACATTTAAATATGGGGGTCCGTTACGGATCTCCAAGCCCGGGGACCACCACCTCCCCGGGGCTGTGCACTGAATGGGAGGGGGGCCGCGCGGCCCCCTCCTGGAGCCCTTGATGGCCCTGGGGACCACCACCCCCAGGGCCGGCTCCTGCAGTGTCCCGGGTGCCTACCCCGGGACACTGCTGTTTGCTATGACAGGACGGGAGCCTCGCGGCTCCCGTCCTGTCATAGCAAACTTGGTTTGCATTTTGAAAGAGAGGCAGGAAACCTGCCTCTCTTTCAAAATGCAAACCACTGCTTTCCACATGGGGAGCAGCATGTTAGCTGCTCCCCATGTGGAAAAGCAATGCCGGCTTCCGCAGGAGGCGGGAGCCGGCTGGGACTGTGGGGGATTGGGGACCCCCACAGTCTCCAACGTGAGGCTAGGCCCCGGGGGATGGGGTCACCGGGGCCATAAGTGGCCCGGGAGGGGCCACGCAGCCCCCTCCCCAAAGTTCAAATTTAAAAATAAATAAATAAGGGAAAGGCCGGCCCCGGGGATGGAGTCCCCGGGCCTTAAATGGCCTGAGGAGGGGGGCCACGCAGCCCCCTCCAAAAGAAAAAAATATAAAATCGAGGCCATGCCCCGGGGATGGGGTCCCCGGGGCCAATACAGGCCCAGGGAAGGGGGCCACGCGGCCTCCTTTCCGTTTTTTTTTAATTAAAAAAAAAAAATGCTCCGGCCCGGGGGATGGGGTCCCCGGGGCCAAGAGTGGGCAAGGGAAGGGGGCCACGCAGCCCCCTCCCATTAAAAAAAAAAAAAAAAAAACAAACGACCGGCATCGTGCCGGAGGCCCGGCCCCCTCCCTGCAGTACTCTGCAAACGCGCCCCCTGGCGCGTTTGCAGAGGAGGACAATTCCCTTGAATACTGGGGGTCCCTGGGTGCCAACTAGCCCACCAGGAACCTCCAGTATGCACCAGGGGCTGCCTTGCAGAGACGTGTACATAGGCCACGCCCCTTTTACACCTCTCTGCAACGCAGCTCTGTGGCGCTTTTGGAGGTATATGGTGGGCTAGTTGGACTCCAGGGACCCTCAGGATTCAAGGGGACTTAATCCCCCAACTTAAAACGCGCCACAGGGCGCGTTTGACAGTGGTGAAGGGAGGGCGGGGCTTCATGTGACATGTGTGCAAACAGGCCCCGTGGCGCGTTTTAAGATGGGGATTAAATCCCTTCAATCCTGAGGGTCCCTGAGGCCAACTAGCCCAACAGGTACATCCAGAAAGCGCCACAGAGCTGCGTTGCAGAGACGTGTAAAAGGGGTGTGGCCTCTCTACACGTCTCTGCAACGCAGCCCCTGGCGATACTGGAGGTTCATGGTGGGCTAGTTGGCCCCTAGGGAACCTCATGATTCAAGGGGACTTAATCCCCCAACTTAAAACGCGCCACGGGCGCGTTTGCACAGATGTCACCTCAGGCCCCGCCCCTCCCTTCACCATTGTGCAAGTATTCCTCTAAAATCTGCCTTACTACGAATTCCGATTTACTCACCTGTTATCAGGAGAGACCTCAGTGCTGCATCTTTCAGCCCAGTACTGGTCCTGAAAAGTAATTTTAACCGTACTTACCGGTAACTTGAATTTCCTTCATAGGCTAACATTGACTGGTTTCACTTGGAAATTCTTCTAAGTGTGGAGTTTTGGAACTTTAAAATATTCCTCTAAAATCAGCCGAAATACGAATTCCGATTTACTCACCTGTTATCAGGAGAGATCTCAGTGCTGTATCTTTCAGCCCAGTACTGATCCTCAAAAGTAATTTTAACCGTACTTTACCAGTAACTTGAATTTCCTTCCATAGGATATCATTGCCTGCTTTTTGCTGAAAAAGTTTCTAAGTGTTGATTTTTGAAACATACAAATATTCCTCTAAAATCAGCCGAAATACGAATTCGATTTACTCACCTGTTATAAGGAGAGACCTCAGTGCTGTATCTTTCAGCCCAGTACTGGTCCTGAAAAGTAATTTTAACCGTACTTACCAGTAACTTGAATTTCCTTCCATAGGCTAACATTGACTGGTTTCACTTGGAAATTCTTCTGTGTGGAGTTTTGGAACTTTAAAATATTCCTCTAAAATCAGCCGAAATACGAATTCCGATTTACTCACCTGTTATCAGGAGAGACCTCAGTGCTGCATCTTTCAGCCCAGTACTGATCCTCAAAAGTAATTTTAACCGTACTTACCAGTAACTTGAATTTCCTTCCATAGGATATCATTGCCTGCTTTTTGCTGAAAAAGTTTCTAAGTGTTGATTTTTGAAACATACAAATATTCCTCTAAAATCAGCCGAAATCCGAATTCTGATTTACTTACCTGTTATCAGGAGAGACCTCAGTGCTGCATCTTTCAGCCCAGTACTGGTCCTGAAAAGTAATTTTAACCGTACTTACCGGTAACTTGAATTTCCTTCATAGGCTAACATTGACTGGTTTCACTTGGAAATTCTTTAGTGTGGAGTTTTGGAACTTTATAATATTCCTCTAAAATCAACCAAAGTACGAATTCCAATTTACTCGCCTGTTATCAGGAGAGAACCCAGTGCTGCATCTTTTAGCCCAGCACTGACCCTGAAAAGTAATTTTAACCGTACTTACCAGTAACTTATATTTTCTTCCATAGGAATCCATTGTCTGGTTTTCAGCAGAAAAGTTTCAAAGTGTCGATTTTCACAAACTACAAATATTCCTTAAAAATCGCCTGTATGACTTAAACGCATTCTTTCAACTGTTTACAGGAGATGCACCAGTGCTGGATCCAGGATCCAACACTGAGTAAGAAAAAGTAACGATAACAGTTTTTACCTGCTAAGTGAATTTCCTTCCATAGGATAACATTGGTGATTCTATGAGAAAAAGTTTCTAAGTGTCAACTTTTAAAATACAATAATATTCCTTAAAAATCATGACTGTAACCAAAACGCTTTTACTCAACTGTTTACAGGAGATGTACCAGGACTGAATCTAGGATCCAGTCCTGTGGTTAGAAAAGTAATCCATAAAGTAACTAATTGCATTTAACTAGAAATTCACATTGAGCTGAATGTTGCATTGTGTTTGAAAATGTGTTGCCCATTGCAACAACTGTAACTACTGTACTTAAAAGTCTATTGCCTATGTGCAAAGTATTTAAACTAAAGTAATTCATTCTGAGAAAGTATTTTTTGTAATGTAATGTATAATGTAATTACAATGTAATTTAAAAAATAAAATATGTAAAAAAAATTGTTTCTAAAAATGTAGTAAATCAGTATGAAAAACATTAATATAACAATTAATACATTTAAAAATTGTCATTTACAAAACCTTTGAAATTCACTGAAAAAACCGTAGGTTTCAGACATGTTATAGTTAGGAATTAGCATTTAAAAAACCTTTGAAATTCACTGAAAAAACCATAGGTTTCAGATATGTTATAGTTAGAAATTAGCATTTAAAAAACCTTTGAAATTCACTGAAAAAACCATAGGTTTTAGGGACAGTTATAGTTAGTTGGACATTTTACTCGTACAAAACCCGTGAGATTCCCCGTTATAGTTAGTTCAGCTAACTATAACTCGCGCCTCGCAATGCACTGCTGATGACGTCACATATTACATCACTCATGACATGGTCAGTGACATCACTGATGACATCACTGATGACATCTCAAATTAAATTCCCACCTAAAGTAAAGAAAAATGTATTATTCATTATTAAGTATATATATATATATATATATATACACGTTTCCTGCTGTTCGCCCGTACCGCCACTCACTTGTAGACGGGTGCTGCTACTTCATGGAGGAAAAGCCGCGTACAACTTGACAAACAAAACCGCGCGATCACAAAGTAGGCTGTGCACTCAGGAGTCCTGAGTGCGCTACCTACTTTGCGATCGCAAGGTTTTGTTTGTCAAAAACAATTATAAATATATGCTGCATCCTTCATTTCCTGATCGAATCGGGATTTATTCTGCATATTTAGACGCCAGATGCCGCCGTCGCTGGCACCGACACCGTTTGGCTAGTAGAATGGCTAACCAAGCAGCAATTAGAATTAAATAAATATATATATATATATATATATATTTTTATCCAACAATTGCCCAAGGCTTCAAGGACGCACTCACAGCCATCATGCCTTCACAGCAAATTTATTCGAAAAAACCAGCAACAGCATTCCAGGTAAGTATCCTTTGATTAAAGCCCAACGCGTTTCAAGGCACCGGCCTCTTCCTCATGGGCGAGCTGTATGGATGTGGCGTCGAATTTCCAAAGTGTCTATTGCATGCTGCTTTATATAACTATACCTCAGTGGGCCACGCTTCATTGCGCTAAATTTTGCAAAGCATGCTGGGTCTTGTAGTCCCATTGGAATCCTTGTTGCCCCAGTGGGCTCCACGTCACATCCTTTCAATAACCAGCTATTAGCATTTCATTTCGACCTTTAGTGGGCCCCAGGATGTCGCGCTGATCTGTGTATTTCAGATGGCTGCACTGACCGCGGTTCGGCAAGGTTCCATTACCGCGCAGCTTTTCACTCGGAAACGTTGCAGCCCTTCACGGCAAGGGCCGCCGTGTAAAGTTAATTTTATCCAACAATTGCCCAAGGCTTCAAGGACGCACTCACAGCCATCATGCCTTCACAGCAAATTTATTCGAAAAAACCAGCAACAGCATTCCAGGTAAGTATCCTTTGATTAAAGCCCAACGCGTTTCAAGGCACCGGCCTCTTCCTCATGGGCGAGCTGTATGGATGTGGCGTCGAATTTCCAAAGTGTCTATTGCATGCTGCTTTATATAACTATACCTCAGTGGGCCACGCTTCATTGCGCTAAATTTTGCAAAGCATGCTGGGTCTTGTAGTCCCATTGGAATCCTTGTTGCCCCCAGTGGGCTCCACGCCACATCCTTTCAATAACCAGCTATTAGCATTTCATTTCGACCTTTAGTCAGTGCAGCCATCTGAAATACACAGATCAGCGCGACATCCTGGGGCCCACTAAAGGTCGAAATGAAATGCTAATAGCTGGTTATTGAAAGGATGTAGCGTGAGCCCACTGGAGGCAACAAGGATTCCAATGGGACTACAAGACCCAGCATGCTTTGCAAAATTTAGCGCAATGAGCGTGGCCCACTGAGGTATAGTTATATAAAGCAGCATGCAATAGACACTTTGGAAATTCGACGCCACATCCATACAGCTCGCCCATGAGGAAGAGGCCGGTGCCTTGGAACGCGTTGGGCTTTAATCAAAGGATACTTACCTGGAATGCTGTTGCTGGTTTTCGAATAAATTTGCTGTGAAGGCATGATGGCTGTGAGTGCGTCCTGAAGCCTTGGGCAATTGTTGGATAAAATTAACTTTACACGGCGGCCCTTGCCGTGAAGGGCTGCACCGTTTCCGAGTGAAAAGCTGCGTGGCAATGGAACCTTGCCGAACCGCGGTCAGTGCAGCCATCTGAAATACACAGATCAGCGCGACATCCTGGGGCCCACTAAAGGTCGAAATGAAATGCTAATAGCTGGTTATTGAAAGGATGTGGCGTGGAGCCCACTGGGGGCAACAAGGATTCCAATGGGACTACAAGACCCAGCATGCTTTGCAAAATTTAGCGCAATGAAGCGTGGCCCACTGAGGTATAGTTATATAAAGCAGCATGCAATAGACACTTTGGAAATTCGACGCCACATCCATACAGCTCGCCCATGAGGAAGAGGCCGGTGCCTTGAAACGTTGAGCTTTAATCAAAGGATACTTACCTGGAATGCTGTTGCTGGTTTTTTCGAATAAATTTGCTGTGAAGGCATGATGGCTGTGAGTGCGTCCTTGAAGCCTTGGGCAATTGTTGGATAAAATTAACTTTACACGGCGGCCCTTGCCGTGAAGGGCTGCACCGTTTCCGAGTGAAAAGCTGCGCGGTAATGGAACCTTGCCGAACCGCGGTCAGTGCAGCCATCTGAAATACACAGATCAGCGCGACATCCTGGGGCCCACTAAAGGTCGAAATGAAATGCTAATAGCTGGTTATTGAAAGGATGTGGCGTGGAGCCCACTGGGGGCAACAAGGATTCCAATGGGACTACAAGACCCAGCATGCTTTGCAAAATTTAGCGCAATGAAGCGTGGCCCACTGAGGTATAGTTATATAAAGCAGCATGCAATAGACACTTTGGAAATTCGACGCCACATCCATACAGCTCGCCCATGAGGAAGAGGCCGGTGCCTTGAAACGCGTTGGGCTTTAATCAAAGGATACTTACCTGGAATGCTGTTGCTGGTTTTTTCGAATAAATTTGCTGTGAAGGCATGATGGCTGTGAGTGCGTCCTTGAAGCCTTGGGCAATTGTTGGATAAATATATATATATATATATATATATATATATATATATATATATATATATATATATATATATATATATATATATTCCAAAGAAGTCGAATCACAAATGCTCTCAGGAACCACAGACTCACGGAAAATCCAAGGGTGTTTAATCAAACAACGCGTTTTATATATATAAACAACAGGTTGCCCACCATGGAGATGCCACACAACGGGAGCTTTGATAAGCCTTTAATCAGGGAACAGCAGTGTAGCAGAGAAACAAAGTCCCCCTCAATCGTGAAAGCCCAACGCGTTTCGAGCACTCCCTGTGCTCTTGTTCACGGGCTGCGAGTTAATGAGCAGAGCGGCAATCTCAGAGGGCCATATGCATGATACAAAGTCCCGCCCATGTGGGCGTATGCACACTGGCATTATGGATCTTGTGGTTCCTCTGAAAGTGAAATCCCAAGTGGGTGCCGTTAAGCGTAAAGTGACTCGAAGTATTCCCCCAGTGGGTTGAGTGGGGGCCAAGTCTCACGCCATACTGCTTAGTGTCAGTTCCAAGACACAGCACTTCCGTTCCGCTGTATTTGGAGGTTTCCAAACACTGGTTCCATACAGATGACGGCAGGGCATCTCCGCGACCTGGGCCAGGCCGCCATAACATCCAAACAACAGGTTGCCCACCATGGAGATGCCACACAACGGGAGCTTTGATAAGCCTTTAATCAGGGAACAGCAGTGTAGCAGAGAAACAAAGTCCCCCTCAATCGTGAAAGCCCAACGCGTTTCGAGCACTCCCTGTGCTCTTGCTCACGGGCTGCGAGTTAATGAGCAGAGCGGCAATCTCAGAGGGCCATATGCATGATACAAAGTCCCGCCCATGTGGGCTTTCTCACAAAGGGCAACCTTGGATTGTGGATTTATAGCGGCTTGGCTCAAGTCGCGAGAAAGCCCCGCTGCATCTAAGCAGTCCTGCCATGCTGTGATTTACTGGCACGCTTAAGGGACGACTAACGCTCGCCAGCGAGAGGTCTGGTTAAAGCAGCAGGTACCAAACTTCTTAAAGACATTGACTCACTTGAGAAGTTATTTCCACAGTTTTACAGCGGCAGCACCCACTGGGGTTTCACTTTTGGCTCGGACTGCAAATACCATGGTGCTATGCGGCACACGCCCAGGGCGGGACTCCTTTCAAATATATGCAGGTGTTCTGAACCAGGTTGATCGTTGTCTTACCTGTTTGGGGCTTTAGAAGAAGGATAAACTCCGAAACGCGTCAGCCCACGAAGCTTTCACTATGTTTTTAATGGGAACAGTAACCTGCTGCTGACCTTGCTGTATGGGATATGTTTTCGTGAGGGCTTTCTCACAAAGGGCAACCTTGGATTGTGGATTTATAGCGGCTTGGCTCAGACTCGCGAGAAAGCCCCGCTGCATCAAAGCGGTCCTGCCATGCTGTGATTTACTGGCACGCTTAAGGGACGACTAACGCTCGCCAGCGAGAGGTCTGGTTAAAGCAGCAGGTACCAAACTTCTTAAAGACATTGACTCACTTGAGAAGTTATTTCCACAGTTTTACAGCGGCAGCACCCACTGGGGTTTCACTTTTGGCTCGGACTGCAAATACCATGGTGCTATGCGGCACACTCCCATGTGGGCGGGAGAGCTCGCTGTGAAGGGCGGGACTCCTTTCAAATATATGCAGGTGTTCTGAACCAGGTTGATCGTTGTCTTACCTGTTTGGGGCTTTAGAAGAAGGATAAACTCCGAACCGCGTCAGCCCACGAAGCTTTCACTATGTTTTTAATGGGAACAGTAACCTGCTGCTGACCTCGCTGTATGGGATATGTTTTCGTGAGGGCTTTCTCACAAAGGGCAACCTTGGATTGTGGATTTATAGCGGCTTGGCTCAAGTCGCGATAAAGCCCCGCTGCATCAAAGCGGTCCTGCCATGCTGTGATTTACTGGCACGCTTAAGGGACGACTAACGCTCGCCAGCGAGAGGTCTGGTTAAAGCAGCAGGTACCAAACTTCTTAAAGACATTGACTCACTTGAGAAGTTATTTCCACAGTTTTACAGCGGCAGCACCCACTGGGGTTTCACTTTTGGCTCGAACTGCAAATACCATGGTGCTATGCGGCACACGCCCATGTGGGCGGGAGAGCTCGCTGTGAAGGGCGGGACTCCTTTCAAATATATGCAGGTGTTCTGAACCAGGTTGATCGTTGTCTTACCTGTTTGGGGCTTTAGAAGAAGGATAAACTCCGAAACGCGTCAGCCCACGAAGCTTTCACTATGTTTTTAATGGGAACAGTAACCTGCTGCTGACCTCGCTGTATGGGATATGTTTTCGTGAGGGCTTTCTCACAAAGGGCAACCTTGGATTGTGGATTTATAGCGGCTTGGCTCAAGTCGCGGAAAGCCCCGCTGCATCAAAGCGGTCCTGCCATGCTGTGATTTACTGGCACGCTAAGGGACGACTAACGCTCGCCAGCAAGAGGTCTGGTTAAAGCAGCAGGTACCAAACTTCTTAAAGACATTTACTCACTTGAGAAGTTATTTCCACAGTTTTACAGCTGCAGCACCCACTGGGGTTTCACTTTTGGCTCGGACTGCAAATACCATGGTGCTATGCGGCACACGCCCATGTGGGCGGGAGAGCTCGCTGTGAAGGGCGGGACTCCTTTCAAATATATGCAGGTGTTCTGAACCAGGTTGATCGTTGTCTTACCTGTTTGGGGCTTTAGAAGAAGGATAAACTCCGAAACGCGTCAGCCCACGAAGCTTTCACTATGTTTTTAATGGGAACAGTAACCTGCTGCTGACCTCGCTGTATGGGATATGTTTTCGTGAGGGCTTTCTCACAAAGGGCAACCTTGGATTGTGGATTTATAGCGGCTTGGCTCAAGTCGCGAGAAAGCCCCGCTGCATCAAAGCGGTCCTGCCATGCTGTGATTTACTGGCACGCTTAAGGGACGACTAACGCTCGCCAGCAAGAGGTCTGGTTAAAGCAGCAGGTACCAAACTTCTTAAAGACATTTACTCACTTGAGAAGTTATTTCCACAGTTTTACAGCTGCAGCACCCACTGGGGTTTCACTTTTGGCTCGGACTGCAAATACCATGGTGCTATGCGGCACACGCCCATGTGGGCTGGAGAGCTCGCTGTGAAGGGCGGGACTCCTTTCAAATATATGCAGGTGTTCTGAACCAGGTTGATCGTTGTCTTACCTGTTTGGGGCTTTAGAAGAAGGATAAACTCCGAAACGCGTCAGCCCACGAAGCTTTCACTATGTTTTTAATGGGAACAGTAACCTGCTGCTGACCTTGCTGTATGGGATATGTTTTCGTGAGGGCTTTCTCACAAAGGGCAACCTTGGATTGTGGATTTATAGCGGCTTGGCTCAAGTCGCGAGAAAGCCCCGCTGCATCAAAGCGGTCCTGCCATGCTGTGATTTACTGGCACGCTTAAGGGACGACTAACGCTCGCCAGCGAGAGGTCTGGTTAAAGCAGCAGGTACCAAACTTCTTAAAGACATTGACTCACTTGAGAAGTTATTTCCACAGTTTTACAGCGGCAGCACCCACTGGGGTTTCACTTTTGGCTCGGACTGCAAATACCATGGTGCTATGCGGCACACGCCCATGTGGGCGGGAGAGCTCGCTGTGAAGGGCGGGACTCCTTTCAAATATATGCAGGTGTTCTGAACCAGGTTGATCGTTGTCTTACCTGTTTGGGGCTTTAGAAGAAGGATAAACTCCGAAACGCGTCAGCCCACAAAGCTTTCACTATGTTTTTAATGGGAACAGTAACCTGCTGCTGACCTCGCTGTATGGGATATGTTTTCGTGAGGGCTTTCTCACAAAGGGCAACCTTGGATTGTGGATATATATATATATATATATATTTTATATATATATATATATATATATATATATATATATATATATATATATATATATATATATATATATATATATATATATATATATATCCAACTCACAATGTCCGGTAGTACGGGGCTCACCCATGCGGCGGTCCTGAACGGATCCCGGAAATCCTCGTAATGCATCAACTTATTCTTTCATGAAAGAAAACAAGTTCAGGACACTCCAAAGTGCTGGATGGTATTTATTGCAGAACAGGTAGCCTCTTACCGACGCGTTTCGCCTTTACGGCTTTGTCACGGTAAAGCAAGTCATGTTACACTTCCGTATTCATACAGTGATTATTAGACATAGAAAGTGGATTTGCATACTACTAGCCGGGAATTAATGGGCGGAATCTTAGAATGGTTAGATACATTTTCTAAGGCTCATTATGATATCTAATACATCATTTTAAAGTGCAAATGCCTATATTTGATCGCTATTCACATTTACATGTATAAAATGCAGTTTAAAAATAGACAATTCATATATTATACATTCTGCATAAAGTGCCAGTGCGAGCAAGTTTGTAAACAATTATCGTTTTCTGTAAACATTGACTCTACTCTTTGCAACCAATGATGTATAAAGTGCTAGTGCTTTTACTACTGAATTACATTTGCATTAATGTTCAAAACTGCACAAAAACGCATTATTTTATGTCATAGAAAATATACATCTGCAGTCAGGATTATAAGCATCATGCAAGTGCAAAAAATGTCATAATCATAATACATCTATATGTTCTGCCCAAGTGGGCCTAGCACCCTGCACTTTAAAACAGAGCAGGATTTTCGGAGAGGCCGGAGACGCGGGTTTTGCGGCAGAACCAGAGGAACAAGAGGAACAAAAAGCAAGGCGGAGACAGAAAGGAAGATTCAAACAAACCGACGCCAATGGTGACCCGGGCCAAGAGAGGGATGAAATGACAGTTGTAAATTTATCTAAACGTGAGTTAACAACTACTGATATTGATTTACTAACTCGGGGTCTTTCATTCTGCCCCACTATGAAAATGGACTATGTACAAACGCGCATTGATTTATTTTGCTTTGTGCGCAAATTAATACTCAAAAAGTGGTTTCATCAACATGCACCTAGAACTAAAAGACAGAGGGGCCGATTCCGATCTCGGCCGGTAGGGCTCCGAATCGGATTCGGATTCACCGGATCCGATTCGGAGCCCTGTTTCCCGACCGAATCGTACGCGGGTCCAGCCGAGCGAGTACGATGCAAGCACCCGCGAAATCGCCGACCGACTCGAACGCGGCTTCAACACGCTCCGACCGACTCGCATGGACACTGACTCGCACCGCGCTATGGAGACGTTTCCCGGCCGGGTAAGTACGATGCGCGCGCCGCGAGCACGCCCGACCGACTCGCGCCGTCCGGCTCGAAAGAGCTGTCGGAGCCGGACTTTGGGGGTCCGCATCGGACCCCCTGTGCGCGTAGGCGCGCGAGTCGCACACAGGGGGACCCATGGGTCCCCCTACCTGTGCATGTACGCCGCGATGCGCTTGGACGCGTACACGCTGTAGGGGGGCGCCCTTGTCTGCATCGCACCCATTGAGTCAATGGGAGCCCGCGTATGCGTTGTACGACAGGCTCCCATTGACTTCAATGGGAGTCCGACCGACTCGAGTCCGATGGCATGCGTGCGCATCGTACTCGTTCGGTCGGACTGCTAGGGTCCGATTCGGTCGGAATTCTCTCTGGGTCCGGCTCGGTCGGAGAGATTTCCGGCCCGAATCAGAATCGGCCCCTGAATAGTGCAGGATCATTAGATAATTTATGTGTATCAGATGTTGAAATCTTACATACTCTAGCTGAACTGGATGATAATACTGATCACCATGAAAATCCGCTGTTAAATCTTGATAATTTAAATATAAGGGTTGATGATGCTAGTCCTAGTGGGTTTAGACCCAAATCAACATTCATGCCTATAGTACACTGTGATGCGCTTGAAGTATTTGAAAAAAGTGTGATAAAAGATCTTAAAAAGATGCGGTATTCAAGCAAACACCAATCCAAGCGTAATCTAACTGTGGCCCAAACCAGAGCATTAGAAAATCTCAAACGTGACCCAACCATAGTCATAAGGCAATCTGACAAAGGGGGCAACGTTGTGGTTTGGGCCAAAGAAGATTAATTGAATGAAGGACTACGACAGCTTGATGACCAATTGTGTTATCAAATATCATCTAAAACTGAAGTGACTGTCTCTAATGCGAGGTATAATGAAATGCTTTGTGAATGGAAGGACAAAGGCCTATTGGAGTGGTATGAGTATTGTAGCTTGAACTGTATACACGCCAAGACTCCTGATCCAGCGCGATATTAGCAAACAGCATTCATACACAAAATACTCACTTGGGCCCATACATTCATACTACGCTAATACTTACGCTGGGGTGTCAGTTGTACTCTTTATCAAAATCCCTGCTACCAATTACCTTCCGATTGAAGAGTAATGACTTACCAATGAATCCTTTCCTAATTGGGAAGTTTAAAATGAGTGACATTCATTATAATACATAATACTGAAAATAACCACTGAGTCAGGAAGTTTTAAAATGTTTATCTAAAGATTTAGCAGAGTAAAATACAAAGCTGCATGGTACTTAATCGCAATACCCAAGATGAAGCATAGAATAACTATTGCTAATCAATGACGGTCCCTAAGAAAAGGAGAGGATAGAGACAGCAGTGCAACTAAAGGTTGCATTTATATTTACCTAAGTGCGAGAACCAAACCCCTTGGCCAAGGAGTTGGAAAGAATAGGACCCAGGAAGGATGAAGAGCAAAGACCTCCTCCAGGATCAGGACAGGACCGGTGACCTCTCTACAACGACGCCTGCGTCGTTCCCCTCTCTGATACTCGGCTTCTCCTCGATTCTCCTGTGTCTTCCTTCTAATGGACTCCGCCGCCCCCTCCTCAGGACCTCTCTGGACAGCGATTCAGACTATAATCGATCAGCTTGGCGGTCTGGAGCTCTTCTGTGCGTTCTGAGAGTAAGCTCTAGTCTCGTGCAGCACTGCTTCCTCCCGACTCTCTTCTGGTCTCTGTATCTTCTGTTTCCCTTAATTAGCTAATTCTAAATCTGTTATACCCTTCTACGCCCATGTACCTCCCCTTAATGTTGCCAAAATATGGGACCACTATTTCTGATTGGACAGGGACAGGGGGTTGATTCTCACACCATACGATTTTAATTCATTTTTGTAGGCCATTGTTTTAAAAATTCCGCCCATCAAATTTAATACATTTGCTTTATTTCCCACCCGTCTCACGACAAATGTTATATATTCTTTATAAACATAGTTGCAAAGACAACAGGAACAACATGAATACATCGATGTTGGTCACTAGGTCGTGGCCTTGGACGACGTCCAGGTTGACTTCATCTTTATTCTTTGGCAGACAGGCAGGCAGGACATGCGCAGAATCATTGTCTCTCAAGTTTCAGATCACCAGCCCAGGCCCAAGTTTACGAACTAATAAAAGTACAAGAAGAAAACATTGAAATCACAAATAAAATGTTTCACTGTATGCCCACTCTTTCTACTCTATTCCCATAAAAGTACAAGAAGAAAACATTAAAATCACAAATAAAATGTTTCACTGTATGCCCACTCTTTCTACTCTATTCCCATTTAATTATAAATTCTATCCCGCATTAGTAGCGTTAGAGAGACGACGGTTTAATAATGACATGAGAGCAAGCTGAAGCATGTGAAAACATCAAGCAGCCATTTTAATGCACACTGCGCAGAAGCAGAAATTTCCCACCAAGCAAAGAAAGACGTCACACCATGTGAAATGGGTGAGACATGCGCAGTAAGTTTCCCGCGCTTTAGCGGCCATTTTGGATTACAGACAAGCGTTATTCATTAGTAAAACACATAGGCAAGCATCCTTACCTATTCGTGTAATGTATGCAAGGATTAGTTAGAGACAATACAAGTTTAATAAGTTACTACTATGAGGAGATTGCGTACGAGCAAGTCCCATTTATGAGTCCTTGCTCCATCAATCCCCTCTCTGATGGCGTTTCTGAGCCATCAAAATACTACCCACAATCAGATGCCAACTTCTAGCAAATTAGTTTCATTCTCATTTTTACATTTTCTATTTTTATCATCCCCTTTCAATTTCTTGTATAATTCACTTCTCCATTCTTCAAGTTCTATTTCATCTAATTTTCTCTTCTTTCCTTTTCCTGTCACATTACATGTTCCATTCTTTCTACAACATTTGCACCATATTATTATTGTCAGTGCTATTATTGCTATTCCTGCTAAGGGTACTAATATTTGACCTATAAGTCCTTTTCCTGCATTAGCAAACCAGGTACCAATTGACGCAATACTACTTGTCAATCTTTCCCATACACTATCTACTTCCAGTGGTTTTAGTTCCTTCTCAAGTTTAGTTATATTCTGTATATACGTTCCAATTTCCGCACTCTTATCAGGAATATAAGTGCAACAGTGTTTCGTCTTCAATAATTTACAGACTCCGCCCTCTTTTGCCAATATAATATCAAGAGCAAGTCGATTTTGCATCACCATAGATCTAATCGCAACCATCTCCGCATTAATCATTAGAAAACCTCCAGCAGTATCCGTTGATAAACGATCAACCACTGTAGACAATTTACATATTTTCCTTGAGTTCAGAATTATTCCCACTGAAGGTATCAATGCACCAAATATATCACCTACAATTTCTGAAAAACTAGCTCTTTTACTACGTATTAATTCACTATCGTTTTCATTGCTCCCAGTGTTTCTTTTTACGTGGTATATCTTTGGAAATACTATTCCAAAATAACAACTTCCATACCACCGTGCAGGAAGCCTAAAGTAAGCCTTATTCCCACACACATAATAGATTCCAGGAAAAACTGAATCTGTTCCTCCTTTGATTCCCCAACCTCCAAGAATTAAGAAATTGTGTTCACATTCACTGGTACCGATGAAAACATTGTTATAATCAGTCTTTAACCTATGAAGACAAATTTTTCCTGTCTTTACAAAATCCAGAGCCATAGCAGCTTGAGCCTTGCCAGGTGTGTAACTCCCTTCTTTTTCTGCCCATGGTGGTAAATGAGCCTTATGCTCAGAAGCTTTCTTTTGAAAATCTTGTCTTCTATCTTCTACTAAATTCAAAAATATCTTTTCTTCTTCATGTAAAGAACATGTTAGATTGTGTCTATGTGCATGTGTTATGTCTATTGATTTCATTGTTAAGAAAAATTCTCCCATAAACTGTGCGTCTTGACTACTAAGCACTGGGTTCATACTCTTTCGAATCGGAACCTCGGAAAATATCACATCTAGGTTTGAATAATAATACTGAAGTCTCCCTGTTCTATAAAATAAACTAGACAAAACACTACATGATATGCCATATGTCAGTGGTAAGTGATGGTAGGTTAATCCTTCTGCTACTGATTCAGGTAACTTAATACAGACATAACAATTACTGACTTCCATTGTGTCTACATATTGAAACAATAACTTTGTGAAGACGTTTAAACTAGTGTCGTTATCATCTATTTCATGATGAAATTCTGGTTCATTTTCTTCCATTAGTTCTACTCTATTGCCCTTCATGTTTGCTGTCCTCTCCTTGGTTTCATTATTAATTCTTCTTATCCATTATCATAAGGTAAGGAACTGCTACAATCAGGACTAACCATACTATAAGCACCATTACTAGACTACATATGCATACTGCACAGCATCTTCTACAACATTTCTGTTTTGGTCCCCCAGCAACTCTATCGTCAGGCATTTTTGACAAGGAAGATTGCTCTTCTTATCTGTTTTTCGCTTTTCTTTATATGACTCTTTTGCTTAGTCAAGGTGGTCTTGTTTCTTTTTCATACGTCAGTTCTGCACTTGTTCCTTCGTCACCACTGTCACTTGACTCTGAGCTTTCGAAATCTTCAAGAATGATGTAAGTCCAATCAGGACCCTTGAATTTGTTATTCACAAGTTTCAGTCTCTTGCTTCTTCTTTTCTCAGTTCTGCTTTCTTGTTCTGTTTGACTTGTTACTTCATTTACTTGATCTGGATCTTCACTTCTGGTTTTTATGTAGTATTTTACTCTTTTAATGACACTAGGCCAATGATCACCTTTTCTTGTTCTCTTTGTTTGCACTGTTTCTTTGTTCTCGTCTTCAGGAATTCTTTTGTCTTCAGCGTTTAGCTCTGTTTTGTTTTCTGCGATTACTGTTTCTCTTATTTGGCCTTTTTCAGGTCTGATTGGTCTCTCTTCAGCTGCCCCACTGTGAGTTTCCAATGAGTGACCTTGTTCTTGATTTATTTCTTCATGTTCATGTTTCTCGAAATCTTCTTCTTCTGTACTCTTCTTTGAATCTAACTGGTTCTGATCAGGGCTTATTGCACTGTGTACTTCTGCAGCCTGACCGGATTCTTCTAAACCTGTCTGACCCTGCTCAAAACTTATTAGATCTTCATTAATTTGAGCCCAGTTTCCTTTCCCTACCTGATCTTGCTCAGGTTCTCTTATTGTTTCTTCTTCTTGTCCCTGAGCTGCTTCTTCTTCACCTATCTGATCTTCTTCGATTTCTTCCAATTTTGTTTGACTTCTTGTTCTGTGGTAAACTTCAGGAACTTCTACCACTGGTATCCAATCCTGACTTGTGCTCGGTTGTTCTTCATCAGCTTCTCTTGAATCTCGAGCCTGAGACTCTTCAGCTGGGCAACCTTCAGCTTCTTCAGTGATTGGTGCTGTCTGAACATTTTCTTCTTCAGGGTCTGGTACCCTCTTGGTGTGACTTACATGAATCCAGTTAGGAAATCCTGCACACTTCACTGCTGTATTTGTAGTCAGTATGACTTGACACGGTCTGCCCCATCTAGGTGATAGACAGGTCTCTCTCCCTCTTGGTGTGACTTACATGAATCTAGTTAGGAAATCCTGCACACTTCACTGCTGTATTTGTAGTCAGTATGACTTGACACGGTCTGCCCCATCTAGGTGATAGACAGGTCTCTCTGGTGTGATTCTTCACTACCACCCAGTCACCAGGATTCAGATCATGTTCTTGTTCAGGCTGCCTGGAAACTGCGTCTTCTCCAACCTGGTGAGAGACAGAACACACTAGGTCAGCCAATCCTTTGCAATAGTCCAAAACCATATCATCAGATATATTCAGCAGTTTGTTGGTGGGAACATGTGTTTGTCTCATTGCTCTTCCCATCATTATCTCGTGGGGGCTCAATCCTGTATTTCTGTCAGGTATGCTTCTGAGTCCCATTAAAACAAGTGGCAATGCATCTGGCCACTCCAATGATGTTGATGCACACATTTTTCCCAATCTTGACTTTATAGTGCCATTCAATTGTTCAACCACTCCAGAAGCCTCTGGACGATATGCACAGTGCAGTTTCTGTTTAATTTGGAATGCTTCACAGATTATTTGGATCACTTCACTGTTAAAATGTTTTCCTCTATCTGATTCCAAAGTTACTGGGAAACCAAACCTAGGAATGAGCTCTCGTAGCAACAGCTTTGCGACTGTTATGCTGTCATTTCTCCTAGTAGGATAAGCCTCCACCCACTTTGAAAACAGACACACTATGACTAGTACATATTTCAGCCCTCTGCATGGTGGTAACTGTATGAAATCGAACTGGAGTCTTATAAAAGGACCTTCTGCCTTTCCAATTTTTCCAAACCCAATTATTGTCTTCCTCCCTGGATTGTGCATTTGGCAAGTTAAACATCTCTGGCAAAGACTCTCTGCAACAGCCCTGAACCTTGGATTGTACCAGTTTTGTCTAAAGAGCCTAATCATTGCATCTCTCCCTATGTGTGTGTCTCCATGATACATTCTGGCCATTTGTGAGAGTAAACAGTCTGGCATGACTGGTCTGCCATCCGCACTGATCCACACTTCGTCATCTCCTCTTTGAGAACAACCCACTTTGATCCACAAATTCTTTTCATTTTCATCAACATCATCTTGCAATCTCTTTACATCATTCCAAGTCTCAGGTGGCATATACAGCATAAGTTGGCAGCTGATTCCCATTCTTTCCACCCTCTTATTGACTGACAATCTATTTTTGGCACAATGTTGAGCCAAAAGATCTGCATATCTGTTGCCGACTATCACCCAGTCATCTCCTGACTGGTGTGCGGCATACTTCACCACAGCCAATTCTTTTGGTGATTGTATTGCTTCCAGCAATTCCCTTCCACATTGTCCATTTTTAATGGGGGATCCTGAAGAAGTCATGAAATCCCTCTGCATCCATAGTTGGCCAAAATCATGCACAACCCCGTAACCATATTGGCTATCTGTAAATATAGTTACTTTTTGATTCCTCCCAATTTTGCAAGCCTTTATCAATGCAATCAATTCAGCTACTTGTGCAGATTTGACTCCTGGTAAATAGGATGCTTCGACTATTCCAGTTAATTCACACACCGCATAGGCAGCAGTTAGTTTACTGTCTTCATGTCTTTGGCATGAACCATCGACAAATAGCTCCCTGTCTGGCTTTTTAAGAGGCTGCTCCTCAATATCTGGGCGTGGTTTTGTACATAATTCTGTAATTTGTAAACAATCATGTTCATCTTCTTCGTCATCTTTAATTTTCTCATGATATGGGTCTGGTAGTAAGGTAGCTGGATTTATTATAGTGCACCTTACCATGGTCACATTCTCAGCACCCATTATTATTCTCTCATATTTAGTCAGCCGACTAGGAGTAAGATGTTGAGTTCGGGTTCTTGTCAATAGAATCACAACAGCATGTGGAACAAACACTTTTACAGGATGTCCCATCACAATTGACTCACTTTGTTCAATACTCAAACAAGTCGCTGCCACTGCTTTTAGGCATCCTGGTAACGTGGCTGCTACTGGGTCCAATGTAGCAGAAAAATATGCTATAGGACGTCTGTTTAAACCGTGTCTCTGCGTTAGGATAGAAAGTGCACAATTTTCTCTCTCACAACAGAATAATGCAAATTCTCTTTTATAATTAGGCATGCCTAAGGCAGGTGCTGAACAAAGGGCATTCCACAAATTTACAAAAGCTCCTACACTTTCATCATCCCACTCAACAGGATCCTTTGCTTTCTTTTTCGTCATGTTAATTAAGGATTTAGCTAGTAAAGAAAATCCTGGTATCCATTGCCGACAGTAACCTACTATTCCTAGGAACATTCTTACTTGTCTTTGGGTTACAGGCATTTGCATTTTCTTTATTAATTTTACTCTTTCAGAGGTTACTCTTCTTTTCCCCTCTCAATTTGGTGTTCCAGATATTTAACAGCTGTTGTGCAAAACTGCAACTTTTCAGGTGAGACTTTATGCCCTTCTTCAGCCAAAAGATTTAATAGTGCTATGGAATCAACAACACAGTCTTCTCTAGTGTTCGATGCCACCAATAAGTCGTCGATATATTGCACTAGGACTGAGCTTCCTGGCATCACTAGTTTCTCAAGGCACTTTTTCAATATCTGATTAAAAATGGAAGGACTTTCCGTGTACCCCTGAGGAACACGATTCCATACATAAACTTTGTTCTCAAATTTAAATGAAAAAAGATACTGGCTGTCTGGGTGCAATGGTATTGAAAAGAACGCTTGACACAAATCAATCACTGTGAACCATCCTGCACTCCAAGGGATCTGGTATAGAATCACTGCAGGATTTGGTACTATAGGACAACATGGTTCCACAATCTTATTGATTTTTCGAAAATCCTGAACAATCCTATATTTTCCACTAGGTTTCTTTAAACCCATTATTGGTGAATTAAATGGGCTACTCATTACTTCTTTTAGTATGTTTTGTTCAACCATTCGATTTATTTCTTCAATGACTCCTGCTTTTACTTCTGCACTCATTTTGTACTGTCTGGTATTTGGGAAAATCGCACCTTCTTTTACAGTAATTTTAACTGGATCTATTTTAGCCATAAGTCCTACTTCTTTTCCTGTGAAATCCCATACTATGGGGTTTACTGTACCTTTTAATTCTTCTGGCAACTCGTCTTTTGTTAATACCGAAAACATCTCATCTACTTCTGTACCCTGTTTTGCAATCATAATTTTATATACATGGTCTTCATCTGGTGTCTGAACTGCCACACCATCCGGTGAGCAAAAAATTGTGCAGTTCATTTTGCACAGCAAATCCCTGCCTAATAAGTTTACTGGGCTAGAATCGCATACTACAAATTGATGCATTTCTCTGAAGTTTCCGATTTTAACTTCCATTGGTTCGGTAAGAGGTGTTCTAATCCTTTGATTAGCTACCCCCACTACTTGGATATCTTCACCAGAGAGAGGAAGGTCTGGAATGTCTGCTGTTCATACAGTAGACCGGGTAGCACCAGTGTCCAAAAGAAAAGTAATATCATTACCTTTCACATTTCCTTCCACGTATGGACCTGACTGATCTACCGATAAGGATGCGCCAAGTACGCACTCCTTCTTCCCCTCTCCTAGGCACCGTCATGAACTGTATTGACAGAAATCGTCCTGTAAAAGAAACTGTGATGTTATATAATCATTCTTACCACTTCCTCCTTGATATCCGATGTCTGTACCGTGCTTTGCTCTGCTTACATTACCCTGAATAGGTGCAGGTGGCAACTGACTCTGAGGATTTACACCTTGCTGTGAGTCATTCTGCGTCTGTGGATTTAAATTTTGATTTGGGCCATTATTATTCCGGATCTTTTTACATTCATCCTTCCAATGCCCCAATTTTCCGCATCCATGACAAGGACATTTCTTTTTAGCTTCTTCTCTACTCATTCGTCCTCTCGCTTTTCCACCATTCCCAGTATCACCACTCGTTCCAGAATCCTTTCCCTGGTTTTCACTCGGATTTTCCAAATTGATTCCCTGTTTCTCGGCCATTTTCACCTGTGCCCACATTACCTTCTCCTGTAATTTCTTATGCCTATCCTCAATATCATCTCCACAATATTTTGCATATTTCAAAATCTCGTCGATAGGTTTCCCTTGCCAACACAGCATGTGTTGTTTAATCATCTGACAAATCTCTGGCTTCAAACCGTAAACAAATCGATACACAAACTGACTCATGTTCTTGTCTCCAATGTCCTAAAATCCACTATACTGTTTAAATACCTGCAATAAACGCTCATAGTAGGAATGTACCGATTCATTAGCTTCTTGGGTAGTTCGGTCTATTTTCACCCAATCTGTTTCTTTCGGTGGTATTTTCCCTTTCAGGTAAGTTATCACTTGCTGATACTTTTTCATCACATCATTTGACGGGGCACCTGTCTTTGGGTCTCTAGGATACTCGTCACTTGGCCAATCAACTGTAATTTTACAATCTGTCCACAAATCGGCAGGTACCACTATGTCAAACAACCCATCCAAATCCTTCAACAATACCTTTGACACCTTCACAAACCTTTCAACCTGCTTGTACCATTCAATTGGTTTTTCTCTCAATTTTGGAAAATCATTCGTAAATGATAAAATATCCTGTCTGCTCCATGGGACATGTACATATCCTCCTCCCGCAATTTCTCGCATTGGGTACATTTGGTCTGCTTTCCCTGTCTCTTTCATCACATATTCAGATGCTGTTCTGCTTGATCGTGCCTCTTCCTTTTTCTTTGTCCATCTAGTTCTCCATTTGTCTAGAGCTCCCCATTTTTGAAAAACTGTCATTAATTCCCTTATTTGTAATTTTCTTCCAGAGTCATTCATGTTTTCTAAATCTTTGTCTGAAAATTCTGCTCTATAGGGTTTCTGCAACACTTTTGATCTCCCTATTTCAATTCCCATTTGTAGCGCTAAATTGGATAATTTCTCATGGAATAATCTTACAATTCTTGTGATACTTCTGCACATGAACAATAATTCTTCATCATCATAGGTATTCAAGCGATCTAGTCCTACATTTCCTGCTATTATTTCTTCTAATTCGACTTTCAATTTATGAATGTCTATTATTTTTGGAGGTGTGCACTGTTTATCTGATTCTTGTGCCCACCTTTCTAAGTCTTCAGGGGTGACTATTGTGGCACTTTTCGCTCCTGATGAAGTTACTAGACTTATATCTTTTGAACACCCAGGTGTAGTCCTCTTGGGAGTAATATTGACAGAATCTCGAATGGGTAAATCCATTAATGATATTGTGGATTTGCTGTCACTAAAGTGATCTTCAACCATTACTACTGCTTCAGGTTTTGTAGCGTTTACAGGAGTAGGTGCAAGTATCGATGGAGGACAGTTTCCCTGAGTACCATATAATGGAACTACTGGACCAATTGTTACAGGTATGGTCAATGAATCAGGATGTACTTTTATCTGTGTTATTTTCTGTATCAATTCTGCTTTGGTCTTCTCTAGGTCTTCCTTTTCCTTGTCGTGAAGTATTCTACTAGGGGTAAATTCATGCATTACCTGTGGTACTAATGGGGTTTTTAACGTTGGTGCACTTGGGGTGCATCCACTTGTCCCTTCCTGATAGGGTGGGGGGTTTCTTAACATTTTTTCCATAAATTAGTCTTCAGAATCGTCATTTCTCATTAAATGTTTTGTCTTTTCTGTGCATTTACTTCCTAATTTCTCCTCTGCTGTTAACAATGGATATAGTCCTTCTGTAACCATTGCCCTTCTCCATTGTTTCATCTGACTGTCCCTAGATTCATGTTGGTTCCTGGGAAAGAATCCTCGATAACCCCTGTTACTCCTGAATCGGTCACGCTCAAATGCTTCGGTTTCCCATTCCTCTAAAGCTTCATATTGAGTTAATCTAGGTCTGGGTTCTAAGTCATTCATCCTCAATCTCAAGTTTTGCAGAATTCTCCTATTGAACGTGCCATTCTCGGGAAATGCTAGTATTCCATCATTTTTGGTATATTCTATCCAATTCTCCATCCATACACAAGTATGATAACCTCTCTCCATCATCATGAATGAAGCGGGCGTTTTAGCTGGTGGAATGATAATTCCTTCTCTAGTTTTGATTGGTTTGTCCTTTTTAAAATAATTCTTAATCTTTTGTAAAAATGACATTTTTCTCTTTTCTCCGTACATCTTGGGTAAAGTATCGATGTATAAAATTATAATCTGCAAAGCCTAAATGTCTCCTATCCGGACGAGTTCCTGTTAAAGTTGGGTCGCGTTTTAACATACAATCTCCTATCCACTAAGATTTTAGCTTCTATGGTAACAACCAATCAGATTTTGTCTAACTTCTACCTTTGCGCCAGTCCTCCTTTACAATCTGCGCTTCTCTGTCCCTCGCAGTCTCAAACAATCCCAGCGCGGCACCTGGGCCGTCAGTACTGCTCCTGACTACTGACCCTCCTTTACAAGAGTTTTCCACACCCGCTGTTTCAACCAATCCCAGCGCGGCGTTTGTGACGTCAGCTCCCTCTCCGGCAGCTGACCCTCCCTTTACAAAATCATACGCAAAACTTTATTTTCTCTACGACTTTAATTAAAGTTCAGTAACAACATAAAACATTCGCTATTGTGCCAGTTTCTCTAAATTTCCGAAAAGATAGTTTCTCACACACACTTAGTAAAACCTTTCCGTTTACTAACATACACTACGAGTGAAACCCTTCCGTTTACTCTTCAAACAAGCTTCCGAAATACCCGTTACTTCTTCAATGTTACCCTTTCTAGGTGATATAACATAAAATTTTCACCAGCGTACTCCTTTGCTATTACTCACACACATAGAGTCCCTAACGAGTACTGATAGCTCTGCTTAACTTTTCAGTACTATTTCTGCCTGGCAGATAACCTCACTGCAGTATGGCTTCCACTTACCATCCGCTATTCTTTTTACCCTGGGAATTCTGAACAACATAAAAACAAAACTTCGAATATATGGATGTTAGTTCATAAAAATAAAATTCTCATTACCCAATTAACAGAGAGTAACCATCCTCTGCTACCAGAAAACTGATCCAGCGCGATATTAGCAAACAGCATTCATACACAAAATACTCACTTGGGCCCATACATTCATACTACGCTAATACTTACGCTGGGGTGTCAGTTGTACTCTTTATCAAAATCCCTGATACCAATTACCTTCTGATTGAAGAGTAATGACTTACCAATGAATCCTTTGCTAATTGGGAAGTTTAAAATGAGTGACATTCATTATAATACATAATCCTGAAAATAACCACTGAGTCAGGAAGTTTTAAAATGTTTATCTAAAGATTTAGCAGAGTAAAATACAAAGCCGCATGGTACTTAATCGCAATACCCAAGATGAAGCATAGAATAACTATTGCTAATCAATGATGGTCCCTAAGAAAAGGAGAGGATAGAGACAGCAGTGCAACTAAAGGTTGCATTTATATTTACCTAAGTGCGAGAACCAAACCCCTTGGCCAAGGAGTTGGAAAGAATAGGACCCAGGAAGGATGAAGAGCAAAGACCTCCTCCAGGATCAGGACAGGACCGGTGACCTCTCTACAACGACGCCTGCGTCGTTCCCCTCTCTGATACTCGGCTTCTCCTCGATTCTCCCGTGTCTTCCTTCTAATGGACTCCGCCGCCCCCTCCTCAGGACCTCTCTGGACAGCGATTCAGACTATAATCGATCAGCTTGGAGGTCTGGAGCTCTTCTGTGCGTTCTGAGAGTAAGCTCTAGTCTCGTGCAGCACTGCTTCCTCCCGACTCTCTTCTGGTCTCTGTATCTTCTGTTTCCCTTAATTAGCTAATTCTAAATCTGTTATACCCTTCTACGCCCATGTACCTCCCCTTAATGTTGCCAAAATATGGGACCACTATTTCTGATTGGACAGGGACAGGGGGTTGATTCTCACACCATACGATTTTAATTCATTTTCTGTAGGCCATTGTTTTAAAAATTCCGCCCATCAAATTTAATACATTTGCTTTATTTCCCACCCGTCTCACGACAAATGTTATATATTCTTTATAAACATAGTTGCAAAGACAACAGGAACAACATGAATACATCAATGTTGGTCACTAGGTCGTGGCCTTGGACGACGTCCAGGTTGACTTCATCTTTATTCTTTGGCAGACAGGCAGGCAGGACATGCGCATAATCATTGTCTCTCAAGTTTCAGATCACCAACCCAGGCCCAAGTTTACGAACTAATAAAAGTACAAGAAGAAAACATTAAAATCACAAATAAAATGTTTCACTGTATGCCCACTCTTTCTACTCTATTCCCATTTAATTATAAATTCTATCCCGCATTGGTAGCGTTAGAGAGACGACGGTTTAATAATGACATGAGAGCAAGCTGAAGCATGTGAAAACATCAAGCAGCCATTTTAATGCACACTGCGCAGAAGCAGAAATTTCCCACCAAGCAAAGAAAGACGTCACACCATGTGATATGGATGAGACATGCGCAGTAAGTTTCCCGTGCTTTAGCGGCCATTTTGGATTACAGACAAGCGTTATTCATTAGTAAAACACATAGGCAAGCATCCTTACCTATTCGTGTAATGTATGCAAGGATTAGTTAGAGACAATACAAGTTTAATAAGTTACTACTATGAGGAGATTGCGTACGAGCAAGTCCCATTTATGAGTCCTTGCTCCATCACTCCTATACTTTATCTCCTCCCCAAACTACACAAAAATCCGGTCACTCCACCAGGTAGGCCAACAGTATCCTCCATAGGTTCTCATTTAGAAATGACATCCAAGAATATAGATTTTTATCTGAGACCATTTGTGACTGCCCTACCGGAATACCTATGAGATACAATGCATTTCCTGAATATTATTGAGGGACTTGTGTGGGAACAAGACTTTTTACTCATCACGCTAGATGTGACGAGTTTATATACGTCCATTAGACATGATTTGGGGATCCAAGCTATTCGCCACTTTCTTAGAGCTAGATCAATATCGCTTCTACTCCATATGGAGATGCTGGTCGAGATGATCCAGTATTGCTGACAAACAATTTCTTTTACTTTGATGGGAAAGTGTACAAACAGACACAGGGGACGGCAATGGGCACCTGCTTTGCCCCCAGCTATGCAAATCTTTTCATGGGCTGGTGGGAGGAGCAGGTGTCCAGTAGCTGTGACAGGTACGGTGAACAGATTGTATAATGGACAAGGTTCATCAACGATATATTTGTAATCTGGAAAGGCGATGAATCTAGTGTAATAGCATTTATATCATCCTTGAATAATAACATCTTAAATATAGAACTCACTTCACATATAAGTCAAAATAAGATCGTTTTTTGGGATGTGGAAGTGCAAGTACAAGGAAATCAGTTGGTGACTAGACTTCATAGAAAGGAGACTGCAGGCAACAGCCTTTTATATGCCTCAAGTGCTCATCCGTACAGCCTTATTCAAAGTATCCCTTATGGAGAGCTTATTCGAGCCAAAAGGAATAGTGGTACTGAAAAGGAATTTTTGATGGAACAGGAAGTAATGTGCAAAAGATTTCAAGCTCGTGGATACACTAAAAAGGTAATCCAAGCTGCAGTAGACAAAGTTAAGAAATTACAGAGATCAGCTTTGTTAAATCCCAAGCAAGGAGACAATATGCAAACTGAAAACCAGACTAGATTTATAACAGCCTATTCTAGTCAGGCATACAAAGTGAGAAAAAAAATTTGAACCGCAATTGGCAGATTTTAAAAACAGATGCAGTTCTGGACAAATATGTACTTGACTCCCCTCAAATAACTTTTAGAAGAGGGAGATCCCTTAAAGATGTACTAAGTCAAAATGCAGTGACATCAGAAATTACCAACAACTGTTACAGCTATATAGGATTTGAATGCTGCATGCATTGTAAGGCATGTGTAAGCAGCAGTAGCTGTACAAAAATTAAGGTGCCTAACAGCAGCAGAGAGTTTATAATCAAGGGGAGCTTCGATTGTAACACGTAATTTTGTGTGTATTGTTGGATCTGCCCTTGTAGTAAATACTACATAGGCAGTACAATACATAGAGCTAGGAAAAGAATTTTAGAACATAAGCGAGCAATACGTAATAATAATGAACAATATCCAGTAGCTCGCCAATGTAAGGTCCGTCATGGACAAAACAATAAACTTTTATCTTTTGTAATCTTGGATGCGGTACCATCACAGATGAGAGGAGGAGACAGGGAGTGCCAACTGAGAATCCTAGAATCAAAATATATAATTGATTTTCAGACATTAGCCCCTGTGGGTCTTAACTCTAGTGAAGAACTAGCCATTCATTTGGGTTAACGGTGAATAAGATGTCTGGAATAAGGAATTAGTCGAGAATTGGGACTGAAATAAGAAAAATGGAATAAGGTTTGATGTTTCTCTCTACAAATATAAGCATGTGGAAATACATTTTTAACTGTATAAATGAGTGTATGTATTATCACATATATTTTTTTATATTATTTTATAGTTTTTTCACTTTTTCCGTTTTTTGTAAATAGGATTTTGCATCTACTGGGGACGACGGAATAATTTAATACAAGGTTCATGATTAAGTTACGCTTGAAAATAAGTGCCAACAACTTCAAGATGTGCAACGCATGTGAGGCAGGGTTATCAATAATGTAATCAACAAATAGATAACATGTCAGCAGGCCCACTTGGGCAGGACGCAAATTACGTAACTCTGTTTTGAAGTGCAGGGTGCTAGGCCCACTTGGGCAGAACATATAGATGTATTATGATTATGAAATGTTTTGCACTTGCACGATGCTTATAATCCTGACTGCAGATGTATATTTTCTATGACATAAAATAATGCGGTTTTTGTGCAGTTTTGAACATTAATGCAAATGAAATTCAGTAGTAAAAGCACTAGCACTTTATACAGCATTGGTTGCACAGAGTAGAGTCAATGTCTACAGAAAATGATAATTGTTTACAAACTTGCTTGCACTGGCACTTTATGCAGAATGTATAATATATGAATTGTCTATTTTTAAACTGCAGTTTATACATGTAAATGTGAATAGCTATCAAATATAGGCATTTGCACTTTAAAATGATGTATTAGATATCATAATGAGCCTTAGAAAATGTATCTAACCATTCTAAGATGGCGCCCATTAATTCCCGGCTAGTTGTATGCAAATCCACTTTCTATGTCTAATAATCACTGTATGAATACGGAAGTGTAACATGACTTGCTTTACGACTTTCGGTATTCACAAAGGGCATTTACTACTTGTAAATGCTCTTTGTGAATACGTAAAGTCGTAAAGTTCAACTTTCGGTATTCACAAAGGGCATTTACGAGTAGTAAATGCCCTTTGTGAATACCAAAAGTTGTGAAGCTAGACTTTTGCCTAACTTTACCTTTGTGAATCGGGCCCAGTGTTCAGTCACATCCTAATTGCTGGGTTGGGACCGCCGACAGGAGGACGGTCGGTCCCAGTACCCAATCGATCCGTCCGACAACGAAATCAGCCTCTTAGTAGTAAATGTAGGAGGAACCAGAGGGGAGTGGTGGAAAAAGGGGAATATTTATTACTAAATGGGAGATGTTTAGGGAGCAGTAGGGAAGGTTTTAGGGAGGGACATGCACCCACCCACAAAGGAGTTAGCCCATTGCTTTTCACAAACAACATCTCTAAATTAACCAAAGCTAAAAATTACACAAAACAGTAGTAAATGTACTTCAGCTTAGAAATAGAGTAAGTTCAGTACCACACTTGACAAACCACTGGTTCTGCAACAACCTCCCATTTAAAAGAAATAGTAGGGGACTTAAAATAAAACTGCAGATGCCAAAATCCTCACTAAGATTGCTTCTTGAGGCTACAACCCCATCTGTAGAATCTTGTACACCTGGACTAATCGGGTTTTATTCCCTCACACCAAGCAAGCGATAGTAACAAAAAGGCCCTCCACCTCTTTAGCATTGGCGCCATGGGTACTAAACATGCAGTCATGGTCACATTGGATGCTGAGAAAGCATTTGACCGCGTTGACTGGGCCTTCATGGCTCATGTGTTGAGTATGGTGGGGGATCCTACATTCATGTCTTAGCTTCTAGCAGGTTATAGAGGGCCCGTGCTATAATCCGTGTCAACATTTTTTTCTCCAACTGGGTGCACATAAACGAGGCATGCACCAGGGTTTCCCCCTCTCTTTTTTGCACCTCACATTGGAACCGTTGGCACAAGATATTTGAAGTAATTTCCATATTAAGGAAATCCAGTTTGGCCAACAGGACCTTCAAATTACTATGTTCGCCGATGATGTCCTCCTGTCCCAGTCTGTTCCTAAAGCCTCTATCCTCCGGGTGCTGCAAGAACTACAGCATTATAAAGAAGTCTTGGGGTTCAAGATTAATGTTTCCAAATCTGAGAGTCTGAATATATCGACCCCTCGGTCTGTAGTACAGCAGGCACTCACCTCCTTCAGATGGGTGACAACCTATATTAGAACATTGGAATGTTGAGGTCTCCATTGAGGACAATGGAGTGCTCTGGGCTTCTAATGGCTGGTAGAATCCCGGAGGATCAGCATTGCAATGTTTGGTCACAGCAACAGCTGTGAACCAAGGCCTCACAGAAATCCCATCCGGCTTCGTGAGGCCTTTGTTTTACAAATTAGAACATTCTGCCCTCTAGGGGCGGAATGTTCTAATAGCCTTAGAGCCCTCCATCGCGGGCTCTACCCGCCATTAAAAGCCCCTCCCTTGTTAAAGGCCCTAATCTTCGGCTCAGCCCTTTTAACGCTGGATCAGGCCTTTAATGGCCGGTAGAGCCCACTACGGCGGGCTCTAAGGCTATATTGTGTACCTGAGCCTGGCGTTGGCTCCTACTCTGGCTAAAACTAGAGTGCTAAACCTCCAGCATGTTAAACGGAGTATTTGCTGCAAAATCAATAGCTGGAGGCATAGATACCGCTCTCTTTTTGGAAAGATTGCTGCATACAAAATGATAATCTTGCCCAAAGTACTTTATCTCTTCCAGACACTGACCCTTTGAATTCTAAAGGAATGCATAGCTGATCTTCAATCATTATGTGCCCCCTTAATCTGGGGAGGAAAGGCAGAGAGGACAGGTCGGAGACATAGCTCATTGTGTCTACAAGCTGGGGGCTTGGGGGTTCCTGATTTGGCCTACTATTATGTTGCGGGCCATCTACGCAATATTATACACTGACCCGAAGGGACACAGAAAAGGGTTGGCACTTGATTGACAACAATATGGCAGTGGGATCCTTATGGGAAATTCCCAGGCGACCTAGATCTGAGGGAACAAAAATGCTCTATGTCTCTCCCATCACGAGGGCGACCTTGGAGGTCCGGGGCAGGGTAGGGGTTTCCTCCCCTTTCACACCTCTTTGGGGTAACTGCGACTTCACTACAAGTTGTTGGAGGGAGGGTGTAAAACACTATGGGACTTGTACATCCACAGCTCCCACTAAACATTCAAACAACTGAAGGAAGAATTCCACCTCCTAGAGACTGAGAAATATTGTTACATGCAATTATGCCACTGGCTCTAAAATCCCAGAATTAAGAAAGGAGGCACAAGAACCCTCACTCCTTTTGAAAAGTATCTCCTCCACTGAACAGACCATAAGCATGCAATCTCCATTATATATGGCATGCCTCATACTAGGCCATTCTCTGCTAAACACCCTTACCAGAGAGCCTGGTAGAGGGAGCTGTGTATCACACTGGACCCGGGGCAGTGGACAGAAATCCTGTCAAGGGCGACCAAGTATGCTTCACATTTGGGTGGGCAGGAAACCATCCTTATGATACTCTATCAGTGGCACTACACTCCAACCTGTCTAGCTAAAATGAAGGGAGGCCAAAGCCCCCACTGCTGGAGAGAATTTGGGGAGGAATGGTCTCTTACACACATCCTTTGGTCCTGCCCCAAGATACAACCCTTCTGGTCCTCGGTCCTCTCTACTATAGAACATATTACTGACTCTGACCTGCAGAGGTGATTCTCCTGGGTCGTCCAGTGGCGGAGGCTTACTCATTGTTTGCTTCCCTGGGGAAACTAACATGACACTTCTTACTGGGAGCTAAGCAGGTCCTCCTAGGCCTATTGGGTAAGCCAACTCTGCTGTCTGAACACAAATGAATTGAGCGGCTGTGGTGGATCCTTAGCATGGAGACGTTGGAGCAAGGAGAGGAGAAAACCTTTACCAAGCGATGGGAACATCTTTTACATTATTTAAGTGAAGATTATAGGAAGCTATTGTGCTTGAAGCACCTCCGCGCACTGAGACTCTTTAGTCACTCCAAGCTCGAGGACTATTACACTGCAGTCTACTGGCATTATAAAGACCAGCTGGACCCCAATATGGTTGAAATTGAATTCTGAGAGGTCCCCTTCACAATTGAAATGGTGTGGACATCTCACGCGGGGACCTGGGGGGGTGGGGGAGGTAGAGCAAATGCTTGCGGGTGGGAAGGGGGTGTTATTAGAGATGATCTTGTTGTTCACACTTGCGATTGCTAATTCTTCTGATGATGCTTGACATGATGTCAAAAGTTAATGAAAATGTATTCAAACCTAAAATAATACTGCAGAGGAACTAATGGTAAATTACATTAAATTATTTAAACTAGTTGAAAATATAAATAAATGTAAATTAATGTTAACACATATCTAAAAATAAGACATTTAACTAAATATTTTAAAAACCTTTTTAGAATTAAAAATAATTAATGCAACTATGTTTATTGAAATATAATTGAATTAATTTTAATGAATTGTATACATCCCTTGTAATACCTTTTCGAACAATTCAATATAATGACATTTTAAAATTACTATAAAGTTAATTATGCTGCATATAAAATAAATATATAAAATTAATTTGCAATAATATTTAACATAAAATATTTTTACACACTTTTTTAAAAATACAAACTTCAGTATTTTTTTTTTTTTTTTTAAAGGTTAACTAATGGACAGCACTTTAAGCATAATTTATCATCACATAGTGGATTTTCTTTTCTCCAGTTGATGTTTCACAACTTACATTAGGCAATAGACTGTAGTTCTTCTACAAAAGGGGTCTAGTCCTGACAATGCCCCGATCTTTAGCACCCTTGACGTAAGGCAGAAACATAGTGACTTTATCAAAAACATGAGTGGGCCTTACCGTGCTCCTGGTTTTAATCTTCTATCACTGGACAATTTTTAATTGATTTCCATTCTTCTTGTTTATCTACTACTTAACAACACACTCTCACATTACTGTCCATTTATCCCATTAAGAAAGAGGATAGGTTGCTCACACTTCCTACAAACAAAGGCTCAAGATGAGTCCACCGCGAACTTTGTACCACAGCGAGGAGTGGACTCTATGATGAAGCATGACGCTTTATGTGGGTGCAAGTGCAGTGTCCTTTTGAATTAAACCTGACCTTGTAGTACGCATACAGCAGTTATGTAATGTAATGTTATGCTATTTGGACTTATAAAGTGCAAACAATTACCCGAAGGTGTCTAGGCGCTATTAGAACACATATTAGAACGTCATTCTCTAAGTTCAATTCGTTATTAAGCAGTAGAACGAGGTGTGCTATCTGTTTCTAGCCATCGGACCATACGACCCTTTTTTGGGAGAACAGAGTTTAAGCCAAAATCAAATCAGAGGTGTCATTCAGCAATGGTATTGGCTTTGTGTAGTTAGTTGCTCATTGTATTTGTGAATAACCAGTACACAATTTGAGAAATGTCTTCTCTACCATCATCCTCGTTCCATCTCTTTCAGTCTCTTTCTCACATCCATCTCCACCTCACTTATTCTGTCATCACATCTCCAGCTCTCTCATTCTCGCACCCGATCTCTACTTTTGTTTATCTTACACCTGTCTCTATACTGCCCGTCTTTCTCTCCCTCTCATTTGTCACCTCCTTCTATGCTTGTCTTATTCTCTTACCTCTGTTCTGCCAAAGTTCCCATGTCACTTACACTTTTACCTGTGTTTTCTTCCTAGCTCCACCCTTCACAGTCTCTTCCTCAACTCTTCCTCCATCTCCGACGTAATCTCATATTTATCAGTCCATTTTCATATATCTTCTTTGCCTTAATCTCACTGTTTTTGCACAGATTCCCTCTCACTTACTTCCCTATCCCACTGTTACCCATCTCTCCCAGTTTTCCATTCTCCACTAAATCTTTCTTTCATCTCTAGCCTTGTTCCTTCTTACCTCTACCGCTCTTATCCCCACTCCTGTCCCTTTAATTATCTATCTATCTGCTTCAGTCCATCCAGCCATATTTAAAGTGCTGCATACCGCACAAAGAGGTCTCTTGGCACTTGCTACATATAGGTACAGAAAAAGGATGAGAGTCCACCGACCAATAACAATGCCCTTCAATAGAGTGACAATTAAGAAAATAATCAACATCAAACTACCAAGTTTTTAGCTGTCCCCTACACCTTAAGTGATTTTTTCCTTTTCCCAGAGACTGATGGAGATAGTTCCAAATCAGAGGCCCTTGTCCTGTAAAGGCAGTGGCTCTCCACTCTGATATTTGAATATGGGGATCGGTTTGTTCATAACAACGTTTGAAGCACAGTAAAGATTAGAGGGCCCGATTCACAGAACTAACTTAAGACAAAATCCTAAACTTACTACCATTTTGGTATTCACAGAAGGCACTTACTCATTTTGGTATTCACAGAAGGCACTTACTTACTCATTTTGAGTAACTTACTCATTTTGCGATGGCACTTACTTACTCATTTTGCGTAACTTACTCATTTTGAGTAACTTACTCATTTTGGTATTCACAGAAGGCACTTACTTACTCATTTTGAGTAACTTACTCATTTTGAGTAACTTACTCATTTTGGTATTCACAGAAGGCACTTACTCATTGATGAGTAAGTGCCTTCTCATGAATACCAAAATGAGTAACTTACTCATTTTGAGTAACTTACTCGTTTTGAGTAACTTACTCATTTTGGTATTCACAGAAGGCACTTAGGGAGGGATGTAGCAGGGAAAGTTAGAATGAAAGAATGAGGCCTGTATAGATAAAAAGAGAACCAGGGAGAAATTGAGACAATGCAGGTAAGAGGGTGAAAGCAGTGGGAGTAGAACTGTGAGTGAGAGACGAAGAAACAAGGCTGATAGAGTGAGGTGAAGGAAAGAGAGAAGGGGGGTTGGAGGTGAGAAGGAAACTGTGGGATGCAGGTGAGGGTGTGATTTGTAGAAAGAGAGTCCTTAAAACGACGAAATGTGTCCTGTTTTGTTTCTGAGAAATACGTTCTCCAAGTACAATCCGAACTGAGGGCCCGATTCACAGAACTAACTTAAGACAAAATCCTAAACTTACTACCATTTTGGTATTCACAGAAGGCACTTTTTCTTTGCCTGCCCTCTAACATCCAATGTCTCCAACCCGCCGGTGTTCTGTCGTTCTCCACTGGTCCTCCGTTTTTCTGCTGCTCTCAGCTTCTCTATCATGCATTTCCTTCTTTTCATCCCTCCCTGTCACACTCTCTATTCTCTTGTCTCTCTGTCTAATCCTGCTGCGCATGTTCTCCCTTCGCCCTCTTCCACCCACTCCCCTCATCACCCTCCTTCAGCAGGGCCCTCTCTAACGCAGACTGCTCATCCATCAAAATCCCTTACAAAAGCGCTCTGAAGGCAACGCTCTGGGCTCCGAAAAGCAACATATTTCATTTTTGGGGATGTACAGATGTTGGAATGTTCTGTAGCTGTAAACATATTGCTATTGAGATTAAAGGCAACACTGCGTTTTACATTTCATTAAACATGCCTACATTCGCTAGACTCTCGCTTGTTTTTTCGAGCATCACTAATTTACTTGATTTTCTCAATATGAAGAAACAACATATGTGAAAAAAAAACATCTGTAAACTAACTGCTAACAAGCAAAAGTGCGTTCAAAATATTAACCAACAGGATGGCTGCTTCAGTTCTCATTGAAACTTTTTCATAGAGTTTGCTACCTTAGTATTGCAACCAATAGACACCGGCAGCCAGTGCTTAGCTCACTCGGCTATGAAAATTAGCTGTATTATGTTAGAGATTATATGGTACCAAATTGCAAAACAATCAGGGGGATATTCACAAGGAAGTGGCGGAGAGAGGCGTTAGCCTTCTTGGCTTAACGCCTCTCTCCGCCACTTCGGAAAAGCAAGGCTGCACCATATTCACAAGGATATGGTGCAGCCTTGCGTTTCCCCTGCGATGGCGCTAAGTTTTACAACTTAGCGCCAACGCAGACCCCCTGCACCAGAGTGCAAGGGTGTCTGCAAGCAGGGAGGTTTGTTAATGTACAGGAAGGTGTCCCTTCCTGCACATAATCAAACCTAAAATGCCAGTTTGTAACTTACATGTGTGCTGCTTCATGCAGCACACATGTAAGCTACAAACGGCATTTTAAAAAAAGGTTTGTTTATGTACAGGAAGGACACCTTCCTGTACATTAACAAACCATGGCATTTTGCTTTTTCCATGTGTGCTGCACAAGGCAGCACACATGGAAAAAGCAAAAATGAGGCGAAATTAAACATTTCTCCTCGTTTCGCCATCTTAAGACCAGGGTTTTCCTGGTCTTAACTTTGTCGCTACCTCCTATTTACGCTGCCCTTGTGAATAGGGGGTAGCGTCAAAATCAATGGGTGTTGTGGTGGAACGCCCACCGCAACACCCACTGCACGCCCCTTTCACGCTAAACACAGCGTGAAGGGGGTCTTATTCACAAGGCAGCGTTAAGCCACGTTAAGGTTAAGTGGCTTAACACTGCCTTGTGAATAAGGCGAGGCCCCTATCGCCACCACAACGTCACTAAAAGTGACGTTGTGGTGGCGATAGGGGCTTGTGAATATGCCCCTCTGTGTTTCTATCTTCCACTCTGTAAAAGAGCTGTAGAGTACTTCCCTTCGGTCCATCTTTTATTTTATCAAAATATTAACCCACTGTTGTCCAGTAAAAGTGCATCTGTACAGATAGTTTACATCGAAATATTTTTTTTCCGAGAGACGTTTGAGGCCTTTTTTTTGTAGTCCTGGGATATTCGCTGTTCATAGGGCAGCAGTGTGTGTAGTTTACCATTGATGCCCCCGGGTCACCAACACTATTGCATTCTATTCAATTCAATTCAATTTATTGTGATTTGGAGCTCCTACGAGTTCCACATAAAAAATATTCCAAAAATGCTCTGATTTAACAAATCATCCAGAGCTATAATAACAGTAACAAATTAAAATGCATATAAAACCATAAATTCATCAATTTTGTTGAGCAATACGAGATACTAGCAGCTTGCTACAACTAAATGTGCAAGTACGCAGATATTAGACCAGTTTCACTGTTGTGATGGAATACTTATAAAACAGTGTGGGTCAAGCTGTACCCTTAAATTCTCTAAAAACTTCAACTTAAAATTCTATATATAATATAAGTACAAGGTATATACAGAGGCCTAACGGTTACAGTTTTCATTGTACATACTAAATACAGAAATGCGCACAAGATGATTGAGAGTGTAAATGCGAAAACATCTTGCAACAATTTCTTTTAAAATGAATAGTAAATCAAGCTCAGACGGACCCCAGGGGTAAAATGCAAACAGTAGCCTAAGAGATGCAAAATGCATTCAATAGACAATGCAGTTTACGTAGCAGCATACATGGTATCAAAAGTGCAAGTGCGTAAGTGCTATACCAATTCCATTAATCCGTTGATCCTTTATGGAGCCAACTAACTGGTGAGGTGCAATTCAAATTATACCATGACATCATCAAATATATAATACGAGGACCCTGTAATTCTAATTATAATATGCAGTGAATATTGTCCACCAAGGACCCTCTTCAGCATACCACAGCCTACTTCTTCACATCAGTTCCTATCTAAAATGTATTAAAAAATTGTTTAAAAAAGATAAAAATTTTAAAACACACTTGTTCATGGAGGGGGGTGGCAATAAGAAATTTCGGGCCTCCTCAGCTGTGGCGATGTTACATTTTAAATACAATGGCCTCAGCAAACGACGTCGTAATGGTTGTAATAGGGGACAGACAAATAAAACATGATTTAAATCCTGTAACCAGCTTCCAGATAGATGGCAAAGTCTGTCCTGCCTGGCTAATCCCTCCCATGCTCCTGTTATAATTCGTAGGGGCAGCTGATTCATCCTTAACAACAGATAGTTCTGCGCACTCCGTGAGGGAGATCCATACAACATACAGTTGAGGTTGTTCATAAATACTCCCAATGTCAAATAAAAGTGCAGCTTTTACATGATTCCTAAAAACAATGCTTTTCCCCTTCAGGCTTGCAAATATTTCCTCCCTTAGCGCTGCCCGTAAAGGGTTTTCAGCGCTGTTCAGTAAGGCATTACGCCATCTCAAACATGCAGCCATTGCAAACACATAGGTCGAGAGGAGCCCGAACTCAACCTGAACGTCGCTATGGGTGCTGCTCTATTCAGATTACAGATCTGGCGCAAATACGTCCCTCAACCTTCTCAAAATAAACCCACTGCTGTTCGTCCAATAGTTCACAAGCATTACTCAATACTTTAACTTTATATACTGATAAAACGTGTGCAAAATGTCTTTGTCCGCAACATTTGTAGAATCTACCAATTGCGCATGCCTGAGATATTGCCTTACTCGGCATTGGTCAATATGATCACTGCTCGAACATCTGCTTGTAAAAATTCTTCCCAGGTACGGGTACAATTTCACAACATCAATTTTGCCTTTCCCCAGGAACCAGTGCATGACTCTACACCCCCGATATCTAAAAGTCATAATTTTACTTTTTGCTATATATATATTTTTTTAAATGATCATCCGCATACCGTGCCAACTCATTAAGGCGCCTTTGAAGTCCTATCGGGGTTAGATCCATCAGGATGGCGTCAGCCGCATAAAGCAGACAACTCAGTTTCATTGTTCCTAATTTTGGGGGGGGTCCCCTTTACACAGCCCCACCCTACTCAGCAAATCATTGATATAAGGAGAAAAGAGGAGAGGGGCTAACAAGCACCCTTGCTTCAACCCATTATGAGTCTCTATTTTATTCGACAGGCCCTGATTACCCCCCATCATAACCGGAGTCCAAGCTGAGGAGTGCAATGCTATAATCGGGAAACAGCGTTTACATCGCATGCGATACAACGCATGCCATTACAACACGCTTGTTACAACAAAAGCGTTGTTACATCGCAAACCATTACATCGCAAGTCGTTACAACGACTTGCTCTAGGTGGCAGAAGGTGTTGGATTGTAAATCCAACACCTTCCCTGCTGTTGCACAAACTAGAGTAGGAATAGTAAATTATACTATTCCTAAGTCCAGCGCGCCCCCTACAGCAAGTCGTTGTAATGACTTGCGAGGTAATGGTTTGCGATGTAACAACGCGGTCGTTGTAACGACTGCGTTGTAATGGCATGCGATATATCGCAGGCGTAGTAAAGATATATATTCCTATAATCAGTCTCAGCAAATGCATAGGGATCCCCATTACATCCAATTTCCTCCACAGCGTCCCCCGGTCTACCCGGTCGAAAGCCATGGAGAAATCTCTAAAGGCAGTATACAGGGCCATTCCCTTACCCATTGGGTATTTTTCAATCCGGGTTTGCAAAGCGGTAATATTATCTAATGTGCCGCTAAGCTTACGAAACCTGCTTGCTCTGCCAGGACAAAATTATTTCCAAAAGCTCAATCCTGGAGATGGAGAAGGATGCTTTTAGCGAACAATTTTCCGGTCGCATCTAACAGTGCGATTTGCCTAAAGCTGGCAGGGGACGTTCTGGGACCCTTTTTATATAATAGTACCACAATTCTTCCTGTCCAAGAAGATGGGATAATCCCATATGTATAGCCATAAGAGAATACCGGACAAAGGAATTGAGCCCATGCGGAGCTATCTTGTTTGAGTACAGCTTTTAGAAAATCATCAGGGCCCATCGTACCTGAATACCTTGCCCCTTTAATGAAGCTCTCTATTTCTTTACAAGAAGGAGAGCCGTAGTCACTCCCCACGTGGATCTCCTTAAACTCTAACTTTGACCTGGACATTATGTTTAGAGCATATAACTGTGAGATGTATTGGGTCCATTCTGCATCAGATATTAAAATGGTTTTTGCCTTAACTCTACTGTCACAATATTTAGCTATTTGGGCCTAGTATTTCCGCTTGTCACCAGAACGAGCAACCTCTCTTAGTTTAATCCAGTTTTAGTCCTCCACCTTTCTGCGTTCGGATGCCTGGATTCTCTTTCTTATCTGCTTTAATAAACTAATAAACTAATTTCCCTTTGCCTAATCAAAGAAGATTGCTTAAATTGTTCCCTTAGTAGGGCATTTATCTCATGATTTAACTTTTTTACCGCCCCCGAACTAACCGCAGATTGCTTAGTTCCTCTGGCCCGATTTTTCCTTCCGCAGGATCTAAATAAGAGAAGGTTTTTTCAAACCAGGAAATGGGATTTTACTGTATAGGACCACAGTGCACATTTGCAACCAGCCTCCCTAGGCATATAATGCTTTTATTCGACCAAAAGGTGTGCCCATTTGTTTCATCATACTTAATAGTATCATCTCTAGAATTCCAGGGCTGCAAAGACTTGAGCTCCAAGCTGACTTCCACTGATAAAATACTATGGTCACTCAAGTTTGTCCCCAATACCTAAAATTGGGAGCAGGCACCAAAAAGCGGGTAAGATACTACCATATAATCAATAAGTGACTGCCCCCGAGAGGCATAGAAAGTAAGGGAGGCTGGGGAATCCTCTGGGAATCTCCCATTTAAAATTACAAGCTCATTCATTCTCAAACTGCAGAAAATTCAATCCTCGCTTATATGACCTAATATTGCCAGGCAACAGTTGCTCAGGGATGGTCTATACATCCTCCAGTTCCTGGTTACGGTAAACCAGGGAGGAACAGTTAGAGATTTTTGCATTAAAATCTCTCACCACCAATATCATTGTGCATTCTTCTGAAATAAAAATGTTATGGATAAAAGAGAAAATCGATTTAACCAGAGAATCAGACACCCTCCCAGGAGGAATATATACATTTACCAGTAACAGGGACGGGTGCTGACCAAGCCTCCCATTACCCAGCTTAAGTTTCATGGCCATGCAGAGATTAGACGGATGGGAGAAAACCAGGGGGTTCCAATTTATCCTGCAACTAAGTAAAATAGCTAAACCACCACTTGCGTGACCCTATACTGAGTGTTTTGCTGCACAGCAGAATACAAAGAAATTCTCAAAATTAAAATCTGCACAGCACCATGTTTCCTGTAGACAGATTATCATTGGATCATGTTGCATTAGGGCGTCTAGCTTAGAGCAGGGGTTTCGTAGCCCAGCCATGTTCCAGGACAAAACTTTTTTTAGGAGGGCTACCGCCGCATCATAGGGATTTTTTTCCCTTCTTTGGAAGCATTCAGCGCGCCAGCTACCCAACTCCACTGGTCCACCTCCTCCCCTCCTCTATGGTCCGTGGTACTTTGAACCACGGGTCCCACCATGTTAATCACTCTTTTCCCTGAAGTACTACCAACTGAGATTTTAATATCTTTCAGACTTACAGCCCCTTTAGTGTTGGATAACGCTCCACCAATGTCCTGGAAATCCTCCCAATGGGACTCACATGGGACAAAAACTGGCTCCTTTTATGGAAAAACATCAATCCCATTTTTTCTAAAAAGATCTACATCAGCGAATACTAACATTGCAATTATTCCAGACCTAAAGTTACTCTGGCAAGTGGGAGTTCACTTCTTGGTTCTAAAAATACCCGCTCAATATCTTTACTTATTACCAATCGCAGATCTTCGATTTCACATAATAGCTGCAAAAGGAAAGTTCTATTAAGGGGGCCCAGTTCTCTGTCAAATAGTGACGCAAAGACCAAGGTATTTACTACTTGTCCTGGCCCTTGTACAACACATACCCTATCACTCAGCCTTTCTTTCAAACACTGGCTCTGGCATTTGTCCTATAGGGCAAGTAAAGGTAGGTCCTCCCATATAAAACCTCCCATGGTTGGGATCTAACCATACTGGGAGAGTATCCCCACCAGTGGGGTTTGAGTGGGAGCTATCCCCTACCTACCCTACCTACCCTACCTACCCTACCTCTAACAAAGCATTGTTTGTTTTTACTACTTTATTCTGCGAGTCTGGGTTTATCTTCATTTTATGAAGCACGGAATCCTGATTGGTCAATATTTTATGATTCTCCAATTTAGAGCATAATCCCCTCCCTATTATGTCCCATTACCCCCAACACCTTGTGCCCTTCTTCTGGTCCTAAACCCCTCCCTACAAGTTCATCTTTAATAATAATAGGTGGAGGGAGAGGATTTACTTCTGGGTACCCAGGATTCGGACCAAATGGGGACCTGCCGGGCTTGGACTCACTACCTTTCTGCTGCAAGGAGGAATCGACGGGCTCCTCAAATTGAGTCGGAAACCATAGTTTTTTTGGCTTACGTTTTATTATACGCCGGGTCCTCTTCTTCTTCTCCCTCTGTGTTTTTGGGCCATTATCTTCTGCCCGAGGGACAACCTCCCCGGGGGAACAACTTCTATCTCAACCATGGGTTGTTCAACAACTGAAACATCAGTTGTTAAAACTGTATCACACAACATCCTGGTGTTACCCTTTTTAAAAATAGAGTAAACCGGCGGGGTATCCTTAGATACTAATGCATTTGTATTTTCCTCTGTGATGATGTGCAGATGATCCCCCGATTTATGACCTTCTGGGTTGCTACAAGACAAATTAAGAAGCATAGGGCTATCTCTGGGCTGCACTGAGGAAGTAGCCCCCAGACCTTCCCAATTCCCCACCTGGGTCCCTATGTCAATCCCCTTTGTTCTAGTCTGACTTGCCTGAGATTTCACATCATTACATTTTCCTGCTTTTCTTAGACAATAACTAACAGAATTAAGCTGCCTCACCCCCTTTAAAATGGGAGATAGAGCACCCAGCACATGATCAGAATGGGCAGTGGATTTCTCAAGCAAAGTTAAAATTGACGAGAGAATTCTCTCTAATGCATAAAATACATCAACATTTGCCCTCCCTTCCCTATTTTCATTAACACCCCCATTCAGTGTGTGCCAGACATCTTGTGCCCTTTCATTTGAGGTTTCTTCCAAATTTGATAATCCCAAAGATTGTACCAGTGAAGTGCTCGAAGGAGTACTACTATATACGGCTGGCATGTGAGGACAGTTAACATGATTATCTGGCGACAGTCTCAGAGCTAATTCTTGAGCACCTGGCACACATTGCATTTTTAGTTTAGCCTCTATTTCTTGATTTTGTTCCATATTTATGGCAGTGTCCGGGAGTGTAAAGTCCTCCAGATCCCCGTGATCAAAACTGCAATTGTCAATCTGGGTCACTCGTGGGCTCACCTTAACTGGTAAGGGACCTGGTGGTAGCTCTATGACTTTCAAGGGGCTAGTTATAGCAGGCAAGATCGTATATTCCATTGTAACCACAGAATCGGTTGACGGGTTTACATCAGCAGCAACAATTGCCTCATGCTTAACCCTGTCATTGTCCAAGTCCATATCCATTTCCATTTCGGTCTTTCCGACTTCTGTAAATAAAACCCATTCATCCACTTCCATTTCAGTTCTGGTTGTTCCAGCTTCTGATGTTAAAATACAGTCATCAGTGGCCTGAATTGGAGGGATTGGTATGGGAGAATTCAATTTGGAGAACTTGAGGTGGTGCAAGACTGTCGACTCGGGGAGACCAGTACATATGCTTACTATATCTGCATCAACAACACCTGGGTCCATTCCTGATTCCTTAGCGTTGAACTCCTGATTCCTTATTCCTTAGCGTTGAATTCCTCAAACCCTTCACGAACATGGACATCACGGAGGGATGAGATTTCAGGTGGGACAGGAAAGCTCTGGGCTTCTTCCGTCTGATGGTCTTTATCAGTGTTGGAGAACTTGAGTGGTTAGAGGTAACCCCTGATAAGCCAGGAAGGTATCCTTGCGATTCTGTGAGGGACCCTGAGGGCATGATTAAGTGACCAGAGTGTAAGCACTTAGAGGGCATCTTATTGGTCCTCAAAAGATGATGCACCTCTTAGCGGGAGTATTACTTTTGCTTTCCTTATTGATTCAGAACTTTCTGGGGTCGCCTGTGAGGGCGGACAGTTATCAAATTCGTTTTTGCCAATGAACTGTGTCGCCACACCTCTTCAGACTGCAGCTAAGGTTGACTGTGGCTTAAAGGTATGTCACTTGCTACTGGACTGCAGGGCTGCAGGGCTGTGTGAAGGGGGGGGGGGGTAATGGCCAAGGCTGGGGAGCTCTCCTAACTCCACAAGCCACACCCAGACCTGGCTGGGCCGCCTCCGCGGAGCCGAGCTCTACTCGCGCTGCGAAACCTAACCGGCAGCTACCTCGCCTGTTAAACAACCCCTGTTTCCAGCCCCTATTGTCCACTCTTCTCCTGGGGCCTCAAAAATAAACTGCTGACCTGCTTGCCCCAACTGCTCCAGCTGCCTATAGTAGTGTATAGCAGGTCACTCGTGGTGGCAGCAAAGCAATATGCAACCTATTCAGCCTATTCAGTATTCAGTATTCTGAGGCGCTTATCTGGGCTGGAAAACAGGCAGAAGGGAGGTCCAGTTTGGGCCTCAGGTCTGTTCGGTCTGTTCAATGAGAGCAAAGCCCTTGAAGCTCTCCCTCGCTCACCCCTCACCCCCTGCCTTACCGTCACCATCAGCGTTCGGGGCTCCAGGCTACCGGCTCCTGCTCCACGGCTCCACGCTCCAGCACTCCAACACTCCAGGACTCCCGCTGCGGCGTCGGCCCCCCGCCCCGCTCTGCACGCGGCTGCTTAAAATCACAGTCGCGGTCGGCAGTCGGTGGCTCAAGTGGGGCTCAAGTGGGGGCTCGGGTGGGGGCACAGGCCTGAACTGAAAAACTCTGGTAGCTCCATGCAGCGGCTCCGGCGCCTTCGGAAACGCGTCGCTCTCGCGAACGTGTCACTTCCGAGGACATGCTGTCTTGCATTCTAACTGAACAACTAAGGGCCACATGCATCAACCTAAGGAATAGCGATTCCTTAATAGCGATTCTTAAGGAATCGCTATTAAGGAATTGCAATTTCTTATGCATGTAGGTTTCGCTAAAATATTAGCGATTCCTACACATTCCTTAATTGCGAATCGCAAATTGCGATTCGCAAATAAGGAATGCCTTCCCATTCATTCCTATGGGCCTAAAGGCCCATAGGAATGAATGGGACAGCATTCGCAATTTGCGATTACCAAATAGGTACTCGCAAATTGCGCATGCAATTTCAAGGGTGCAAGGGGGCCAAAAGGCCACCCTGATGCACCCCCAACAAAGGTAAGTATGCACATGTGGTGCACACACATGCCCTAAGGGCATGTGTATGCACCACATTGCACTTTGAAAAACACATTTTTGTGCATTTTTCAAAGGAATTGCAAATTACCATCAACTGATGGTAATTTGCGATTCTAAATTGCAAAAACGCAATTTGCGAATGCATAATGTATCTCAATTAGGGAATCGCAATTTGTGATTCCCTAACTGCATTTGCAAAATAGGTAATCGCAAAAATTGCGATTACCTGTTTTGTGAATGCCTTTGTGCTTGATGCATCGCAAATAGCCTTTTACCGGTCGCAAACGGGCCCATTCTGCAAATCGGCCCATTTGCGACCGGTAAAATGCTTGATGCATGTGCCCGTAAGTTTCTCCCTTTGGGTAATTGACTCTCTAGAACAGTGCTTCCCAAACTTCTTAGAACTACGATTAGATTTTTAGAGCTACAAACTTTCGTGGCCCACCTAGTTTTAATGGAAAAGAGACAGGCGATTTTTTAATGTAAATAGCATAGTGTAGTAGTGCATTTTCATTTACTAACAGCACACTTTCCATTGAAATGGCCACTAAATTTGCCCAGACATACAGTTTGGCTCAGAAAACTATATTGCAAACATATGATCAATAATGATGCATAAGAAAGTAATGTGGCAGAACTACAATGCTAGATCATAAATGTGAATCCCCTTACCTGGTGAGCCGCAGCACTTCAACGTGGTGGAAAGGGCTGTGGTGGCTGGAGCACCGGACTATCTCCTTCCTCAGAGACGCCGCAGCATTAGTGATTGCTGCACGAGGGAGATTGTTGAGAGCCGGAGATATGGCTCCTAAACTAAACAGAGCGCAAAAGGATATGGCGAAAGACCCTGGAATTGCAGCGGTGGGCCGAGGCGCAGCTGGTCCCCGGCACGGAGGCACAATTGGGAGAGCTGAGGAAGCCGAACTGAAGCCCACTAAGGAACGCATGATAGATGGTCGCGGCAGCCGGCGAGCTACCGCCGGGGACCATGGTGTTAAGCAACCGCTCATCTCGGAGATCTTTTCACAGGGAGCGGCGTCGGAGGCGGCCGAAGAACCTCTGCATCTGCGCGATGAGCCCGGGAAGGAGAACGCCGGGACCGACTCCCCTGACTCTGCTGTCTCAGCCTCAGCTGTGCAGGATCAGCTGGATAGCACGGGCGTAGCTCAGCTTCTTGCCACGCCCGATCGCACACAGTATGGTGAACAGGCGGGGCAGCAGTTCACCTTGCAGGAGTGGGAGCAGGCACAGGCACAGAGTGAACAGACCGGGAAGCTGCTGGGAGACAGACAGCATAACCAACCAGGTAACGATAAATCTTCCATTACCATTGAAGCAGTAAGTTTGCCTTTAGGGACAGATACTGAGTTAACTTTAGAAACTCTGGCGGTGAACAACAATGACAGGCAATATACTCCCATAGTTACCTCTTCCAAAGGGGCAACAGCGATTCAGGGGCAGCCGGGTGAATCTTGGCTAAAAAATACAATGGGCTCACCAGATTTTTTTGGGGGGGGGGAATTCTTCTCCCTCACAGACGACTATGTGCTTTCGACCTCTACTCCTGGGCTTACGGAGGAAGACTCTGGGGCTGAGGGCTCATCTACTAATAAAAGCCATGACAAGGCAGCCACCCAAAAGTGCAGAATAAGATCAAAAGGGAAAAGTCATCGAGTGGACAGCAATGGTGAAACTACCCGCAGATTAAAATGGGATTACTCGGCCACAAGCCAGGTGTATAATGAAGGCGGGACAGATCAAGCCAAAATAGCGCCCAGCACCTCAGCCAGCCCTAACAACTCCCCCTCTATGGATTTAATCTATGTCACTCTCAAGCAAATGCAGGGGGAAGCTCACCAGGAGAATCGCAGGGCACATTAGGCCACGAAGAAATTACAGGGATCTATCCGGAAGGTGAGCAAAATGTGCTCAGAGATGAAAGAAAGGGTGACACACGTCGAGGAAAAAACCATGACCCTTGAGTGCGAATTGGGAAAAATGCAGGAATATAAGGAACTACAGGAAAAGCAGACAGCTGATACGATGTGGAAACTTGAAGATTTCGAGAATTGGCAGCACCGAAATAACCTTCAATTTTTAGGAATAGCGGAAAATAGCGATGTAAGAACTTTTATGGTGGATCTTTTGAAGGGTGTCTTCCCCGAACTTTCAAACTGGAACTAGGGTGCCGAGAGCCAATGGGCGCACCGCTTCCCACTGAATATGAAGAAGAACACCACGTCAGGGCAGCCGGGTCGACCCAGGGCGATCCTAGTTTTCTTCGGGAACTTCCTCCTCCGGCAGTCTATCTCAGATGGGGCAAGACCGGATGCCAAACGGTCTTTCAACGGTCATACATTTTTCGCACGGCCGGATTTTTATCATACCACAGTGGAGAGGCGTTGGAGGCTGCGACAACTGATCTCGCCATTCCGGGCACTTGGCGCCGAAGCCTATCTCCTAAGTCCTGCACGCCTCAAAGTTGTACACAGAGGGAAAGTCAGGGTGTTGGCAACAGAAATAAAGGCCCAAGACTACCTGAAGGAATTATAAGAGTCAAGGGAACCAGCGGCAACAGGAAGATAAAGTGTGGCGACATGCTCGGTTAGAGATTGGAAGATAGGGGTGGGAGCACAATCAACAAACTAACAATGAAACGAGGAAGGGGGTAAAAGAACAGATGTTGAAATGACAGAAAATGTCCAAAGTCTTTCACTTACTCTCTATCTTCTATCCCTTTGGGGATTTTTTTCTTCACCAGGGGGCAAGGTGGTAACATTGCTTAGCTTTCACAAACTCGGGGGTTGGGGGATAGGGCACGGGGGCACCTCGGGCGCCCGACACAGGCGACATCGCATGGGTCATGTTATGACCTATTTGCCCATTTTTGGGGTGGGGGTAGTACGGGGATGGAGAAGGAAGGGGGGTGGGCTGGGGGGTGAAATGGGGAGGGGGTCAAAGAAAAAACAGCTCATGAGGTGCATGTAGGATCTTGGGGAAACAAGATGAATGTAAATAGTACAGATGTGAAACAGGAGGAGACTAGGGCATCTCTGGCTAATGCGAATTCAGGAATTATTTTTCTAGATATCCGATGCTGAGCATCCGAATTGCATCAATAAATGTGTGTCGCCTGAATGACCCAAATAAAAGGCAAAGAATTGCAATAGAATTGAAAAGGCTGAGGGCAGATATTTTGTGCTTACAGGAGACACACATCGAGGGCTCAAGGGGTAAATTAATGGAGCAGCTTGGATATACTCTGGTGGCCAACACAACACAGGGTGCTAGGACTAGAGGTGTTGCTATTCTATCCCGTAGGAGTGACATAAGGTGGAAGAACTGTCAGGCAGATAAACTTGGAAGGTGGGTGTTGGCAGACTGTTGCTGTTACAGACATAGCTTTACCCTCTGTTCCGTGTATGGTTCTACGGGTGATGATGCAGAGGTCTTGGAGGAGGTGAACTCAGAGTTAGTCTCACGGCAAGCACCAGTTGTATTATGTGGCGATCTAAACATCAATGGCCTGGGCATTAGGTGGGGGGGGAGCACTTGCAAATATACAGGTCGTAAGAATAAGGTGTGCAGGGCTTTGCTCTCGCTGATCCAAGATGACGGATTAGTGGATATTTGGACCCAGACCAAAGCGTCTGATCCCAGGAGTACATATTATTCTGCGCCGCATAAAATGGTAGCAAGATTAGATTATTTTTTTACTTCATATCATTTAGCCTCAGATAGTGCCATAGAAATTCACCCCCGTGTGATATCAGAACACAATCCATTAGTATTAACGGTTAATTTCAGGGGTGTTGAAAGAAAAGAGTCCGTCTGGACATTCGAGAGAGGTTTGTTGAAAGACCCAGACTACATTGCTCACATGAATTCCTGGATCGAGGGTTTTTTGGAAGTTAATAGGGACAGTACTAGCAGTGGAATGGTCTGGGATGCATTTAAAGCCGGGGTCAGGAGGGAGACGCTCAGCTACAGTGCCCTGGGGCGAAAAAATGAATTAGAATGAGCAGATACGTTATATAATGCACTGTCAGACTTGGAAGAGGAAATGACCAGGGCAATAGCGCGAGGGGCGCCCCTAGAGAGCTGGATACATAAAATAGCGGTAACTAAAGCAGAAATCGGGGGAATCTCAACGACCAAGGCGGGCGAGAAATATCTGGCATGGCGCCAGGGGTGCTATGAACTTAGCGAGCAAGTGGGACATATGTTGTCAGTACGGACGAGGCAGAGGAGGGTGATGGGGGAGATAGCCGAGATACAGGATAAAGGTGGGAATCTGGTCAAAGAACCTCTGGGTATACGGGAGGAATTTCGTAAATATTATAGTGAACTTTATCAGGAGGAATTCGACCCGCTATGAAACTCCGTCAGGGAGTATTTGAATGATATCCAAATAGAGCAATTCACCGCTAATGATATAGAAGCCTTGGAGGCGAGTTTGACAGAAGAGGAAATATATAATGTCCTGAAGAATCTTCCATCGGGGAAGGCAGTGGGGCCAGATTAGATCCCCCTGGAATTGTATAAAACTTTTTACCATTTATTAAAACAGGACATGATAAAAACGTTCAGGCAGGCGCAACCTCCGCAGGAACCAGGCTCATACAGACCTATCACTCTTATGAACAGTGACGCCAAGATCTTCTCGAAAATATTCGTTGCAATAGTACCGATGCCAACATGGTACACATGTCCGCGACATGTCCTTTATTAGGTACCTGGTTAGGTGAAATTGAAAAGTTCCTGAAGTTATCGCTGAACATAAAAACAGACCTTACAACACAACTTATATTGCTGGGAGTCAGTAACGATGATGCACCAGAGGACCACCGCCATTTTCTTTTTATAGCTATGGCAGTGGCCAGAATATGTATTGCTTCAGCTTGGTTGGATCCCCTGGCACCCGGATTTCAGCAATGGCTAAGGAGGCTATTAGCCACCTATAATTTAGAAAAAGGGGTATATGAAAAAAAGGGATTGAGAGCCCTCCCGCCGCTGCTGGTTTCCCGCCTCCCGCTTTCCCGCCTCCCAGCTGAGCTTCCCGCCCCCCTCCCCTACTTAATGGCGGCCGCTGCAAGGGAGTGCGAGCAAGACCCCTGACCTCCTGGTCAGAGACCTGCTCTCCCCCCGCAGCTCCGCTGTCAAGCGCCTCTTCTGCCTTCCTCTGCTGCCCGTACGCCTCTCTCTACCTTTTTCTGCCTGCTGTCTCCGTTGCTGCCTTCTGCCTGCTGTCTCCGTTTCTGCCCCCTGCCTTCTGCCCCGTTTTTCTGCCTCTGCCTTTTGCCCCATTTTTCTGCCTCTGCCTTTTGCCCCGTTTTCTGCACCCTATCTGTCTTAAAATCCACTCTTTTGCTGTCTCCCCTCTGTTCGTGCCCGCCACTGCCCCTGTGCCCTCCCGCCGCTGCTGGTTTCCTGCATCCCACTTTCCCGCCTCCCAGCTGCGCTTCCCGCCCCCCTCCCCTACTTAATGGCGGCCGCTGTGAGGCCGCGCACAGCGGGCGCACCGCTGGCGCGCCAAAGGCAAGCCCGTATGCGCCCGTCCGTGACCCGACCGCGGCCAGCGCCAGGGACCCTGGTTCTCCGGCCATCCTCCGCTACAACCCCGCCCACCTCCTCGCACTCAACCCCGGAAGAAACAACAACTGCCAGAGATCGACGCCGAACACCACCCACGGCCAGTTCTCCTGCAGACACTGCCGACAATCCTTCACCATCAACAGCCCCCCCTCGACCGCTGAACCCACGCCGGACTCCCGCACCACTGAAGCCCTGACGTGCATACTCCTCAACGTGCGCTCTCTCCACAGACCCGCCACGGAGATCTGGAACCTGCTCAACACCATCTCGCCAGACGTCACCTTCTTCACGGAAACATGGACCAACACCACCTCCACCTCCGACATCGCCACCGCCATCCCCCACGGATACAAGATCCAAAGAAAGGACCGCCCCCACCGCCCAGGAGGAGGACTCGCCATCGCACACAAGAGCTCCCTCCGACTCTCCACCTCCAGCACGAGCGACCCCCTCTCCAACACAGAGCACCTCCACTTCCAGATCCAAACCAGCCCCAGAGCCACACTACGCGGGACTCTCGTCTACAGACCCCCCTGGCCTCGCGCCTCATCCGCCACCACCATAACCGACCTCGTCGCACCCCGCGCCATCGCCTCCACAGACTACATACTCATCGGAGACCTGAACTTCCACCTCGACAACCGCAGGGACCCCGATGCCATCACCCTCCTCGACAACCTCACCAACCTTGGACTGAAGCAGCTCGTCACCACCCCCACCACAAAGCCGGACACACACTCGACCCCATCTTCGCAGGTGGGACTAACATCCGCTTCAGCCACACCACGCAGCCCCTCTGGACAGACCACCACTGCGTACGCTTCACCTTCAACACCACCACCGAACCCAAACCCGCCCGCGCCTGCCCCGAAGGAACTGGAGCAAGATCACAAAGGAACTCCTCAACGCCACCCTCCTCCACGACCCCCCCTCTGGTACGACCAACGCCAACTCCGCAGCAAAAGAACTACACCGCTGGATCTCCAGCTGCGCTGACAAGCTCGCATCCCTCCGCCACCCCGTCAATCAACGCCCGTAAAGGCAGCGTGGTTCACCACCGACCTACAAGAAGCCAGGCGCTCCTGCAGACGCCTCGAGAAACTCTGGCGGAACAAGAAAACCCCGAAGACCAGAACAACTATAGGAACGCCATGAATGAATACCACCAGCGCATAAGAACCACCAAGAAGACCTTCATCAAGAACAAAATCCACAGCAACGCCAGCAACGCAAAGGAACTCTTCAACGTCATACAGCAATTCACCAAACCCCCACAGCGAAGCCACGGACGTCCCTCCATCCCAGGACCTCTGCAACAAGCTCAGCTCCTACTTCCACATGAAAATCAAGGCCCTCTACGACAACTTCAGCGAACAGACACCCGACACCACCACCACCGACAACCGGCCGATCATCACCACCTGGAAACCTGCTACCACTGAAGACACCACGAAGACCATGAAGAACTCCCACTGAGGAGCTTCCACAGACCCCTGCCCACCGCACATCTATCACAGAGCCGCCGCCGCCATAGCTCCCGAGATAAGCCGGACCATCAATACTTCCCTCGAATCCGGCATCTTCCCCGACGACTGGAAGCGGGCAGAAGTCTAGCCCCTCCTCAAGAAACCCTCGGCCGACCCAACGGACCTCAAAAACTACCGGCCCATCTCTTTCCTTCCCTTCGCAGCCAAAGTCACAGAGAGATTCATCAACGCCCAGCTGACCACCTTCACAGAAGAGAATGCCATCCTCGACTCCTCCCAGTCTGGATTTCGCAGCAACCACAGCACCGAGACCGCCCTCATCGCCGCCACTGATGACATCCACATGCTACTCGACCAGGGTCACACCGCGGCCCTTATCCTACTAGACCTCTCCGCAGCCTTCGACACCGTCTCACATCGCACTCTCGCAGCCAGACTCCATGATGCCAGAATACGAGTAACCGCCCTCGACTGGATCCGCTCCTTCCTCTCTGGCAGAACCCAAAGGATCAGACTCCCTCCCTTCCTCTCCGAACCTACAGAAATCAACTGTGGAGTACCCCAAGGATCCTCGCTCAGCCCCACGCATTTCAACATCTACATGGCCCCCCTCGCCGCCATCGTCAGACAGCATGGGCTCAGCATAGTATCTTACGCCGATGACACCCAGCTCATCCTCTCTCTCATGAAGACACCCGAAGACACCAGACTCAGCTTCCAAGAAGGAATGAAAGACGTCGCAGCCTGGATGAGGAACAGCTGCCTAAAGCTGAACTCATCCTTGGTCCCTCCCCCACGGCATGGGACAGCACTTGGTGGCCCCCTGCTCTCGGAAACCCACCCACGCCAACGGACCACGCCCGGAACCTCGGCATCATCCTAGACTCCTCCCTCACCATGACCCGCCAGATCAACGCCGTCGCCTCGACCTGCTTCAACTCCCTCCGCATCCTCCGAAAGACCTTCAAGTGGATCCCCCACGAATGCAAAAGGACCGTCACCCACGCACTAGTAACAAGCAGACTGGACTACGGCAACGCCCTCTACGCCGGAATCAACAAAACCCCGCTACACAAGCTTCAAATCATCCAGAACACCGCTGCCAGACTCATCCTCTGAACCCCACGACACAAGCACATGATCCCACACCTAAGAGACCTCCACTGGCTCCCCATCGAGAAGAGAGTAACCTTCAAGCTACTCACCCACACCTACAAATCCCTCCACAACATCAGACCCAAATACCTCAACGAAAGAGTCTCCTTCCACGTACCCAAGAGGAACCTACGCTCCACCGACCTCGCCCTGGCAGAGACCCCACGCATCCGCAGAACCAGAGCAGGCGGTAGAGCCTTCTCCTACGTCACAGCAAAGACCTTGAACGAGCTCCCAGTCAACATCAGACGCTCCCCCACTCTGAACACCGTCAGGAAGAGACTCAAGACCTGGCTCTTCGACTGACCCGGAGCTGCCCCCCCACCCCCAACACCAGCGCCTTGAGACCCTCACGGGTGAGTAGCACGCTTTACAAACCCCTGATTGATTGGTTGATTGAGAGCAAGAAGATTGGGGGAAAACATCTGGGCCCCCATTAAAAGATGGAAGGAAGGAAACTAAATGTATAGTACACTACCGGCACTCTATCGGAATATTGGAAAGATAGATGCTCAGTCTTTCAGGTTACTCGTAATTGTCTCCTATAATAATGAATTCGTTATTCTGTAACCTGTTTAATTTACAGTCTTTTATGTCATATGTTTAACCCTAAGGTTGCTGTTTATTTTCTTCTCTATTCTCATGAAATTTGTATGTACTTAATTTGCTGGTGATAAAATAAAAAAATATTTTTAAAAAAGCAAACGTATGATAATGTGTGGTAATCGGGTTTCAGTGAATATTTATCATTTGTGCATGACCAAGGAAATGTCTTGATTTGTTTTGATCATATTAAAGTTTTTGTTTTCATCACACTTCAGAATTACAAAAAATGTGCTTAATTCTTTTGCTTTCCTAACTGCTGAATGTGTACAGTTCGTTTACAAATATTTACATTTTGTTATGTTACAAAAACGCTCCCTGTACCCCAGCAAGATTGTGACATAATTCACTTTACTTTTCTTTATCTGACTGCAAAGAGAGAGAAGTTTGTAAACACCAACTTCCATGTTAAAAAATAAGCAGCAATTTGTCAGAAGACTGTGGGGCATATGCATCAAGCTAGGCAATTGCGATTCCTTAATAGCGATTATTAAGGAATCGCTATTAAGGAATTACAATTGCCTATGCATGTAGGTTTTGCAAAAATATTTGCGATTCCTACAAATGCCTTAATTGCGAATCGCAAATTGCGCTTCGCAATTAAGGAATGCCTTTCCATTCATTCCTATGGACCTAGAGGCCCATAGGAATGAATGGGAAGCTATTCGCAATTTGCGAGTACCAAATAGGTACTCGCAAATTGCTGAATGCAATTTGAAGGGCGCTAGGGGGCCTTAAAGGCCACCCTGCTGCACCCCAAATTTGGCATCTGGGCTCATGTGGCGCACACATATGCCGTAAGGGCATATGTGTGCGCACATAGCATCTTTGAAAATGCACTTTTGTGCATTTTTCAAAGTTTTGCAAATTACCATCAAGTTCAGATTGATGGTAATTTGCGACCCCTATTAGCGAAATCGCTATGTTTTTCAGTTTAGTGCATTGCATTTAAGGAATAGCAATTTGCGATTCCTTAAATGCAATCGCAATTAAGTAATCGCAATTTTGCGATTCCTTAAATTGCGATTTTTGCATTTGGGATGATGCATCCCAAATGCAAAAATACAGGTCGCAAAGGGGCAGATTCTGCGAATCTGCCGGTTTGCGACCCGATTTTCGGATGATGCATGGGGCCCATAGGGCCTTAATATGGGTTTGCCGGTCCGACCACCTGAACACAGCGGCCTCGATCTCTAGAAGACCGCAGCGCCAGTTGTCTTCCGACCGCCATATAACCAGTTTACCGCAGTGTGGCTGCGGAGATCTTGCGGTGGTGGTGATAACTTTTCCATATGTATCGATGCCTGTGTGAGCATTTCGACTACATATATCTTGGATGCACACATATGCATGATACATATGGAAAAATAATACCTACCCATTGCCAGAGTCTGGCCCATATGTGGGCAGTCCAGACAATGGGTATATGGTAAAAAAAGAACTCTCCAGTATATCACTGCAGACAGGATCGTACTCTTCGGAGTGAAGATGCTGCTGTGAAGGGGTGATCTGAAGAATGAGATTCACATCAAATTCTGACTGAAAGAACAGGAAAGGGGTGAATACGCACCTCAAATCCTTTGTTTCCTCCAACTTGAAGCTGGCGGTCCCGCCGGCAAGGTCAGCTCATTGAAAAGCCAACTAATACGGACGGCAGTGAAACTCCCCTGTACCGCCCTATGGAAGCTGCTTTTCCGCAACCGTTTCCTCGACGGTCTGTGGGGTGCTGGCGGTGTCGGCTGTCTTTCCAAATGCAAACCACCCATCTTGTAATACGGAGGTCAGACCGCCGAGTTCTCAGTGGTCGAACCGCGAGTATGGCAGTTCACGGACCGCCAAACTCGTAATAATGCCAATGTCCTGAAATTTGACCTCTGTCTTTGAAGAGCAGCAAATGTGACAAGATAAATAAAGGAATTAAAGGCATCTTTATTTTTTGCTTGGGCTTTTGCGACCCACCGAAAATTAGCTCACCACCCACCAATGAGTCATGACACACAGTTAAGGAAACTCTGCTTTAGAAGTAACAAACCTACAGACACCACACGCATATACATTCAACTGTAAGTGATCATACAATCACAGACAGTCACAAACACATCATGCTCACTTTACACCACAAACATGCTCCCACAATCTTACAAAGAGTTGCGCAAGCACATACAATCACAGTCACAAATATACATATAACATTCCAAAGTTACAAACACACACAAAGAATGCCTTCTACATAATTGCTGTTGTTGTTACTGTCTGCAAAATAACAATAAGAAGAACTTACGTACAAGGGCAGGCTCTGTGGAGCTAACTTGGGTAATGTTATAAAAGGTAACATAAAGTAAATCTCAGACAAAATTAGCAAACCCACCAAGGTTTGCAGCTGCTCCGACAAATCTTGGTGATCACACAGGAGCCATAAAGCTGTAACAGCAAAAGGGTGGAGAACTAAAACCTTAGACATGATAGGCAAGAGCGAAAAGGGGGTAACAAAATAGAAGAGAAAAACAAGTAATCGCTTCACAGAAATCAGACAAAATTAGAACAAGGAAACCGGGAACGAAAAAGGAAGGGACAGGAAAGCTAAGACCAAGAAAAGATGTATTCTGAAACCAGTGGAAGTTTAAGAAATAAGGGTACAATGAAAACAGTACTAGCTCAGGAACAACAAAGCACTGCTAAACATTGCCATATCAGGAAACAAGTATGCACTGCTATACAGTGCTACATCAGCAAACAAAGAATTGGTTCAGGTAATTCCTTTGGTCAATCAAACAAGAAGGCATTATCAATGACCAATGTTAGACTGGAGCAAACAGACTATAAAAGACCTCACAAATTATTTCATGCCTCAGGTGTCAAGTCTGACATGGATCGGGAAAGGAAGGCAAGCTCCGAGTATAATCTAGGTGGATCTGTTATTAGGATATAACACCCAGGAAAGGAGCCTAGACAATCTTTGGAAAGTCCCCGTAGATTGTTCCTCAGTGGCGGCTCTCAAGCAATGTTAGCACATTTTGACAGTAAGAGCACACATGCCCCATTTTTGAAGGGTGTGACATATAATCACCTGGGACTGTGCTGAAGTTTAATGTGGCAGGAACTGTTTATGTAAATCATGATAATGTGTATATAAAGTGTGGTTTGAAGATCTGTGAAGGTCTGTAACTGTCCATCAACCTCAAGAAACTAGGCATCTTATCCCACACATATAGCACTAAGACACATATTTTCACGCAAACAGCTATGAATCCATGCTGGCATTTCCAGGAAGGATGTGTGAATTACTTTTGGAATTAGGATATCTAAGTCAGTTTCATACACTCAAGTAATGTTTAGTGTTCTTCAAGGTACAGGACCTGATGTTGGCTAAGAACAACCATGTTCATTCAGCTGGGCATTATGTTTTCAAAATATCCAACACATTAATTCTGGACTTTTGTAATAAGAACCTCAACGTCCCTATAAATCCAATCTCATTTACTCACTATAAGCATCTCCCAGACTTTGTCAGTCAGTGAGGCGTAGTCGTTAATCACCATCCTTTGGTGTATAAACCCACATCTATTCCACTCTCTATGTGCCTGTTCTCTTAGAGCCTCATTTACAAGTCCATTGCACCACCGTTACATTTACGTTTTGTAAAGCTGGGAATGCGTCAGGAGAGGCACAAAATGATGCAGCGCGGTGCCTTGGCGCCGCAAGACATTTTACTGCGCTGAGCTGGGTCATTTTCAAATCACAGGGATGCGTCGTATTAACAACAATATGACGCATCCGTGTGCTTTCCCCAACGCAGCGCAGGCACCCTTGCGTTATGTTGCAAGGGTGCCTGCGTTGCGGGGATGATTGTTTTAGTGCAGGAAAGTACACCATCCTGTACAAAAACAATCATTATTTTTTGATGGCATTTTCCATTTTCTGTGCAGCACACATAGAAAGAGGACAAATTGAGGAGAAATAAAAGTATTTCTCCTCCTTGCACCACTCCTATGTCTTCCCTGGGTAGGCGTGGGATTCTGACATATTCCCAGCTTTACAAAACGTTGTAAATGTGGGAATGTGTCAGGTCCCATGGATGTTGCGTGGGAACACCCACAGCAACACCCATGGAACGCCTCTTTCAAGCAGAGTAATGTCTGAAAGGGGCCCATACTTACAAGGCTATGAAAAGTCACGCAGGGTGACTTTACATGGCCTTGTAAATATGTGCAAGCCCATTGTGCCGCTGGTGTGTCAAAAAAAGTAATGAACCGGTGGCGCAATGGGCTTGTAAATGAGGCACTAAGTTCTTAAAGACTCATTTTTATTAATCTTCTCATTAATTTATATTAATTCTGTCATGATACATATTGGATCAGCCATTTACAGTGCCTTTCTCATGAGAATTCAGTCATGTTTGTTTAACAATGTCATTACATGACCTTAATTTTGTTACAAAACCTGTCAATTTTTAACTTTAACTTCGCAGGTGAGAGTTTTCCTAAGAGATATTCAGCTTCCTGCACTCCGCTTGTCTCTGTTTCCATGCCCCCCATGTTCTCACTGGGATACAGCTCAGGATAGAACCTTTCCATATGAGTTGAGACTCTGCCCACGTGGCCCCACATCCAGTACAGCTGGGGGCTTTTTCGGTGTTTTTCTCAAATGCTGCTAGCGTTTCATCCCATACCATCGTAAGTGGGCACCTGATCACTCTGCTTTTCTCTTCCTCGTGCAGCGCAACGCTTTTAGCCTTTGCCCATCTCACAATTTAGCTTTTCCATCTGCTGTGTGGGGGACCAAAGGGTGAGTGCCAATGCAATACGATGGCTATCTCGGCCAATACCAGTGCTAGGTCCAAAAATTGGTGCTGACCTTCTTGGTTTTCCATCTCAGATATAGGCTCAGCAAGCATCCCACCAGCTTGTAAATTTTGGGTCTCTTGTGCATTTTCTCCATGGGAGTTGCGACCCCTCACCAGAAGTGCGTCACAATGGGCAGCTGAAAGCCGTATGGAGAAAGTCAGCATCATTCAATGCACATCTGAGGCAGTGCTTATCATCTGTCCCTGTGATTATATTTTTGCCTGTGAGGGATGAGGTAAGTGGAATGCAGATAATTTCATGTATTTAAATCTAGTATTACGTAAAACTTGGTGTGGGTATTCCAAGATTTTCCCCCATTCCTTATCCTGTAGGGGTCTGTATATTCTTCTTACCCAATCCACATACAGTCCAATCAATTTACTATTAGCTATTAATATAAGGATTTTATAAAGCCAAGATACCAATTTGTGTCCTCCTCCAAACATCTGGAGAACCTACAGCACTTCATGAGTTTGTGGATCCCAAGGCTTGGGCCCTGGGCGGACCCTGAAGCCTCCAGGTCGGTTTAGGTAAAGTTATTCGCCCATCCACCCTCCGCATGATCATATGGGGTTTATGATTCTAGATTGTATGCTCTTGGTATTCTGTGTGGGGGATTGAATTGCCATGTCTATTGTAACACATCACATTATCAACTCATATACGTAGGTCATGGTCTGGGGAGTAGAAGGATTATTCCTTGTCTAACCTACTTCTCTGTCACCATGCGTTCTATCAAGCCCCAGTCCTCTGCCCATTTGATAAATTCTTGACCTGGTCTAGCTGGAGGGGGGCCTGCCAAGGGTGGAATGGAGCAGTCCAGATCCAAATTGACCGCACAATTAAAGTCGCCACCCAGGATTATTTGCATGTGCATCCTCCGAGCCAGGATCAGAGCTATTGCTGCCAAAAACAAGGTTTGTTCTGTGTTGGGAGATAAACAGTGCCAAGAGTCAACTGAACTCCAGCTAACTTATCCTGTATCATCACACTTCTACCCTCCTGTCTATTTGTACATCAGCAGCCTCCAACGTCACCTGGGATCTGATCCATATCAAGGAACCACTAGCATTGGATGAGTAGCCTGTGGCATAAATCAGTCCCCTGTGCTTGCAATTTCACCCCTTTTTGGTCTCTGCCATTGTTCTCCTGTAGAAATGCCACATGCACCCTCTGTGCTTAAAGTGTGTACTTCTTAATGGCTATGGGGAATGGATGAGCAACGGCGGATCTGAGTAACCGCACCTCCCTGTTTTGTTCCTTTTTTTGTATATGAAACTGTAGCGGGTAGTATGATTGGGTGTGCACATACAGCTCCTGCACCTGCCGTTGTTGGATGCCAGCTGCCAAGCAGAGAGAAAACTGTGAAAGTGGTGGAGCGGTGCACTACCAAAGAGTTTTTTTCAATAAATCCAAATGTTCAATTGGTTAAGTGGTGATCAATCCTTTATTTTCAATATCAAAATATACAGATTCCAGCCAACGCGTTTCGTTCTTACATAAAATGAACTTCTTCAGGGCAAATGGTGATGTGAAGGAGACGCAGGAACACAGAGGCAATGAAGATCCTTTGGTCTGGGATCATTGGAAAAGGCGTTCGGACATGAGGGCATGCATTTCGCCCAATGACGTACGTCTATGTTCCAAATTCCTGCTGTCGACGCACAAGTGTTATGCTTTGAAGGCTACCATGATAAGTACCTGATGGTTGTGTCTCTAATTTAGCCGCGGAATTCGACTTTCAGGTGTACTGATGCACGACCGGAATAAACACAACACAGGCTCCCTTCCACGGGACAGGACTGCACTGCTCTGCAGCCCGTTTCAAACACTGATTAAACTCACATGTTCAGGTGCGTGGAGGCGGGGTTACCAGCTCTCACTGGTTCTTAATGGCTCGTTGCCTCAAAATTCCACAGCTGTTTCAATCTCTGCGGGCAGCCTTTCTATTTCTCCATCTGTTCTGAAGCTCTGCATGGTGCATCCCTATTCGTCTCAGGGCTTTACACGACACCTTTGGTGTGCACGTAGGCCAGTTGTGCAGATGAAAGAACTATTTGCTAATGTATATGTAATAAGTACTAATTTGATGCCTCAAAATTACAGACGTTAAAAGATGTGTTACATGCACTCATGAAACCGAAATCCATCAATTCTGTTTCATCTCAGCATGCCCCATAGGCACAACAGTTACAGTGTGTCCGGCCATTTATGTTAGAACATTTGTCAGTTTAAAATATATCACTATCACACAGATTCCTCCTGCAATTATAAACAGCCATCACTGCATCACGTTTCCACGGAAATGTTCATCCTCACAGTGGCGCACCTGGAGACTAACGCGCTTGAGCAGAACACTTCAATGCAGCTTCACAATGTCTTTCCTCTGTGTGTATTCCTGATACAGCACACCAAAAGCTCCTAGGTAATACCCTGCATGTATGAAAGATTAAAAACCATTAAATTCAATTTTAAGGATAAATTCTGTAAAACTTACTACGCCTTAATATTTTCTGACATTTACCGCAGCGCCTCCATAGAGCCACCACCAAGGTAAATTCAGACATCAATTTCTGGTTATAAAAGTTGTAATCCAGAAAATCAAAGTTGTCAGCTATAGAAACAATAAGGCATAGGGACGAATTATCATGTTGCCCATACAAGCCTTTTGCACACAAATAAAATACAATTACCTCTAACTATAAGATGGCGTGGACCCACAAGTACCAGGTAGGCTGGACTTTCAGGACGGACATAATTGTTTAGAGTAATAATAGGCATAACAGATGATGCAAGAGAATGCATGGGGTGCCTTCTCTCAGATCTCAAAATATATGGAAGAAAACTTCTTACTATCTGACCACCAAACAGGCTTCTGACTTGGAAGACGCACAGAATCCACCCTGATCTCAATTCAGGACAACCTCAAAACTACAGCCAGTAAAGTAGGAGTGGTAGCAGTCATTATAAAGGACCTATCAGCAGCATTTGTCACCACACATCATGAACCCTTACTGAGCAGACTAAATGATTGGGGCAGGAAAGGAAATATCTTTGACTTAATCAATTCCTACCTTAAAGACTGATTAGGCATCATCTATAGCTCCCCTATTATCCTTCGAAACCACTCAGCATCAGGAGAGGAGTTCTGCAAGGATCAGTTATCTCATTACTTCTGTTCAATGTCTATATTAAACCACTCCGAGAACTCAGCAATTCCTTCTCACATGCTACAACTATTGGGACGATACCCAAATAATCCTCAAACTGGATCAGCCAAATGACCATGATCTTTCGGAATTGGATGACTGCTGCAAAGTCACTGAACAATGGGTAATGGAGAGTAACCCCAAACCCAACTCCTCAAAAACAGAAAACCCAACATGCAGGAAATGGGAAAACTGCAACCAGCTCATGAAGTGGTCTGAGGAACTAGTAACCCCCCCAACAACCTCCTCTGGGGTAAGGAATTATGATGGATCCAGCCTCCTCCATGATCCCACAAGTCAACCTATTGACCAATTCACATTCCACGCCATGAGGACACACTAATGCATCTATTTTCACCTTGAATCGCAGCAGAAGGTGGGGCAACAGCCTCACTCATCTTATCACCTCTGGAATATGCTAGTACAATATAATCATGGGGTATCAATATCTACTATAAGTTGACTCTAAAGCATTGACAGCTAAATGGAAACACAACCTTTTCACCTTACGATTCCTGATAACATCTCATTGGCTGTAAAGGCTCTGCACTGGCTGCCTGTTCCCAGAAGGCCCACCTTTAAACTAGTGCATAACACACAAGGAAATACACAGAAAATGATCAATATTTCTACATATTGCACTCAAGAAATACTACCAGAAAATGATGTTATGGTCCAGATTGGTCACACAAATAATTGCTCTACCATATAAGAAGTCAACTAACATTGGTACAACCCTCATAGTCCAAACTGCCACACTACGTATTTCACTCCCAGAAAAAACACAGGCTACCATAAATCACCTGGAGTTTAGAAAGATGCTGAAAATGCGGCTAATCCCCACTTGAATCTCAGAATTTGAAATAGAATAGGGATGTTGCTATCAACAGGAAGTGCAGATTTAGTGTAACATAGAGAAACTAGAATGTTCACATACACCTGACCATGACCTAAAAAATACAGTGTCCTGGAACGCCATATCTGGCACATCACAGAAAAAGATGGCAAGCCAGGTTACATCTGGAAATTAGGATGACGTCCTTCTGCTATCACACACATCTATGGACACCTGAACAGAAATAATGAAATTCCAACAACTTTCAGTACTCATATAATCTGAATGATACAACTCTGTAATTACAAATTTTAAAAAATGAATAAAAACATTGTCTTGTACTTGCGCTCCTTGACATGACACAACATGTAACCCATCACCAAAATGCGTATGACTTTCATGACAGTCTTATTTCATGACCCGATTAACTGAATCCATTTCAGTCTATGTCTCCTTCTGTCCATTACTGCTTGATCTTCCAAACGAAATCACTGAGATATTCCCACCAGACTCGCTGACCCAGCCTGAATAAGCATGACTCAAAACACGTATAACTGTATTCTCTAACTACAAGACTGCCATACAATAATTCAGTGTACTAGGACAACCAAACAACAGTATAATACACATTCTATACTGCCTGTCCTCTATTCCATTTAATGACAAAGACACAATTAGGAAAGCATATCTATACATAAGTGAAGCATCTGCATCATTAACAACATTTAACAGCTAACTTTCTGCTAGAATAGAAACTGCATCCAACTTTTTTTTCAGATTAGTAATAGGAACTAAGGCCCTCATTAAGATGGTGGTTGGTCGGTTTCTGACCACCATCACAGTGGGCAGGAGATCACGTGACAATCTGTTGGCGGTCCGCCCGCCTAATTAGGATGAGACCACCGTGGTGGCGGTCGGAAAAGGGGTTTTTTCCACTGCAGCTTGTGCTGCGGTCCAGGAAAAGGGGTGCAGCACTAGCCGCAGTGGAAAAAAGCACTTTCTGCACATTCATGCACCATGTGCCAGCCACCATGTGTAGGGATACGATTCTGACGGCCGCCTTGATGGAATCTTTGACCCTGTCGGAGGCAGCGGTCTTTCCCCACCGACATCTGTGTTCTGACCGCCTGCATCATAATGCGGCGGTCGGGCCGATGGCCTGGATGTCGGGGAGACTGCCACCGACGGCCTGTCGGTGCCGATCCGCCGAACATCCTAATCAGGCCCTAACTCTTGGGTCCATGGAGTGGCATGCTACCCATGCACAAAATGCCAAAATGCTTTACAGCATAACAGAGGTAGCAAGCACTATAGAAATCTTCAATACAATACATTTGTGCCAGGCTTTTCGTGGAAGGTATGTTTGTGATGGTACTGATTCAGGCAGTGTAACTTTCTGTCTTCTTCTGTACCCACTTTTTGGGAAGGAGAAAGGTCCCCCACATGGCTATAGAGACTGAGCTTCCCTACCTCATGTTCGTTATAGCAAGCCATAGATTTTTCACCCCACCTTAGCAAACACGACGTGTGTATGCACTAAAGCCAGGTGTGTAACATGAATTGAGCCCCACAGCAGAGCCCTTTGGTCTGGAGGAGCACACCATGGGCACCGTCATAAGCTAGTGTGACTACCATCAGCTAATCAGGCTGTAGATGGCTGAGTGGTGGCAGCAATAAGGATTATTATGGCAAAGCAGCCTTTTTTATATGTCTCTGCCAAGGACAGCTGCGTATCAGTCTCTCTCACCAGTTTTTAATTTTGTCTGTCAGTCCCCTGTCACCCGGTCCTTTGCCCATCCTTGTGGGACATGTATGTAACATTCAAATGCCTATTTACATGTATTCAGGATGTGTGTGGAGGGCGAGTGACACGTTACCACAACCACACTGGAATCCATTTTGTATTTTTCACATACAAGTGGCTCCTAAGATGAAGGGTGAGAGACAGCCCTGGGAGTAGTTGTGAACTGCAGGGCTCCTCTTGGAAAATCTAGGGTTTCCTTCTATGGGCATGAACATGTACATATATGCCTATTTGCCTGTATAGAGGATGTGATGGGAGATAGCCTAGACAGTACATGTGAACAACAGGGAATTTGCAGGACATTCTATGGTGTCCTTCTATGGCCATGGATAGGTATATTCCGATTTGCATGTATAGAGGACTTGATGAGAGACAACTACCCTGCAAGTCCCCTCAGACGGCTAAAAGTCAATGAGCATTACCACCCAAAAAAAATTCCATTGGGAACAGTTGTCATTATTCCTGGCTTACCTTCCAGTTTTTAGTGGGCGTGCAAGCACACTACACTTATTGAGTATTCAGTCTGACAGCGGTCACAGAAAGGTGGAAAAAGACTTTGCATCTTAGGAGTACGCATCTCAAGAGGAGATCAGCACCCAGTTGCAAACTATAATTCCGATGAGTCCAGAGAACTCTCATTTTGTTTGGAAATGGCAGCGGCCATTCTGAAGTGGTCGAGGATAAGTTTTCTTGTGATTCCGACTCCTTGCTAAGCCATCGAGATACTTTTAGGTAGCAGCCAAGATTTTGTTTCCCCAGATCTTGTGGAACCTTTGGAGACTGTTTTTTTTTCTTTGAAGCATGTTTGGAACATGGATGTGCAACCTAGGAAGCAGAATTACCTCTCATTAAAGTGCTGATTCTGGATTACCTTTTGGAAATAAAGAACTATCCATTTTGTTGCACATTTATTGAATCCTAAATTACAGGAGCAAATGGAAAGAATTCTCTTCACTTAAGGACTTTTGAAATATTTACAATACATATATTGTATTAGGATGGGACTGGTGGCAATGGAAAAGACTAAAGGGTATCAATGTAAGTTATATAAGGGATAACGTACCCCTGCTGTAAATTATAAGTAGGGTTCTATTTTTTAAGATTTTTTTTAACATTTCCATCTGTATTTATCCATATTTATTTTTTGCCCATCTTATTGGTATTTATTTATATTTATTTTGTGTTTTGAGAAAAAATGGAGTCATAAAATGATATATTTCCACATTTATTTAATTGATAAACATGCAGCTCTAATTTGATGACTGTCATGTTTTAGCAAATTAAACAGCCACATATAGCAAAAAAGTTACACTGTCAGGTAAATATTACCGCTATACTACAAATATATGTATATGCCTATATTTGAGGATTTGTTGTATATCTGCACAGATGTTGTACTAGAATTCATGAAAGACAGCATGGAGAGTCACTCACAAGAAGCACAATTTTCAGTATTTTTCCGCATTTAAAAATAAATACAGATAGGAAAAACATTATTTTCTTTCTGTATTTATCTGTAGAAATCAGTAAAAATGGAAAACTGGGAGCCTTAATCATAAGAAAATTGCAAATCACCAAGGAATATATTAGCCATGTAGAAAAACGAAGCTTCTAGTGCAAAATTAAAAACATCAAAAACCTGTTAGATATTTGTTGCAAGATGGCGCTGATGCTTTGCACTGAATGCGCGTGGACTAGCGACGAAGTCACATGACTTCATGTTTCCGGGACGCGTTGGTAAAATGAAGCGCGAGGACCGCATTGATACACCGGAACGAGACGAAGCTCACTTCACGGGTACACGTGGTAAGAGTATGTGTGGTAGTCCTAAAGAGTGGTGAGTCAGTAGGCATATCTGTCCCTGCTGTGGATATCAACATATAGGGGCGATGCGTCTGAAAGATTTTAATTTAGCGGGGGTCAAGGTATGAGCCTAAATCGAACGAGCAAATGAGAGTATATATGCATATTCAATCTGATTCATATATACTTGTCCCGAGTACGGACGTCAACAAAGAGGGTCAATGTTGCTTGAATGCTTTTACTTTGGCACTGCGAGCTTAAGTCGAACGAGCTGATGCGAGCATAAATGTCTAAACTAATTTGACAGTGTGAACTAAATCCGTAAATGAATATAGCATGTCAGGTGCTGTGAATATGGTATGACAGACAGTGTGATTATGGTACGGATTAATGAACATTTGGCATATACAAGAAAGGAGCAAACAATAGTTGTATGTCTTTTCAGGTAGATTTACGACAACGGATGGTGTTGTATAAGGATCTTACAGTAAAAAGAAGCACCCTGTGACAAGGTGTATAGCTGGTACGAGGGGCCTTTGCTACCACCTGGTAAATACCTATTTTAGCCATTTTTGTTTAGGTCAATTGTCTGGCCTAAGAAGCCAGTGAACATTATCGAGGAGGTTCTAACTGGTTGGTCGTTTTTTAATTGATATCTTTTTGTGTTTGTCAGTCACTTCGTGTACAAAATTTGAAGTCTAGTAAGGTGATCTACGACCTCGAGCCCTGACGAAATTGCCACAACAAAGAAACAGGCAATGAAACATGTTGGCCCATCCTGAATTGGTCTGCAACATGCAGTTGTTTTTTAACCTTGAGTAAGCTCACGATTTTGAATAAAACTGGCACATGGTATATGTGAGTCTTAACTCAATTTTAATTAGAGATATTCTTTATCTCATAATATCACGGGTCTCTCTTTTTCTTCTTTGTGACGCACACAACATTATTTTCACCTTTATTACTTGTACTGGACACTTTTTCTTTTCCTTCTTACAGGTGAGATAGCTACCAATGATGAGAAACGTGGGCACAACTGGTGAGAACCTACCAGTAGCTCCTTTGGTGTAGCGCACGTGAGGGGCTATCTCACCTACACACAATTTTTTGTTGTGTATACACCTGTATAGTTGGGGGTATATTTGGAAAGAGGTGACTGACAAACCAAAGTTTTTACAAATACAAAAATTTACTGTGGCAATAAGGATTGAGTAAAATAGAGAAATTTCTAAATCAATAGGTGGGTTGAGGAAGTTGAACACCCACTCTCAATCCTATAAATGAAAGTGGACTAAGCCCCTGATAATCAGGTCTTTTGGTGTTTTTTGGTTATCTGTGAGTGGAGGGCGACCTGATTAATTTTCCCTCTCTAGCTCCTTATTGTGATTGAGATATTTGTTGCAGACAGATATTACAAACAGTTCAATACAAGTGAGATTTAAAAAAAAAAAGCTGTAGCAGTTCAGAATGTGTAGAAACATGCAGAAAGGTTCTAGCTTTTCTCTATCTAAGAAGTGAACAAAATAAACATATTCCACTGCTTGTCATTGTAAGCTATTAAAATAGAGCAGAAAAAAAGAAAAGCAGTGTTTTCCTTGCTTTAAACAGCAGCTTCAATAATGCTGCATGACCGAACATGTCTTTCACCTTGCTGCCTGCTCTTGTAGCAGGCATTGTGATGTCAAAAATCGACTGGAATGACCTTAAGATGGTTGAGTTCTGACGTAATTTCTTTATAATCAGCGACTTGGTGCATCACAAGTCGCCGATTATAAAGAAATTAGTGAAGGCCATCTATACAGGTATTACAGAATCCCATGTATCATATGATTATAATGAATGTTTGTTCTGTTACAGTTTATGAAAAGGGAACTGTGAATTTATACCAGCACCAGAATGTGTACTTACAAATTAGAAAGAAGTTACCTTGTCACAGAGTTTCAATAACATTAATTACATAACTAATATCTTTATTGTGTTTTAATAATAGAAAGACACAATTAGCAACAAATTCTGTGCAAGCTTGCAATATGTTTCAAAGGAGCTATATACCTATGTAAGTACAAGCATATTGTCATTTGCTATTATGTTACGTGAGAGCCATAAGGGAAGATGGATGGGGGTGTGGGGGGGAAGCAAAGGATGCAAAAATAGCACTCCCTGACACCCCATTGACAATGCTATACTTCTCTGGTTCCTATTAGCATACACTCTTATGGAGCAGTGAACAAGCTGTACTCTTTTTTGATTACTCTATGTGGAGCAGCATAACTAAACAACTACAAGACAATATTAAAGAATCTTATCGTCATAGTCCTTACTTAAACCAATGATCGGTACACTAGGTATCTGGTGCAGTGCAGTGTGGACCTTTTGTGGGGAGTATGACAGGTTCTGTGATATAGAATAAGTTTAGTCAACGGGAGTTGTAAATTGCTCGTACTTGCAGTTTGTCTGTTTTTTGCTTTGAAGAAAGGGCCCCCATATTTTCTCAAATTTCTTCATTTGGTAGTTCAGCTTATAAATCAGTCTCTCATGAATAACTGTTATTGCTAGCACTCGCGTCTACTCTGAGTGAGTAGCGTTCAGATTTCTCTTCCATTTCCTGAGTATACAAATCTTTGCTGCCGGTAAGGAGGTGTCAATCCATTTGTTGGTCTTGGAATGTGCATTGAGCACAGTAATCTCCTGCATATCATGGATTAACGCTAGATCAATGGAGAAAGTTACAGCCAGATTACTCATTTGCTAAGATTCTCCATACTGATGACCAAACACTATGCACTTTCAGAGAGAACCAAAGGATACATGTCATATCTTCCCCAGGTTGTTACAATTCCAACAACAAGTTATGGGATTCAGATTTGCTTTGTGAACCGTATAGGGGGAAAGGCCAATCATGAAGGATTTAAAAAAACTGAACTTATTTAAGCCTCCCCAAAACTTCTGTTATGTGTTTGTAGGAGTTTACCCAGTCGTCTTCTGTGTAGACCTTCTGTAGATGCTACTCCCTAAGAAAGGTTTCCATAGGTTTAGAGTACATTTCACTGATCAATGTTTCATAGAGGTCAGTTATTTGTTTTCTGTAGCCACACCATTTAGTCAGGTGTTTTTGTATGATATATTCTGGGGTTGAACAGGGCAATCTCCTCAGTTTTTCTGTAAGACAGTGTTTCAATTGCTGATATCGCCAATCCTGATTTTGATCAAAATGAAAGTCTTCACACAGCTGTTGGGATGTTTTGAGTGAGCCGACTGTAAGAAGCTGCCTAAATGTGGGTACAGGACTATTGAGCCCAGTGGAAGAGTTGGTTATCAATGAGCAGCTCGGCATTGTTCCATAATGAAGCGCGTTAAGTGCTGGAAATCATTTAATCCATGCGTTTTATGTACATGGGGCAAGGTGCATATTGCTCGATGTATGATGCGGTTCATTGGGTCTCTAGAGACTTTTTGACTTTTGTATCCTGACGCATCACTTTGTATGTGTTATACTATTGGGATCCAGCTGGGAACTTACAGATCAAAATTGAAGTAATATGTATTTTGCAACAATATATGTGTTGCATAATAAAGCCCTATGTTACGTAGTCATGGCTCCCCCTGAGTTCATTGCTCTGTGTAGTTTTGCAGGATCCAATATTGGGTTATGTCTCCCCACACAGGATTTGAATGTGTTGTTAAAGTGTTTCAGCTGATTTTGTGTTATACTCATGTAGAAGAGGTAGTTAGATCCGGAGACCACAGCCATCTTGATGGTTTGGATTCTGCCCCACATGGATAGCTGCAATTGTTCCTACATTGTGAAATCTGTGTTCATTTGGTCGCTCATGATTGTTAAATTGTCTTCGACCATAAGATGAAAGTTCCCACTTACAAAGATTCCCAGATACTTGAATTTGTGGGAAATCCATTCAAAATGGTAGGTCTCTCAGAGAACTTTCAGTTGCCAATTTGGTCATGAGCATGGCCTCACTTTTCATCCAGTTTATTCTGCACCATGAGAAAACATAGAACGTCATTATGGTTTCCATTAGAATGGGTACTGACACTTTTGGAGAGAAGTGAGTGTCAGTAGTGTATCTTCTGCATAAAGCATGAGTTCTAGTTCCTTTGCCTTCGTGTTTATCCGTGGATGTCTGTGGCCTGTCTGATTGCTATTGTCAGAGGCTCAAGTGCAAGCAGGAATAGAAATCAGCACAATGAACACCCTTGTCCAGTACCCATCAGGATAGTTAGTGATCACGTCAGACAAGAAGTGGTTACAATTCACTCCTGTGGTTGTATCAGTATACAAACTTTGGACCATCGTGATGAAAGTGGGAACTATGCCCATTCTCATCAGTAAACAGAAAATGTAGTCCAACTTCACTTTGTCAAAGGTCTTCTTGGCATGTAGAGAGAGGGCTACCCTTTCATCAGTTTCTGCCTTGGACATCCAGAGTAAGTAAGAGCAAGAGTAAGTGCAGGAGAGTTCTCAGGTGGTTCCTTGATGTCCTTCTGGGCACAAAGCCCACTTGGTTTTTATGGACTAGAAGCAGATTTGCTCTCAAGTCTCGTTACTAGGATCTTTGCTAAGATCTTAACATCACAATTCAGTAGTAATGGGTTATATGAACGCCTTATTGAATTCTGTCCATATTCTCTTTGTCTCTGCTGCTTCTCTGAAGACCTTCCCTAATAAAGGGCCTGTTTTTGAAGCTTTAATCTTGTAGAATTCAAAAGGGAAAGTACCTTCCTTGGGCACCTTTCTCGTTGGTTATGATTTTATAGCATCTACTATCTCAGTGTCAATGATACTTTGATCCAGTTCCCCCGAAGTCTGCGGGAAGACAGGGCTCTGGAGAATATTCTAAAAATTTCCAACTCTTGTGGAGTTTTGCATTTGCTTTGTTGGTGTACAAAATAGAGTAGAAATTTGTAAATTCACTTGTTATCTCGGGTGGGTGGGTGAGCAATGTTCCCCCCGAGTTATATATCACTGGGTTAGTTGATCTGGCTTCTCTTTGCTTGAGCTGCATGACAAAAAGCCTGCCTGCTTTTTTACCATGCTCGTAGTGCCAGCTTTTGATGTTATCTAACACTTTTTCAACCAAAGGTGTGAAGATCATGTTCAGTTCATATTTTTTCTGTGTTCTAAAGTTATACTCTGAAGGACACTTGTGATAGTTCTGTTGTAGATACGTGATCTCCATTTCTAAGGCTTTGCATGTTTCATTCACATTCTTGCGTCTTATAGAAAAGCCCTGATCATCAAGCCTCACATGTAGGATTTCCTCAAAGCAACTTTGTTGAGGTTACCAAATGTTAATTATTGTGCAAATAGTCTTGGGAGCCTTCAGGGAGCCTAAAATGGGAGATATTTATTCTCCACGTCTTGATATTAGAGAAGAAAGTATCTATGTACAGTAATAAGGTAATGGGGCCATTGCCTGACATCAATATTATTTAACTTTCACAACTGCAGTCTTTGGGCATCATGACATTGTTGACCAAAATGTAATCAATCCTAGTTTCGGTTCCAGGGGTACTTGAAAGGAAAGTGTGCTCCTCTCCATTGGATGGAACCAACACCATGGATCTAGGACGGAATGGACTGTCATCGTGTCTTTTAATAGGCTCTGATTGGTCATCTATCAGAAGTCTGGGTGTCTGACCTGTCTAGAATAGGTTTAATCGACATGTTCCAGTCGCCTCTAATTAGGAGTCAGGAACTTTTGAATTCAATGCTGAGTCTATTGAGTTTTGAGAAACAGTCTTGTTTGTGAACGTTCTGTGCCTATATGGATCCTAGAACAAATGTACAGCCTTGTAACTTCAGTTTGGCAAAGACATATCTCCCATTAGGGTCCGACCATGTTTTCGAAATCTCAGCAGGCAAATTTCGGTGGATGATGATATGTGTGCTGGTTTTCTGAATTGTGGCTCCCTGATGCAGAGATCGCCTACACCCCTCCCCCCCCCCCATCTCTCTTAAATTTCTTTTTCAAAGATGTGGTTCTCCTGCTGGTCTATTATGCTAGTTTGTTCTTATATTTAACATAGTTTGATAAGCCATTTAACTATAGTGAAATGGCCTTGGAACCGCTAATGATGATTAAGGACTCTTCATTGTATTAACAGTAGTATGCTTTAGTGTAAAAACTTCATATCCTTAAAGGGCAAGGTGATGTCACAAATCACTTGATGTATTGGGGGGAGAAACAATGTTAAGGTTGCTGCAGAGTATTCAGGTGTTAGTGTCTCACAGGTAATTAGCTATGTAACTTGTACAACTTCTAGCACTAGCTATTAAGTGGTGCCGCTGCAAGCCAAGGAGAGGAGTTGTATGAGTTTTTACAGGTTCCTGCAGAATATCAGAACTTTAATAAGGTGAGATGCACTTCATGTGCCATTTTCGCCACTCTGTGAAACAACTGGTCTAGTTTGAAGTGAGTCAGATTTGCACATATCTTTCAGAGGTGTGTGAGGAAGCCAACCAGTTAAATTGGAAGGGGACTGCACAAGAAGTGCAGTCGTCATGCTTTAAGGGATGATTTACATTTGGCCCTGTCCCTTGGCGGGGGAGGGTCTCTGCATAGATTCTGGCAGGTTCTCTATGGAGGCTCTGTACTTTGTAAGATATACCAGCTGAGGTACTTGTGTCTCTAGGAAGAGCAATCCATCACCTTCTCTATGGTAGCTCTGTACTTTGTAAGATACGGCGGCTGAGGTAACCTTGTCTCTAGGAAGCGCAGTCTATCACCTTTTAAAGGTAATTTTGTGTCCATGATTGGCTCTGTATGTTTTTCAACAAAGTGCTGTAGAGTGCAATTCCTAGTTTTGCCATCTATGGTCATCATGGTAGCAGGATTCAACAACTCATGGCAGTCACTTTTGACTTATAGCAGGGGGAGCAGTGCTAGAAACTTCTTGTGGATGACATTCATACCATAGGGGGAATTAGCCGCTATTGAGATTTTATGGCCATTTTAAGTATAAAGGCCATGTTTCCTGATGTTTGGGCTACTTATCAGATGTACAGGTGGCTTAGAAGGCAGATTAGGCTGTGATGAAGAACTGCTAAGCTGCCTCCTTTGCAACAGCTACCCATGTGAGAATTATACACTGAGATGTAAGATATTCTTCAGTGTCTCCCAGTAGTTATTTCTCTGTAGTTGTGTTGGGTGCAAGGAATGGCGAAAGAAGTTGATGGAGCAGAATATACATTGAATATACATTATATGTACCCAGGGTCCAGTGATATTCAGGTGGCATTACTTAGTGTGGGAGTAGGCAACAAGTATAACCCCTCACTATTGAGAGATAAGCTGAGCGTTCAATACAGTTAGCCTGCAGTAATTAGGGTCCACCACCCAGGGGTACACTGTCCTCACTCTTTCACAGGCTCTTGTAACTACAGTGAGATGTTGCAAATATGGCCTCTTCCACGTTGCATTATTACATCACCACAAGTTTCCAGCCTAATCCAACATGGCCACCATTTTGGTGTTGCAGGGGGCCCTGCAAATCAGCGTCAATGAGGTCAGGCAAGAGGAACCATTATCAAAAGCAGGGGACTCCCCTACTCTTGAGCTGCTCCCAGACTCTGCCAGTGCTTACCACCTGCAGTGCCCAGACCTCGCTCCTTTCTACCGGGAGGCGACTCGCAGGTAGATGGATGAGAGACTGTCTGCACCAGCATCTCCCTGTTGGTTCCCCACCCACTGCAGGGGCTCAGAGGGCTTCAAAGTGAGGGTCAGTAAGTGATAAAGTATGCCACCACTGCAGTCAGCAGCATGGCCAAATGTGGAGCTCACTATGGTCGGTCCCGTAGTGTGGGGCAGGCTTAATTTCCTCTTCCATGTCTCACGAGAGGGCTCCCGTGCTTTGGTACTGTGGTGATTACTAAAAATACTGAGCAACCTCCCACGTGACCTTAATTTCTTTAGTACTGGCTAACCTGTAGCGTAGAAACGGGTCATTAACTCATGATTTCTCCACACCTAAATCAATATTTCATATTTCTTTTATTTTATTTTTCACATCATTAAAAACAATTGAATAAAGGTCATGATTCTCACGGTAACATTTCTTTTGCATTCTTTCTCGTTCCCAATATAACAAAGAAGAAAGTTTTTTTAAAGTTATACATTTTTTGGGGATAGTCATGATCCATGTGTAATATATATATATAAAAATTCATTAACATTTCACCTGTTAGGCACTAAAATCATTTTCCAGTCAAGAAACAAAAAACAATATCCCCAGACTCACACCTTTCCTCTGTCCCTTAACTGCTAATTACAAATCATACATCAGGGATACCGGTGACGTCATCAGGAAAATAGAGCACCTACCATTTAATCCCAATTGTGAGATTTTGCTCACATTAGACATAGAGGCGCTGTATACAAATATACCCCAACAGCAAGCCATTGAAGCAGTAGCAGCCCTCTTAAGTAGGACAACAGGAGATAGGCCGGATCGTTTCATTCTAGAGTGTTTAGAAATAGTATTAAAGAATAATTTCTTTGATTTCCAAGGGAGCATCTATCATCAAATTAAAGGGACCAGTATGGGCGCTTCGTGTGCCCCGAGTGTAGCCAACATATATATGGGAGAGTATGAACTCAGGCATATCTTCAATGAAATGGCACCATATTATGAAACCGTCAAAAGGTGGTATCGGTTCATAGATAACATCTTCTTTGTTTGGGAGGGCGATGAACAGACTTTGTTGTCATTTATCTCCTGGCTGAATGCAAGTGACAGTAACCTGAAATTTACAGCCCACTACAGTGTAGAGGCAGTGGAATTCTTGGATATAGTCATTACGGGACATACAGGACACATACAAGTCAGTTTTTTTCCGCAAATCTACTGCGAAGAACACCATTCTCAAACATGATAGCTATCATCCCAATAGTCAAAAAGACTCCATACCATTCGGAGAATTTTTAAGGATAAGACGAAACTGTTCGGACATCAAAGACTATGACAAGCATGGGGATGCGCTAAAAGAAAGACTCCTACAGAGAGGGTATCCCAGACGCTTAATCAGGACAGCATTTAAGAGAGCACGATATTATGATCGCGATGCTCTTCTGGCAGTGACTACACGATCTAAACAAGAGAACTTTGTCTGTGTAATAAATCATTCGACCCTCAACTATAAGGTCAAGAGAATCTTAGATAAAAACTGGCATATTCTAAATGTACATGAAGATCAAAATATCCTACAAAAACCAATTGTGGCATACCGCAGAAATGCGAACCTAAAAGATAAAGTGGTTCACACCAGAAGTAGGGTCATCAAGAATCAGACTCAAAAAACCATCACAGGTCTTCCACCCGTGAATGGCAACCACAGATGTGGTACTTGTGTGGCTTGTGACTCGGCACAGGTTACCAGCCGGTGGGAGTATAAAGGTAAAGGAGGAATACTGAAGGATTTTACCAACTGTAGGAGCAAAAACATAGTATACCTCATTCTTTGTCCCTGCCACTTGGGATATGCAGGTGAGACAGGCTGAGAGTTCAGAATTCGATACTCTGAACATAAATTGGCAATTAGAACCAAGAAGACAGCATCACCTATGGTCCAACACTGTATAGAAGCTAACCATAAAGAAAGCGATCTGACATGGCTCATACTGGAGAAGGTGAGAATATACCCAGGACAAGATACAACACAGGTACGGAAACGTAGAGAAACTTTTTGGATCTATAAGCGCGACTCAGTTAAGGAAGGATTAAACGAGGAAATTGTATGGCAGGTCACATGATTCCCCATTTCCATCACCAAACTCAATTGAATATCCGAGTTTGCCCCTATCAATACCATTGTTGGACTCATATTCCTTTCTCATTATTGGGTAGATCAGCCCGTCACCACAAAAATATCTGAGATAGGAATCCGATTGGGCTCCATTTATACATTAAAGTAAAGATTTTTTCTTAAGTTTTTGATACAGTACCTCTTCTGTGGTTTATGTGGACGTGGCCCGTTAGTGACACTGGGGCCATGCGACGACAGTGACTAATTCTACAACATTCAGTTGAATACCATACTTGAAAATGGTATCATTGTATATCTTACAAGACGGATGCATAATGGGAAAAAGACATGATGCATCATCGTGAGTACTTAATGGTTAATATGGAGCATGTAACTGCGGCTCAGTTCAGGACACCTGTGACGGATAATTCATTGGGACCAAAATCATAATTGGAACAAAGGTCCCGCTTTTTCCTGTGACGAACATTTTATTAGGACCATTACAACAATCGCGATAGAGGTCCCTTCTTCTCTTTCTGACACATATTGTACAAATAGAGCAGTATCTGTGGTGTGCTATCCATTATTCACATTTCAGCAAGCCTATGGGGTCTTGCATTAGCACAGATACACAGTATAAATATGGGGAGGTTGACATTTCAAAATGGCGCCCTTGTGCGCTTTCCAGAACATATATATATATGAACGCGGAAGTAAGCCTTCTTCGCGCTCAGTTGCGGATACAGACAACAGTCGTGTGCGATGACGCACATTTGATTGCGACACCTTGGAAACCCGGCTCGCAGCACTCGCGCATTAATGAAGCCTCGCGAGAGGCAGAAATGGTTCCCGCGAAAACATTTCCGTATTTAAGAATGACGGAATGTTTAGTCACAGAACGGACGGAGAGGCAGAGACCGCCGTGCAGAACTATACGCATTCCAGGTTAGTTACTTGTGGGGTCTATTCTATAAGGGGGAGTACCAATTCCCACACAGAAAAGACAGAGCCTAGACATACTGGGACTTAGCAGTGGCGATGGGAAAGCCCAGGTTACTAATGTTTAAAAATCGTTTGTAGCATGCTAAAAATAAATTGGAGATTATGACCTCCCGTCATTGTATTAAAGTCAGTGCACATCGTTTGGGATCAGAGAGGCCGTTATGGCTCGAGCGTATATCAGCTATGCAATGCCGATGTGTTTAAGCGCAATAATTATAAGGAAACAGCCCCTCAGTTTTGTTTTATGTTACAGAGCGTTGATGGGATGTATGGTTATCGCTAAGATATCAAAAAGCCTGAATCCTCACCATTTGTGATTTCCGGTTCTTAAGAGACTCCACATGTGTACTACGAGTCTGTCTTAAAAGAAAGAACAACTCGGTAAATATCACTAAATAAACCTCGTTTTCCCTAGAGGAACAGCATTATGAGTAGAGACTCTTTCTCAACTTCGTTTATTTACCCCCATAGAAACATCACGGATTGGATTCCACAAGTCCACGTGTCAGAATTTTTAGAGGTTTCACCGCGCATTTATATCAAATTGGAAAGATCCTTCATGGCAAAACAGTTAATAGCTGAATTGGGAACCACGCATATGGTAAATAAAGAACAAAATCGAGTTTTTCCGGTATGAGTATCAAATGACCCAGGCAGTGTAGTAACAGCTCTCTTTTTCTTGTCCTTTTTCCTATTCTGTGACAAGGGTAGACTTCATAAATATATGTCCTGCGACCATTATTGAACCAAGGGTTGACGAAATTCTTTTCTCCTACACTTCGGCTGGAGTGTGACTCCACAGGAGCAGTGATAAGAGGTATTTGAATACATAGTGCTAATGACTAAGGGAATAGGTTCTGTCACGACCTCCTTTTTCCTGTTCTTTATTAGTTTCTCCTCTCCACATCCCACCCCTTTTTGAACGATGCAAATGGTACATCATGCACTGGAACGTTCACTTGATTTTAATGGGTGAGGATGACACTGAGAAAGAGAGGCTTTAGAAAAGTGTACAACCCAATCATGAGTAAAACAGACTTGTTTTTAAAATAAACTGCCCTCTCTACCTATGTCTCTTTAAATTTTTCTTTGATTCTCTCTGTTTGGTGAGTAGCAGATATGATGAGGATCTATATTTCTGGCACCACTTACTTACTTTTCTTCCCTGATGCACATAATTTTTTTGTTTTTTTTAAATCACTGGTGATGGTTTCGTTGACGCCAATGGGTGAAAAGTATTCACAGGTTTTAAGAAAACATATTAGGGGCAATGTAATAAAGCTCCCGGGTCAAATACATGATGCAATCTGTTTCTCTCCACTCAATATTAGGTTCTTAGATCCCCCCACTTCTCACCTATATGAAAAATGAGAACTAAATGGTCCTGATGAAGATAGAAACAATTTATTTTGTCCATTGAAACGTACATCGACCAGACAGTGTGAGGCCCCAGTTATCAGCACAGCATTTGAGGGTTGATGTTTTCACCCCAAGCAATTTCCATCTGTGCATGCAGTGTTGTACTGGGGGGTATGAATGCGTGCAGTATGTGTCAGTGATACGAGTGTGAATCAGTGGAATGAGGTGTGAGTCTGGGGATATTGTTTTTTTGTTTCTTGACTGGAAAATGATTTTAGTGCCTAACAGGTGAAATGTTAATGAATTTTTTGTATATATATATATGACTGTGTGATCAAGGCAGTGAATGCCGAAACGCGTTGCAGCGTAATGGAGGAATAAACCTCGCATTTCTAAAATCTCCCTGTGTCGGTGTCCGATTTTGTGTGGAGAATCGGATGTGGTGTTCATATATATATATATATATATATATATATATATATTACACATGGATCATGACTATCCCAAAACAAATGTATAACTTTAAAAAAAACTTTCTTCTTTGTTATATTGGGAATGAGAAAGAATGGAAAAGAAATGTTACCATGAGAATCATGACCTTTATTCAATTGTTTTTAATGATGTGAAAAATAAAAGAAATATGAAATATTGATTTAGGTGTGGAGAAATCATGAGTTAATGACCCCTTTCTACGCTACAGGTTAGCCAGTACTAAAGAAATTAAGGTCACGTGGGAGGTTGCTCAGTATTTCTGGTTTATTTCCCCCTTACTCCCAGACCTATATAGTTTTTTCCTTTAGGGGGGCGCCTTTTCTAAATAGAACCTGTGGTGATTACTGACAAGAGAGACCACTGAACTAGATGAGATGACCAGTTTAGAGAGGCTTTGCGGCAGAGCTCTCTCAAAGTCAGCCTTCAAGCTCATGACCAGGACCCACCTCCCCTATGTTCCAATTTGCACAAATACAAAGGTTCCACTTCAACAAATATAATCTGAATCACAGACATAATTCAAAGGTATAAACCTTTTTCATAGAACTGATAGATCACTCAATACCGTGATTAGTTACTAAGGATATTCATTGTACTTCTGATGACTATCACAACCTGTAGATGTCAGTGCCAAGCAGAGTGACAAGTCACAGTGGCAATATCCAATGCTGATCGTCATCGGTCATGTTCTTCAGGGCATAGTACTTTCCTGCTAAATCTCCATCGAGACTCGCGAAGGCTTCTATTGAAAGCTTCTCGACTGCTCTTCTCTCTTGTCTCTGTTTTCTCTCTTATTCCATTCCTCTTTTCCACAGTCTGTGTCTAATCCATATATTGTCATTGTGGTTCGTTGACAGTGGACACATAGAAACGCAGGACCAGTGATCACTAACATTGGATCCGGGCTACCAGGTTAGTACTTCCTGACTGAAGTTTAGACTGTCCCCCAGACTACTCATTACTGTTAGTATACCATTATCAATGCCATCTGACGCCTATATATGGTAATTGTGTTGTGTGTTAAGTAATAACATATTGTTCTTTTACAAACAAAAGTACTGCCTGGACAGTGATCTTTTGATTGTTATTAGATATTCTGTTGAGTTCTAAGTCTCTAACCCACACCACCTCTTTCAGTAAGACATGAACCGCCCAGCTTTGCTACCCGCAGCATCAAGTGCTAAATGGGTATACCTGGTGTTCAGTTTTTGACACAATAGTATGGTTAAGCCCCATGACACCAGTGATAAATGGCTGTGATAAACATAATCTTAGCACAATGTCTCCTGACTCTCTTGGGACTCCTGAAAAAATCCCCACACCATTGGATTTAAAACTTGTTTTGTTGTGTAAGGAAGGCTTCAATTCACTTGTCAAGGCCATCAGGTTCAGAATATACAACTTTGAAACAATTTTAGGGGTTTTGTTTTGTATGCAGAACTCATCACCCCAAGAGGACCATGTTAATGATCCATGATTCTGCTGCAAGAGAGGTGAAATTAGAACCACATCTCATCCTTTTTTTATAACCTTTATTTTAGTTTTTCATAACAGCACAGCCAATAGAGGCAGATATTGTCAGTAAAAGAGTACAGCTGGGTGAGATCGCCAACAGCACGTGAGATCATAACACAGCACATGATTATAATCAACTTTACCAGTCGTTTGACAGCATTGGGCTAACCATAAGAATATCGACGCCTCAAGAGGCATCCTCCTTGGTTGTACATCCACTAGCGTCCGAGTCATGCTGACCGCTCAAGTGTTCCACAGGGTTCAGAAACACATGGCACAACTCCCTCCAGGACCTGAGGTCCTCTTCCAGCTTCTTATCCCTATTACTAGCCTTCATGTGCATCTCCTCAGCCAAGGACCACTCACGCACATCCCTCACCCAGGCATACAGGGAGGGGAGCACGTCCCCATCCAGATTATCGCCACCCTGCGCTTAGCCAGAACCAGGAGGAGTTGTAGCAATTTATACTCCAATTTGTGTTTCTTAGGTTTTGTAACATGTCCAAGTAGACAATGTTGCGAGGATGTCTGCATCTGAAAACCCGTGCCCCTTCTTATCGTCTCCACTACCTGGATCCAGAAGCAGTATACCTCGGAACAGCCACAGGCCAGGTGCAGAAAATCTGCCCCCGTGGCACCACAATGTGGGCATACATCCAAGCGCGTGGGATCAATGCGGCTCAGGCCCATCGGGGTCATATATGTGCGAGGTAAATAGTTTAAATTTATCAGCTTGAAGCGCACATTACAGGACACTGTGTGTGAGTGTGTTTATCACCTTCCACTTTGACTCAGACAAGGGCTCTGACAGATTCCCAGCCCAGGCCGAGCTGACCCTAGGGGGAGGGCCCACCACATCCGATCTCATTGCACTATAGAGGAGGGAAATTAACCGACGGCCTGAGCTGCAAGTAGGCATTATGTCTAATGGTTGCGCTGTTGGTGGAATGTTTGGGTATGTCAGCCACGTCACCCAGCTAAATCCAAAAGGCCAACATATTGAAGAAACTGGCCCCTGGCCAGCCGGAAACAGTCTCAAGCCTGCTCATATGAGATAAAAGTTTCCTTTGGGTACAGGTCCGCCACCACCTGACAACCCCCCTCCCTCCATGCCTGAAACGACATCCCCTCCATCATTTGTCACACTGGGGTGAGAATCCATATGGGGAGTTCCCTGTGGAACGGCGCGCGTTTCTATACACATTCTACAAACTATTGCCACACTTTTGCGGTCTGTTTGATCACATATGGTATGCCGCCTAGAACTCCAGCACCCTCCATCAGAGCCGTTTGAAGTTTATCTGATGTAGAACAGGGGTTCATCAGAATATAGCGAGACCACCTGCAGGCTCCCCCCACCCTTATGCCCCAGCACTCGAGGTCCATGCGTGCCCAGAGTGCGAGCGGCTCAATGGCCAGTGCAAAAACATGGGTCTGTGTAGAGGAGTTTTACCCATTTGCAAAACCGTGGTCCAAACCCCGCTGATCTCAATACTTCCAGCAGGTACCCCTGGTCAACTGCATCAAACGCTTTCTCGAGGTCTACAGCCACTAGTGCTAGTTCCTCGTTTGAGTCCCGAACCTCATGCATAACGTGCGTTAAACGACGTATGTTCATGCCCGTGTTGCGGCCGGGGATGGACCCACATTGATCTTCATGTATCAAGAGGGGCATGTATGAGGACAGACGCCTAGCCAGTACTTTACACAAGATTTTTACGTCAGCGTTGATTATGGTTAGTGGGCGATACGTTGCTGGGTCCTGTTTGTCGCCCCACCCCTGTTTCAAAAACATACAAATCTCCCCTTCCTGCATGGATGGGGGTAAGACTCCCTGCTCAAACGCCTCCTCGTATACCTGTAACAGAGGCTTGGCCAGCTTCTCCGAGAAAGTCTGATAAAATTCCTGATAGAACCCTCCCCCCAGGCATTAGCCTGGGGGAGCTCCCGCAGTGCCTCTAGAATTTCATCTAGGGTAAACCGAGCGTCCAATTCCTTCATCCTCTCCGGAGGGAGGCAGTTCCGCGCCAGTCCCTGCAGGAAGGGGATATAACGGTCCACACAGACAGTGGAATCCGCAGTGTAAACCCTCTGTAGGTGCTGTTTAAAGACTTCCGTTATTCCCACCCTGGTGTAAACCATGTCCCCAGTGGGGTCATGCAGACAGCTCAGTAATGGTGGAGCCTGCTCCCTCCTTAGTATCCAGGCCAGTAGGTGGCCAGATTTGTCCCCTTCAGGGTGAAGCCGCTGGCGATATCGGCTGAGCGTATATTTGTCCAGCTTGTCCCATGTGCCACTAATCCGTTCTCGAATTTCGCGCTCGTGACCATCAGCGTTAGAGAATGCTGGGTCGCCCATCTGGGCCTCTACTAGTTCATCTTACCCTTCTCTTAATTCCTGTTGTAGCAGGCGCTTGATCCCACAAGTCAACCCCATAGCCTCCCCCGTATCCCAAGATGGCCGACGGAACTGGGGGTCCTCACGGAGCTCCCCGAGGGTAGGGATCATTATCTTTGAATATCCCAGTTTTACCCTGACCATCCACCCTTGAAACGAGCGAAACCAGCGAAAGCAAAAAAGATGCTATACATTTTGAAAAGAAAAGAAACTTACCGGTTAAGACTACAGCCTCGCTTCTTCGTTCCGCTGCTGGCCGCCGGGCCTGCCGCAGTTTCTGGAGTGGGCTTGCCACCACGGGTTGTGACGACCACGGCCTCTGCCCGCCTCGCTTCCTCTTGGCTCTGCTGCTGGCTGTTTGACCTGCCGCCGACTCCGGAGTGGGTTGGCCGCCTGTAACGGCGTGACCACTGCCCGCCTCGCTTCCTTGTTCCTCTGCTGGCTGCCGGCCGCCGATGCCTGGAGTGAGATGGAACCCTGGGACGTCCCCCTAACAATGTGTTGGGACTGGTGAGCTGGCTGCCGTCCACCGATGGGAGATCGAGCCCCCCGAACATCTTCTTGGCTCTCACCGGAGTCTGGTGAGTGCTGCCCCCCCTCGCACTGGAGTCTCCTATGCTGCCAAAGAGGATGCACTGGAGGCGATTGACCCCCAACGGCTGCACTACAGATCTCGCCTGGGACCACCGACTTGTGTCCCGAGCCAGTTGCAGGTAGGAGCATCTGGTGCGCCGATACCAGTCGGATGGCACCTCGGATCTGAGGTTGCGGCTGAGCCCTCTGTGACCGTGCCGTCTCCCACCGCAGGCTCCCCCTGTTCATCAGGAGCTGCCGGAGGATGCCCGCTGTGCCGTGTACATCGCGGGTTGCCTTGATGCTTAGGCCCTGCGCGATCGCTGGCTGGAACCCTGCAGGAAGCCGGAGTTGAGGGCCCCCGTGAGGTGCAAGGGATCGACAGCAGATTCCCCCTAGGCCCCAGGAGCGGGTGGAGAACTCCCGTAGCCTGCCTTCCTTCTCCACGAGCCTACAGACCGGCTGGTCTCCCCCTTGTGTTCCTGAAGAGTGCCCCCTCCGATCTGCTTCTCGTGTTCTGTCATTGGCTGGAGGCGCAACGTGGGGTCTCTATGTCCTGAGACCTGTTGAGCCCTTTCATCTGTCCAGTTGGGGCTCTGTGTTCATGGCTCTCCATTTTGTTGGTACCTTCCCCCCCTGTCATCGATAGAAATCTTTTCCAAAATGGTCTCCCCTATCCAACCATGTCAATAAAGGATGGATACCCAACCATGAAAATAAAGGATGGATTTCCACGAGCCTCCTCACTAGTTGAGCAAAGTAGGCGGCCATCTTGGAACGGTATTGGATTGCCTTTGGGTTTGGACTTCTCTGCTTTGCTTGCCCGCAGGATCACTTCTTATGGCCAATTGAGCCTCCGTTTTGGTCCTGATTCTTTTTTGGACCTCACTGGATGAGCAAATACGGCGGCCATCGACCGTGGAGACCTAGCTTTTTGGCCGATGCCCGGTGGAGCTACTTGATAGCTATAGAGGAGATGGGCTGTGGACTACTCCTTCGGCCGTCACCTACCCAGCCGGACATTGGGCAGACCTTACTTCGTCTCTCCGTCATACTCTCCCTCCTACCCCTTTACTCCACCCACTTTCTCCTTTACGCTCCATTTATCCCTCCTCTTTGCTCTCTAATTGTTTTCTTTTTGAGACCTAGCCGCTTGACTGATGCCCGGTGGAGCTACCTGATAGCTATAGAGGAGATGGGCTGTGGACTTCCCCCTCGGCCGTCACCTACCCAGCCGGACTTTGGGCAGACTCTCCTTCGTCTCTCCATCCATCCTATCTCCATCCTTTCTCCCTCCTACACCTTTACCCCACCCCCTTACCCTCCTAAGCTCCATTTATTTCGTCTTCCGACGCTCTTGAAATGTTTTCCTGTAACTGTTGTAACTTGTAACTGATGTAATTTTGTAATTCTGTGGAACCTTATGTAAAGCGCTCTGATACCTCCGGGTCTAGCCAGCGCTATATAAAACTCAAATAAACATAAACATAAACATAAAACACTGCTTTCAGTGCCTCCCATTCTGTGGCTCTGTTAGGGGGTCACCCTCCAGTTGTGCGACATATAGTCTATTATTGCCTGGGAAAGCGTCTGCCTCCTAACCTGATCTTCCAATATGTCAGGCGGCGTGCTCCATCTCCGGGGACCCGGAATAGGAGGATTCCACTGAGCTACGCAGCTACCTGGGGCGTGGTCCGACAGGAATCTGGCTAAGTGGGTCACCTCCAACTTCGGAAAGGCTAGCGCACCAGATTCTAGTGCCCTATCTAATCTACTATGCGTATTGTGTGTGGGCGAGTAACACATGAAAACCTTCTGGGCTGGGTGCCGTTCCCACCAGGCATCTCGCAATCCCAATTCCCCCATTGCAGCACGCAATTTCTTAGTCATTTGTGGTTTCATGCTGCTTCTCGGCGGGTCCCAATCCAACTCAGGGTCTAGGACGCAGTCGAAGTCACCTAGCCACAGAAGTGGCACATCCAGATCCGCGGCTACCAGGTATAGTATTGTCTGATAAAAGGCAGGCTCGTCAGTGCTTGGTACATAAGTGTTCAGTATTGCAATCTCGTGCCCATCAAAGATGCCTTGTAGTAATAAATACTGGTCGTCCACATCGGCCTCCATGTATTGCAGGGTAAACGGGATCCCCGGGGCCACCCACACTAGGGTCCCTCTAGCATATGTTGAGTAGGAGGAATGAAATATCTGACCCACAACTTTTTTGCCACTCTGGCAGCCCCAGTGTCGTCCAAGTGTGTTTCTTGTAAGCAGGTGATCGAGACACAGTGCCGTTTTAAGAAGGAGAGCACCCTGTGATGCTTTGTGCTAACCTAGCACCTGGACATTCCAAACGAGCAACCTAACCTCCGCTGTCATACTGTCTCATCTTGGAATTCGCGCCACGCGCAGACCCCCTCGCCACCGTCAATACTCTCTGCCCAGAGTACCTTCATGGTGCGCACAACAATGAATAAACTGTATAACAAAACTCCCCACCACCCACCCGCGGACATCATACGTGCGGATACACTAGCCATATTGCCCAACCCATGCTCATGCCAGTACATGCACAGCTTCCCCATATGCCCAACCGGGGCTTGTAGCTAAGCACTTCAGTGCAACGAGTCGCCCCGCCCTGCCCGCCCAGTTCAAACCAGCCATCACTTGTAGATACATCATTAACTCAAAGCAGTACCATACATTAAGGACCAATCGAAAGTGGCATACACTCGGCTCCATCACTCCCACTCACCCAGGGCCCCCAGAACCCACCCAACAAGTTGAGCACTTTGTAGCGAGCAAATGACAACGTACTCAGGCAATGCATAAACATTCAGGAGAGCCATACACTAGTCCCCGTCGGCCCCAGGGGCCTCCTCCATCAATGTCTCAGATATAATGTCTACTTTGCGGCCCAGCACCTGCAACTGGTCATCAGGATCCAGCGTTGCGGATGCAGCAGGAGACCCCGGGCACTTCACCCCAGACGTGCCCAGCTGCATGGTGCCGCCCGAACCCACAGTGACCCGCTGCTGCTCCCTTGTGCCGCCATCTCCGGCATTCCGACTCTGATTTCGCTGTTCCAATGGGGGAACGCATCACCATGTACCTCAAGCCACTCCCAGACCTCACCCGCTGTCTCAAAGACATGTGTCCTGCCCCGCGAAAGGACCTTTGGCTTAGCTGGCCATAGGAGCATATATTGCAATTGTAGCTCCCGTAGATTCCTCTTAACCCCCAAGAAAGACTTTCCCAGTTCCTGAACCTGCCTGGTGTAGTCCTGGTAGATTGTGATTTTGTTATTCTTGTAGCATAAATCTTTCTGCTGCCTGGTTACTCACAGTATACAGTCTCTATCCCGGTAATTCAACACTTTTGCTATGATGGCCCTCAGCTGTGCACCAGACGGGGAGGGGGCGGCACCAGAACCCTGTGCGCTCTCTCCATGACAAATACCTCTGAGAGTCCTTGCGGGTGCAGCTGAGTACAAATCCTCTGCTCCAGGAATTGTTCCGCCGATCCCTGTTCCACACGCCACGGAAAGCCCAGCACGCGGATGTTGCTGCATCTGACGTGGCCCTCCGCATCCTCAGCTCGGTGCTCCAGGGCCCTCGTGGACTCAGACATCTGGGCCACCTTTTGTTTTAGTCTCACCACCTCCCCCTTCAATTCAACAATGTCGCCCTCGGCCACCTTATCTGCGATTTTTCGGAGGTCCGCCCACAGTAGATTCACGTCAATAGAGACAGTCTTGATCTGATTCTCCACCACCTTTCTGGATCCCTGAATGGCGGCCAGAAGCACCACACGGGAGGGCTCCCCTGCCCCTCACCCGCTTCGGTGCCCCGGTCTGCCTTGTTATATGCTGCGGCGGGTGGCGGGCGTTGTATATTGGGTTATTGTATTAGTCCCCAATGGTTTTGCAGCCCTGTCTTTTCCCATTGCGTCGGTCGCCAACACTGACCGCCGCGGTGCTCCGCGCCAGCTCCCCACAAATCAGCCTTGGGGGGAATCCACAGGGACAACCAGCACCGGCCCTCCGCCTTGGTCTCCGAGAGGGCAGGGAGGCCCAGCAGCCCAGTCCCCAAGAGGCTGGTCACTCCACGGAGGACACTCTTCCTTTGTTCCGCAACATGCAATCCAGGTGGATGGTCCCACCAGGGAGACCTCAGAGCGGCGCTCAGTCTCTCCGAAGCACTATTGACATCTAGCTTGTCCTTTGAAGGTCATGCCACCGCTGGCATTCAGCCGTATTCACAGGGGGAGGGTGGCAGTGTTAACCAAGTCGATGTCAAGATGCGGGAGACTGCCATAGGAGGCTGACCCCTCCGCTCCGGTTCGCAGTCAAGTGGGGTTCTAACCCCTCCGCTGCCTATACCCCGTTTTATGTGGTGCCGGTATCCCCAGCCCCACCAGGAGAGCGCAGAGGGGCCACCAACAGAGAACACAGGCCCAGCACCAGCGGGGAGGAGGCAGCCCAACAGGGTGAGATGTGCAGTTCCGTGCCCTCCGCCCGACACCAGTAGGGGAATTGCTGCGGCACAGTTCCAAGAGCGGGCTCCCCACCAGGCTCAAGTAGGCTGCATCGGTCGGGCCCAGGCAGTCTCTTGCCGTAGTGCCCCTCGCCGCTGCCGTGGCCGATGTCCAGGCCGACACTCGTCGCAGGCCCGCCCAGGTGGAAGTGCAGGCAGGGCACCGGAAGCCAAGGGCCCCACTCACCTATGGTTTCAGGTGGCCGCAGCACCCTCCAGCTGCGTCAGCACTGCTTCCAGGGCCGCGCCCCAGCCCAAGCACCAGGGCGCACGGATGAGACAGGCCTTCACCGCCTCGGGCGACGATCCTCGAGCACAGACTGCGACCCTCCCGCACAACAAGGGAGGAGAGGGGCCCAGATCCAGTGTCCACAGAGTGGGGTGTGATGGAGCGGCAGATCAGCAACGGCTCCCTCCAGCTGCGACGCCCAGCACCAGTTGCCGCGCCCCTGACTGGGAATCAGAGAGGCGCAGCCGACTCAGCTCCTCTCCCCCAGCTGCAGTCCACGACGTCCGCCTCTCCCGTAATCAATGAAGGCGAGGGGCTCCAACAGCTTCCACAGTGGAGCAGAGGGCTCCGTGACACTCGAGCGCCCTCTCAATAGCCATTCTTTCACCAGGCCTGGGCGGGGCCCAGCCCACTAAGGGACCACAGATCAGGCTCATACACCAGGGGCCCCCGCCAGCGAACCCCACAGGTAATGGGCGATGCACAGTGCCTCTGCAATAAAATTGCGCTGGTTTCAGGAGAAATTAAGCAGGATGACTCAGGATTTCCCGGGCAGGCGGGTGGGGAGCTCAAAGGGTCATGTCCTGTTGGCCATGTTACATGGCCTCGCCCCCACCACATCTCAATCTTAACGTGTTAACATAAGTCAGTGTCTTAGGACGTGAAGGTGTATGTATTGTAGTACTTGATCGGCTAGGCATAGTCATGCCGGGATTATCTTGCGCAACTCAGATTTGAATCAAGATAAATCTAATTGGGGCTTGATCATCCCATGTTCTCCGTATTCATGCTGGGGTTGGGCATTAAGGTACTGACTATTCCATAACACCCTAATTCTTGCTAGATTTAGGACATTAGGATCTTGACTGTACCCTCACATTTTCCTTCCTGCTACAGATAGGCATCAGAACCATCGCAGTTTGCTAACATCCTGAATGCTGCTAGGATTTAGACCTACATCCTAGGCACAATTTTGGGTCTTTTGGGGTCTAAAATTCTAGGCACATTAAATACTTGATCTGAAATATTTACTGACTGAAGCATAGCTACCCTTACACGGGTTCTTTGGTGACAAAGACACACTTATAAAAGTTCAGTGATGAAATTTTGGTTGTGTGTTCCCCTATCTTTCAGATACAAAAGGGTATTGCTAATGCAGTGTTTGAATGTAAGCTCCCTGGCTCTTTACTGAGTCTACAAACATGCTAGAACAGATCATAAACCTCAAATATTTCTGCCAATCCTATTCCATAAGCATAATGGTTAGTATCATAGACATTCTGTCAATTCAACTAGCAGATATACATAAATCAGAAAGCTGAATTACGTTTTCAAGCTAGTGTTTGCAAAGCAAACAGGATCTTATGGGTTGAAACCCGAAGTGCGTGCTCTTGGTAGCTTTGTGAGCATTTCTGTTTGATATTCCAGCACAAGACTTTTGTGAAACTTGGCTTTTGGCATGGCATGCACATCTGTTTAAACATGAATATGTGCCGTGGTTGGTGGGCTGTAAATCCTATGTGATTCAGTAGTTGCTCCCTTGAACCTTGAAACAGCTGTTCTTCCAGCTACAAAAGGACTTAACTCTCATACAGAAGTACATTTTCAATTTGAGTTTAGTAATTTTCTACCTCATCTGAAGCTGTGCATAACCCTTTATTAAGAGACATCTGCAACACCAATTCTTTTTGTGCCTCATGGGGGTTACAATTACCTTCCTTTTGGAAGAATTGCATGAACCCTTACATCTTGACCAGATAAACATATGTGTTCATTCTCCACCAAAACATTTGGTACATGGCTTCCTTCCTGGGATGTGTCTCTTATCCCCCAGCACCCCTACATTGTGGGATGATATGTGATGAGGTGCTGTATGGAGGAAATGGCAGTGCACTGTAAGGGCATTTGCAGCAGCATATGCTGATGAAAGGCTGGTTGGAGGGGAAGTGCAGGGCACCTTATAAGTGTTTTCGTAGGAATGGCAGCACACATAATGGGTTCTCTGCTCGTCCCAGACACTAAATTATCTGGCTAACAGTTGGATTGTGGTAGCCTCTGAGTGTCCTGCAGGTACTGAAACCCTTGAGTCACGTGCTTCAGGTAAGTGCTGGATGCCGTAGGACTGACCACAGAGTATCGACCACATAACCCCTTAAAAAATATTGATTCACTAAACCTCTACAAAAGTTAGAATGCCATGTATGTTCTGCTCAAACGGGCAGTCTCACACCACACACATTATTCAATGGCATACAAGATCGTGGACTCCAATAAACATGCTTATTTGTAATTGGTGCAGACTTTTCACAAAATTATGGACTAAGGAATGAAGCAAACACTCTTCGGAATATGGTGGATCCAGAGAGTGGTGGTGACACTCTGATAAAGCAGATTGGGTCGGTATCACTCTTTGCAACACGTTTATCTATTTTTCATTTATTTCCTCACATTATTAGAAAATGTGCCATATCTAATCTAACAGCCCACTTGCGATATAAACTATAAAAGGATAAAAACCCTCAAAACATATTAATTTGATGCATATTATGTAGCCCATCAAAATCGCAGCAAGCACTCACATTACAGTGCAACAGTGAAGAATTCAGTTCTCAGAGGTTCAGCAAAGCTCCCACTATAGAAGTTAAACCCCTTTCACAAAATTAATTCATGTTTTACCTTATGCAAGGGACACCCCAGCATTATATGATGCATTGTCTACATTATATTTTTCCCACAGTGTCAGTACTTTTCCTCTTGTGTGCCCTTCCAAAATACCTCTAAAAGATCTCTATCTGTCTCAACCTATGTGTGATAAATGTAGAAACCCGACGCTTGATGTTAACGTACGTATGATTCCGTTTAAGCATGCTGTGGTCACTAATACTGGCCGTAGCGGGCACCGGGCATTTCCCCGGTGGGCCGCGAGGTTGGGGGCCTGTTTTGGGCCCTTGCAGGCCATATTTGTTACCGGGAGCCGGAAATATCAGCCCCCTGTAACAAAATCGTCCGAAACCGGCACTAGGAAACAGCTCGGTCGCACCCCCAGAGGGCCGGCTGAGCAGTTTGCCAGGGCCAGTTACGACTCCCAGTCCGGCCCGAATCTTGATACATAAGCAACTGAGATAAATCCATGAGGTCTCTTTGATGCCACCTTTAGCACTTCATATTTTATCTTATTTAGACATTCAGTTTTGCTGGATGCCATGCTTTTCAAAAGCACCTGATAACCAGGGAACTCTGGTTTAATATTTAAGTCTTTAGCCTTAAACTTACTCTGGCAAAACTGCACTAGGCTCTTCAAACTCCAAAGACCATGCTTTCAGTGTACAGCCGTACCTGGGTTATTGCATCCAGATAGGGAGCTACGTGCCAAAGCTTGCCTTTGAGCATGCTCAGCTCCTATCTACATATGGCGCAGCTTTTTAGGAACTCACCCGCCAGCTACAGTGCCCACTGGACATCTCTAGGATCACTCTCTGTTGCTATGGAGCTCTAAGATGCATGTGTTGGATGAGAGAACATTTTTTCTTTTCAAAGTAGCAGGGCCACACGCATTGACCCCACCTCCTGCTCTCAAGGAATGTGCCCACTGAGCCTGTAATCTAATTAACGGGGCCTATTCATAAACTGCATTTTGTAGCATGTTTAGTAGTACTACAATAGTCTGCTCATGCACCGCAAAATGCGATTCAATAACCTACGTGCTGAGGTCTCTACCTCCGCTTCTTCTATCTTTTGTGGGTGGAGCGCTGACTGATGCTTTCCCTAACTGCTGCCCTGACTGCTGAGATCTCTGCACACATAGGTCTACATTTTAGTGGTAAATATGGAAGAGACGGGGGAGTAGCTGGAAAGGGAGGAATAATTATTACAAAATGGGAGAGGTTGAGGAAAGGAGTAAAGAGGGGTTTGGGTAGGGTTAAGGAAGGGTTTTGGAAAGGACAAGCACCTACCCACAAAAGAGCAAGCCCACTGCCATTGCTATTCACAAATCACACTTCTAGAGTTACTACAACCGAAAATTACCCAAAACAGTCATAAATGTACTCCAGCTCAGACCTGGAGTAAGTCCAGCACCATACATGGCCAACCACTTGTACAGCAACCCCCTCCCATAGAAAATAATGGAGGTAGGAGCTTAAAAAAGAAATCCATAGGAAATAATGTTGCAGAATTCATTTTTTGACGTTTTAAATATATATACACTTAATTTAATATTAGATTTAAATCTGTTTTATTGAGGTTTTTTACATCAAACACATTAGTAGTTAAGACTCAAGTCTCCAGTTGCACCACGTGGGTGCATAATGCAATACTACATGAAGGGAGATGAGCAACTTCAACACTTGGACCAAAAGAATGACTGTTCTAGTAAGTTATCTAGGACAAGTCATCTCTCGATATTCCTGGGAGAGAAACTCAATAGAAGGTCCCCATGTGTTTTGGAAGGAAACCTCCCGAAGTCCCAAGTCTGCTGTAAGTTTCTCCACCCCAACAGGACCCAGAGTTGTTGAAGCCACTCCCCATAGTCGGGGGCTCTCTCTGTACCACAATGTGTTGTTGGTACCTGGCTGTTAGATTTGGGGGTCTCTAGTTGGCAGAGGTCGGTACCTTTGTCCAAATAGGGACCCTTGAGTCTAGTCAGGGAAAGTAGGTACACTCCCGAAATAACCCCTGCTCACCCTCTTGGTAGCTTGGCACGAGCAGACAGGCTTAGTTCAGAGGCAGTGTGTAAAGCATTTGTGAACACATACAGTAATCAAGTGACAACACTACAAATGGACACCACACAGGTTTATATATTTATAAAAATAGGTATACTTTATATAGATTTATCACAAGACCATAAACGACAAAAATAATCCACAATACTGTTAAGAATGCTTAGTTCTGATCAAAAAGGCTTAATTCAAGGTTTTGTGCGAGTCGGTAGCCTCCTCCGGCTACGGCGATGTTGAGAACAAACAGAGTCTAACAAATCCAGCTGACCGCGTCGAGACGGGCCAACACAGCGTAGACAGACTCGGTCACAGTACCTTTTACTTGAAGCGGCAGGCATGGGCGTGCGAGCCGGATGGCTGTTCGTCGCGGTCGCGATGCAAAAATGGAAGCGTTGCAGGACGCGTTGTCCCTCGATGCGGTGCAGGCAGCGGCTCGTTGACAGCGTTGAGACGGAGTCGGTGAGACCAGGGCCGTGCGTTGCAGGGCGAGACGGTGCTTCGATGCGGTGCTGGCAGGTTGCGGTGCGGCGACGGAGCTGGATTCAGGAGCTGGCGTCGATCAGTCCGGACAGCGGTGCGAGTCGGGCGGTGCGTCGCAAAGCGTGCGAGCGGTGCCCAACTCCGGTGCGGTCACAGGACTCGAACTCAGCAGCAGTGACCGTGTCGGTCAGACCAGGTCGATTCGGCGTAGCGAAGCGTTGCAGGACGCGTTGTCCCTCGATGCGGTGCAGGCAGCGGCTCGTTGACGGAGTTGGTGAGACCAGGGCCGTGCGTTGCAGGGCGAAACGGTGCTTCGATGCGGGGCTTACAGGACACCGAGTCGGTCGTGAGAGTCGGTCACAGCTCCCTACCTCTGTAGCCACTGAAACAGAGTTTCCAGCAGCAATTCACAAAGGGGTGAAGTCCAATGGTCCTGGGACTTCGGTCAGGGGGCAAGCTCTCTTCCAAGCCCTTGGAGATCCTTCACAAGTTGAGGAAAGTCACAGCAAAGCAAAAGTTCCTTTCTCCTTTCTTTGGCAGTCAGGCAAACCACTGCAGGCCAATCCCCCAAGCAGCACTTCAGCTTAGGGATAGTCTCTCCTCAGTTTCTTCTTGGTTCCGCTCCTCAGCAAAGGTTTCTTCTTGTTCCCAAAAGTGATCTAATTTTCCTGGGGTCTGGGTGCCCCTCTTATACCCTGATTCTCTTTGTTCTCTGGAGGCAGAGAGGCCTCTGCCTAGTCCAAAACCAGTTCTGGTCAGTTCTGGAGCACTTTGTTTTTCTGACTCCTTCTTTCCTTTCAGAATGTGGGGCAGAGTGCTCAGCCGCCCGGCAGGAGGTGGAGCCAGCATTGTGGAAGGCAGGCACAGCCCTATTCAGACCCAGGTGCAACTCCTCCCTCCACTCGGGATGCAGATCTTTCTATTCAGCCCTGCGCTGACTCACCCGGTCTCCTGTAGCCACCCCCAGCCCCTGTCACTCAATCTCCAGACAAGGAATACACAACCTAGCAGAGGCAGGCTTGGATAGTTAGGCAAGAAAATACCCACTTTCTAAAAGTGGTATTTTCAAACACAGAATGTTAAAACCAACTTCACTAAAAGATGTATTTTATCATCCTGAGTTCAGGCATACTAAACTCGTTTTTCTACCATGTTCCCTGCATCAGTTCTGACTATAAGGTGTAATAGTCAGTCTGCCCATTCTGGCCTATGGGGAGCAGGTAGCCTTGCAATAGTGAAAAACGAAAATGGCTGTAATTCACTATTAGGACATGCCACACACACCAGGGCATGTCCTACCTTATACTTACAATGCACCCTGCCCTAGGGCCTACTTTAGGGGTGACCAACATGCAGTAAAGGGAAGGTTTAGGGACTGGTAAGTGGGTGCACTCACTCAGTCGACACGGCAGCCCTAGGCTGCACACAGGCTCTGCAATGGCAGGCCTGAGACACACTTTACAAGCTGCTTCTGTGGGTGGCACAACCCGTGCTGCAAGCCCACCAGCGGCATTGGATTTACAAGCCCTGGGCACACTGAGTGCACTGTACTAGGGACTGACAAGTAAACCAATCATCCAATCATGGAGTCACTAATGCATATATCATTTAACGATAGGGAGCACTTGCACTTTGGCACTGATTAGCAGCGGCAAAGTGCCCATGAGCATCTAGTCCAGCAAAAACATATCGGCAACAGTGGAGGCATTACGAAAAAATGGAAGGGAGACCCACGCCAAGGATGCCAGGTCTAACACGTGTCCCCTCCAGCTGAAATGTGGGGAGAACTACCCTACCCCTAGGGAGTTCTCATCGCTAAGGCGGAAAAATCTGGACAGTCCATCAGCATTGGCGTGTTCTGTACCAGGGCGGTGTTCCACCGTAAAGTCCATCCCCTGTAGGGAAATGGACCACCGCAACAGCTTTGGATTCTCACCCCTCATCTGCATCAACCATCTGAGGGGCCTGTGGTCTGTCTGAACCCGGAAGTGAGTCCCAAACAGGTATGGTCTCAGCTTCTTCAGAGCCCAGACCACAGCAAATGCCTCACGCTCAATAGCACTCCATCTCTGTTCCCGGGAAGTAACCTCCTACTGAGGAAGGCTACAGGTTGGTCTAGGCCCTCCTCATTGATCTGTGATAGAACAGCCCCTACACCATGCTCTGAAGCGTCCGTCTGAACGATGAACTCATTGGAGAAGTTGGGTGCCTGGAGCACAGGCGCCGTGCACATGGCAGTCTTCAAAGTGTCAAAAGCTTTTTGACAGGCGTCAGTCCAAATCACTTTCCTGGGCTGCTTCTTGGAAGTCAGCTCGGTCAAGGGGGCAACAATGCTGCCATACCCCTTGACGAATCTCCGGTAATACCCGGTGAGTCCTAGGAAGGCTCTCACCTCTGTCTGGGTCTTGGGGGCTCCCAAGCCAGAATGGTATCAATTTTCGGTTGGAGGGGCGCCACCTGGCCGCTCCCAACCTGGTGTCCCAAGTACACCACAGAACCCTGCCCAATCTGGCATTTACTCGCCTTGATTGTGAGGCCTGCCCTCCGCAGCGCCATCAACACTTCCCAGAGGTGACGCAGATGTTCCTCCCAACTGGCACTGAACACTGCGATGTCATCCAGGTAGGCGGCACTGAAATCCTCCAGTCCAACCAACACCTGGTTGACCAACCTCTGAAAGGTGGCAGGGGCATTCTTCATCCCAAAGGGCATCACCCGGAACTGGTAGTGCCCATCTGGTGTGGAGAATGCTGACCTCTCTTTGCCCCATCAGTCAAGGCGATCTGCCAGTACCCAGACGTTAAGTCAAACGTGCTGAGGTACCGCGCAGCCCCTAACCGATCTATGAGCTCATCAGCTCTGGGGATGGGGTGGGCGTCAGTCCTGGTGACGGAATTGAGTCCCCTGTAGTCCACACAGAACCGGAGTTCTGGTGTGGCACCAGGCGCGGCAGCCTTTGGAACCAAGACCACTGGGCTGGCCCAAGGGCTGTTAGAGGACTCAATCACCCCTAGCACAAACATCTTGGAGACCTCCTCCTTGATGCAGGCTCTGACCCTGTCAGTCACCCTGTAAGCCTTGTGCTTCACAGGAAGACTGTCCCCAGTGTCCACATCATGGACGCACCAATGAGTGACACTGGGAACCAGGGAGAACAGGTCAGGGAACTGTCCCAACAGTTGGCGACAGTCACCCTGCTGCTCAGGTGTCAGGGAGGTAGAGAGGTTTACTCCCTCCACTGATCCATCTTGCTCTCGGGCTGACAGGAGGTCAGGAAGAGGCTCGGTCTCCTCCTCCATTCCATCATCTGTAGCTAAGAGCATGCCCACTTGGGACCTCTCCAAGTGGGGCTTCAGGCGGTTCACATGCAGGACCCGCAAGGGGTTCCCGGGAGACTGCAAGTCCACCAAATAGGTAACTGGACTCTTGCGCTCCACCACCGAAAAAGGGCCGGTCCACCTGTCCTGGAGCGCACAAGGCTCCACAGGGGCCATGACCCACACTTTCTGACCAGGCTGAAGCTCTACCAGAGTGGCATTCTGGTCGTACCACCGCTTCATCTCCTCCTGGCTGGCTTCCAGATTTGCCTCAGCAAGTTCTCTGAAACGCCTAGTCTGGTTCCTGAAGGCCAGCATGTAACTGTATACATCCTGGGGAGGTTTCCTGGGAGATTGCTCCCAGCCTTCCTTGACCAAACTCAGAGGTCCTCGCACCGGGTGTCCATAGAGGAGCTCAAAGGGACTGAACCCTAGAGACTTCTGTGGCACCTCCCGGTATGCAAACAACAGGCATGGTAAGAGGACATCCCATTTACGCCTCATGGGTTCTTCCAGACCCATAATCATGCCCTTGAGGGTCCGGTTGAATCTCTCAACCAGCCCATTTCCTTGAGGGTGGTAAGGAGTGGTGAACTTGTAAGTTACACCGCACTCCTGCCACAGGGACTTCATGTACTTGGACACGAAGTTGGTACCTCTGTCAGACACCACCTCTTGAGGGAATCCCACACGTGAGAAAATTCCCATCAGTGCCCGTCCCACCACGGGGGCCGTCACTGTTCTCAGAGGGATGGCTTCAGGGTACCGGGTGGCATGGTCCACCAAGACCAGGATAAACCTGTTGCCCATGGCTGTCTTGGGGTCCAGTGGCCCCACAATATCAATACCCACCCGTTCAAAGGGGGTGCTGACCACAGGGAATGGCTGGAGAGGAGCCTTGTGCTTCCTCCCACTCTTTCCACTTGCCTGGCAAGTCTGACATGTCCTGCAGTGAGTGGCGGCACTCCTGCGCATCTGGGGCCAATAGAAATGGGTAACAAGCATGTCAAAGGTCTTGTCCTGCCCCAGATGTCCTGCTAACGGTACATCATGAGCCAACCCCAGTAGGAAGGCTCTGAAGCGCTGGGGTACCACCAGCACACGGGCTGACCCAGGCTCAGCAACCTTAGGCTCTGAATACAGGAGACCATTCTCCCAGTAAATCCAATGTGATCCAGACTGATCACCTGCTGCCTGGTCTGTGGCCTGTTGCCTCAGACCCACGAGAGAGGGGCACGCGTTCTGCTCCTCGCAGAACTCTTCCCTGGAGGGTCCTCCTTCTTGCTGCCAATGGGTCAGCTCAGGTAGGTCCCCCAGTTCAGCTACCTGTTCCCCTGTAGGCTCCAGGGCATCCCCCTCAGGGTCTGCCTCCTCCTGGACCGTGGGAACTTCGGGGGCCGGTTTCCCGCGCTCCCTGCCTCCTCTCTCTCCGGCAGGCACCTGGGCCTCCCTCTCAGGCTCCAGGTCCTCTTGAACACCTTTAGCTGCCATTGACCGGGTGGTCACACATGCCCAATCAGGCAAGCCCAACATTTCTAAATGCGCACTCCGCTCCACCTTAGCCCAAGGTGAGCTCTCCAAATCGTTCCCTAACAAACAGTCAACAGGCATGGCTGGCCTCACAGCTACTTGAAGAGTACCCGAGACCCCCCCATTCAAAGGGAACCTGAGCCACCTTGCAGTGACTCTCTGTGTTGTCAGCGGCAACAACCGGATAGAATGCATCAGGGATAACCTGCTCTTTAGACACCAGGTGACACTTGACAGCTGTCACACTGGCTCCTGTGTCTCTCAGAGCCTCCACCCTATGGCCATTGATGGTCACCCACTGCCTGTATTTCTTAGTGTTCTCAGGCAGCGGGGTCCTAGGGACCATCTCAGAGTCTCCTAATGAGACAAGGGAAAACACTGTGGGATCCCCCCACCTTGGGCACCCAACTCCTCCCCCAGGGCTACACTAGCCAACTGCCGGGGGACTGCACTGGTGGGTGCTGGTTTTCCATGCAAAGGGCAACGAGGATCGTTTGCCTTGTGGCCAGGGGTGCCACACTTGAAACATACCAGTGGTCCCTGGTGAACAGGGGGCCTGTCAGGGCCACTGGCTTCTTCTCAGGGGAGGCTGGGAACCTTTCCCTTGGTTCCCTTGGGGTCTACTTTGGGGCCCTTTATGGAACTCCTTCTGTTTACCCTTGTCCCCCCACTCTTCTGCTGGGGACCCTGCCCACCCTTGGCGGAGTCTCCCAAGTGACCCTTGTGGACCCGGGTACTCACCCAGCGGTCCGCCTCCTCAGCAAGCTGCCTAGGGTTAGTCAGCTTACTATCAATCAGGTGCTGGCGTAGCTCAGGAAAACAATTACCGGACAAGTGCTCCCAGGCAATCAAATCAAAGAGCGCCTGAAAATCAGTCGCTTTGCTACCCTTTACCCAACCATCCAAGGCTCTGCAAAAGAAGGTCACATATTCAACCCAGGTACTGCTTTCAATCTTACTACAGTTCCTGAACCTTTGCCTATAAAGCTCAGGGGTCAAACCATACCTAGTCATTAAGGCATCCTTCATGTGGCTGTACGAATTATAGACTTCAGAGGGCAAATCCAACAAGGTATCCCGCCCTTCACTGAGGAACCGTCCCCACAACCCCGCTCCCCAATCCTTCTCAGGGACCCGGTGGGAAGACATGGCTACCTCATAGGCTTTGAACCACTGCCCAATGTCATCATTTTTAAAAAACTCCTTCACCACATCTTTGGGAATATACACCCTAGCTTCAACAGGCACAGGCGGTACACTGCCACCAGAGGGAGTAATCTCTAAGCTTTTGGCCTTCAATTCCAACTCCCTCAAAACTTTCTCATGTTCAAACTGCATTTTCTTTTCCTCTAGGGCTAATTTCCTAGTTTGCATTTCGAATTCTAACTGCCCATTCAGCTTGAGCTTAGTCAGCTCCATTTCGTGCATCCTACTCTCTTTCCTGTCCTCCAACTCCTCTGGAGACAGTCCTCTGGCAGAAACACTGCTACCTACTGGGGAAGGTGGTCTCCTAGCCCCTAGACCCAATAGCCGCTCCAGCTGCCCTTCTGCATTCTCAGCCCCTCCACAGGGGCACTCCTTGATTCGACCCAGGCCCTAAGCGCCTTCTGGAGGTCCTCCTTCCTGGAGAGCCCGGTCATGGACACTTTAAACTTTTTGCAGAATTGCCTGAGCTGCTTAAGGGTGTAGCATTCTAGCCTCTCTTCTTCCCAATCACACTCAACAGAGGCTACTGATGCTGGTTTCTCCATAGTGACTGAATTTGGCATTTGCAAAAATAGGAAATCCCAGAAAAAATGCTATAAAAGTATGTGGTTGCGTTTTGGTCTGCACTCACTAAGTAGTGTTCACCAATCACTGTACATGAGTCACAAATGCAAGTCCAGAATCCCACCGCTGCCACCAATGTTAGATTTGGGGGTCTCTAGTTGGCAGAGGTCGGTACCTTTGTCCAAATAGGGACCCTTGAGTCTAGTCAGGGAAAGTAGGTACACTCCCGAAATAACCCCTGCTCACCCTCTTGGTAGCTTGGCACGAGCAGACAGGCTTAGTTCAGAGGCAGTGTGTAAAGCATTTGTGAACACATACAGTAATCAAGTGACAACACTACAAATGGACACCACACAGGTTTATATATTTATAAAAATAGGTATACTTTATATAGATTTATCACAAGACCATAAACGACAAAAATAATCCACAATACTGTTAAGAATGCTTAGTTCTGATCAAAAAGGCTTAATTCAAGGTTCTGTGCGAGTCGGTAGCCTCCTCCGGCTACGGCGATGTTGAGAACAAACAGAGTCTAACAAATCCAGCTGACCGCGTCGAGACGGGCCAACACAGCGTAGACAGACTCGGTCACAGTACCTTTTACTTGAAGCGGCAGGCACGGGCGTGCGAGCCGGATGGCTGTTCGTCGCGGTCAATATGCAAAAATGGAAGCGTTGCAGGACGCGTTGTCCCTCGATGCGGTGCAGGCAGCGGCTCGTTGACGGCGTTGAGACGGAGTCGGTGAGACCAGGGCCGTGCGTTGCAGGGCGAGACGGTGCTTCGATGCAGTGCTGGCAGGTTGCGGTGCGGCGACGGAGCCGGATTCAGGAGCTGGCGTCGATCAGTCCGGACAGCGGTGCGAGTCGGGCGGTGCGTCGCAAAGCGTGTGAGCGGTGCCCAACTCCGGTGCGGTCACAGGACTCGAACTCAGCAGCAGTGACCGTGTCGGTCGGACCAGGTCGATTCGGCGTAGCGAAGCGTTGCAGGACGCGTTGTCCCTCGATGCGGTGCAGGCAGCGGCTCGTTGACGGAGTCGGTGAGACCAGGGCCGTGCGTTGCAGGGCGAGACGGTGCTTTGATGCGGGGCTTACAGGACACCGAGTCGGTCGTGAGAGTCGGTCACAGCTCCCTACCTCTGTAGCCACTGAAACAGAGTTTCCAGCAGCAATTCACAAAGGGGGTGAAGTCCAATGGTCCTGGGACTTCGGTCAGGGGGCAAGCTCTCTTCCAAGCCCTTGGAGATCCTTCACAAGTTGAGGAAAGTCACAGCAAAGCAAAAGTTCCTTTCTCCTTTCTTTGGCAGTCAGGCAAACCACTGCAGGCCAATCCCCAAGCAGCACTTCAGCTTAGGGATAGTCTCTCCTCAGTTTCTTCTTGGTTCCGCTCCTCAGCAAAGGTTTCTTCTTGTTCCCAAAAGTGATCTAATTTTCCTGGGGTCTGGGTGCCCCTCTTATACCCTGATTCTCTTTGTTCTCTGGAGGCAGAGAGGCCTCTGCCTAGTCCAAAACCAGTTCTGGTCAGTTCTGGAGCACTTTGTTTTTCTGACTCCTTCTTTCCTTTCAGAATGTGGGGCAGAGTGCTCAGCCGCCCGGCAGGAGGTGGAGCCAGCATTGTGGAAGGCAGGCACAGCCCTATTCAGACCCAGGTGCAACTCCTCCCTCCACTCGGGATGCAGATCTTTCTATTCAACCCTGCGCTGACTCACCCGGTCTCCTGTAGCCACCCCCAGCCCCTGTCACTCAATCTCCAGACAAGGAATACACAACCTAGCAGAGGCAGGCTTGGATAGTTAGGCAAGAAAATACCCACTTTCTAAAAGTGGTATTTTCAAACACAGAATGTTAAAACCAACTTCACTAAAAGATGTATTTTATCATCCTGAGTTCAGGCATACTAAACTCGTTTTTCTACCATGTTCCCTGGGTCAGTTCTGACTATAAGGTGTAATAGTCAGTCTGCCCATTCTGGCCTATGGGGAGCAGGTAGCCTTGCAATAGTGAAAAACGAAAATGGCTGTAATTCACTATTAGGACATGCCACACACACCAGGGCATGTCCTACCTTATACTTACAATGCACCCTGCCCTAGGGCCTACTTTAGGGGTGACCAACATGCAGTAAAGGGAAGGTTTAGGGACTGGTAAGTGGGTGCACTCACTCAGTCGACACGGCAGCCCTAGGCTGCACACAGGCTCTGCAATGGCAGGCCTGAGACACACTTTACAAGCTGCTTCTGTGGGTGGCACAACCCGTGCTGCAAGCCCACCAGCGGCATTGGATTTACAAGCCCTGGGCACACTGAGTGCACTGTACTAGGGACTGACAAGTAAACCAATCATCCAATCATGGAGTCACTAATGCATATATCATTTAACGATAGGGAGCACTTGCACTTTGGCACTGATTAGCAGCGGCAAAGTGCCCATGAGCATCTAGTGCAGCAAAAACATATCGGCAACAGTGGAGGCATTACGAAAAAATGGAAGGGAGACCCACGCCAAGGATGCCAGGTCTAACACGTGTCCCCTCCAGCTGAAATGTGGGGAGAACTACCCTACCCCTAGGGAGTTCTCATCGCTAAGGCGGAAAAATCTGGACAGTCCATCAGCATTGGCGTGTTCTGTACCAGGGCGGTGTTCCACCGTAAAGTCCATCCCCTGTAGGGAAATGGACCACCGCAACAGCTTTGGATTCTCACCCCTCATCTGCATCAACCATCTGAGGGGCCTGTGGTCTGTCTGAACCCGGAAATGAGTCCCAAACAGGTATGGTCTCAGCTTCTTCAGAGCCCAGACCACAGCAAATGCCTCACGCTCAATAGCACTCCATCTCTGTTCCCGGGGAAGTAACCTCCTACTGAGGAAGGCTACAGGTTGGTCTAGGCCCTCCTCATTTATCTGTGATAGAACAGCCCCTACACCATGCTCTGAAGCGTCCGTCTGAACGATGAACTCATTGGAGAAGTTGGGTGCCTGGAGCACAGGCGCCGTGCACATGGCAGTCTTCAAAGTGTCAAAAGCTTTTTGACAGGCGTCAGTCCAAATCACTTTCCTGGGCTGCTTCTTGGAAGTCAGCTCGGTCAAGGGGGCAACAATGCTGCCATACCCCTTGACGAATCTCCGGTAATACCCGGTGAGTCCTAGGAAGGCTCTCACCTCTGTCTGGGTCTTGGGGGGCTCCCAAGCCAGAATGTTATCAATTTTCGGTTGGAGGGGCGCCACCTGGCTGCTCCCAACCTGGTGTCCCAAGTACACCACAGAACCCTGCCCAATCTGGCATTTACTCGCCTTGATTGTGAGGCCTACCCTCCGCAGCGCCATCAACACTTCCCAGAGGTGACGCAGATGTTCCTCCCAACTGGCACTGAACACTGCGATGTCATCCAAGTAGGCGGCACTGAAATCCTCCAGTCCAACCAACACCTGGTTGACCAACCTCTGAAAGGTGGCAGGGGCATTCTTCATCCCAAAGTGCATCACCCGGAACTGGTAGTGCCCATCTGGTGTGGAGAATGCTGACCTCTCTTTGCCCCATCAGTCAAGGCGATCTGCCAGTACCCAGACGTTAAGTCAAACGTGCTGAGGTACCGCGCAGCCCCTAACCGATCTATGAGCTCATCAGCTCTGGGGATGGGGTGGGCGTCAGTCCTGGTGACGGAATTGAGTCCCCTGTAGTCCACACAGAACCGGAGTTCTGGTGTGGCACCAGGCGCGGCAGCCTTTGGAACCAAGACCACTGGGCTGGCCCAAGGGCTGTTAGAGGACTCAATCACCCCTAGCACAAACATCTTGGAGACCTCCTCCTTGATGCAGGCTCTGACCCTGTCAGTCACCCTGTAAGCCTTGTGCTTCACAGGAAGACTGTCCCCAGTGTCCACATCATGGACGCACCAATGAGTGACACTGGGAACCAGGGAGAACAGGTCAGGGAACTGTCCCAACAGTTGGCGACAGTCACCCTGCTGCTCAGGTGTCAGGGAGGTAGAGAGGTTTACTCCCTCCACTGATCCATCTTGCTCTCGGGCTGACAGGAGGTCAGGAAGAGGCTCGGTCTCCTCCTCCATTCCATCATCTGTAGCTAAGAGCATGCCCACTTGGGACCTCTCCAAGTGGGGCTTCAGGCGGTTCACATGCAGGACCCGCAAGGGGTTCCCGGGAGACTGCAAGTCCACCAAATAGGTAACTGGACTCTTGCGCTCCACCACCGAAAAAGGGCCGGTCCACCTGTCCTGGAGCGCACAAGGCTCCACAGGGGCCATGACCCACACTTTCTGACCAGGCTGAAGCTCTACCAGAGTGGCATTCTGGTCGTACCACCGCTTCATCTCCTCCTGGCTGGCTTCCAGATTTGCCTCAGCAAGTTCTCTGAAACGCCTAGTCTGGTTCCTGAAGGCCAGCATGTAACTGTATACATCCTGGGGAGGTTTCCTGGGAGATTGCTCCCAGCCTTCCTTGACCAAACTCAGAGGTCCTCGCACCAGGTGTCCATAGAGGAGCTCAAAGGGACTGAACCCTAGAGACTTCTGTGGCACCTCCCGGTATGCAAACAACAGGCATGGTAAGAGGACGTCCCATTTACGCCTCATGGGTTCTTCCAGACCCATAATCATGCCCTTGAGGGTCCGGTTGAATCTCTCAACCAGCCCATTTCCTTGAGGGTGGTAAGGAGTGGTGAACTTGTAAGTTACACCGCACTCCTGCCACAGGGACTTCATGTACTTGGACACGAAGTTGGTACCTCTGTCAGACACCACCTCTTGAGGGAATCCCACACGTGAGAAAATTCCCATCAGTGCCCGTCCCACCACGGGGCCGTCACTGTTCTCAGAGGGATGGCTTCAGGGTACCGGGTGGCATGGTCCACCAAGACCAGGATAAACCTGTTGCCCATGGCTGTCTTGGGGTCCAGTGGCCCCACAATATCAATACCCACCCGTTCAAAGGGGGTGCTGACCACAGGGAATGGCTGGAGAGGAGCCTTGTGCTTCCTCCCACTCTTTCCACTTGCCTGGCAAGTCTGACATGTCCTGCAGTGAGTGGCGGCACTCCTGCGCATCTGGGGCCAATAGAAATGGGTAACAAGCCTGTCAAAGGTCTTGTCCTGCCCCAGATGTCCTGCTAACGGTACATCATGAGCCAACCCCAGTAGGAAGGCTCTGAAGCGCTGGGGTACCACCAGCACACGGGCTGACCCAGGCTCAGCAACCTTAGGCTCTGAATACAGGAGACCATTCTCCCAGTAAATCCAATGTGATCCAGACTGATCACCTGCTGCCTGGTCTGTGGCCTGTTGCCTCAGACCCACGAGAGAGGGGCACGCGTTCTGCTCCTCGCAGAACTCTTCCCTGGAGGGTCCTCCTTCTTGCTGCCAATGGGTCAGCTCAGGTAGGTCCCCCAGTTCAGCTACCTGTTCCCCTGTAGGCTCCAGGGCATCCCCCTCAGGGTCTGCCTCCTCCTGGACCGTGGGAACTTCGGGGGCCGGTTTCCCGCGCCCCTGCCTCCTCTCTCTCCGGCAGGCACCTGGGCCTCCCTCTCAGGCTCCAGGTCCTCTTGAACACCTTTAGCTGCCATTGACCGGGTGGTCACACATGCCCAATCAGGCAAGCCCAACATTTCTAAATGCGCACTCCGCTCCACCTTAGCCCAAGGTGAGCTCTCCAAATCGTTCCCTAACAAACAGTCAACAGGCATGGCTGGCCTCACAGCTACTTGAAGAGTACCCGAGACCCCCCCATTCAAAGGGAACCTGAGCCACCTTGCAGTGACTCTCTGTGTTGTCAGCGGCAACAACCGGATAGAATGCATCAGGGATAACCTGCTCTTTAGACACCAGGTGACACTTGACAGCTGTCACACTGGCTCCTGTGTCTCTCAGAGCCTCCACCCTATGGCCATTGATGGTCACCCACTGCCTGTATTTCTTAGTGTTCTCAGGCAGCGGGGTCCTAGGGACCATCTCAGAGTCTCCTAATGAGACAAGGGAAAACACTGTGGGATCCCCCCACCTTGGGCACCCAACTCCTCCCCCAGGGCTACACTAGCCAACTGCCGGGGGACTGCACTGGTGGGTGCTGGTTTTCCATGCAAAGGGCAACGAGGATCGTTTGCCTTGTGGCCAGGGGCGCCACACTTGAAACATACCAGTGGTCCCTGGTGAACAGGGGGCCTGTCAGGGCCACTGGCTTCTTCTCAGGGGAGGCTGGGAACCTTTCCCTTGGTTCCCTTGGGGTCTACTTTGGGGCCCTTTATGGAACTCCTTCTGTTTACCCTTGTCCCCCCCACTCTTCTGCTGGGGACCCTGCCCACCCTTGGCGGAGTCTCCCAAGTGACCCTTGTGGACCCGGGTACTCACCCAGCGGTCCGCCTCCTCAGCAAGCTGCCTAGGGTTAGTCAGCTTACTATCAATCAGGTGCTGGCGTAGCTCAGGAAAACAATTACCGGACAAGTGCTCCCAGGCAATCAAATCAAAGAGCGCCTGAAAATCAGTCGCTTTGCTACCCTTTACCCAACCATCCAAGGCTCTGCAAAAGAAGGTCACATATTCAACCCAGGTACTGCTTTCAATCTTACTACAGTTCCTGAACCTTTGCCTATAAAGCTCAGGGGTCAAACCATACCTAGTCATTAAGGCATCCTTCATGTGGCTGTACGAATTATAGACTTCAGAGGGCAAATCCAACAAGGTATCCCGCCCTTCACTGAGGAACCGTCCCCACAACCCCGCTCCCCAATCCTTCTCAGGGACCCGGTGGGAAGACATGGCTACCTCATAGGCTTTGAACCACTGCCCAATGTCATCATTTTTAAAAACTCCTTCACCACATCTTTGGGAATATACACCCTAGCTTCAACAGGCACAGGCGGTACACTGCCACCAGAGGGAGTAATCTCTAAGCTTTTGGCCTTCAATTCCAACTCCCTCAAAACTTTCTCATGTTCAAACTGCATTTTCTTTTCCTCTAGGGCTAATTTCCTAGTTTGCATTTCGAATTCTAACTGCCCATTCAGCTTGAGCTTAGTCAGCTCCATTTCGTGCATCCTACTCTCTTTCCTGTCCTCCAACTCCTCTGGAGACAGTCCTCTGGCAGAAACACTGCTACCTACTGGGGAAGGTGGTCTCCTAGCCCCTAGACCCAATAGCCCCTCCAGCTGCCCTTCTGCATTCTCAGCCCCCTCCACAGGGGCACTCCTTGATTCGACCCAGGCCCTAAGCGCCTTCTGGAGGTCCTCCTTCCTGGAGAGCCCGGTCATGGACACTTTAAACTTTTTGCAGAATTGCCTGAGCTGCTTAAGGGTGTAGCATTCTAGCCTCTCTTCTTCCCAATCACACTCAACAGAGGCTACTGATGCTGGTTTCTCCATAGTGACTGAATTTGGCATTTGCAAAAATAGGAAATCCCAGAAAAAATGCTATAAAAGTATGTGGTTGCGTTTTGGTCTGCACTCACTAAGTAGTGTTCACCAATCACTGTACATGAGTCACAAATGCAAGTCCAGAATCCCACCGCTGCCACCAATGTTAGATTTGGGGGTCTCTAGTTGGCAGAGGTCGGTACCTTTGTCCAAATAGGGACCCTTGAGTCTAGTCAGGGAAAGTAGGTACACTCCCGAAATAACCCCTGCTCACCCTCTTGGTAGCTTGGCACGAGCAGACAGGCTTAGTTCAGAGGCAGTGTGTAAAGCATTTGTGAACACATACAGTAATCAAGTGACAACACTACAAATGGACACCACACAGGTTTATATATTTATAAAAATAGGTATACTTTATATAGATTTATCACAAGACCATAAACGACAAAAATAATCCACAATACTGTTAAGAATGCTTAGTTCTGATCAAAAAGGCTTAATTCAAGGTTCTGTGCGAGTCGGTAGCCTCCTCCGGCTACGGCAATGTTGAGAACAAACAGAGTCTAACAAATCCAGCTGACCGCGTCGAGACGGGCCAACACAGCGTAGACAGACTCGGTCACAGTACCTTTACTTGAAGCGGCAGGCACGGGCGTGCGAGCCGGATGGCTGTTCGTCGCGGTCAATATGCAAAAATGGAAGCGTTGCAGGACGCGTTGTCCCTCGATGCGGTGCAGGCAGCGGCTCGTTGACGGCGTTGAGACGGAGTCGGTGAGACCAGGGCCGTGCGTTGCAGGGCGAGACGGTGCTTCGATGCAGTGCTGGCAGGTTGCGGTGCGGCGACGGAGCCGGATTCAGGAGCTGGCGTCGATCAGTCCGGACAGCGGTGCGAGTCGGGCGGTGCGTCGCAAAGCGTGTGAGCGGTGCCCAACTCCGGTGCGGTCACAGGACTCGAACTCAGCAGCAGTGACCGTGTCGGTCGGACCAGGTCGATTCGGCGTAGCGAAGCGTTGCAGGACGCGTTGTCCCTCGATGCGGTGCAGGCAGCGGCTCGTTGACGGAGTCGGTGAGACCAGGGCCGTGCGTTGCAGGGCGAGACGGTGCTTCGATGCGGGGCTTACAGGACACCGAGTCGGTCGTGAGAGTCGGTCACAGCTCCCTACCTCTGTAGCCACTGAAACAGAGTTTCCAGCAGCAATTCACAAAGGGGGTGAAGTCCAATGGTCCTGGGACTTCGGTCAGGGGGCAAGCTCTCTTCCAAGCCCTTGGAGATCCTTCACAAGTTGAGGAAAGTCACAGCAAAGCAAAAGTTCCTTTCTCCTTTCTTTGGCAGTCAGGCAAACCACTGCAGGCCAATCCCCAAGCAGCACTTCAGCTTAGGGATAGTCTCTCCTCAGTTTCTTCTTGGTTCCGCTCCTCAGCAAAGGTTTCTTCTTGTTCCCAAAAGTGATCTAATTTTCCTGGGGTCTGGGTGCCCCTCTTATACCCTGATTCTCTTTGTTCTCTGGAGGCAGAGAGGCCTCTGCCTAGTCCAAAACCAGTTCTGGTCAGTTCTGGAGCACTTTGTTTTTCTGACTCCTTCTTTCCTTTCAGAATGTGGGGCAGAGTGCTCAGCCGCCCGGCAGGAGGTGGAGCCAGCATTGTGGAAGGCAGGCACAGCCCTATTCAGACCCAGGTGCAACTCCTCCCTCCACTCGGGATGCAGATCTTTCTATTCAGCCCTGCGCTGACTCACCCGGTCTCCTGTAGCCACCCCCAGCCCCTGTCACTCAATCTCCAGACAAGGAATACACAACCTAGCAGAGGCAGGCTTGGATAGTTAGGCAAGAAAATACCCACTTTCTAAAAGTGGTATTTTCAAACACAGAATGTTAAAACCAACTTCACTAAAAGATGTATTTTATCATCCTGAGTTCAGGCATACTAAACTCGTTTTTCTACCATGTTCCCTGGGTCAGTTCTGACTATAAGGTGTAATAGTCAGTCTGCCCATTCTGGCCTATGGGGAGCAGGTAGCCTTGCAATAGTGAAAAACGAAAATGGCTGTAATTCACTATTAGGACATGCCACACACACCAGGGCATGTCCTACCTTATACTTACAATGCACCCTGCCCTAGGGCCTACTTTAGGGGTGACCAACATGCAGTAAAGGGAAGTTTTAGGGTCTGGTAAGTGGGTGCACTCACTCAGTCGACACGGCAGCCCTAGGCTGCACACAGGCTCTGCAATGGCAGGCCTGAGACACACTTTACAAGCTGCTTCTGTGGGTGGCACAACCCGTGCTGCAAGCCCACCAGCGGCATTGGATTTACAAGCCCTGGGCACACTGAGTGCACTGTACTAGGGACTGACAAGTAAACCAATCATCCAATCATGGAGTCACTAATGCATATATCATTTAACGATAGGGAGCACTTGCACTTTGGCACTGATTAGCAGCGGCAAAGTGCCCATGAGCATCTAGTCCAGCAAAAACATATCGGCAACAGTGTAGGCATTACGAAAAAATGGAAGGGAGACCCACGCCAAGGATGCCAGGTCTAACACTGGCTTGCCGCACACAGAGCCATAGTCATGGCCTTACCCCTGGCAGATTGTAGGGGGTATGTTAGTGGGTTGAATAGTCGTATAGCATGCATAGCGCGTGTAGCAGGAATCGTGCTGACAATAGTGTTGATGCTCTCGAACATGTCCTCTGAGAATTTAGTCACTCTGAGGCAGCCCCACGTGATATGTATTAATGTTCCTGTTGCCCCACAATTCCTCCAACATGTGTGTGGGGGGGTGGTGGTATGCCATTTATGTACACATACTGGTGTGTCATATCAGTAGTGTGCCATCTGGAACAGCGTGTCCTTGCCTGAATCCTTGCCTGAACTGCTGAACCTGAAATCCGTGCTCTGGTATAAATGTCCCTCCAATCCATGGGCCTTATTTACAAGGCCCTTGCGCCACTTTTGCGTCATTTTTAACATGGGAAAAGTGACGCAAAAGTGACACAAGGGCCTTGTAAATCTGCCCCCATATTTCTCAGCTGCCACCCTAATTCAGTTTCCCACCGAGTTTGTGCTGGTGAACGGTCCGCCTGATTCTGCCCTTCCAACAACTTGTATATATCGGAGAGAATATGCTTGTCATCTTGCTTTGTGACTAGCCATGTCTCAAATGGAGCTAAGGTCCTGCTTGCTGCGCTCTTGATGGCGGATTGCAGGACCCAGTGATGGATTTGCCAGTAGTGCAGCTGTTCTGTCTCAGGGAGGCGATAGTCATATTTTAATTGTTCAAAGTGCGTTATTCCGTCTGCTTGAAATAAGTCTCCTACCCTTTTGCAGTTAGCCTGTTGCGAGGCGAGGTAGGCAGTACCTATTGCAACTGGGACAAAATCTGGATTGCTCAGTATTGGGGTCATGGGAGACGACTGTTGCTACTCTATCCCATACTTCTAGTGTTGCCTGCACTACTGGGAAAGTGTAGACACTTGGTGGCCTGTAGTTTTTGGGAAGTCATGGGATTTTCGAGATGTGAATGCTGGTAACTGCTTGGTGCATAAAGCATCAATGTTTTTCAGTGGTGAGGCGATGCCATTCCTCCATACAGCAAAGCTGTGCTGTGCCATAATAATGAGCTAAGCAGGGAACTCCCAGGCCTCCCTCCTCTATTATCAGATAAGGCCTGCATTTGGCTATACGGGGTTTCTTGCCTCCCCATATGAATTGGTCCAAGCAACCCTGCAATTTTTCTACTGTTCCCTTTGGTGGGGAAACTAGGATTGTCTGCATTGCATATAATATTTTTGGGAGCAAGGTCACCTTAACCTCTTCTTTATGCGTCTCAGCCATGTCTGTCCCCCGTTTCTCCAGTTTTGAGCAGCAGAATGGCCATTCAATAGTAGGTCATTGTAATTTAGTGTGACAATCTTGTCTATGGTTGGACCGATTTTGATGCCTAGGTATGGGATATGCATGTAGGTCCACAGCAGTGGGAACTTGGGTGTGAGGTTGGTATAACAGTCACTACAGCTTCCCTCATAGAAAGGGCCATGGTGCCAGATCTAGAGAAGTCCTTAAAAAGGTACGTCAGTATTGGGGCAATCACAGAGCAATACACTTCATAAAAAACTGTGTAACCATCTGGACCGAGAGCTTTCCCCAGTTTGTATGAAAAAATACTAGTTGTAACTTTACATTCATAAATTAGCCTTCTACTGAATTCAGGGATAATTCTAGATTTTAAAGAAAATTTGCACTTGCAAATGATGAATAATCAAAAGTGGTAAATTTGCTGATATATAAGTTTACTGTTGTAAATAGCCCATTAAGTTCTTTGGAAAGGTCTCCACAAGTGTGAAGAAAAGGTGTATTACAACAACAGAGATGAACAACAAAAGGGGTCTTTACGATGCCGGTTGGACTGATCGTCCGACCGCTGCGGCTGCGATCCGGACCCGACCGCCGAGGCTGTGAAAGTTCCCCGCTGTATTACGATGCAACCGCTGCTAACGCGGAGGCCTCATCTACAGTGGTGCACATAGCCCCGAATATGTCGCTGCAGTGTGTAGAAAATCACAGAAAATATGTTAATTGTACACACATGCATTACATATGTGGGGATATGCCTTGTGCTTCATGTACCCCATTGCTGGAGTGTGGCAGAATAGGCACAGTCCAGTCAATGGGGATGCATACCGCAGAAGGACTTACCTGGATTCCGGCTCCACAGGGTCGTAGACATCAGGGTACAGCAGCTTAGGTGTAAGGGGGACCTGGAGAAAGGGATGCACAGCGGAGACTGCTGGGGAGAAGCAGAATTGGGTGAGTATGTACCCCAAAACTTTAGTTTCTGAGGACTCGAGGCAGTCATTCGGACTGCCACGGTCGGGTCTTCGGAGATCCCTGCACTGCCCTATGGCTTGTTTTTCTCCAACCGCCATCTCGGCAGTTGGAGAAAGGCTATCGGAGTTGGCGGTCTGTCAGCGGTTGGCTGGAGTACATGATGCATGTATTGTAATCTGGCAGTCGGACCGACCGATTCTGATGAGACCGCAGCGGTCTGACCGCCTACGATAGGACCGCGGAAGCTGGTCTGACCAGCGTCTGACCAGCTTCTCACATGCCAATTGGAGTATGAAAAGGTTTAATTGATAACATAAAATAGTCTGTGAGTCACGCAGTACATTCGTACATTGACCACAGGCAAGTGCCTAGCTGAGCTCAGGAGAGTTACTAAAATGTAAACAGTTTTGGCTGAGCAAGGTCTTTTGGCTTTTTATGCCTTGAGAGTTAAAACACAAAAGCTACTCCATGTCAAAGGCAGGCACTATCAGTTGGCAGTGGCAGCAAGAAACCATGGCTGCAGCAAGTTCCAGTTTCACGAATACAGGTGTGTTTTTACGCTTTTTTTCACAGTCAGGTTCTGCAAGGAACTGAGATCTGACACTTAGATTGCAGCTGGATGTGTAACGTAGAGGCATATCTGCCACAACCATCAGGGACCCAGGCCAGTCCCAGCACTCTGAAACTATGACCCTTTTAAAGTGACCTCCTGGTAATCCAGGCTGCTGTGAAGGTAACGCACCAGAAATGTTCACCTGGGGAATCTGCCCCATTGACCCGCCTCAGGTACTGTCCAAGTGAGCCCTGTTCACTTAGTGCCATGCCCACCCCTCCTCCTCTCATTTAAATTCTGGCTTAGACCTCTTTTACACAATTTTGTCACAGGTCCACTTGTTGCTCCAGCCCTCCAGCAACATCATCTAAATTCTATGCTATTTCTATCTGTAAATGGAAATAGTCTTAATCTAGTGAAAGGGGGGGCTTTTATGGGCCCCAGTTGGATTGCTACTTAATTACTTTGCTTTGACTTTATTATAGTCATTCATTTTAGCATTTAACTGTCTGGCAATTTTTATTATATGTCTTCGTTGTTTGTAATTATATTGCTTATTTAAGTTTGCCAGCTCATCAGCAGGCTACCTTTAAGGAAGTATTTATTATTTGCACTTCGTGCCAGAATGCCAGAATGCTTCAGCCAGATTATGCAGGACTTTTGACACAAAAGTCTTGGAACCCTCTAACACCCCTCTGACTGAAGAGTGGCTGACCCCAACCCAGACATTTCTGTTAACCTTCCTCTAGCCCACTCTTACTCCCCCGACCCCCACCCAGCACAAAGTGTTTTAAAAAGCATTGCCTCGGACAAGGGCAGGATCTATAAAAACAAATGTAATAAAATAAGTAAATGAATCACTAAATACAAATCTCAGTTTTGTGAACCTAATTAACTTTCCATTGCTATTTTTAAGCTGGAGCTCATGGCCTTCCAGAGCTGGGAGACCATAACAGCTATTTGAGTTTTACTCTGAAGCCCACACAGAGCAAAAGTGGTTTTCAGTGTGGTGGGGAAAAATATGTACAGCACAAGAGACCTGTTACAGCATCTGAGCCAGTGAATTTCTTGGACACTGAAGTGACGTGATGCACGTTCTTCTTGAGGGTGGTGAGTGGCTGAGCAAATTCCAACCCAAAGCAACAATCTGTGATCCAAGTCAAAACTGGCATAAGATTTACTCAATGCAATCAGCATTCTGACATCACAAACTCAAGATCTAGGTTGCAGGAAATGGCTTACTGCTGGACCTCTGCACAGCCCGCTAAGGTCAAGGGGAACCATGAAGCAGAATTGTGGGCACTTTCCAGTACTCTGGCTAGTACAAGAACAGAGAGGTGATCAATCAGCAGAATTGGTGGGATAAGGGTGTTGGCCGTCTGATTCTCCACTGACGCACACTCATGTCTCGCCGCCGTGACAGGTACTGTGAACCACCGTACAGTGCCATCCAACACCTCTGCGGACCCAGGAGCTAAACCATGGAGATAGACTTTACTGTTGCTTCTATGCCTCGCCATTTCCTTGACGGCTGTCATCTTCGGTTGGGAAGGAGGGTGCTACCACACTGAGTAGCCACCATTAATATAAAGAAATGCCGATTTAATCTGAACTTCTGCTCTGCACATCACAATCATCATATACTCACCCATCTCCATAACATCGTTTGGGGGCATATTTGGATACATAGTGAAACCCTGCTGACTGAATAGGCCGTAGGTGATAGACAGATCTCTCCTTACCGATATGCTCTACTACATCAATGTCTAAATCTAAACCAGCCAGGCAACTCCTCTTATCAGAAGCCATAAAGCATAGCAAAACGAAGGGAGCCAAACCTCCTACATCTGTGGAAATTCTGACCTCCTCCTTAGACACGTTACTGAAGGTGCTGAGCTCAAAACCACCCTGGGCTCCATGGAAAAAAATAAGGGTACGTGGAAAATTTCATTCCGCTTGCGGAATTGGCAACATTTTGGTCACTCCACATTACTCTTCAAAACAAAGTTCTGTCCAAATTCCACCATGAGGCGATTAGTGAAATTTTCGTCCAGTTTGAGTAATGCGATGACAACAGGAACAATGCGAGGCTCCAGAAGGAAAGCTGGCACTTACCAGCGAGATTTGGCGTCCTATAGAGTGATTTCTGGTTGGTAGGAAGCCTTCCAACTCTATTTTCTAATGTGGTCAGCCACGTTCAGAAGGCTGCTTCTTGAGTCGATTTTCTACTCAAGAAGCAGCAAAATCAACTCGCAATATAATATTCAAGAAACTATTCTCCCCGAACGGATGATGTGTTTTAGTGCGAAACACATTTTTTTATTTCCCTTTTTTTCAACAGGAAGGAAGTGCCACAGAGGCTCCAACTTACCCTTTCTGTCCAGAAGACTCCTCCCACTGCTTTGTCTACCCCCTTGGTCACTATTTATTTGGATTTTGAGAGGAAAGGATCACTGTCTTCATTGTCTGCACTCCCTCCTGCTTATACCATTGGATTTTTAAAGATTTCTTTTTGAGGAATCAGGTAAGTTAAAGAACTTTTGGATAAGTTTATTGTTTGATGGAGGGCACGCACCATTATTTTATACCTTTTTTGTTTTTTCTTTCATTTTTAGGTCGAGCCTAGGCAGCGCATGCGCTGTCTCTTCGAGACATGCTGTATCCACTTTTGAATTTTTGCTTTGCGTGCCCTTTGCAAAGGCTTGCTTCTCTGTGGACAATGTTTGTTATATGTCTTTCCTTTTGTGTGTCAACCCCTTTCTTGGAGCATGGCCCTATTACATGTAGTCTTGCCCTTTAGTGCATGTAGGTTTGTGTAAACGCACTATTATTTTCTTTTGTTTCTGCTCATGTTTTCGGAATGCCGGCTTTTCTACATGTACATGTTCACCTGACTGGAGCTCAGCAATGATTGCCGTAGTGCTAATAAACGTACTTATTGGCATTTGACATTTTTTTACCGTTCCGTACTGTTTATGTGGTATATGTTTTTTTTAAACATCTATTGATTTAGGGATGGCCTTGGATTAAATGCAAAATGTGTTTTTTTTAAATTTGATGTTCTTCTGCAAAGTGTTAAAGTATTTTTGTGGGGTAATTTTTGATGCCTTGAGATATTTGTGGTTGGTAAATTTTTAAAGTTGACAGATAATTTTCGTTTTTGAGATTGCTGAATTAATGTTAGTGCTTTCCTGTTTGTTTACCATGCTTCCTTTCTTTGCTGGCCAATTAGCCATTTTTTGCTTGGCCAGTGTGCACGTGTGTTTGCCATAGGCCACAAACTTGTCTTTGTTCTCCATGCCATGTGGTAGCATGGCCATTTTTTTGTGTGTGGTCAGTGTGCTTTTTGCCATAGGCATGCATGTGTTCTTTCTGGTCGATGCCTTTGCCCTTGGTGGCCATGTAGCCAGCGGCCATTTTGTAGTCAGTGTGCTTTGCTTTTGTCATAGACCTGCATGTGTTCTTTGTTGTATATTTGCTCTTGATAGCCATGTGACCGGTGGCCATTTTGTAATCAGTGTGCTTTGCTTTTGCCATAGGCCTGCATGTGTTGTTTGTTGTCCATGCCTTTGCCCTTGGTTGGCATAGGTCTGCATGTGTTTTTTGTTGTCCATGCCTTTGCCCTTGGTGGCCATGTGGCCAGCAGTTATTTTATGCACAGTGTGCTTTGTTTTTGCCATAGGCCTGCGTGTATTCTTTGTTGTCCATTCCTTCACCCTTGGTGGCCATGTGCCAGTGCGGCCATTTTGTATAGCCAGTTTGTTCATTTTCTTCCACTTTTCAAAGGCATTTTCTAGGGACATTGATAAAAGAGACCAATGCCTTTTTTTCTTCACTTTTCTTTTTTCCCTCATGTGCGTTTAATATGCTTGAGGATGATTGTAGTATGTATGGACAGTGATTTTTATGCATTTCTTTCCATTTTCCATGTGCTTCCTTGCCTCCCATAGGATTTGTCAAAGTCCTTAGGGTGCTTTTTCAATTATTTGATTATTCCCTGCGCCCCTTGCCTGCCATTGGCTCACACCAGCAATAACATTTTTAAGGATTATTCCATTTTACCCCTGCACCTGCCACGTGCCATAGGTGCACACCATCAATAATATTTTAAGGAATATTCCATTTCCCCCCTGTACCCATCACCATAGGCCATAGGCGCACAGCAGCAATAATTTGTAACAATTATTTCATTTTTCCCCTGCACCCACTGCCTGCCATAGGTGCACACCAGCAATAATTTTTTTAAGGATTATTCAATTTTCCCCCTGCACCCATTACCTGCCTAAGGCCACAGACGCACACTAGCAATCATTTTTTTAAGGATTATTTTCATTTTGCCCCCTGCACCCGTCGCCTGCCATAGGTGCACACCAGCTATAATTTTTTTAAGGATTATTCCATTTTCCCCCAGCACCCACACCGGCGACAGGCGCACACCAGCAATACTTTTTTTAAGGATTATTCCATTTTGCCCCTGCACCCCCTGCCTGCCACATGCGTCTCCTAGGCCTTAGAGGCACATAAAGTAAACTTTTCAATCTGTATGTTATTGAAATATTATGTTATTATCATTTGGAATGGAAAAACTATTGTTAATTATTTGTGATGTAACCTCACTAAATTATATTGTCTGCAGATTCAACCTGCAAATGCCATGTTTCATTGATTGTTTTTCATTTTTGTTTGCTTTTATGTGGACAAGAGACATCATCACGTAAAATACAGCCAGACAAAAGGTCGGCAATGACGCACACCAGCTGAGTCCTCCTCTGCGTCCGCTTGTGCAGCCAAGTGGCAACTGGCAGAGCTAAGAAAAAAACTTGAAGATGGCCCCAAAGAAGAGTGTTCCTGCCAAGATTGTGGCCAGTGAGGAGGAGAAGAAGAAAGACATTGTCACCACTGGCGTGCCGCCCTTCACCTTTTTCTTGCTTAAAAATGTCTTGGAATTTTTCTTACATGCCAATTGGAGTCTGAAAATGTTTAATTGATAAAAAAAATTTATTAGTCTATGAGTCTCGCAGTAAATTTGTACATTGAACACAAGGTAATGCCTAGCTGAGCTCATGAGATGGAATCAGAATGTGCTTTAAATAGTAACAAAAATATAAACAATTTTGTATGAGCAAGGTCTTTATCGGTGAGCAATGATAGCCTGAGCAAGAAACCACGGCTGCAGCAAGTTACAGTTTCACTAATACAAGCGTGTTTTTACGTTTGTTTTTCACAGTCAGGTGCTGCAAGCATCTGACACTTAGATTGCAGCTGGATGTGTTCCATTTCGAGTGTGAACATAGAGGTATTTCTGCTACAAGCGTTCTTGGGGTCCCCTTTCTGGATCTATTTGCTTCCTGGTACAATACCCAGCTTTGGAGGTTTTGCATAAGGGCCCCGCAGGAGGGCGCCGCGTTAGGGAGCTTAGGGGGTGGATGCTCTTCTGATTCATTGGCCCAACCGACTTCTTTATGCTTTCCTTCCATTTCCTCTGATTCCCAGGTTTCTGTCCAGGCTTCAGAGGGAGTAGAGGGAAATGATCCTAGTGGTTCCATTTTAGTCCAGGAGGGCATGGCTCCCGATTCTCAGGGCCCTGGCTCTTCAAAATTCCTGGTTTCTTCCACTTTGCCTTTCTCCGGGTCTCATCCAGAGTCCTCTCCCAGAGGCTACAACTATTGGTGTGGAGGTTGAAAGGAGGGGATGGATGAGGCAAGGATTATAACTACTTTGGCTTCGTATGGGCGCCATTGGGCTAACTTTCAGTCTTGGTGTGCAACTCTTTTAGTTTCTCCAGTTGCTTGTTCCCTTCCGGAGGTCTTGTGCTTACTTCGGGATGGGCATGACAAGATGTTGGCTATGTCTACCTTGCATGCCCAGTGGCTATTAGGGCTTTTGGGGTAATCTGGCAGATTCTGAGGCTCTGGTGTCCCATTTGTTGAAGGCTTTTTCCTCATGCTCGACCTTTGATTAAGCCCCTTTTTCCTTTGTGAGATTGTCTGTTGGGGCTGACAGCTTTGACCTCTTAGCCTTTTGAACCTCTGGAGAAGGCTGATATTGTGTTTGTTATTCTGAAGGTTGTTTTTCTCATGGCTATCACTTCGGCCAAGAGGATTGGGGAGATGGCTGTTCTTATGGCAAAAGAACATTTTCTCTCTTTTTTGAGGATGGTGTGGTTCTTCATTTGGATCCTTCTTTTGTGCCTAAAGTTGCTTCTTCTTTCCACCAGAATCAGTAGGTGATTTTGCTGGCTCTGTTGGAAGTTTCTGAGGCTTCTCAGGAGTTGGGGTGCCATCTTTTGGATGCAAAAGAGGGTGTTGCAGGTTTAATTGGATAGGACTTCGCTCTTTGTCTCCTTTAGGGCTTCTCGTAGGGGTGAGAAGGCTTCCCTGGTTTCCATTAGCAGATGCATCAAGCAGTCATTTTTTGGGCTTACTCTGTTTTAGAGCCCTCTCCCCTCCCTCCAACCCTTAATCCTCCCAGGTGTTGTTCAGGGGAAGCGGTCCACTAGGAGTCTTTCCCTTTCTTGGGCTGAGGCAAAGGGTGTGTCCATGGCTGAAATTTGTTTGGGCGGCTACCTGGGTTGGCCTGAATACTTTTGTTCACCATTATCACTTGCAGCATGTTATGCATGGCCATAGGAATTTTGAGCTAGGTGTGCTGGATTCCAACTTGCACTGACTTCTTCTGTATGTACTGTTTCTCTTGATTAAACCTTTTTCTCTTTGCAGCATTTTGGTTTAATGGTGTACCTTTTGCTTAGGCTTCTACTGTCTGAAGGCCTTGCTGGGACGCTCTGGTATTCCTCATAAGTAACGAATGGACGGGGACTGAAGGACATAGAGGTAGTGAAGATTACCGATAAGTAATCCAGGCATTTATGATACAACCAACAGGGACCCAGGCCAGTTCCAGCCTTCTGAAACTCCGACCCCTTTAAAGTGGCCTCCTGGTACTCCAGGCTGCTGTAAAGGAGCATGCCAGAAATATTCACCTGGGGATCCTGCCCCATTGACCAGCCTCAGGTACTCTCCAAGTGAGCCCTGTTCACTTAGCGCCACGCCCACCCCTCCTCCCCTCCTTTAAATTCTGGCTTAGACCTCTTTTACACATTCTTGTCACAGGCCGTTTTGTTGCTCCAGCCCTCCAGCAACATCATCTAAATTCTATGCTGTTTTTATCTGTAAATGGAAATAGTCTTAATCTAGTGAAATGGGGACTTTTATGGGCCCCAGTTGGATTGCTACTTAATTATTTTGCTTTGACTTTATTATAGTCTTATTCATTTTTGCATTTAACTGTCTGGCAATGTTTATTGTATTTCTCCGTTGTTTGTAATTATATTGCTTATTTAAGTTTGCCAGCTCATCACTTTTGGAAAGAAGCTTTGTCCGTAGTCTGCAACCAGGGAGCAGGCTACCTTTAAGGAGATATTATTGTTTGCACTCCTTGCCAGAATGCTTCAGCCAGATTATGCAGGAATTTTGGCACACAATCTTGGAACCTGTAACACCCCTCTGACTGAAGAGTGGCTGACCCCAACCCAGACATTTCCGTAAACCATCCTCTGACCCCCTACTCCCCCCACCGCCACCCAGCACAAAGTGTTTTGAAGTGCATTGCCTCGGTCAAGGACAAATGAAATAAAATAGGTAAATCAACCATTAAATAAAAACCTCAGTTTTGTGAGCTAAATTAACTTTCCATTGCTATTTTTAACTGGTAACTCACAGCCTTCCAGAGCTGGGAGACCATAGCAGTTCATTGAGTTTTACTCTGAAGACCACACAGAGCAAAAGTGGTTTCCAGTGGGGTGGGGTGAAACCTAGCACTAGAGACTGGTTTTAGCATCTGAGCCTGTGAGTTCCTTGGACACTGAATTGTCGTGCTGCAATGTTCTTCTTGAGGGTGGTGAGTCGTTGGGAGAATTCCAACCCCAAACAACAATCTGTGATCCAAGCCAAAATTGGCATAAAATGTACTCAATGTAATATGCAGTCTGACATCACAAACTCAAGATCTAGGTTGCAGGAAATGGCTGACTGATGGTCCTCTGCACAGCCCACTAAGGTCAATGGGAACCATGCAGCTGGATTATGGGCACTTTCCAGTATTCGCGCCAGTGGCGTAACAAAACTTGAAAGGCCCGCCCTGCAAGGTACATGGAGGGGTCCCCTTCCTGACTCAATCAGGAGCTCTCCGGTTAGGGTACTGTGCTGAAGGGGCCCCTGGAGCTTGGAGGCCCCCCCGCACCGCGGGGGCTGCAGTGGCCTATGTTACATCACTGACTCGGGCTACTACAAAAACAGACAGGTGATCAGGCAGCGGAATTGGTGGGAGAAGGTTGCTGGCCCCATCTGCCTCTCCCCTGAAGCCCACTCATCTCTCTCCAGCATAAAAGGTACTGTGGACCAGCTGTGCAGTGCCCCCCAACTCCTCTTCAGACCCAGGAGCTAAACCATGGTGATAGAATTTACTGCTGCTTCTATGCCTTGCCATTTCCTTGACAGCTGCCATCTTGAGTGGGGAAGGAGGGTGCTACAACGCTGAGTAGCCACCATTAATACAAAGATCTGCTGATTTAATCTGAACCCCAGTGCTGCAGATCACAATCATCACATACTTACCCATCTCCTGGACCACAACATCATTTGGGGGCATATTTGGAGACATAGTGAAACCCTGTTGACTGACTAGGCCGTAGGCAATAGACAGATCTCTCCTTACCGATATGCTCAACTACATTAATGTCTAAATCTTAACCGGCCGGGCCACTATTCTTTTCAGGTGTAAAGCATAGCTAAATGAAGAGAGAGCCTACTATATGTGCAGAAATATTAACCTCCTCCTTAGACACGTTACTGAAGGAGTTGAAGGAGATCAAAACCACATTGGGCTCCATGAAAAAAATATGGGTGGGTGTAATATTTAATTCTGCCTGTGGAATTGGCAGAAATTTGGTCACTCCGCATTACTCTTATTTGCGGAGTTCAGACCAAATTCTGCCACTCGCTGCACGGGGGAATTTTGCTCCGGTTCGAGCAATGGTGATGACAACTGGAACAACACGAGGCTCTAGCAAGCGAGCTGGCGAGCAAGATTTGTCATCCTAAAGTGCTTTTTCTGGTCGCTAATAATCCTTCCAGCACCATTTTCTAACATGGTCGGTCACAAGCGGTCATGTTCAGTGGGCTGCTTCTTGGGTAGAATTTCTACTCAAGAAGCAACAAAATAAACTCGAAACTGGATTTTCAAGTAACTATTCTACCTGAACGGACTGTTCAGGTAATTTTTTAGAGCGAAACACATTTTTTTATTTGACTTTTTTTTCCAACAGGAAAAAGTGCCACGAAGACTCCAACTTCCTCTACCTGTCCAGAAGGCTCCTACCAGTGCTTAGTCCATCCCTTGGTCACTTTTCATTTGCATTTTGAGAGGATAGGACCACTGTCTTCTTTGTGTGCAGTCCCTGCTGTATATACCACTGGATTTTTAAGGATTTTGTTTTTGAGGAATCAAGTAAGTTAAAGAACTTTTGGATAAGTTTGCTGTTTGATGGAGGGCATGCACCAATATTTTTTTACCTTTTTTGTTTTTTCTTCCATTTTTAAATTTGATTGTGGGTGGCTTGAAGTTGCAGTAGGGGCCTATTTGCAGTAACTTTTTTAGTTTTCTCTAAGGGAAAACGTTTGCACAGGTTTTGCACTTTTAAAGTACTTTTTCTCCATTTTCTTGTGTGTTGTTTGGGAATTTTGCACTATTATTTTGTTAATTTTACTGTGGGGCCTAGTTTGCCCACGCCACATGCCACGGACAGCCATCTATTAGTACGAGCTATTGGGTATATACTAAACAACTGTTTATGTGGTATATGTATTTTTTTCTAAACATCTATTGATTTAGGGATGACCCTGGATTGAATCAAAATGTCTTTTTTTTATTTTACGTTTTTCTGCAAAGTGTTAAAGTATTTTGGTGGGCAATTATTGATGCCTTGAGGTGTTTGTGGTTGGTAAATTTTTAAAGTTGACAGATAATTTTCGTTTTTGGCATTGCTGAATTAATGGTAGTGATTTCTGCTTTGTTTACCATGCTTCCTTTCTTTGCTGGCCAAGTGGCAGTTTTTTGTTTGGCCAGTAGTGCGTGCATTTGTCAAAGGCCACCATTTTGTCTTTTCTTTGTTCTCTGCTCCCACACGCTAGGCCTATTGGGTTTGCCAATGATTGTTAAATTTGATTGTGGGTGGGCTGAAGTTGCAGTAGGGGCCTATTTCGCAATACCTTTTATAGTTTTCTCTAAGGGAAAAGGTTTGCACAGTTTTTGGAAGGCTGGAGGCCTGGTTTAAAAACATTTTAAGTACTTTTCCTCCATTTTCTTGTGTGTTGTTTGAGAATTGTGCATTATTATTTTGTTCATTTTATTGTGGGGCCTCGTCTGCCCATGCCACAGTCCACAGACAGCCAGCTACTATTACTAGACAGTGGGTATATATTAAACAACTGTTTATGTGGTATATGTTTTTTTTTAAACATCGATTGATTTAGGGATGGCCTTGGATTAAATGCAAAATGTGTTTTTTTTTTATTTTATGTTCTTCTGCAAAGTGTTAAAGTGTTTTTGTGGGGTCATTTTTGAAGCCTTGAGATATTTGTGGTTGGTGAATTTTTAAAGTTGACAGATAATTTTCGTTTTTGAGATTGCTGAATTAATGTTAGTGCTTTCCTGTTTGTTTACCATGCTTCCTTTCTTTGCTGGCCAATTAACCATTTTTTGCTTGGCCAGTGTGCACGTGTGTTTGCCATAGGCCACCATTTTATCTTTGTTCTCCATGCCATGTGGAAGCATGGCCATTTTTTTGTGTGTAGTCAGTGTGATTTTTCCATAGGCCTGCATGTGTTCTTTGTTGTCCATGACTTTCCCCTTGGTGGTCATGTGGTTTGTAGTCAATGTGCTTTGCTTTTGCCATAGGCCTTCATGGGTTCTTTGTTGTCCATGTCTTTGCCTTTAATGGCCATGTGACCACCGGCCATTTTGTAGTCAGTGTGCTTTGCTAAAGCTATAGGCCTGACTGTGTTCTTTGCTGTCCATGCCTTTGCCTTGGTGGCCATGTGGTTGGCAGCTATTTTCAGTATGCTTTGCTTTGACCATAGGCCTGCATATGTTCTTTGTTGTCCGTGCCTTCGCCCTTGGTGGTCATGTTCCAGTGCAGCCATTTTGTGTAGCCAGTGTGTTCCTTTTCTTCCATTTTCAAAGGAATGTTCTAGGGACATTGATAGAAGAGGCCTATGCCTTTTTTTCTTCACTTTTTCTTTTTTCCCTGATGTGAGTTTAATATACTTGAGGATGATTGTAGTATGTTTGTACAGTGGGTTTTTAAAGCATGTTTTTCCATTTTCCCTTGCTCTTCCTTGCCTCCCGTAGGAGTTCTCATAGTACCTAGGGAGATTTTTACAATTATTTGATTTTTCCCTGCACACCCTGCCTGCCTTAGGCTACCACCAGCAATATTTCTTTAATGATTATTCCATTTTCCACCTGCACCTTATGCCTACCACAGGTGCACACCAGCAATCACTTTTTTAAGGATTGTTCCATTTTCCTCCTGCACTTGCCATCTGCCATAGGCACACACCATCAATAATATTTTAAGGATTATTCCATTTTCCCCCTGCACCCACCGCCTGCCATAGGCCACAGGTGCACACCAGCAATAATTTTAACTGCTATTCCATTTTAGCCCTGCACTCACTGCCTACCATAGGTGCACACCAGCAATGCTTATTTTAAGGATTATTCTATTTTACCCCTACATCTGCCGCCTGCCATAGGCGCACACTAGCAATAATTTTTAAGGATTATCCCATTTTCCCCCTGCACCCGCCACATGCCGTAGGCCATAGGCACACACCAGCAATAATTTTTTAAGGATCATTCCATTTTCCTCCTGCACCCACCACCTGCCATAAAGGCACACCAGCAATAATTTTTTTAAGGATTATTTCATTTCCCCCTGCCTGCCAGAGGCACATAAAGTAAACTTTTCAATCTATATGTTATTGAAATATTATGCTATTGTGGTTTGGAAAAGATACACTATTGTTAATTATTTGTGATGTAACCTCACTAAATTATATTGTCTGTAGATTCAAACTGCAAATGCCACTTTTCATTGTATGCTTTTAGGTGCATGTTGGAAACGGCCCTTTTTGCAGGGTTATCCCCTAACTTTTTGCTTCTTCCTCCTATTTTTTCCTAACCTGTCTTTGTTGGTTTTAGGACTCTGGGCACTTTATCACTGCTGATCACTGCTAAAGTGCATATGCTCTCTGGGTAAATTGTGTTATGGATTGGTGTTTCCATGATTGGCAAATGTGATTTACTTGTCAGTCCCTGGTAAAGTGCACTGAGTGTGCCAGGGCCTGTAAATCAAATGCTACTAGTGGGCTTGCAGCACTGATTGTGCCACCCACATGAGTAGCCCTGAAAAGGTAACTCAGACCTGCCACTGCAGAGTCTGTGCACAGTTTGTAACTGCCATGTCGACTTGGCAAGTGCACCCACTTGCCAGGCCCTAACCTTCCCTTTTCTTACATGTGAGTCACCCCTAAGGTAGGCCCTGTTATATCCCGCATAGAGGCCCTAATGTAGACCAGTTCATACATGCCCTAAAATGGACATACTCGTATTTGCCCTAATATGGTCATATTCGTACTTGCCCTATTATGGTCATAGCCGCATATGCCCTATTACAGTCATAACCGTACATGTCTTATTATAGTCATGATTCTTTATATAGGCATGATCTTTCACCTAGATTGGTCCCAGCTAGTACACAACGAGCTCTGAGGGCTGAACGTTATCTATCCTGTGGTTTTGAATACAGCAGGGTTTTTCCCAAAAACAGGCCCACACTGTACTCATCAATTATGCATGGCTCTCTTGAATACACCACTTGCATAATATATATGTACAAAGTTCACCCCTGACGTCTTCCTCATGTCCAATACAAACCATACTGAGGACCGAGACTCTTTAGGGTATAAATACACCACATCTTGCCCCGGTAAGACAGAGGGAACCGAGACTTCCATGCTGACACACTGACCAGAGACGCTGAGGCTCCTGCATGCAGTCGCTCCAGCTGACAGTGGTCTAACACAGCCCTTGCGGGGTGTCCAACTCGAGACCAGGACGGGGTCCCACACTCTCTCTATTCGGGTATGGGGGTTCGACTAAATCCTAGAGGGATTCTTGGCTCTTAGGCTTTAGACCTACACACATATGCTAGGTACACTCAGGTACATCTAGTTAGGCATCGTAGGAGTACGCGCACTTGCATAATGCTTTTATATTCATGTATGTATTCATGATTTTTGCAATATGGTAGAACTGTTCTTTGCTTTTATCGTACTGCTGATAATATATCTCTGCTATTGTCTGCTGGTTACCGCAGCACATATATTTTACACTAGAATAACAACTGTTCAATAAATACTTATTGAAATGCCCGACTGTTTATTCTGTGTAACTCTCTGAGACAAACCGAATAAGTGAGCACGAGTGACTGAGCGAAAGGTAGTACATTGTTTCCTGAGGGAATCAGGGTTGTCATGCTCTAAGGTTGCCAGAAACTAATCTCTCACCGATAAGAGGGAGACACTAGTGGCACTGCGAGCTAGCTAATGCAAACCGGGCTAACATTTCTCGGTGGGGGTGCACAGAGTTAGTCTGCCACCAAACCCACAGGTTATGTTATCCAAACGCGCAGGTCCTGCAGGGGTACTATAGGAACTACACGACAGCCCAAGGTACCCCTGTGGGCAGGGTGCAGTGTATGTGAAAGGTAGGACATGCACTAATGTGTGTGACATGTCCTGGTAGTGAATTACAGTGCATTTCGTTTTTCACTATTGAAAGGCTATCTGGCCAATAGGAAAGCATGGGAGTTAATTTATAACATCTTATAAATATAACTTCCCATTGGGACCAGATAGGAAAATAACGTTTAGCATGCCTGAACTCAGAATGTTAAAATGCATCTTTTAGGGAGTGTGATTTTTACATTCTGTGTTTGGAAATACCACTTTTAGAAAGTAGGTATTTTCTTGATTAGCCATCCTGTGTGCCTCTGCTAGGATGTGTATTGACTGTCTGGCTTTGGATTGACAGGGGTAGGGGAGGTGCATTCTCTCTGACGGCCACCGGGAGGTTGATGTGTGTCCTGCCTTTCCTGGATGAGTCAGGGCTGGGCTGAATAGACCTGGGCTGCATTTATAGTAGTGGGAGGAGATTTCCTTGCACCTGAATGGGCATGGTCTGCCTTGCACAATGCCGTCTCCACCCCCTGCCAGGAAGCTGCACCAGTGAGGACAGAACTGGTTTGGGCTGGGTACAGACACTCTCTGCCTTCAGAGAACAAAGGATTTGGTGGTATAAATATTGGGGCCCAGACCCCAGAACTTTAGAACTCTTTTGGACTAAGAAGACTGCCAAGAAGAAGAGCTGGAGAAGCTGTGAGGAGGAACTACCACTTTGCTGTGTGCTTTGCTGTGTTGGCCTGCAGTGGCTGGTTCTGTCTTGGGCAGTGAAAGGACTGGACTTAAACTTTCTGCAATCTCTTTTTGTGAGTTTCTCCAAGGGCTTGAGGAAGAGCTTGCCCCCTGTTCAAGAAGTCTCAAGAACAGCAAAGACGTCAAGTTCTTCTGCCCTTAGCACTGGGGACTGTGTGTTTTGTGCTGCAACTGAAGAAAAAGCAACCCGACGCCGTCTACGACGCCGCGGCCGACTCCGTGTCCTGAAGTCACTGCAGAGGTCACCGCCGCAATGCCGCACCGCAACCCTGGTCTCACCGATGACGCCTGCTGACGCCGTCACCGAGCCGCTGCTTGCACCACGACCTGTGGGCACCGCACTCCGCACCGCTTCGCTTCACATCATCGCTCTGGTATCCCTGACGCCGCCGCTTCACGCCGACATCGACGCCACTGCTTGCACCATGGTTCGAGGGCACCGCTTGCAAGTACTCAACACACCGCCCTCATCCCGCACCGCAGCCTTGGCCCACCGACGCCGGCGCCATCGACTCTAGTTCATCAGCCGACGCGCTGCTTGCACCGTGACCTGCAAGCACTGCGGCGAGCACCGCATCACATCGCACCGCAGCCCTGGTCTCACTGACGCCGCTGGACGACCGTCACCGAGCCGCTGCCTGCACCGCGACCTGAGGGCACCACACGCCGCACTGCTGCACTTCGCACCGCAGCCCCGACGCCGGCGTTCCCAACTTCAACCGCGAGGAGTTCGATCTGCAACGCGTGTGACTTCAAGGGCCCGACGACTCCTGCACCGACCTCCGGAACCGATGTCTGCGGACGCCGTGCTTTCGGAGCTCAACGAGAGGTCGCCGACGCCCTGCATTTCTAAAGGTACTGTTTTGCGGGTCTTCCCGACACCGTAGCTGGCCCGCGATGCCGCGGTCAGCCAGAACTGTTTGGATTTGTTGTTCACGACTCTGTGATAGCCCCAGACGGAGCTATCGACTTCAAGGAACTGTTTTTCAAGTTTATTTTGATAACTGAAGATTTCTAAGTACTGTATTGTGGATTTTTATCCTTTTTGGTCTTGTCTTAAGTATATAAAAATATTGGATATTTTGCTAAACTGGTGTGGTGTCCTTTTGTAGTGCTTACACTGAATTACTGTTGGTTATGTGCAAATGCTTTACACACTGCCTCTAAGATAAGCCTGACTGCTTGTGCCAAGCTACCAAGGGGGTGAGCAGGGGTTATTTTAGGAGTGTAACTCCCTTACCCTGACTAGAAGGAAGGGTCCCTACTTGGACAAGGTGCAAACCATTGCCAACTAGAGACCCCCATTTCTAACAGTGCACAAGAGACATCATCACACACAGTACAGCAAGACAGAAGACCGGCAGTGACGCACACCAGCTGATTCCTCCTCTGCTTCTTCTTGTGCAGCTAAGTGGAAACTGCCAGAGCTAAGAAAGAGCTTGATGATGGACCCAAAGAAGGGTGTTCTTGAGAAGAAAGTGGCCAGGTAGGAAAAAAAGGAGGATATTGCCACCACTTGTGTGCGGGCCTCAGCTTTTTTCAGGAAACGTGGTGTACCAGCTGCATCTTCCTCTGAGCAACAAAAGTCTGAAAGCAGCAGTCCCACATCATCAACAGCACCACCCCAACTTAAGTCCAAACTCAAGCTCTTGTCTCTCAGCGAGGCAGCCACTGCAGTCATGGCAATGAGCAGTGAGTCTGAGATGGATTTGTCTCAGCCGCAAACTAGTACCCAATCATTGCTGGAAAGTGGACAACAGCCAGCAACAGTTCCTCCTGAAGTAGGTGCAGAACAGGACATTGAGCTTCCTGCTAAGCAAGATAATGCACTTCAATCATTAGCTTCACAATCTCCAGCAAACAAATGAATGGGGACTCTATCATCTGCTCGAAGACACCCTTCTGAGGATCTGGACATGAATTGGATCCCGGCCGAGTCTGAGACCCGCACGAGAGACAAGTGAAAAGGAAAGTTCCTGAAAGACTTAGAATTATGGAAAGTGACAGTGATGAAGATGAACCAGTGATTGTCATGATGGAGAGCATCTCAGAGGACACTGAGATGACCCCTCTTATTCAACCTGCTCAGAGGGATGTGGTTTCACCACCACCACCGGCCTTCCATATTTGCAAGACCCCCTTCGACACCTGCATCCACCACGACCACAGTTGAAGAGCCTTATTACGAGTTCGGTGATCTGTGGACCACCGTACCCACGGTTCGACCGCAGCAAGCTTGACAGTCTGACCACCGTATTATGAGATGGTCGGATTGCCTTTGCATAGACCGCCGGCAAACTGCCGACACCACTAACCAACTTCGACTGCGGTGGCTGCGGAATGGGCCAATGAGACTGTGAGAGGCTCGGACCACCAGTGAAACTGTCGGCTCAATTATGAGTTACTTTACAGCCGGCGTGACCGTGGCGGTCCAACCACCACATCTGAGATGGCAGAAAGGGTGGTATATAAGGCTGAAACTCACCTCTACACGTCTTCTGCCATCATTGCAGCCATCGGACACGCCCTACCATTGCTGTACCTGCTCGATCATGTCCAATACCCACTCCGTTGTGGACGAAATCGGCGGTGAGTCATACAACTACCAGTTTCCATAGACTCCTCAGCAAAACAATGCCCCACCATGGACCAGGCAAGGGAGTTGGGGTGCCTAAGTAATATACACGTTTACAGAGATTGTCTGGGATTGTTTCATAGGAATAATCAAAAATACATTTGTAGGATGTTCTCCTAGGCCAAAACACTGGTACTGCACAGGCACACTCTACACAAAAGGACATGTATTTGCAAATTACATACAGTGATAGTGATGTGCGCATTATCTTGTGTTCCACAACAGAACCTCCTCATCAATATCACACCTATTAATCTCTGTCACACATATATTTTGCCCTTTATCACTTGTCTATCATGTTACTACTGATGGTCACTTTTCATCTTTTCATGCAGCTTACCATTTCTCAAGTGTTGGTAAAGTGAGATTGAAGATACCACAACTACGTTGAGGCCCTGTCACTCCAACTCTAACCAAGTTGCTAGACTCCTTTTGCCCCTTCTGATTTGTCTGCCATGTTACAACTGATCTTCAAACATCATGCAGCTTACTATTTCTCAAGTGTTGGTAAAGTGAGATTGAAGTGACTACAACTACCATGAGGCCCTGTCACTCCAACTCTAACCAAGATGCTAGACTCCTTTTGCCCCTTCTCACTTGTCTGCCATGTCACAACTGATTTTCATACATCATGCAAGTTATCATTCGTCAAGTGTTGGTAAAGTGAGATTGAAGGGACTACAACTGCCACAACGCCCTCTCACTGCAACTCTAACCAAGATGCTATAGTGAAAGGGACACACCCACATTGCACACATCCCAGGTCCTGTTTTGATGTCAAAGAAACATCTGTATGGATGTGTCATTAAAGTGAAACATACCTTATCTGCTACAACTCTGTATTGGACTCTCACGCATCACCCACAAGAAAAGGCAATGTCAGCCAATGGGATTACATAGAATCAGTGTGAGAACCATTCTAAGGGCACAGTGGAAACACTCTCTGCAGGATAGCTATGCCTCTATCAGGGGGAACCCTGAAAGACTGGGGCTCTGGGGCGCAGTACACTTTGCACATGTCTGACAAACTCAATGTGCACTGGACCTAGGAACTGAAGTATATCAGGGACAACCAATAGCATAACCAAGTGCCATGCATGTGTAGTTAATGGGTAAGTGAAACTTACGTAGCAAACACAGCACTAACAGCATGTGGCACACATCTAGATTTAGTAGCTGAAAGGTACACACTGCAAAATGGACACATGTCCATGCGGAACTCCACAAAGTTATGACAAGTTGACACCCTCCATGTGTGGATACACAAATATCTAACTTCAACACTTCAAACACATATCCAACCTACATCATAGGGAGAATTGCAACCTAAATGACGTTGACAGTGGCCAAGCCAAGCTGAAATACTTACCATATTACATGTCACCCAATGCAATGTCTGCACCATTTGGATGTCATCCCACAAAGACATCCATCCAACATTTCCCCTTGTCCTGTGTAACTCCAGGACTGGCTCCAAGGTCACATCATACAAACCACTTCAACTGCATCAGTAATCAGGGATGAAACAAACACAACTGTGCTCACACATCACTAACTATACAATAACACCAAATAGTCAGAAAAGTAATGGCAGGAACAATGTCTTCAAAAGTAGGAAAAGTTTTGTTGAATGGATGAAAAACATCCTGTAAAACAACAGCCAATGGTCAGTCCATATTAACACACTGTCCCACAGCACAAGGTTGTGCCACCACACTTGCCCTTACTGACACTGCCAAGGAACCTCCTCACAAAGGGGCATACATTGGGCATAGCAGGAACCTCGAAGATGGTACTTGGGAAGGGGGGCAGAGGTTTAGGGAGGGGTAGGTTTAGTGTTGGGAGGGGTCTTCTTGGGTTTGGGGGCCTTTGGAATGGGTTTAGGGCAGAGGGAAGGCTGTTTTTCAGGGGTGGATTGGGAAGTGGAAGGGATGGGTTTACCTTTAGGAAGGTATTTCTTTTTCTTTTTTGGGCTGGGTTCAGGGGGGTCGGGAGGCTGTTTTTCAGGGGTGGAGTGGGAACTGGAAGGGATGGGTTTACCTTTAGGAGGGTTTTTTTCTTTTTTGGGCTGGGTTCATGGGGGTGGGAGGTTGTTTGTCAGGGGTGGAGAGGGAAGTTGAAGGGATGGGTTTGGGTGTGGGAGAGGTTTTTGGGGCTTTGGGGGTCAATTTTCACAGGCGTAAGGGCAAGGGCAAACAAGACAGATTCACCAGGAAGACGGGTAGGATGTTTGGGATGGAGTTCGGTTTGGGAGGAAGAGGGAGTGGAAGTGTGAGGTGTGTCTGCTGTCTGCACTGTGTGTTGTGTTGGTGTCTGTTGTGTGGGTGACTGTGAGCGTTTGTGTTTTTTTGGTGTGTGTTATGTGGATGTGCTCAGTGTTATGGGGGGGTCTGTGGGTGGGGGTGCAGTCTCCGCAGGAATGCTGGGTATAGTGGAGGGGTCTGTGGCTGTTGGTGTGGTGTCTGGGGCAATGCTGGGTGTTGTGGAGAGAGTCTGTGGCTATTGGTGTGGTGTCTGCGGGAATGCTGGGTGCTGTGGAGGGGTCTGTGTGTGTGGATGTGGTGTCTGTGGGTATGGGTGTGTCTGTGGAGGGATCTGTATGTGTTGCTGTGGTACCTGGGGGTATGCTGGGGGTTGTGGGGTGGTGAGGGAGGCGAGTGTCTGCTGTGTGCATGTATGTTTGATTTTTGATGTCTAGTGTTTGTGGGCGGTGCTTGTGTCTGATGAAGTGTGTGCTTGAGATTAGGAATGGGAATAGGGAATTTGGATGGGGTAAGTGGCAGGAGGGGAGTGGAAGGTTGGCATGGGTGGAGGGCTGTCGTGAGGGAGGAGGCCAGAGCCTGAAAAGATCTCTGTAGGCCAGACATGTCAGTGTGAATGCCTTCCAGGTAGGCAACCATCTAGGTAAGCTTGTTGCTTTGCCCCTGGATAGCATTCAGGATTGCAGTCTGACCCACAGAGATGCTCCTCAGGAGGCCAATAGCCTCCTCACTCGGAGCAGCGGGGCTAACAGGGGTACCGGCTAAGGTGCCTGGAGCAAAGGAGAACGCTCCCCTCTTATGGGAGTGGGAACCTCCAACTTGTGGGGGGACAGCAGGAACAGTAGCGACAGAACTGGTGGTGGCGAACAAGAATGAAGGTGGAACTAATCCTGTTGGGTCCGCCACCACTAGGGAGTGTCCACCGGAGGATGACTCAGATGATGACAAGCTTGAGACATACAGATCAGGCAGGATTTATCCCAACCAGGAACACAGCGAATAATATACGTAGGCTATTGGAAGCGGACACTTACCGAAAGGAGGAGGCGTGCATTTTGGCAGTTGACATCGAGAAAGCTTTTGATAGCCTCGAGTGGCCATATCTTTTTAGAGTTATGAGAGCGTTTGGGCTGGGGGAACGCTTTGTGGAATGGACGGCGATCTTATATAAAAATTCTACTGCCAGAGTTAGGACGGGAGGGCTGATTTCGGATGCCTGCATGGGGGGCAGAGGAACGAGGCAAGGCTGCCCGTTGTCGCCCCTGTTATTTGCGCTGGCAATGGAACCTATGGCGGCGCATGCTAGATCAGGCCGCTATTATCAGGGGTTGGAGGTGACGGGACAACTCCAATATATAGCGCTATATGCGGACGACCTCCTAATGTTCCTGGCTAACTCAGGAGAAGCCCTACGAGGAGCCAAGGATCTCCTGGGTATACTGGGGAGAGTCGCAGGGCTTAGGGTAAATTGGGCCAAGTCGTGCCTTTTTCCTGCACATTCGGAGAGGGTTGGACCACTAGAAACGGAGGGCGTGTCTTGGGAAAACAGATGTCTGCCCTATTTGGGTATTCAGATATACCATGACCCTGTAGATCTGTTGGAGGGCAACATAGGGTGTGCAATACGCAGCACCAGAAGCAATTTCGAGTTCTGGGGGACTCTCCCGCTCTCTGTAGCGGGCAAGGTGGCATTATTAAAGATGGTTACGCTGCCCAGACTTCTCTATTACTTCGGGTCGCTTCCACTCTGGATTCCGCACAGAATATTTGCTCAACTCAATACACTGATTACGGGGTTCCTGTGGGGCACCAGAAGGCGGAGAGTGGCACTTACCACTATGATGAGACCCAGGGCGGAGGGGGGATTTGCAGTGCCAGATTTCGAGGCCTATTATCATGCAGCACAGTTACAGTGGTTCACGAAATGGATGACGGCGTCTCAAGAATGCAGAGGACCTTGGAGGTCCGGATCCGAGTTTGCGGCTCCTGTCCCGGGTGCTATTACGTCTCCCCATGAGAGATCGGACAACCCCCTTGGATCTACAAACGGTGCGCAAGTGCTGGAACCGGTCATTTAGGCGGGCGCAGATACGATCCCCCTATGCGCCAGATATCCCGTTAGTTGTATGCGAGGCACTGCCCCATGGGGGGGATTGGCATAGATTGCGGATATGGAAGGAGGCAGGGATCTCCACTATAGGGGATTTATATGAGGAAAATACCTTGCTCCCTTTTAATGATCTTTTAGAACGTTACGACCTCCCAAGAGGGGATTTCCTTCTACATGCTGCCCTGACAGCAGCTATCCGAAAGCATTGGCAAGAGGGGATAGTGGAACCCCAGACCTCCATGGTTTGTCAATATATAGTGATAGCTGCTGGAACTTTTAAGGCGGTCACTTGCCTCTATAGACGCCTCACGCAGGGGATACGCCGACCCCTAACAGCCCTACGTATCAAATGGGAGGAGGACTTAGGTGAGGCCATTGATGAGAAACCATGGGGAGAGCTTGTGGAAAGGGCCTGGAAGAGTACTAGAAATGCGCGGTTCCAGTTGATCCACTTCTATGTCCTACATAGGGTGTACCTTACCCCGAGTAAGATTAACGAATATTTTGGAGCCCTGACCGCCTGCCCAAGGTGTAATTTGGAGGGTGCGTGGTTTTTACACATATTCTGGTATTGCCCGCATTTGGGAGAGTTCTGGAGAGGGGTGACGACTGAACTGGCGACCATGACGGAGAGAGAAATAGCACTGACACCAGGGTGTTGCTTACTACACTGGTTCCCTCACAGTGCCAAGAATAAGGTCACTAGCAAGTTCATAGACTTGGGGTTGGTGTTGGCTAAAAGGGAACTCACTAGCCATTGGAAGGCGAAAAATGGCCCTAGCATGCCAAGATGGATGAGGGAGCTTGTGAAGTGGGCAGAATGCGAAGGGACCTTCCGACTGCAAATGGCCCAAAGGACCGGGAACGAAAAGATGTTGGAGACAGCAAGGGCATGGTTGGCATTAGTAGACCTACTGAAACAACCGAATGACGACGACGATGTAAACCCTGATGGGGAAGACCCTACTGCAGGAGATTGATCTCATGACACATCTAATGACCCTGATTGCTGACTGCATACTAGGACTGACCGGTATGGTAAACATCCCACACAACTTCACCAATAGGGCGAGTTCAATAGAATAGAATATACTGTGTACTGTTGGACTGACCAACACCCATATACGGAGGAGTTGACAATTCAGCTGCATGCCTGGGGGGAGGGGGGTTGTTTGGAGGGGGATGGGGGAGGGACTTTTGTTGGGTATTACCCCGAGGAGATTCATGACTAATAGAGTGCTTTGCGACACACTACAGGACAAAGGGCTGAGGGATGTCTCAGGGCTAGGAGGAACATTCATTTTCTTAATCATAGGCGGGACTGACGACTGATAGCAGATGGACATCCTAAGATTACTATGTTTAACTACATTATGATGTAAGATGGAACTCACACTTAATTACAATAAGCTTTGTGAGATGTTTTTATATGTCTTCTAAAATTAATAAAAATTTGTTTAAAAAAAAAAAAATGATGACAAGCTTGAGATGCTGTCCTCTGGGCACTTTTGTATACCATTGTAAAAAGATGCAACCAAATAGGATGGATCGAAGACTGAGATTTACACAATGCTCAAACAAGGCCCAGTCTAACTATGACTCATAACACATCATGATGTCATGAAGGTCAAGTTGAACACCAATGTACCATCAATTAGTGTTGGGGCAGACATCATGTCACAAATGCTTATTGCACACTGATGACACTTTGGACTTCAACTTACATCATATGTCCCCTACCTGAAAAGTCAAACGAAAGCTGGACACATGTAGTTTAGCTAGGTATCACATTTAGCAAATGAAGTTCCCTGAAAACATTGAGAGCCAAACATTTGGGAGATAGATATTCTGAATTCACACAGCACAACAGTCCATATAGCCATATGAACATACTGCTCGTACAGGTGATGACGCCAGTCATAGATTGTATATCCCCAAGCCAATCAACCTTTGAAGGTTTTGGGTGTCCGTATGACATGAAGATGTGGGATCACTAGAGTCCCAATGGGCAGGCACATCACACCACTCTTTGGTATTGCATACTCAGATTGCCTTGTAAGGATCAGTGTAGACACTCACCTGTGATCCCCAAAGTTCTACATCTCACTCCCTCATGCATGTCACCAGTCAGTCAATGAGTGTTTTGAAGCACTATTGCAGATGAAACATCAACTGGCAAATGCACACTGGCCAACATGTAGGCACTAATGCTGACGGCACCAGTGATGTTTGCACTCTCATTTCACTGTATAACCAGTACTTACCAATGGGAACTGTTGTACAGTCACTGCATGTACTGTGAACTCTATGTCATGTCACATGCAAAAGGGCCACCATCAAATGAGAGACAGTATTGAGGGTACATCACTCCTCACACAAGCAAGACAAATTGCCTATGTGGTACAATTGTCTCTCAGATTTAATGAAAACATGAGATGATTACTCACTTCACTCAGCCAAGTGTCTGCTCAAAAGGAGAGAATTGGATGTGGACAGAACTCTGCTGTGTTCCAGGTCAGAAAGAAAATAGCCACAGCACAGGAGCATGCACCTACTAGCACACTTACACTAACAATGACTCATCTTGTGTGTGGCAAATGGGCCACCACCAATATGGTTGGTGAAATGCATGTCTGTAACACTCAAAGTTGGCAATATGACATGTATGACTCTGGGCAGGACTCACCCCCATGTAGCTGCTGTTGGGCCCTCAACTGTCCATCAAGGTCTGGGTTGGCCACCACCAGTATGCGGGCCATCGGGGGGGTTAGGGTCCGGCGTGCACCCATTCCACGTTGGGAGGACTTCCCCAACTGGACCTCCATGATCTGCCGGGTCCAGCAGTGCAGGTCCTCCCACCTCTTTCTGCAGTGGCCACTACACCAGTTAAAGACCCCCAGGGTCCTCACCTTCTGGGTGATGGCTCGCCAAATGGCTTTCTTCCGATGGGTGTTGACCTGTATGGGCGCAATAGATGTAGAAACTGATTGCAACTGGAAATTTAAGGATAACTGTCAGCTTGTTTCACATTACGTTGACATCTAGCACAAGTCTTCATCAAGAGTCAATATATCACGTGTCTATGTCACATGCTAAATACAACTAAAGCATGGATATATACTTTTGTGGTCATCTGATGACTAACCTCAGCCCTGGTCATGACCTACACTGACTGATGATCAACTATAGAGGGTGTTGGCCCTTAATCAGTAAGGCTAGGCCAATAATATAAAGCTCACAACAACACGCATGCCAATACTGATGATTAATCAAACGTCATTCAATGAGATCACACGTGACACTCATTGTGACCGAAAAACATTTCTTTTTTATTCTTTCGTTTCAATAAAAATTGCAAAGTCTATTTTTGGAAAATCTCAATGGTTAACTCAAAAGTACATTAAACCAATTTTTACATAGACCACACATGTTAGAACACATACATCACATATATTGCATATACTATTCATCACACTTATTGGACGACACAAGACATGACGTAGACAACAAATTATACAATTAAAAAATGAACAAGCTCAAGTTCCAAAGTTCAAAGACGTGAAAAATACAAAAGTAAAACAGAAAAAAAGAAGAAGAGAGCCAAATTGGTTGCAAATTATTTGGAAAGCAGTTTTTTTTAACAAGCTTGGTCTGGGCAGTGACCAAACAGTGTACTATTCAGGATACCCAGGCAATTTCATCAGTCTTTTACAAAAACTATTTTCAAAATGCAAAAGAGGGTAAACCTGATAGTATATTTTTATTCACTTGCATGGTCATATTGTGGTCAACGCGTTTCGAACCCCAAAAAAGATCTGGTAGGGTTCTCCTCAGGACCTAGAACTCAAAAGAGCTGAAATGAAAAGAAAAAGAAAAAAGTGCTCGTATTATCACTTGCAACACAACTTTTATACAAGCCACACCTCCCCTGTGGATCTAGCATTGTAGAAATTACCTTGGTTTGAGATCAGCCGATCTCTGCCATGGGGTCGATCCTATCTTTGTCCTATTGGTCCTATTTCCAAAACTGTGAACAGAGCGAAAAAGAAGACAAGAAAAAGAGAGGAAGCAAAGTCAGTCCTGTTTTCAGGCACGTTCTGTTGGTGTGAGGTCCTTACTTTGCTCGATGTTTTGTTTGGCACGTGGATTAATTAAATGGGGAGCACTTGCTTCTGGTGTCCGCAATGGTATGGTGTGGTTGGACGATGTGTGATCTTTGTCCTTGATTAATCTGAAGAAGATAAGAACAATTTTTTTGGAAAGAGTCTCCCGTTGTGTGGTTGTTTGAAACTGGGCGTCATTTGAATTCAAGATGGCCGACAGGTGATGAGCTCCGGCCGGGAGCTCCCGGCCAGGGATTGCCTTTTGGCTCTTATCCCTTGAATTCACCCCCTCCTTGGACCCTTTTTGCTCACCTGGATTGTGTGGACTGCAGTCCTCGTCTTCTCCAACTCCCGCGACTGAGTCTCAAGTTCTTCCTGATGAACCGTGATTGAAGTTCTGACCGCGGAGTTCCGATCAATATGGCCGATGCCCGGTGGAGCTACTTGTTTGGCTATAGAGGAGACCGGCTCGGGGTCGTTCCTTCGGCCATCATCTACCCAGCCGGACATGGGGCACAGTTGTCGTTGTCTCTCCGCTGTTATCCCCTTCCTCCTCACCGATGATTTGCTGTCGATGGAGCCAGTCACAGCGCGGTGCCCCCGAGCTTGCTTTCGCCTTCCGAGCCCGCCTGGTCCCCGCTGCTGCCTCCATTTCTTCCTTGGCCTTGCCTACCCTCTGGACTTGACACTTATTTCTCGTCCCCCTGCCTCGTTCTTCTTTTTCCCCTCGCTGTCCGATCAATCACCGGGGGTATGCCGATGGCGGATCCTGTTAATCGCTGCTGATGCCCGGTTGGGCTGCCCTGGATGCTTCTGGGGTGATGATGGGGGAGCAGCCCTCTGGCTGTCGCCTGCCCTCCGGACCTGAGCCGGGGCTGCCTGGCGTCCCCCTTCGCCTCTCCTGGACTGCGGTTGGGACGCACGGTGCCTGTCACCCCGACCTGTTTTTCCCTTTCTTCCTCCGATTTGGCGCGCCCCCCTGATCCGGCTGCTGCCTTCCTCTTCTGAGGTCGCTGCCTGGGGGCCCGCGCTAACTGCCTCCTGACTGAGTCGACCCGAGTACGGTCGGCATCCCGCAGCCTTCCCCCGCCTGATCTGGTGACAGCCTTCCCCTTCCAGCCATGCTCCTGGGGTAGGTTCCCTTGTTGGTTTCGAACGGACTGCTTTTTACCCGCTTTCCCGCCATTTTGTCACAAAGTTATTGGGGTCCATGACCTGGATCCTCCATTTTGCGGTCTCTGCAGACTCTCAGATCGACTCCTGCCGCCGGTCTACGCCTTGTACCCTCCAGTATCATCATCGCCTTAATTGATCCCCTCTTGGAACTCTTACACCCCTCCTTCCTTGCTTCTTCACTGGGATGCTTCCCTTTGCCCCCTCCTTCTGACCCGTTCCCTTTTCTAACGCGACCTGAAGCAGTGAAGGAGTCCTGGCCCTGGATGTTGTTGATCTATTGGACCCTACCGGTTTGTTGACTCGCTTTCTCTATCTTTTTGGTGTTCCTTAAGTACTATCCTCCATGGCCGCTCCTACCAGTCCTGATTTGCATCCCTACCCCTTATTTTTCCCCCACCACTCTCGACGCACCATAGAACCTGTTTTCTACGTTTTGTAATGCTCTAATAACAGATGTAATTATGTAACAAGGTTTTTTTCTCTATTCAATGATTTTTCTTGTAACTGATGTAACGTTTGTAACAATGCTAACCTCATGTAAAGCGCTCTGATACCTCCGGGTCTAGCCAGCGCTATATAAAACTCTTCAATAAATTTGATGAAGGGAGAACTCACTTGGTTTTAGGATAATGACGCTTAAGTGCGAGGACGCTGTTAAATTTTTGAAAAGCTGAAAGAAATAAGGTGGCAAGGAAAAGGATTATTTAGTGAATTCACTCTGTCCGTTAGTGTTCGTTGTGTTGGAGGCATGTATTCCCAAAATACCTTATGATTTGAGCCGTTTTGGTGGGCGGGCGCGAGATTCGATCTCGGGAAGTCCCTGGACAGAGGAAAAGATGAAACCTTTAAATTGTGCACAATGGGGTATTAGTGGTGGCGCTGTTGGTCGCAAGCCTTGTTTGATAAATAGAACGTAGCTCCATCATTGTCTGCTATTTTTAAACAAATGAAATATCTAATTGGCGTGAGTCAAGCCTCCGGTTTACCAAGGTATTCAGAGTACTTTTTTCGTGCAATGCGTCCTAGCGTGTTCAGTGCAGCTCATGTTTGAAGTTTTTTATGGTCGGTCATTTCACCGTGTGTGAACACGATTTTCGTCCTACTCGTGGGGATTGCGGGCTGTGTTTTCTGTACGCTAAATAAACTGTGTGCCTTTCCAGGCATGAATATTGCTGGAGAAAGAAAACCTCTTCGGTATGATGCTGGTGATGTTCAATACTTTAGATATGTGCACAATTTAAAAAGATAAAAGCCTGTAAAATGCTCGCATGCGGTCGCGAGCCAAACATTCTAACTCAGTGAATCGGTGAAAGTTATGCCATACAAAGGAAGCCTCCTGTTGTACGATTACCGCTGTACGCGCTGTATGTTGACGGCCTCATGGCAAACAAACCACGGCCTCAAGGCGGACAAAAGCACCTACCTTCCGATATTCTTCTTTGGCTTCCAGCGCCCTCGGTCATTGAATGAAACCGCTTCCGGGTGGTTGCAAGTTCTCATTCTGGCTCCGTTATTTGTTGTGTGATCACGTTGTGCATGTGGGCATGGCCCAGCCTGCAGTTGTTTTGGCTCTATGGTTTCTGGTGCTGTCAGTCAGCCCTGTGTCTCTTGATTTTTCGATAAAGTTGTGTAAGTCCAAAAAATGAAGGAAAGGAGGGTAAGTCTTGGAAAAGCGAATTATCATACCTACACAAGGTGTTGGTCATTTTTTCTGCAGAGTGTGTTTGTCCATTAAGGCAAAATTGTGTGAACCACGGGGACAAATCAGTTCGCAGTAGGTGTCCTAGCCATTTAATAGTCACAAGTACAGTTGCATTAATGGTAGGTGTCCCGACAGCATGTTGTCATCCGCTCTGTCTGTACATAGGCCAAAGGGGAGTGTTTAGGGATCTGTCAAAGTTTGTGGTTGGTCAGGACATTCACTTGTAATAAAGCCGATGAGCTTGATTATAAAGCCAGCTTGTAGGGTTCATGGTGGAGTCCATGAAGGAGGTGTTTGCCTGTTCATGCTCACTGTGGAGTCAGAAAATCACAGAGAGTGTGTCTCTGTTACAGTGATTTTGTTGCAAATTGTAAATTTCAGATAACTCATTTAATCCGTCGACAGCTGTGTTAAACTTGACGATAAGCATTGCCTCTCTCTGCATTAGTTTCCTGTCCAAGTCTCCACCACAAGGGTCTCTCTCAACTTTTAGTAACACAGTCCACCTCAAGTCATTTTCGGTGTGGTTGTTGTCCATCTAATGATTGACTGATGGGGCAGTAGCAATTTTTCTACGAATCCTTGATTTGTGCTGGGTTATTCGCTGTCTTACTTCTTGATTCGTTTTGCCAATATATAGTTTTGAGCATGGGCACAGTATACCATAGATGATGTTTTTTGTTTTGCACTTAGAAAATAAATCATGTTTCCATTTAGTGTCCTTGAATGAAAAAAGTGATCCTTCAATGGTTTGGTGACAACATACACAGGTTCCACATTTGTGGTGGCCAACGATGGGTGGTAAACATAGTTGTTCTCTAAGTGTGCTCTTGTTTAATGTTCTAGGCAATGCTGCGCGAATAACCTGGTCGCCAATACTGCTTTCCTTTTTTAGAGCAAAAAGTGGTATTGTAAATGATCTATCTAGATTTTGGATCAGATGCCAGTTTTGGTTGATCACTTTTTACAAAAAGTTTGTGCGTGGACAAAACGTGGTTACACAAACAAGGCGTTCCATATTGGGTTTTTCTTTTTTCTGCAGAAGGGCTTCTCTGGGTGTCCACCAGGCCCTTTTCATGGAATGTTTTAGAAGTCTTTTTGGGTAACCCTGTGCTTTTAGTTTCTCAAGTAGATTGTTGGCATGAAACATATATTCTGTTTTTTGTGAACAGTTCCGTTTGATCCTCAAGAACTGTCCGAATGGTAGATTGTCGCGGAGACTTTGTGGGTGATGGCTTGTGTAATGCAGTGCTTTATTTCTATCTGTCGGTTTTTTGTGAAGCGTCGTTCTTAGTACTCCTTCTGAAACGTATACCTCAACATCCAAAAATGTCATCCTGCATGAGTTGTAGTTTAAGCTGAATTTAATATCTGGTTTGCGTGCATTAAGCCAGCTGTGAAATTGATGCAGGTTGCTTTCGCCACCATTCCATATTAGAAAAATGTCGTCTATATAACGTACCCAATTTGAAATATGTTGGGAAAAAGGGTTGTTATTATAAACAAATCTCACTTCAAATTTCGCCATGTATAACACGGCTAGCTCCGGCGCAAAAGGACAACCCATGGCAGTCCCTTTGGTTTGGAAGTAGAAGTCAGTGCCAAATCTGAAATAGATTTTTTTAAAGTGCAAAGCTTGCTAGTTGCATGATGAAATCGGTTGGAACTCTCACTGGTTTTGATCTTTGTTCCAGAAAGGTTTCAATGGCAGATAGCCCGTCGTCCTGAGCAATCTGGGTGTATAGAGACACCACATCTAATGTTACCAGTATTTGTTCACCAAGTCTGAATTCCTGGGTTTCTATCTTGTTGATAAAATCTGTTGTGTCTCGAAGATAGGATGGCACCTCTTCCAAAAATGGTTTGAGGAAAAAATCAACGTACTTTGATATGGGTTCTAATGCTGATTCACACCCAGATACGATGGGTTGACCTGGTGGATGGGTTTCACTATTGTGTATTTTTGGCAAAATATACAACAAAGGGATCTTGGGTGTCTTTTGTTTAAGAAGTCAAATTCTCTTGGTCCAATAATTCCTTGGTCTAGTCCTACTCTGAGAAGTGCTGATAGTTCTCCTTGAATTTCCGGTGTAGGATCTTTTTCAATTTTGCGATAGCATTGCGTGTCTTGTAGTTGTTTTAGAACTTCTGTTCTGTAGTCCGAAGTGCTCCAAATGACTATTGAGCCTCCCTTATCCGCCGGCTTTATAGTTATAGAAGAATCATTCTTGAGTGTAGATATTGCATCTTTTCGAGGTTGTGAAATGTTATGTTTGACAAAATTTCTTTTTTTCTCCATGTCCGTGATTGCGGAAAGGACCGTACTCTCGAATGTTAGGATTCCTTTTGGAACTTTGTTGGTTGGAGGGCACAAGGTGGATTTGTTTCTCAATCCTGTGGTTTCTGTAGTCAAGGGAACCTCATTTTTTAGGAAGAAGACTTTTAACCTGATTTTTCTACAGAACTCAATTACCTCTGTCTTCATTTTAACAAAGTTTGTTGTTTTAGTGGGAACAAAAGAAAGACCTTTTCTCACAATAATTTCTTTGGCCTCCGACAGGGGACGATTGGATAAATTGAAGATTGGGGATGGAGCTACTTCTTGTAATATTGTCGTCTGGTTGTCATCTCCCATGGTTGGTTTTGGTATTTGTTTCGTCCTCGTGGTCTCTGTTGCTCTTTGCCTAAAAAAGGCCCAGATTGCTGTTGTTGGTTATTAGTTCGGCAATTAGTCTGTTGTTGTCCTTCCGTGCTATCTGTTTCACCGCCAGAAGAGGACGATGTATCAGAAAATGAAATGAACTTATGAACTCAAGTTCCACAGTTCAAAGACGTGAAAAATACAAAAGTAAAACAGAAAAAAAGAAGAAGAGGCCCAAATTGGTTGCAAATTATTTGGAAAACAGTTTTTTTTTTACAACCTTGGTCTGGGCAGTGACCAAACAGTGTACTATTCAGGATACCCAGGCAATTTCATCAGTCTTTTACAAAAATTATTTTCAAAATGCAAAATAGGGTTAACCTGATAGTATATTTTTATACACTTGTATGGTCATGTTGTGGTCAACACGTTTTGAACCCTAAAAAAGATTTGGTAGGGTTCTCCTCAGGACCTAGAACTAAAAAGAGCTGAAATGAAAAGAAAAAGAAAAAAGTGCTCGTATTATCACTTGCAACACAACTTTTATCCAAGCCACACCTTCCCTGTGGATCTAGCATTGTAGAAATTACCTTGGTTTGAGATCAGCTGATCTCTGCCGTGGGGTTGATCCTATCTTTGTCCTATTAGTCCTATTTCCAAAACTGTGAACAAAGCGAAAAATAAGACAAGAAAAAGAGAGGAAGCAAAGTCAGTCCTGTTTTCAGGCACGTTCTGTTGGTGTGAGGTCCTTACTTTGCTCGATGTTTTGTTTTGCATGTGGTTTAATTAAATGGGGAACACTTGCTTCTGGTGTCCGCGATGGTATGGTGTGGTTGGACGATGTGTGATCTTTGTCCTTGATTAATCTGAAGAAGAAAAAAACAATTTTTTGGGAAAGAGTCTCCCGTTGTGTGATTGTTTGAAACTGGGCGTGATTTGATGAAGGGAGAACTCACTTGGTTTTAGGATGATGACGCTTAAGTGCGAGGACGCTGTTACATTTTTGAAAAGCTGAAAGAAATAAGGTGGCAAGGAAAAGGATTATTTAGTGAATCCACTCTGTCCGCTAGTGTTCGTTGTGTTGGAGGCGTGTATTCCCAAAATACCTTATGATTTGAGCCGTTTTGGTGAGCACCTTTTGTTGCAAGTGATAATACGAGCACTTTTTTCTTTTTTTTTTTCATTTCAGCTCTTTTGAGTTCTAGGTTCTGTTTTACTTTTGTATTTTTCACGTCTTTGAACTTTGGAACTTGAGCTTGTTCATTTTTGAATTGTATAATTTGTTGTCTACGTCATGTCTTGTGTCGTCCAATAAGTGTGATGAATAGTATATGCAATATATGTAATGTATGTGTTCTAACATGTGTGGTCTATGTAAAAATTGGTTTAATGTACTTTTGTGTTAACCATTGATATTTTCCAAAAATTGACTTTCCAATTTTGATTGAAACGAAAGAATAAAAAAGAAATGTTTTTCGGTCACAATGAGTGTCACGTGTGATCTCATGGAATGAAGTTTGATTATTCATCAGTATTGGCATGCGTGTTGTTGTGAGCTACACTGACTGAGGCAGCCCATTAACATCATGTAGGCCAGGGCCATCCTACATGGAATGTGATGTGAGGTACCATGACCCACAACACACCATTATTACCTTCTGATGGGTAAACTACCTGTGCACGACTGTCCAGACACCTTTACTGCCAGGCCCATTGCATTGATGCATATGGTCCGTAGATACAAGTACCATAGTATGCATAACATCCTAAGGCTAAGGTCACAAGCTAAGGGCTGGTATGTGTGACATTGAGAGTTACCTCTTTTGGGGCTGTGTGGACACGTGGACTACTTATTTGAATATCCTAGTAAATCATAAGTTTGTGTTGTTTGTATTGCCATCACAGGACACCCATTTTGCCATATGTGGCACTGTAACAGGGATGGCAATCAACTTACCATTATATGTGTTGCGTGATAGGGAATATTTTAGCCAAGCAGATGAGTCACATTTCTAAATCTATTCAAAAGTAACCCACTATCTACATTGTTCATGTCTCAGATGTGCAATAGGACTGTACAGTGGAAGCAACACTATTAGAAAAGTGTCAACAGACCTGTGTGAGTAAGGGGACAGTCATTAGAGATAGACACACATGGACACTGTGGGTCAATGGAAAGAAGTATCATGTCATTGGATCACCTCAGTCACCATACCTCATATTATCCATGTAACAGCTATCAGGACTGCTAATGGTACAGATCACTCTTTATAGGAAAACTCATTGATCAGCAGGTCTACAGGGACATTACTCTGTGCATCAGTTCTACTGCCACAGAACTCTGGCCCAGGTTGGGCCATGGCCCAGACTGCCCACATATTAATGTCAGGCCTTGGTCTCTGCAAGCTGGGGCTACTTATCCCACATGAACCTCACAGTTCCACCAATTCAATACAGAAACACATTGACACTTCTGCCAATTTCATATGTGAACATAAGGTTGTATGGCACTCTGAAGGGGTCTGTGAGGTAAAGCTACCTCCCAGACAACTGTTTTAGGAAGTCTGATGTGGGATGAGTGATCTGTGGGATGGTACACTTGGTTAACATCATCCTCAATTGCTTATAACAGTACACAGACATGTGCAACTGCAGTGTCTGCACACAGTTTTTAACTGCCGTGTCGACCTGGCAAGTGCACCCACTTGCCAGGCCCGCACCTTCTCTTTTCTTACATGTAAGGCACCCCTCAGGTAGGCCCAAGGTACCCCCCTTGGCAGGGTGCAGTGTATGTGAAAGGTAGGACATGTCCTGGTGTGTGTGACATGTCCTGATAGTGAATTACTGCCAATTTCCTTTTTCACTTTTGCAAGACTATCGGTTCCATAGTCTAACCTAGGAGTTGCTTTGTAACATCGTACAAGTATAACTTTCTACTGGGACAAGATAGAGGAATGGAGTTTAGGCTCTCTGAGCTTAGAATTTAATAACACATCTTTTTGCAGGGAAATGTTTTTTAAATTGTCTGTTTGAAAATGAAAGTAGGCATTTTTTTGTTTAACCATTCTGTGTACCTCTGCTGGTTTGTGTATTGACTATCTGGTTTTGAAGTGACAGGGGCTGGGGATGTGCATTCACTGTAAACAGTCACAAGGGGGGTTGAGATGTGTCCTGCCTTTACTGGATGACTCATATATGGGCTGGATAGGCCTGGTCTGCAATTAGAGTGGTGGGAAGAGTTTTCACTAGCACCTGAATAGGCAGTGTCTCCTCTGCACAATGCTGTTCCCACCTCCTGAAGTGAAGCTGGGCCAGATAGGGTAGAACTGGTTTGGACTGGGCTCAGATACACTTGCCACAAAGAGAACAAAGAGAAAATGTGTCATGAATATTGGGGCCCTGACACCAGGACTTTGGAACTTGTTTGGATCAAGGAACCTGCCAAGAAGAAGAGCAATGGAAGCTATGAAAAGAGACTAACACTTTGCTGTGTGCTTTGCTGTGTTGGCCTGGAGTAGCTGCTTCTGTCTTGGGCAGAGAAAGGACTGGACTGAACTTTCTGTAACTTTTTCTACTGAGTATCTCCAAGGGCTTGAAGTAGAGCTTGCCCCCTGTTCAAGAAGTCTCAGGAACAGCAAAGACTTCACCTTCCTCTGGGTACTGCCTCTGGGACTGTGCGTTCAAGTTGCCACAGAGGGAAACCGCAGCCCGACGCCGTCGGCGACACCGCTGCCGGCTCTGTGATCTGAAGACACCACAGAGGGCACCGCCGCACTCTGCACCGCAACCCTAGTCTCACCAACGACTTTCACCATTAAGCCGCTGCTTGCACCGCAACCGCGACGGTTGACATAACCGGCCCACACCAATGCGGTCGGCCGGAACCAAAGGTACTGTTTACAAGCCTTCTGACACCGACGCCGGTCTGCACCGACAGGGTCAAACGAAACTGTTGGGTTTGATTGTTTTTAGCACCACTGTAGCCCCGGATGGCGCTACCGACTTCAAGGAACTGCATTTTTAAGGTTATTCTTGCAAAGTGCATATTTTGATTATCGTATGTTGGATTTTTGTAATTTTGGTCTTGTTTGGTTTAGATAATGATTACCTATTTTTCTAAACTGGTGTGGTGTCCATTTGTAGTGTTTTCACTGTGTTACTGTATGTGTGCACAAATGCCTTACACATTGCCTCTGAGATAAGCCTGCCTGCTCGTGCCAACCTACCAAGGGGTTGAGCAGGGGTTGTCTAAGGGTGTAACTCCATTACCCGGACTAGAAGCAAGTGTCCCTACTTGGACAAAGGAGCAAGCCATTACCAACTAGAGAACCCCATTTCTAACATTAGTGGCAGCGGTGGGATAGGACTTGCGTTTGCACTTGACCTACAGTGATTGGTGTATACTACCACCATATCGCAGACCATTACGTACCACATACTATTTTTCCCTGTTTCCCTTCTGGATGTACCTGGAAGAGGGAGGAGATGCCAGGCTCCAGTGTCCCGCCCATTTCCAGACCTTCAGACCATGGAAGAGAAACATGTCATTCAGAAGTTTTGTTTGAATCGTCAAACAATACTGGACTTATGTCATCAGTTGGAGCCTGGCCTCAAACCTTACATCACTTATCCTACATCAATCCCACCACTTGTGAAACTCATGTCTGTATTTCATTTTTTGGCCACAGGCTAGTTTCAATTCACTGTCACTATTTCAGGTGGAATGTCACAACCTATGTTCAATCGGGTACTCCCAGAGGTGCTAGCAGCACTTTTGAGGCATGTGGCCAGCCACATCCAATTCCCCAGACGTGAGGATTTAGCCACTGTGAAAGCAGATTTCTATGCTTTTGGTCACATCCCACGTTATTGGATCCATTGATGGCACACATATTGTCTTAGTCCACCACAATTGTATCACAACAGGAAGCACTTTAATTCTACCAACTTGCAAGTTGTCTGCTTACCGGATTTGTACATCTCAAATGTCTTTGTCGGTTCCTAGGTTCTGCCCATGATTCCTGCATACTGCATAATAGCACCATAACCAAGCTGATGTCACAACTACTACCAGAGAGAGCCTGGATTGTAGGTAAGTGTGATCTGTCCAAACTTTGTGTGGGTGATGTCAGGTAGCATGATCTGAAAGTGTGTAACTTATTGTTACACTTCTATCTATCATCCATCTAGGAAACTCAGTGTATCCCAACCGGCTATGGTTGTTGGCACCACTAAGGAATCCTACAATGCCTGGGGAAGTCCACTTCAATGAGGCCCATGGAAGAACACGCGGCCAGTGGAGCGGGCTTTCGGGCTACTGAAGGCCAGATTCAGATGTCTGGACAAGACTGGGGAGCCCTCCTCCACTCACCCGAGAAGGTGTGTAAGATCACCGTGGCCTGCTGATTGCTCCAAAACATTGCAGTGCGATGGAACATCCGTTATATCGCAGAGGACGCAGGCCACGAAGACCCACCGGGTGAGGAACCTGAAAGGCCAAATTATGATCTTGACAGAGGTGAAGAGGAAGGATCTGACTTGCGTCAAGATCTCATTAAAAACTACTTCTCCTTAAAGTGTAAGTATGGTATGAGATGTGATGACTTGGCTATTATTGCAATTCTTGTAGTGATGTTGTGAGGAGGATGTTCATGCTACATACTGGGAATATATGGGTCTGGAAATATCTAGGGAAAGGTGTTTGTATTGTAAGTGTAGCTTTGTTCAGCTGTAAATGTTGTCTTGGACTGTGTTCTCTAGAAGTAGACAATGTGATGTGTGCCATATGCATGGTTCCTTAGCTACTCTCTCTGCGTTGGTCTGTTTTAGATTCCTTCACCATGGCATCTTCATTTGGACATTTCAGAGTTGTGACATTAGCAGATATATGGGGCTGTTCAGCCATATGAAGTGGACATGGATTGTTCCTGGGAATGTCTGTCACAGAGTTTGGGTGTACAAAGCCGGAACCAAGACTGGCTTCCATTGGACTTGTTACTTGTTGTGTGTTGGTCCTAATGCAATACGTGTGCCATCATGTGATCCAACACAATGTTGTATTGGGCCCAATTCATGCTATTCTGCCTTCACATTGGCTAAATCCTCATTGTGTATGAACTGTATGTAGCTGTTGATGTGTCACCTCATTGTAGGCTAAAGTGCTTGTGGCACATCACTGACATTTGCTTGTGACATTCCACCAGATGCAAGCAACACTGGATTGAAATTACCCTGTGGTCAGAAACTGTTGTATTGACATGCGTCTGTTTATTTGTTGATTTGATGTAGGAATCCTTAGGTGAGGCAGGCAATATGGCTCCAGCTGATGATGTAGAGCTAAGCTATTGTTGCCTACTGGGTAGGATATTGTCAGATGTATCTCCTCCTTCCATGTTGTGAAAGTCTCCAACTGATTATGTCATCACTGACACAGAATAACTGAATGTTGTCTTATTTCCTATGTTTCTGATATCATGGCAGCCTATGTGGGCTCACTCTGCGGGCCCACAGTTACCTTCCCACTACACCTACCCCCACAGGCCTGTGCCCTTGGCACAGACTGCACCCTACCACTGAATCCTGGTTCCTCTGTGACTGGACTGGTGATACCCGGCTCAGAATCCAGGACTGGGGGGCACAGGATGACTGTGCTAGGTGCACAGGTTGGGGGGCAGTGGTTGCCTGTGTTGTAGCAGATGTGGTGGGAGATGTTGTGGGCACAGTGAGTCCCATGGTTGGGGTCTGCCCAGGCCGACCAGATGGGCCAGGACACTCATCCACCTCTTCAAGGGCGTTGTCCTCATTGAGGACTTCGTCTTAGGGTGGAGAGGATCTCTGGGACATATTTACTAGAGAAGTGGCAGAGCATGTAGTTAGCCTCCTTGGCTTAACGCCACACTCCCCCCCTTCTGAAACGCAGGGCTGCTCCATATTTACAACAATATGGTGCAGCCCTGCGTTTCCCCCTGTGTTGGCACTAAATTTAGCAGCATTGCGCCAACGCAGGCACCCTTACACCATTGTGGAAGGGTGTCTGCATTGAGGGGAAGATTGTTTATGTGCAGAAAGGTGTCCCTTCCTGCACATAAACAATCTTTAAATGGCGTTTTGAAACTTCTTTGTTTGCAGCTTAATGCAGTACACATAGACGTTGCAAGACGTCATTTGTTTAAATTGTTTTTGTGCAGAAAGGGACACCTTCCTGCACCTTCCTGCACAAAAACAATCAAAGACCTTTTGCTGTTTCTATGTGTGCTTCACGACGCAGCACACAAGGAAACAACTAAAACGAGGAGAAATTAAACATTTCTCCTCATTGCACCTGTTTAAGACCAGGTTTTCCCTGGTCTTAATTTTGGCACTGCCCCATATTTATGCTGCACTTGTAAATATGGGGCAGCATCAAAATCAATCGGTGTGGCGGTGGAACGCCCACCGTAACACCCATTGCTCACCCCTTTCACGCTAAGTATAGCTTGAAAGAGGGCCTTATTTACAAGGCAGCGTTAAGCCACGTTAGGTGGCTTAACGCTGCCTTGTAAATAAGGCTAAGCACATATCGCCACAGGAACGTCATTAAAAGTGACGTTCTTGTGGCGAAAGGGGCTTGTAAATATGCCCCTCTGTTCGGTTTCCAACCTCTATGCAGGTGCAATGGCGGGTCGACTTGTTGACAAATAGAGAACATTGCTAATGGTGGAAGTGAGGTATCTACATCCACGTTGTTTGTGTCAAAGTAAATAGGGACCCAGAATGGAACAAAATAGAGATTAGTATTGTCAGCTATTTGTGTGGAGTTTAATTTGGTTACTAGACATTTGTAGGCATTCAATAGAGGAAGTAGATTTCATCAGCTCATTAAAAGTGCAGATATGTGGCATTATGGCTTTAGGGATAGACATGACATCTCCAAAACTCTGCTACAAACTTGGGGGCATATTCCCAAGAACGTGTGATAACCACCGCAAATTTAGCTTAACGCAACTTTGCATATCGCAGTCTATCGCGGGAAAACAACGCCGTGTTAACGTAGTATTCTCTATGTCTGAACTGGGGTGGCGTGGTGAAGCAAAATAACGATGGATTAAACCCAGATCTGTGACTGGGGGTGAATGTTTGCCAATGTGCAGCATTCCGTCCATCATCTTGTGTGTTTTGCATTTCGCCCTATGTGGGAAGGGTATGCCCAGACGTGGGTCCCGTGCTCACTACACCACTGGAGTCAAGCTATCCTGGCTGATGAAGGCTGATAGCCTGAAACCGGTCCTAGGATGCTTGATTCCGGTCCAGGGAAGGCATGGCTTGGCAGTTCGGTCTGGACTGTTCCCATGAGGCACAGGGTCAAGACTGATTTGCATATGGCTATGTCTGAACTGGGGTGGCGTGGTGAAGCAAAATAACGATGGATTAAACCCATATCTGTGACTGGGGGTGAATGTTTGCCAATGTGCAGCATTCCGTCCATCATCTTGTGTGTTTGGCACCATGCGATAGTCCCACGATAACGCATCAAATGTCCGCGTTAAAATCAACGCGACGCCGCAAAAATGCGAAATACTAACGCAAATAAAGTCGCGATGAGGCCAACCGCAATACAAAAATCAGCGATAACCAGCGACAGGCCTGAAATTCCCACGCGTCATGAGGGAAAATGCACAATAAAAGCAGAACAAGAAAAAAAAACAACAATAACAAAATAAATTGCGTAGCAACATGGATGCACCCGGAACCAGTGCCCAGGTCAACGCGAACCCCACAAGCTCCACAGACCACCAGCAAGGAACCTCGGGGTCGGGGAAGGCCAAGGAGAAGAGGAAGAGGAAGACGGGGTACAGTCCGCATGACAACCGGATCGCCCTCACGGAGGTGACAGAGCACGAACAACAACTGTCCGTCACCTCCACCGTGTCATTGGCAACACAGACGGAAAAATGGCATTCCATCGTGAATGCAGTCGGAGTGTCGATGAGGCCAAGATGCGCTGGCACGATGTGAAAAGCCAAACCAAGCAGAAACCCGCTGCCAACAGGAAGGCAGCAACGGCAAATGGAGGTGGGAGTCCAGCGCCATAGGAGGAGCTGGAGCAAATGGCGGCCACAGTCATCAGTGCGGAGACGGTGCAAGGAGTCGGGAGTTCTGATACAGCTCGACATGACCTGACACAACATCAACAGGGTGAGTAACGAACAGGGACTGGGGGGACGGGGGGGACGGGCACAATGGCACACATGCACAACGACGTGTAGCACACCACACACCCACAACGACCCTGGGTCATGTCCCTGATCCCCGTGGCACACTGCAGCACACATACAAAGATCAAGTAGGCCCCCGCCAACCATGTGCCCAAAGGGGTCACACCCCACACATCACCAAGTCCACGACACACACATGCACCCGTGCGAAACACAGCAAAGATGCGTATGTGAGAGCCACACTGACAATGCAAGTGACACCACATGACGAGCAGCATGGCTGGAGTACAATCACCATGACATTGTGCACGCCACGAGACTGAGGTGGCTGAGTGTGGACCACATCCGGAAAGGAGCAGGTCATACTCTGACACATCCACGTGCACAAACAACCACTGATGGCAACAATACATCTGCAGACAAACAATGCACAAGAGTACAAAAACCGTCCAAGAGCACAAATGACCCAAGTCGCCAACATCACAGCACCTTAAAAGCACAAAAGTCAAAGGCACAACGCCTCCAAGGGATAAGGGGCAGCAAAATCACAGCTGCAGGTGCGACCCTCCCACAATGCAACACACACACATAGCAATGCCAGCACATCCACATAGACGACAATGTGGTACACAGTGCAACACTTACACTGCAGAACAGAGGACACAACTGGGTCCGCCTGTGCGTAGAAAATGGCCAATCACATCTGACATAGCAGGGAACTGTGAGATGCAAATGTACGTGTACAACCTCACCTACGTCATGTAGTCCAAATGTCCACTGTCCCGCAACAAATAGTCCGCTCCTCCCAAACAGTCACAATGTACATTGTCATGCAGTCTGTATGTAAACCTGCATAATGAGTAAACATACATGCCAACACAATGTCAACAAGCATCTCCCCTTCACATTGCAGGGGGACAAACAACACTCCAGCAGAGCAGAACAGACAACTCCACAGTGATTCTTAAGAGGACCTCCACACTTCCGACACCCTACAACAGTTCATGGACATCTTCGGGCAATCGACCCCCAGGAGCAGGGCAGCCCAGTTGCATCGAGGGTACCCCACCCCATGCACAGACAACACAGCTGGATGCACGCGCCACCACGGCTGGCTCCCAGCAGCACACCCAAGCACACATCGCATTCCAAGGCCAGGTGTCAGACTGCCAGAAGGGGGTGTCCAAACAGGTGCGGGTGGGGTCCCACCTCATGGAAGCCGAACTAGATCACATACGTGGGTGTCTAAGTCCCATCATGGACCACCTACACTCCCCAAAGGAGACCCACACTGCAACAAAGACACCCGCATCTGCACATTTCCAGGACTGACCACACCCAGAGCCATGGGATAATCATCCACACCCCCATGCTGGACTGGCACACGCCGGCCCAGTCCACTCCTCTTACGTATTGGGTGGGGGACGACAAAGCTACATGTGCAATGTCCCACACTCTGCCTGCGGTGACATGGTTGCGTCCTCTGCACATGGCACAATGTGATGTTGTGGGGCCGTGGCCCGAATGCATACATCATGAGCACACAAACACACTCATAGAGCTCTTGAACTGGCCACGGGCACGTGCGCCCGACACCTTTATTGGCATGGTCACATGTACAGTGACGCATGTGCTGGATGTGTGTGGGGTGAGTGTCAGCCAGCCCTCAGGGAGTCGTTGGTGCTGGCAACAACTTGAACAGTGATCACAATTGAAGCAGAAACATAAAACACCAGCATAACAGAAACAACTGTGAAGCATCATGGTGGTAGCCGGAGAGAGTACAGTGTTCACCCAACATGCAAGCAGAATGGTCCTTGATTCGTTGTGCACTGAGTAAAAGGCACCTGAAGGGCTGAGCAGGGTATCAAGCTGATGATGGCACCCATGACAGGTGTGAGCAACTCTGACAGTCTGGCAGTTAGACACTTACGACTCTGGCACCTGTCGTTTGGAGTTGGTCCTGGCGGTGGTGGCGTGTGCATCCTGCGGTGATGCGACGTCCGGGCAGGCCAGGACTCGATCTGATGTGTGAGCCCAGGTGGACCGCAGTTGAGGCCGGAGGCAGCGGACAGCGCAGGGCCACAGAGACATGGCGTTGATGCCCCCCAGGCCATCGGAACAGAGGCCATCCAACATGCCCTCAGGTTGGGGCCATGATTTGAGCTGCATAGAGTTAGTGGCCCCGGATGCACTGCGGCGGGCACAGGCACACCGCCATGGGACGGTGACTTGCGGTGCAGTGAGATAGTGCCACGCTAGGTGAGCAGGTCCTCATCGATGTCGAAGGTGAATGTCGCGGAGGTTTGTGGGGGACAGTGGAAGGGCTCCTCCAGGGCATGATGCAGAGGGCAGAAGCCGGCCGGAAGCGGCAAATGGAGGAGTGGAATGCGACAGCCTCGTCTTGGCAACATAGTCAGTATCACCGACACGATGATGATGACAACCCCCAAACCATGGACTCAGTCTCCAACAAATCTCAAGAAGTAAGTGTCCATGGATGTCGGGGAACAGACTTAGTGGCACTGGAGCTGTAAGGGGATGCAGTCTGCGATGTGGACAGTACAATGTTATCAGCTCGGCCATAAATGATTCATGACTGAGTTCCCAATGTGTGACCTACTCGACCGCTGTGTGGTCCGGAGGCAGCGGGCAGCGCGGGCCAACCGCTGTTCAGCAAGCTCCTCCTGGAACACTAACACACGGTGTTGAAATGGCATGTGGTGATGACTCGTGGTTGACCGAGGCAATAGCCACAGAGCTGAGTGGGTGTTTAGCCAGCGACGATGACGTGTCCTGCCTGGTACGGACTGGATTGGATTTGTGTGAGGCCTGCAGGCCCACAGTGTAGTCCGAAGGCGTAGTCTTCAAGGGCCCACAGACACGTGTGGCTGGGATGCCATGCACATACTTTGTGTCACCACATAGAAGGGAGTATAGTGAGTTAAACTCTGCATTTGCATGTGTACTCGGCCATTGCCAAATCAAGACTCAGACCCAAATGTGTGACCAACTTGACTGCAGTGTAGGCCCGGGGCAGCGGTCAGTAGGGGCACACATCCATGTGTCGTTGGCCCGCGATGCACAGAGTTAGTGACACCAGGGCAGTTGTCGGCAGTGTCCGGACACCTCCGTGAAGATGGTCCTTTTCTCCTCCGGACTGAACCGCGTCTTCCTCTTACTCGTCTCCTTGCGTACAATGATATGGACTCCGCCATGCAGATATCACGACTCAGTTCCACATGTGTGACCTACTTGAGCATAGTGTAGGCTGGAGGCAGCGGTGGAGTATGTAAACGGAAAAGGGGTAAAGCGGGCCTGTGTCGCGGGGGCCGTGATAGTGTGAGGAGGCTGCCAAGGATGTGGGATTCGGGCTTGGAGTTTGCGCCGGCACCTGGTGGGCCCTCTTCAACACACGCCAGTGTCGGCAGGTGAGCTGTGAGGCCTGGATACGCAGGGGCGGGCATGACAGGTTGGGAGTCCAGCGACCCGTGGTGCAGCAGGCGCATAGGTTCGCAGGCCACAGCGCTCACGGCGAGGGCGTCGGCCTCGTGGCGGGGTAGGAGGCACCGCACTGGCAGGCACGTTTGCCATTCTGGAAGAGGACCACGCCCAGGGCTACGTGCTTTTTATTCACACCCCTACGCTGGCATGGCGTACACCGGGCCAGGCCACTCCGCACACGCTTGCAGGGGGGGACATCACAAGCTACATTTCCACGTTCTTCCCCACTGGCTGTGGTGACATGGTTGCGTCCACTGTCCACTGCACTCCACATACATCAGCAGTGCATGTGGGCATGGATATGTCTGTGGTCTGCATACTGCAATCTGTCCAGGACATCTCTGCCACAGTTGGCATTGTGTACATTCTCATTCATGGGTCACTTGCCTCCGTCGCACATACCTGGTTCCCACCTCTCCCCACATTCCACTATTATGTGGCTGCGGTGCCATGCCGTTGATGGTTCATGTACATGGCTGAGCAAGGTTGCCACAGTAAGTTGTGCTGTCGTGTCTGGTGGGTGGGCATGTTGTCTGGCATGTTGTATGTGATTTTGTGACGTGCGCATTGCCAGTGTTGTGAGTTGCATGATTGTGGAGTTGAGTGGTGTGTTCATTTGGTACTTACCTACATGCAGTGCGTTTCCATGGGTGCCATCCTGGTAACGCTGGTTGATGATGGACTGTCGGGGGATGATGGAATCATGCACACTGCCTGGGTAGTTGGCTGCAACATTGGTGTAGGGTCCCCGCTGGTCCACTATTGCCTGCACATTGATGGGATGCGTGTGCTTTCTGTTGCGGTAATTGTGTGTTTTTTCGGCAGGGGGCACAAGTTGGACATGTGTGCAGTGGATTGCCCCCAACAGGTGCGGGACTCCTGCTATGGCGTGTAGTCCTTGCTTGGTCTCCAGCTGTTCCTGCACATTGGGGGGGGACATTTAGGTACTGGGGTACCTGGCTGGTGATGGCATCCAGGACAGGTGTGGGGAACTTGGATGGGGCTGGCTGTGTGTCTCCTCCGACTCTGGCGGATGTTGTTTGGGGGGTACGGGAGGCCAACATGTGCAGCACAGCCTGCAGCTTTGTCTGCGGAGGGATGTTGTTTGTCCGCTGTGTTGGTACCGTCAGCCTGTGGGCAATGATGATCCGGATGCGGTGGATGGTTGTCCTTTTGAGCCTGTAGTGGGCATTGACATTGTCTGGGGTTAGGTCTGTGGGGCTGGTGCATTTCCTGAAGGTCCGCTGTCTTTGTCTGCGCTGCCTCTGTGGTGGTCTGGGGGGGGTGCGGGGGGTGCTGGGGCCCTGGGGTTGGTGGTGGAGGGTGTTGTTGCCCTCTCGGGGCTCTGGGATGCATGGTGAGTAGCTCCATGGCACCTGTTGTTCTTCATGTGTGGCTGTGGACTGGTCTCCCTTTGATGGTGCAGGTTGTCATCCGACTTTACACCAGGTCAGAGCAGGTGTTAGATTCCTGCTGCTAATGCGCCTTATCGCCTGTTTTGTGATCTTATCGCTGATCGGGCTGGTCGTTGAGAATGTTGAGGTGTGGCGTTGTCGCAGATTTTTGCTCGGGAACACCTACTCTGCATCTCATTAGCGATAGTTGAGGGGGTCATCTGTGGCGATGTTTTTTGCGGCTGCTATCGCGGGTAAAATGGTGTTATGGGCTGTTAACACCAGCTTGTGAATGGTGCGATAAATTTCTCGCCACTTTGGCTGCGATAAAGTGCCGCTAACTAGGCAATGTGTCCTTGAGAATATGCCCCATAGTGTAGCCATAACGTGTATTTATCCATTCCAAGGGCCAGTTGTGTCTAATACAGGCAAACACCCTGCTTGGTTGTATATTTAGCATTGTTCATCATGTGAGAAGTGCAAAGTCAAGGGGTCACCTGCCACTGCTAATCAGGTGAGTTTCCTTCATGGCTCACATATATTAGGGGTACACCGTTGTTATGGTATCACTCATGCCATCAATAGTTTCAGTTGATGAGACCAGAACACCATCAAGCAAAGTATTCAGCCATATATCTGAGTGGAGATTTGTGTGTACATTGCACAGTCCATGATCAGTGAAGATCATGGACTGTCAGAAGGGGCAAAATGAGTCTAGTATCTTGGTTAGAGTTGGAGTGACAGGGCCTCATGGTAGTTGTAGTCACTTCATTCTCACTTTACCAACACTTGACAAATGGTTATTGTACCATACCTGTTGGCAACATGCATTTGGGATTGACCATACTTTTAAATATTCACACATATCACATATCTTACAGACAGCATTGCAACATGTGACATGTCATGGAGTTGGATACATGTCGTCTTATATGCAACAATACACATTGACACAGACAAACCAACATCTCAGATGCTTTGAGTATTGCATGTTAAGAAAGTAGATAGAGAACACTAGAGCAAAAGCAGAGTTGAGAGCAAACAGGACATTGTGATATTGTGCCAGTTATTGAAGTGTAACTCACCAGAGTCCATTTCCCCAGCTATTCTTATCAAGCCCGCAGAATGCAGGATGGCCAAGATCGTCTCCTCCCAGGGAAAGAATTGTAATGGGCGCTGGGAGGGCCACCGCCAGTCCTCTGTGCCTCCAGGTGGTGGTTGTTGAACCTGATATGCACCCTCAACCTGAGGTGAGTCCACCTCCTCCTAATGTCCGCCTGTGTACGCAGGGTGGTACCAACAGCATTCACTCTCTTGACTATCCTGTCTCACATTTCTGTTTTCCTACTGAGAGAAGTATGCTAGACTTGGGAACCAAAAAGTTGGGGCTCTACTCTAATGATTTCATCCACCATGACTGCCAACTCTTGCTTAGTGAAAGGCACGCAGGAACCGACCATGGTTACCCGACCAAATAAGTGACTACCCTTCGCGGGTGTCTCCTGTCCAGCCACCCAGCATCCAACCACTGGGAAACGCATTGTCCTCTGGTGCACCCCCTGGAATGAGTCCCATGTTGTATCTTGTTATTGGCCTTCTGCGGCCTATTTGGTGTAGGGGACATGCTCTTCAGCCAATTTGGGTGGCTGTAGTGGGTGGGGGGTGGGCTGTTTGGGTAATGGGTGAGTTAAACTGGTTACATCGCTTTTTCTTTTCTCTTTTCATCCCTTCCCCCCCCCTCTCCTTCTCCTCTCCGGTCTCACATCCAATGTTAATGGGCTTTGCCCCTGCACTGGCACGCATGGTACACGGAAATGGATGGATGGGTGAGAATGCTGATGGAATGCACACATTAAAAGCAGTAACTTGGAATGTGCACAGCTTGAATGATAGCAGAAAAGTGCGCCTAGTGGCAGAGCTTCTCAATCGTCATGGTGCGGATATTTGCTTCTTACAGGAACTTCACCTGACTGGCGCCAGCTGTTCGCGCTTGCGAGCGGGATGGGTGGGTGAAAAATTTATTGCGGGATACTCCAACTATGCTAGGGGCACCGCCATCATTCTTAAAAAAGGTCTCCTGTGGCACACGCGCACCTCGATATGCGACCCCCAAGGGCGATATGTTATAGTGGCTGGGGTACTGGGAGGTCGTCCCGTTAGGCTTTTATCGGTTTACACCCCCAATATAGATGACCCCCTATTTTTTGGTGAGGTATGGCGACTGGCGGAGTCTATGGGCTCCAGGGCAATCTTCTGGGGAGGGGACTTCAAAGTAATTCTTGAACCGGAGAGATAAATCCGGTGGGTCCCGCCAACCCCACCAGCGCGCGGCAGCGCAGCTACTGGCCCTCATGGAAGACCATGAACTAGTTGACGTTTGGCACCGCCGACACCAATACAGTCGAGAGGGTACCTGTATCTCTACAGCCCCTCCTGGTCTAGGATTGATTACTGGCTCACATTGCGCGATGGAGAGGCTTGGGTACATAACAGCGCTCACCTTGCCAGAACCCTTTCAGACCACACCCCGGTTTCGCTGGAATTCGCGCTGCCTGTGTACCAAGCAGGGCCTTCAGCTGGAGGCTTCCGGCTGGTGCCCTCCGGGACCAGGTATTCAGAGAGGAGATTGGATCTGCCATAGAGGAATATTTTGAGCTAAATGCCGGATCGGTGGACTCCCCGTCCACGTCATGGGAGACATTTAAAACTGTTATTAGGGGCAAATGCATCGCCTAGCAGGCGGGAGTCTTGCGCTCGCTTAGAGGAGATCTCGTCGCCTTGAGAGGGAGATTCGGGCACTTGAATCGGAATATTTTGCGAATGGCCAGCTGGCGACTCTTGGACAGATTAAGGCAAAGATAGCAGAATTCGAGGAGGCAGCGCATAGAGAGACACATTTCCTGGGGAGGGAAGCCCGGGTCCGCCAATACGGTGAGGGGGACCGAGCGGGGAAGACTCTTGCAGGCCTGCTAAAAAAGCCATGGGCAAACGAATACATCAGTGAGCTGCACCACGGCGATGATGGAATCGCTGTTGGTCAGGAAGCTGTACAAGCAGAAATGCTTGCATATTACTCTTCTCTATATACTGTGCGCCAGTCGGAGGTGCTTCCTGATTTGCTTCCCTTCCTTGACTCGATAGAACTGGTATGGTTGAGTGATGCGCATCGTAAATATTTGGATGCACCGTTCTCGGAGGAAGAGGTGGTTAGGGTGATTCAGGCCATGCCTGGGGACAAAGCACCAGGACTAGATGGACTCACGTCCGCCTTCTATTAGGAATTTGCGCCACTACTGGCACCCCACCTCCTCAACATGTATGAGGAATCACTTGAGCTCGGCGCCCTTCCCCCTTCTCTCCGGGAGGCGCTTATAGTGACCATTCTCAAACCGGACAAGGACCCACAGCTGTGTGACTCCTATCGGCCACTATCAATGATTAATCTTGATAACAAAATCCTTGCAAAACTGTTAGCCACTCGACTGCTCCCGCTGCTCCCCACGATACTTAGACCTGATCAATGTGGCTTTGTCCCCGGCTGGGGCACTTCTCATAACCTCTGCGTCCTTTTTGTGGTCATGCGGGAGGTGGATCCCTCTCTCCCTGCCACTGCCGTTTTCTTGGACGCTACCAAGGCGTTCAACACGCTAGAGTGGCCATATCTGTTCACACTTCTCGCCAGCATTGGTCTAAGCCCCGCTTTCCTTAAAAAGGTCACCTTACTGTACTCCACCCCAACGGCCAGATTACGGATCAATGGAGTGATTTCACCCCCAGTCGAGGTAGCTCGCGGTACGAGGCAGGGGTGCCCCTTGTCGCCCCTCCTCTTTGCGATAGCCATGGAGCCGCTCGCGGCTTGGCTGCAGCAGCATCATGCACGGCGAGGCCTTGACTTCACCCTCTGGGTGATCTTGGTGTCTATGTATGCAGACGATGTGACTCTATATGTTCAACATCCACCGACCAATCTTGACCCTCTCATCCGCGAAATCACGAGATTCGGTGGCCTTTCGGGCATCACAATAAACTGGGGGAAATCCATGATTTTCCCACTCACGGGTGCCTCGGACATATTCCAGTCAGAATTTCCACTTAAGTGGGCAGAATCCCCAGTGAAATACCTGGGCATCTGGCTCAGTCAGGATCATGAAGAGCTGTGGCGTTACCATTATAGCAGGTTAATGGAGTGGCTGGAAAGTCGCTTGGTCCATTGGAAGTCGCTCCGGCTGTCTCTGGCTGGCCGGATTGCCATCGCCAAAATGGTAGTATTACCCAAGTTTCTCTATGTCTTTGTAAATCTCACGCTCCCTCTTACATCGGAATTTAAGAGGAGGCTTCGCTCAAACTTAATATCCCTCGCCTGGGCGGGTGGGCAGCCTCGAGTGGCAAGGGAGACTCTCACACTTCCGTTTGAGCAGGGGAGTCTGGGTGCTCCGGACATGGAGCTGTACCATAGCCGTGCACAGGCTTAATTTGGATTCCATTGGATATATCCGACTCCATTCATTTTTTTTTGTTTAAATCTGTTTTTATTGACTTTTAATTTTACATATTCATGAAAGGCAACATACGTTTTGAGAGCCATCTATACATTGGACCATCTACCAATATTTGAGAAACATTACTGTTGTGTGGATGTTAAGCATATCATGGATACCTATGACATCGTTTGTTCAGGAGCAAGCCTGACCCTATCGCTCAATCCATTTTACAAAGGGCAGAGGTTACAGTTCAATAATAGCATGGTTCCGTTATTACGTTGTACAGAGTCCTTCCAGATCATTCAGCATGGGCTTTTGAACAGATGTTATGAATGAGAACAAATACAACCCAACAACAACAGCATTGACCGGTATTTGTGTGATTATCCCTCTCATTGCCCCCCCACACCCATCATCCCACTGCGTATCATCAACCTGTCAGTTGCCCCCACTCACTAGTTGCGACTGTGTCCACTCTGGGTGTCGAGTAGTGTATGTGTGTATTTGGAATATTACGGCAGTCCACTGACGGGGCGCGCGTCACTCACTGCTGGTTCGCATCCCTCTCTCTCGAGCTGTCACCCATGGCCGTCCTCTTCCGTTTGCTTTAAGGCTCGGAGTAGTCCCTCCCACTGGGTTGCTATGGGCTCCTTCCGTAGCCCCAGTGTTTCTTCCCGCAGGATGGCAATTCCCTCTGCTTTGGCCCATGCTAAAAGCGAGTACCTCCACGCCCGTGTGTGTGGCGGGTCTTGTGCCTTCCACCGTTTAGTTAAAAGCCGTTTGGCAACCACTAGCCCCAAGTCAAGAAACCGGGATGTCACCTTTGTGGCCGGGGTTCTACAAAAGTGATGCAGTAAGTATACAGTCCATTCAAAGGGTATATCGCGGCCTGTGCATACATGTAATAGCCTGCTGATTGTGTGCCAATATGTGCATAGTCTCGGACAACTCCACAGCATATGAATCAGTCCAGCCCCGGGTTCGGCGCATCGGGGACATGTGGCATCCGTACGGTGAAAGTACCTGTTGATCGTCTCAGGCGTAAGATATGCTCTGTGGACAATGAACAATTGTATTTGGCGAAATCTCATGTTTCTGGGTATACGTACTGGGCTCTTGATTATCCTTTCCCACTCCTTGTCTGCCAGTTGTCGCCCTAGATCTAGTTCCCATTTGCGACGGAGTGGATCTAGACTTATCGCTGCATGTGTTCGGAGTGACGCCGCGAACCAGCGAACCAGATGCCTCCCGCGCCCCATGACATGGAGGTACTGTATGGTAAGGTGTTGGCTCGGTTCTGTGGTCATGTCCCCCCATCTGGCAGGCAGTGTCGCTACCAGCGAGTGGTGCATTAGGAATTGCCCCGGCGGTAGTCCCTCGTCCGCCACCAAGGACTCATATGGTATAAGTGTGCCATCCCGGTACAGATCTCCCAGGGTCTGTATGTCGGCCACTCGCCATTCCGTGAGTGAAAGAGATGTGAGTGCCCCGGGCCCACTATGGGATCCCTCCAATGGTATTGCCGGCGCGTAGGGGACAATAGCTCTGGTGAGATATAGACTCCTGCGATAGCATTTGTATGCCACCGCTAGTAGGAGCGGCGCCGGTGGTGCGGCTTTGGTGGCTGGGTGAAAGAGTCTGATTATTTGCTCCAGGGAGTGCGGGGTAGTGTGGTCGCCGTGTCTTCGCGGCCCCTATCCGCAAGCCAGCGGGCTATCCACTGCAGTTGTGCAGCCAAATAATAGTGTTCAAAACAAGGCGCGGCAAGACCCCCCATGATCGGTGGGCAGATATAGTTTCGTTAGTGCCATTCTATGTCGGGCGTTCCCCCAAAGAAAGTCTCTGAGCAGTTTAGTGAGTGTAGCGAAGAAGGCTGCAGGGACATAGACAGGTAAATTAACAAAGTAATACAGGAGTCGGGGAAGGCTCACCATCTTAGCTAGTGCTACCCTGCCAGTGACCGTTAGCGGTAGCGTGTTCCAAAAGTGCATCTGCGACTTAATTGCTGTTAAGGCCCTTCCCAAGTTTCCGTCGAACAGGTTTTTCGGTTGGCGGTATATCTGAATTCCCAGGTAACGGAAGGTGCCCTCCCTCCACTGCACCCTTGTACCATTTAGGGTATATCCCGGGTCTTGGCTTCCCTCCCCGAACGCATAGATACAGGACTTGCTAGCATTCACTCGGAGTCCCAAAATGGCGGCAAAGTCTTGCAGCATATGTGCCAGTTGAGCCGGTATGTTTTCTATGTCTCTTACGTAGACCAGTAGGTCGTCCGCATATAACGACACTTGGTGCACCGCATCACCGAGAGGTATTCCATCTCCCATTGTTGCACGCAATGCTGCCGCTAGGGGTTCTATCGCCAGCGCGAACAGGAGGGGTGACAGCGGACACCCCTGCCTGGTACCCCTGCATATTGGTATGGCATCAGAGATGTATGGCCCCAACCGTACCCTTTACTGTGGGATTTTTGTATAATAAGTCGACCATCTGCAGAAATCCCAGGCCCAGCTCATATCGCAGCAATCAAATGCCTTTTCCAGGTCCAACATGAGGCATCCCTCTCTGGGCCATTTCTGCACACCGTCCGACGCCACCCTGAAAAACCTTCGCAGGTTCAGTGACGTGCTCCGCTTGGGCACAAATCCGTTTTGGTCGCCGTGGACCAATTCGGGGACTACCAGCGCCAATCTTTCCGCTAGTACTTTGGCGAGTATCTTACAGTCCGTGTTGAGTAACGCCAGGGGTCTATCTGGCTTTAGCAAGGACACCAGGTATGCTTCACGCATCGAGGGGGGCAATGTGTATTTCTCCAGTGCTGTGGTGTAAAGTGTGTGAAGGCGTTGCACCAAAGACTCACGATAAGCTTTGTAGTATTCGGCAGGTAGGCCGGCCGGCCCCGGAGTTTTCCCAGATGCCATGGACCCAATCACCTCCCCAATCTCCTCCAAAGTGAGGGGGCTATTAAGGACCTCCTGGTGTGCTCCTGAGGCTATGGGCAGTTGGACAGATTCTAGGAATCTCTCCAGATCATGACCTGAGCAGCGGCCCCTGGATTGGTACAGTTGTGCTTAGTGATCTGTCATTACCTTGTGAATCTCTCGCTGCGTATACACTAGGGTCCCCTCTGTTGTGCATATGGCTCCGATCGGGGTGTGATTACTCTCTTGTTTCAGTAGCCAGGCAAGCAGGCGGCCCACCCTATCCGCTGTGGCGTGTGTGCGAGCCGTGTGAGCTGTGTAGTTGTGGCACCTCAATCGTTCCAGGAGCTCCGCATGTTGGGCCCGGAGTCTCTCCAGGCGGCCTGAGTGCCTGCCTCCCCCCTCCCCCTCACATTCATACTGTAGCAGCCGGGATTCTAAGCTGGTGAGTGAGAGTGATAGTTGTTTACGTATGTTCCATGTGGCCCCTAGACAGTGGCCTCTAACCGCTATGTTGAGGGCGTCCCATTCCACCAGCGCATTACTTGCTGTGCCTTCGTTGAGGTCGAAATATGTAAGAATAGCCATTCCCAGTGACGAACGGAATTCAGGGTCTTCTAGTGCGGATGTTTGGAGACGCCAAGTGGGTATGGGGGGACGATCAGCCTCCCAGCTGAGTTGGATCCACAGAGGGTTATGATCGGAGTGTGTCCGCCCTAGGTATTCCGATTTCTCAACTAGCGGAAGCAGGGATTGAGAGCCCACCACCCTATCCAGTCGTACATGTAGGTCATGCATTGCAGAATAGTAGGAATAAATACGTTCGCTGGGGTGAAGGACGCGCCACATATCCAACAATGCCCAGTGTGAGAGCCAGTCTGTGAGCGCTTGCGCATTTGACACAGCAGATGTCTTACGAAGAGGGGGGAATGACCTGTCTATGTGCACATCAAGCACCGAGTTAAAATCCCCACCCAATAACCAGGGGAGCCCAGCATAAGGGGTCAGGACTAATGACAACTGCGTTAGGAACGATGGCTGGTCTACATTCGGAGCATATATCGAGCCCAACAATATTGATTGACCATTAAGTGTCCCACGTACTAAGATGTATCTGCCTTCGGGATCTATTACCACATCTGCACAAACGAACGGGGTGCCCGCTCTCACCCAGATTAACGTGCCCCTCGCATGTGCTGAATATACAGTGCCATACACCTGTCCCCTCCAGCGCCTGCGTAGTCTGTCGAGTTCCGTCTGTGTCATGTGTGTTTCCTGTAATAGGGCAATTCCGACCGAGTGTCTCTGGAGGTAAGCGAATATGGAATAGAGCTGTGTGGGCGTGTGCATGCCGCGTATGTTCCATGTGATTATGTTATCTCGTGCCATTGCTAGAGTATTTAGTCGTCTGGGGCGTCAGGGGTGGGGTGCGTCTTGATGTGTGTGGATCGTGGGCGGGCAGAAGTGTACCGGTCTGCTGCAACAAAAACAATAGATCAACTTTAAAAGTCATAACAGCTGGGGCGAACTTTGCGGGGATGTCCATCCAAACTTCTGTAATAACTTAGAGGTACAAACTAGTTCAGTGTATTGCCTGATGGGGCGCGCGCACAGGTAGTGTTCTGCCGTGACCGTCCCCCCCATTCCTGCATATGAGGTGTGCCATCCAGGTAATCACCTAGGTTAGTGTGCGGATCCAGCATGGTTCAGGGCTAAGTGCCTCCTTATGTGCACCTACTCCCTGTAGTGATATGCGCAGTGCTTCCAGCCGTGGGCTTAGTGGTCCTCTAGCTGTCGCATAATGGATTGTGAGTGGTTGTTAACCCACCAGATCCTCCCTCACCTCTAATACAGTGTAAGAACACATAGGTTAACAAACAAAGCTCTACTTGCATGAGCTGCCTGTGACAGAGTTCAACACGATAGTGTTCTATCCTATGATACCATCAGCAGTCTGCGGGGTCACCACTGGTAGGCAGAGGTTGTCGGATACTTCAGTTGATGGTGACGACGAGCCGCTAGCCACTGCCGTGTCTCGTACGTAGGATTCCAAGCGTTCTCTATTATGTGGGGTTCCAAGGGTTGCAACCGCCTCCAGGACATCCTGTCGTTCCATTCTTATTTTCTCCGGGCTCGGGGCTCGGGGCTGCTGTCCCTGATTTTGCATTTTGCGCTGTCCCGCGCCTTCCACGTCGTCTATTTCTCCTGCCTGTTGATTTGTCGCCATCCGGGCCCGAGGGTCGTGTTCCTGTCCACGGCCCGGACTCCTCCAGCCAGTCCCACGCCTCCGCAGGAGAATCAAAGAAGCGGGTCCCCCCTTCCGCAACCACCCTCAGCCTGGCGGGGAATAACAGTGAGTATGGTAGTTCCAGTTCTCTGAGTTGGCGCTTCACTGCCGCATAGTTACTTCTGCGGCGCTGCACGAGGGCGGTGTAGTCTGGGAAGAACATAACTTGACTGACGCTCACTTTGAGGCTTTCCAGCTTTCGAGTTTCGCGTAGCACTGCATCCCTGTCCCTGTAGTTGAGAAGTTTAAAAATGAACGGACGTGGCCTGGCTCTTGGCTGGGGCTTCTGTGCCGGCACACGATGGGCTCTTTCTACTGCAAACTGCGGCGACAATGTTCCCTGGGGCAGTAGGTCACGCAGCTAGTGCTCAGTGTATTGCTCTGGGTTCCTTCCTTCTTCTCCCTCCGGCAAGCCCACCACGCGAATGTTGTTGCGGCGGGAGCGTCCCTCCGCATCTTCTGCTCTATCTTCCAGGGCATGTATACGATCCATCATGTCTTGCAGCGCAGCAGCATGGCTTTGAGTGGCAGGCTGGAGTTCCTTAAGCGTTTGGCCCTGGACAGTGACTTTTTCGGCCAGTTTACGGTGATCTGCATGTAGGAGCGTGAAGTCCGAGGTAACTTTATCGATCCGAGTTTCCAGAGAGGCTCTCGTATTTTCTACTGCGGCGCCAATTTTCTCCACTGCTGCAAGCACCGAGTCCATTTTGGCTGCCAGGGCCGTGGTCGTTGGCTCCATCTCCCCCTCGTCTCTCATGCGTGAGGGATCCAAGCTACCCACGCGTAGCGGCCCTTGCTGTATCTTGGCACGCATACGGCCCATCACAAGTTGCTGCGCTGTGGGCATTCACAGCCAGTTACTAGTGGGGCTGGTTTCGTTTATGGTAGGGCCACAACGTGGAATCTAGTTAGACGTCCGTCTCCCTCGCAGGCATGGACTACTTGAGCTGTGTGTCCAGGTTGGGGCGCTAGGGGCGGTCGCACCATGCGTGGCGTCTTATTCTCGAGAGCGAGGTTTGTGGCCTTTGGATCCTACGCGTAGTCTCTACGCCAGCAGCCCTCCAGTAGTGCGGTGTGTTTGGGCTTCCAGTGGGGTGACAGCCGGCAGTGACTCTCGATGTTAGGGCATCTGTTCACTTCGCTAACGGCACTCCTTGGCGACAGGGTGCCCGCGTCGTCACCCCCACGAGTCTCATCAACTTCTCAGGGGGATAAGCCCAGCGCGTTCCGCCCGCTCCCGTTACCTCTGACTTCTCTTCCTGCAGCACGCTATAGCCTTCTCGTAGGCCCTCTAGTTTTGATGGATCAGCTTGTGCAGGTCTTAAGGGCCGCTTCTATATGATCGACTGTGCCGGTTTCAGGGTGTTTCCTCCTCCACTACTTTGCTTTCCAGGCGAGTCGCCTCCAAAGTTTCACCTGCACCTGCCGTCACCCAGCTCCCTGTCTTGTTAACTGCTGCGCAGTTGGGATCCGCTGTCAGCTGATAGCGTTAAGGGGCTTGTCGGGCATGCAGTCTCTGCATGTGATTCAGCATCCGTCTGGCGTGTTCACAGTTTGAGGGACTTGAGTCTTGTGCTGTGAACTACACACTGAAGGCAGTGTTTCACACGATGCGGCGTCCCGTCCCCAGAAGCGGGGCCTGTGTCGCAGTGGCACTTTATCCGTGGGTCGGCTGTAACGGGGACCACCTGCGGCTTTTCTCAGCGGCGAGGCGTCATTTCTTTTGTGAGTGTCCCCCATTAGCAGCAGGCTGTGTAGGCCTCGTTTCTGCGGGCCACAGCGTCGTCTCGGGGGGGTAGGGGGGTCAGGCAGAGCCCACCCGCTCCCAGCGCCCCCGCCGCTCTCCTCCGCGGCGCTCAGCAGCTGTTGCGGCAGTGCGGCCGTTTATGCAGAGTCAGCGCCGCCTAGGCCCCGAGGGTCTCCTCCGCTCAGGCCTCAGAACGTACCTCTTCTCTCTGTCGATTTCAGGTCAGGCCACTCCGTGGCGTCCGTCGCTTGCACTGCCGATGCAGCGACGGCAGATTTCCCGGGCTCAGCTTCAAAGATGTGCACTCACCGGGTCACCCCCCAGCCAGGAGGGCGTTTGCCGCTGCCAGGTCCCGTACCCAGTGGTGGGCCCATGCGCCCACAGCCCGCCACAATTCTCAGATTTTGTCGATGCGGGCCCGCACCTTATCACTCGTCACAGCTCCGTCGGAAGGGCCCCGTGGCGAATGTTATGTGTCCGCCACCGCTCCTCACCCCGTACTCCCTCCGGTGTGCGATCCGCAGCCTTCTCAATGAGCCGCTGCCTGCGCTTCCTTCCGCTGCATCCCTCACTGCAGGTCGTCACTCACCGGGAGTCCCAAGGGCAGGGCGACACCAGCGTTGGTCCCAGATGCGCGACTGCCAGGCTTCTCGGCCTTCCCACGGCGGCCCGGGTCTACGCCGCAGGGACCGCGGTTCTCTCCGCAGTAGCCGCCCACCTCTCCCACTGGAAGACCACGACGAGGTTTCGGCTCGCCAGGGGTCTGACGATCGGCAGGGTCATCACCACTGCAGTCGGCTCTTATAGGTGACTCCCCAGAGCGGCGCCATGCATGTACCCCCACTGTTGTGCTGGCCGCGGCCACGTTGCTCACGGTCCCGGGGGCCTGGTGAGGTGTCAGTTGTCTTTCCGCTCCGGCGGTGCACCGCCACATCCAGAGGCCGCTGTTCCAGTGCGGGTGGCCGCCTTCCGCCGCTGATTGCCTCCACGCGGCCTCTCAGTGTGTAGGCCGCGTCTCTCCCCACGGTGGTAACTGCAGTTACGAGGGGTGAAACGGCACGTTTTGGGGCTCCCTGGCATCAGTGACTCCTTGGCTGTCTGGTCCCGCTTATTTCCAGCGCGGATGGCTCACTATGAGGATAATTGTGCCGGATTAGAAGGGGATATCGGTCGGAGCATTAGAGACTCGCGTCCGCCATGATGGCTGGCTAGCCACGCCCATATCCGACTCCATTCATGGCGCACACAGCCCCGGAGAGCAATCAGGCGGACCCGATCCCACTGCATATGGTAATGTTCCGACCTCAAAGCCGGCCATGGGCGGAGATCAATACGGTAGGCTGCACAGTATGGGCATGGCAGCAACTCCGACGGAGGGCACGCTTGGACACGATCTTTTCACCATCTGTGCCGCGCACTAAACACCCAGCACTACCCTTCACCACTGAGGCCGGGGTGTGCCATCGACTACGAGGGCTGCAGTTACATACGATGGGATGGGCGTTCCGGGATGGGGCCTCATTAATATGGTGGTGGCACTTGGGGACGAACACACGGGCCTTCTAGATAGAATGACATACTTTCAGCTGAGAGCGGTGCTGTGCGCACAATATGAATCGTTCCCGATTGCGCCACCAACTTTCCATGTTCTGGAGGCATTTTTGACTAACCCCTCACCCCGTAAACTCATAAGCTGCTTATATTCCGGTATGCAGTGGGAATCTCCAGTTTGCGCCCCACCTGCGCAGCGCGAGTGGGAGGAAGGACTGGGAGCTCCATTCGATGAGGGTGTGTGGTCCTACTGCTGCGCGCAGGCTAGGGAACTATCACCCAACTATAGGCTTGCGGCTAATACATTTTAAATTTATCCACAGGTTCTATAGGACCCCAGTGTGGCTGCGCAGAGCGGGGCTAAGTGTGGATGCAAGGTGCGCGCGTTGTAGACTGCCGGAGGCCTCCTTTCTGCACCTGGCTTGGGAGTGCCCGGATGTGGCGGGGTACTGGGGGTGCGTTTTTGATGTGCTGGATGAAATTCTAAGCAACAGGTTGGAGCGCTCCCCGTTGGTTGCCCTACTGGGTTATGTGAGAAACGTACCTACAGATAACAGATAGCTGGCAGCTATGATCTGCCGGGGCCGCAAACTCAAACCCCGCAGAAACGACTGGCTTAGGGATGCGGCGTTCTGCCATAACCAACTATCTGAATTCTGGGAATTCTGGGAATTAATGCTTGCGCAGTCGCACCCTCAGAATATATGGGAACCGCTGCAGAGTTTCCTCAGAACTTATCCCCTTGAACAAGTGCGGGGCCCTGACACGCTTGCGTAGGTGGAGCAACGGAAGTGTGTGAGAATATGTGTGAAGATACCTTTTGCACCAACATGCTATCTCATTGGTGACGGCTAGAGAGACCCTCTCCCCCCTCTACCCCCCTTTCCTCCCTTCCTCTCTTTCTCCCTTCCTCTCTTTTTTCTCCTTTTTGTTTAGCTAGCTGCTGTCCCCTCTCCGAGGACAGGTGGACTGATAATTCACCATAGGGTCAATGGGACAATGTATGCATTATTGGATTTGCACTGCCATTGCTACGACAAATACGTTTGTGAATGTAAACATGTACTGAGCATGCAACATGTCCCCCCTTGCCAACAACCACTGCGCAGCTTGCTGTTGTTTGTATTGATGAAAAACTATAAATAAAGGTTAAAATTTTTTAAAAAGCAATCTTTTTTTAAAAAATTATTAAATGCAGCCCGTTTTTCTTAAAGAAAGACGGGATAGGTTTCTTTAATTAGAAAAAAAATTGAGTACTTTTACACAGGACCAATGCCTTTTCCTAAAAAAATGTTTGTCAACATTCACAAGGGAGAGGGGGGCCCTTGGTAACCTTTTACCATTTTTTAATCGGTTACCACTACCTATATGTAGTTGGTAAAATATTAAGAGTTTCGGTCGCAAAATATTAATACATCCCATTGCACATCGCAATTTGAAATTTGAAACACACACCTTCCAAAAATCGATTTGGTATGTACTTGCAAACTCAAATTGCAATAATTTAACATGTTACCAAATCGTAATTTGTGTTTTATACATATCGAAAGGCCATTTTGCAGTTGGAATCAGAGCCTTTCAGATGCAAAATCGCTTCGCACATCTGGCCCCAAATGCATTAAATAAGTATACTAGATTGTAAGGACTGTGTATAAATTCAATAAATGTAGTTTTTGCACTAAAAAAAAAAACTCTTGCTTAGTGAAGTGTGTTTTGTTTTTGCAAGGCATTGTTAGAAATGGGTTTTCTGGTTGGCTAGGTTATGTACCTAAGCCAGGCAGAATCTACCACTCTAGTCAGGATAAGGGGATTACACGTCTAAAATAACCCCTGCTCACCCCTTGGTAGCTTTGCACGAGTAGTCAGGCTTATCTCAGAGGCAGTGTATAAAGCATTTGCACATAACCAGCAGTAATGTTGTGTAGTTCCAATGAAGCATATACAGGATCTGCACGTTTGGACAACATACACTGCGGGCTTGGTGTCAGACTGATTCTAGACACCCCCACCGGGTATGTTGGCCTGCAGTGGCGGATTCCGAATGAGGGCGTTGGGTCTCCGCCCCCTTTACTTTAACCCCCCAGGGTCCGCAAAGTAGTTGTCTAGTTAAAAAAAAAAAATACTCTCACCTCTTGCTTGGAGCCGGGGCTTGTTGCTGTGATGACGTGATGAGTCACGTGACACACAGTAAGGCCTCAGCATCACGCTGATGCATTGTATTCCCTGTGGACTTGCCCTGAACCAATAGTATTTGCCGGGCGGACGAGCTCACAGCCCTGAGGCCTGTGAGGTCATCAGCTCGGCAAAGACATAGCCTCGATGACCAGTCTCCACCCCCTGATGACGTGGAGGTAAAGTTAGCCCCGGGCGCTTCAGGCTGAAGCCCTGTACCACCAGGGGCTTCACGTCAGTCAGGGAGTGGAGAGGAAGGTCACCCCACCCTTTCCCAACTCGTCAGAGGGGGTGGGTCCATCCCTGTGAAGAGTTGGGAATGGGTGGGGTAGAGGCTGCAGGCAGCGCGGGAAGCTGAAAAATCGAGTCTGCGCAGTTTGTCTTCAGGACTTTTGAAGACTCACTGCACAGACTCGAGGTGTGCTTCCTGCGCTGCTATTTGCAGGCCTGTGTCATGTCTGGATACCATCATTAGCAGCTCCGGTGTCTGCCCGGAGCTGAGGACGAAGCAGAGAAGGTGGTGGGCACCCTCAGGTGCGTGTTTGCATCAACAGCCTCCCTCATCGGACTGATCATCACCAAGTCGACAGAGAACAGAGACAGAAAGAGACATCACAGTCAAGGTAATGGAAGAAAGTTCAGCGAGGCAACAAGCAGGCAAGAAAAAGTGTGCATATTTTCTTTTCTTTTGCCTCTGATTATTTTTCACTGTGTACGCGCGCACTTGCTAGTGCATTCTCACTGCTTCCCACGCAAGTAATAGGGACTCAGATTATGGCTATTGTGGGTGCTTTGCCTCTCTTTTTTCCCCACCTAAAAATCTGGTGCACTGCGGTGCGATTAGCAAGCGCATTAACTTTATACCTGGGCCCATAGTTTGAATCAGATGGCAGAACGCTAGATCCCTCTTTATTTTCTAAACCAGGGAGCTTAAAAGTAGTACTGCGCAAGTTGTTTCAAGTCACTGTAGAAAATTAGAGACTTGAAGGGCCTGTCTGAAAAATATAACACATTAGATTCTTGGGGCACCTTTTAAAATTATTTGAAACATTTCAGGACTACTTGTATGAGGCCAATGTGGGCAGATTTTAGTGTCTGCAGACTTGATTTTCCGATAGCTGCGTGCTTATTGTCATTGCGAACATTTACATGTCTGTGGGGTCACGGCACACTGGAGTGCGTGATAATTTAGTAATTGAACGTTGAAAAAATGGGATACATTTCAGTTTAAATTTAGGCTAAAAATATCGCCTGTACTTACAGAAACTTTAGCACCAAGATAGATACGTGGCTGACCTGACAAAGCAGGGTCTGGTATGTCTAGAGCATGGGTACTCACAAACTTTCTCTCGGGGGCCAAATTTACAGTGTGGTTTGTGGCTGAGGGCCGCACCGGTGGGGGCGGGGTCATTGGGGGAGGGGGCGGGGCTAGAGCAAAAAAAAAACTGACCATGAGGTGGAACACAGGCCCCTGCAGCGGACGCCTTCGTCCACTGAGCCACCGGACCCGGCATACACATCTCTCTCTCTCTCTCTCTGTCTCCCTCCCTCTCTCTATCTCTCCCTCCCTCTCTCTGTCTCCCTCCCTCCCTCTCTCTGTCTCCCTCCCTCCCTCTCTCTATCTCTCTCTCTCTCTCTCTCCCTCCCTCTCTCTCTCTCTCTCTCTCTCTCTCTCTCTCTCCCTCCCTCTCTCTCTCTCTCTCTCTGTCTCCCTCCCTCTCTCTCTCTCTCTCTCTCTGTCTCCCTCCCTCTCTCTCTCTCCCTCCCTCTCTCTCTCTCTGTCTCCCTCTCTGTCTCCCTCCCTCTCTCTCCCTCCCTCTCTCTCTCTCTGTCTCCCTCTCTGTCTCCCTCCCTCTCTCTCCCTCTGTCTCCCTCCCTCTGTCTCCCTCTGTCTGTCTCCCTCCCTGTCTGTCTCCCTCCCTGTCTGTCTCCCTCTGTCTGTCTCCCTCCCTCTGTCTCCCTCCCTCTGTCTCCCTCCCTCTCTGTCTGTCTCCCTCCCTCTCTGTCTCCCTCTCTCTCTGTCTCCCTCTCTGTCTCCCTCCCAGGCCTGAGCTCACTGGCCTTGGCTCAACTCTCTGACTACAGGCTGGCAGGAAACATCACATCACAGGCTCTTAACGCACACCTCACCCGGCTCTCACTCCCTGCTGCCCTCTGTCACCCTCTGCCATCTCACCCGGCTCTCACTCCCTGCTACCCTCCGTCACCTCACCCGACTCTCACTCCCTGCCCTCTGTCACCCTCTGTCACCTTACCCGGCTCTCACTCCCTGCTGCCCTCCGTCACCTCACCCGGCTCTCACTCCCTGCTGCCCTTTGTCTCCTCACCCGGCTCTCACTCCCTGCTGCCCTCTGTCACCTTACCCGGCTCTCACTCCCTGCTGCCCTCCATCACCTCACCCGGCTCTCACTCCCTGCTGCCCTCTGTCACCTCACCCGGCTCTCACTCCCTACTGCTGCCCTCTGTCACCCTCTGTCACCTCACCCGGCTCTCACTCCCTACTACCCTCTGTCACCCTCTGCCATCTCACCCGGCTCTCACTCCCTGCTACCCTCCGTCACCTCACCCGACTCTCACTCCCTGCCCTCTGTCACCCTCTGTCACCTTACCCGGCTCTCACTCCCTGCAACCCTCTGTCACCTCATCCGGCTCTCACTCCCTGCTGCCCTCCGTCACCCTCTGCCATCTCACCCAGCTCTCACTTCCTGCTGCCCTCCGTCACCTCACCCGGCTCTCACTCCCTGCTGCCCTCTGTCACCCTCTGCCATCTCACCCGGCTCTCACTCCCTGCTGCCCTCCGTCACCTCACCCGGATCTCACTCCCTGCTGCCCTCTGTCACCCTCTGCCATCTCACCTGGCTCTCACTCCCTGCTGCCCTCCGTCACCTCACCTGGCTCTCACTCCCTGCCCTCTGTCACCTCACCCGGCTCTCACTCCCTGCCCTCTGTCACCTCACCCGGCTCTCACTCCCTGCAACCCTCTGTCACCTCACCCGCCTCTTACTCCCTGCTGCCCTCTGTCACCCTCTGCCATCTCACCCGGCTCTCACTCCCTGCTGCCCTCCGTCACCTCACCCGGCTCTCACTCCCTGCTCCCTCTGTCACCCTCTGCCATCTCACCCGGCTCTCACTCCCTGCTGCCCTCCGTCACCTCACCCGGCTCTCACTCCCTGCCCTCTGTCACCCTCTGTCACCTCACCCGGCTCTCACTCCCTGCCCTCTGTCACCTCACCCGGCTCTCACTCCCTGCCCTCTGTCACCTCACCCGGTTCTCACTCCCTGCTGCCCTCTGTCACCTCACCCGGCTCTCACTCCCTGCTGCCCTCTGTCACCCTCTGCCATCTCACCCAGCTCTCACTCCCTGCTGCCCTCCGTCACCTCACCCAGCTCTCACTCCCTGCTGTCCTCTGTCACCCTCTGTCACCTCACCCGGCTCTCACTCCCTGCTGTCCTCTGTCACCCTGTGCCATCTCACCCAGCTCTCACTCCCTGCTGCCCTCCGTCACCTCACCCGGCTCTCACTCCCTACTGCCCTCTGTCACCCTCTGTCACCTCACCCGGCTCTCACTCCCTACTGCCCTCTGTCACCCTCTGTCACCTCACCCGGCTCTCACTCCCTACTGCCCTCTGTCACCCTCTGTCACCTCACCCGGCCCTCACTCCCTGCTGCCCTCTGTCACCCTCTGCCATCTCACCCGCCTCTCACTCCCTGCTGCCCTCCGTCACCTCACCTGGCTCTCACACCCTGCTGTCCTCTATCATTCTCTGTCACCTCATCCTGCATGTGTGGCAGCCCGGGCTGAGACAGCTTCCCGGGCACACACACAGCCGCACCCGAGTACTTCACAGGTCTTTAAAAGACCATTTGCATGATAACGAGACTTTGTTGTATTTCACCTCTTCTTAGCGCCCCTGCAGCTCCACTCGGACTATCACTGGAATCGCCCGGCCCCCATAGAGCAGAGTCTGTGTTTGCTGACACTCTGTAAAAAAAGAAAAACAACACAGGTACGATGTCTGCAAGGTCCGCGGGCCGCCAAGGAAGGCTTGCCGGGCCGCTGGCGGCCCGCGGGCCGTACTATGAGTACCCGTGGTCTAGAGAGATGTATTGCTCACATACTTACTTTTCTTTCTGTGTAGTTTGTAGCCTGGCATCTGGCATCCAACATCTGGCCAAAGTATGCTGCCTGTTCCATTGGAAACAGAGCATTGGCCATAACTCCACATGCACCACGCTTCTAGAGCTATGTACTTGCTTGTATCCTGCAGTAATTTCCACGGCTGTGCTTCTGGATGGCTTCCGCACACTCATGGGGTGCTGCCGGAGTTGTGCACTTCAGTGCATTCCCCCTGGCCTCCTAGAGCTCCTGACAGGCCTACATACTCCTGTGTACCTTCGCTATTCTAAGATTTGTACAACTTGGAACCATTTTCAGAGTTGTGCTCCATAGTACCTTGGAGCCATTTCAATACATGTGCTTCTGTGCACTTGCAGGACTACTGCTACGCTGCGCATTTCTCCGTCGCTTGAGACCATTTCCACTGTTCTCCTACAGAAGTGCTGCTCAAGCTGCATATTCATTTGTAGTTGTGGAACCATTTTAAGGAATGGATCAACAGTTCAATTGGATGGACAGCAGGTCTGTGTATGCTCCTGTACAGCTGCTGAGCCAGCTCCAGAGCTGTGTGATTTTGTAGACTCCAAAGTTGCAACTATACCGATCTGCAGAATTGTTGCTGCACAAAGTACATCTTTTTAAATTTGTTTTGCCTTTTAAATGTTCTTGAAGCAGCTTTTTCCTTCATTGCTCCCACACCAAATCCATTCTCTTAAAGCACTGTATGTACTTTGAGGAGCAGGAAAGTCTGTAGAAGCAGCGATTCCTACACAATTGCCTCTCGTGGCTCAGTTCTTGTTGTTTTCATTACTTTATTTTTCTATGTTATACATTTATAACCAAAGAACAATGTATGGATTGTAAATATGATATTCCTTTTTTTTTCACTGTGTGTTATCATTGTAAGGTGGGCCTGGTGGTGTAGTGCTTGTGAAGGGCATCTTCTTTTCAATGTCACTCTAAAAAGCCTTTTATTTTGCACAGATGAAAAGAGGATTTCAAAAGAAACGTCTAAATGTTTACGCTTTCCTCAGCTCTTTTCTCCTTCTTCCTCCCGGATCATCCTCCAGACAAGGGTTCACTGTTTGTCGCTCTTCGCAATAATCCTTCCTCTTCCCATTACACTAAGGGTCTGAATGGCAGGAGCAGTCCTGCTACTCTTTCAGAATGAGTCAGTTCTGTAAATCAGGCGTGTTGACATCCAAGATTGGATCTGACAGTGAGTCATTCCAGTATTGGCTTTTGAAAACCAGTGGTCTTGTTTTGCTCCAAGAGATACCACCATAACATTGCATTTGAAAAACTGGCCTCCACTTGGATGTGTGTCCAGTAAATAGAAGCTTCTGTGACCGCTCAGGATGGACTACTGCAGCAGTTAATTTTAGTAACAATGTGCTATGCCGAGTCGGTGCGAGGTGCCCTTATCCCATGACCTTCCGGGGAGAATCCCTCACTTGGTGGTCTCCACCTCATGGTGCCTCAGGATGGTCCTCATAGAAAACTTGTTTGGAAATAGTCTGCAGTCTGTGGTGCCCAAGGTGGAGACGCTTGCTCCATTGAGTCACCAGGTGATCCCTTCACTCCTGGGTTTCCAAAGTTGAACCCCCTCCTAGAATCGGTGTTGAGGTGGATAATGCAATCTGTGGTGCCGGGTGTTTTGACAGGTGAACACCTTGTTAATGGAACCGTCTAGAAGATTTATTGGGTTGTACACTACCTTCCATTTTATCTTAGAGTTTTCTCAAAGTGGCAGGATTGATCCTGTCTCTACCTTCTCTTTTAGAATATGTGGTTCTGTAGGGTGTACACTTCATTTTGCAATGCTCCAGTGTGAACTGCTCCCTCCATGGTTCTCCATGGTGGCCCCCTAGAATAGGTGTCTTGAGTGACGTTGCACTCTGTGGCATCCTCTTAGGCCAGGTTTTTGGACAGACACTGAGCTCGGTTAGTTTCTGGGATGAACACCATGATCTGTGGGACCGTAGGGTCAGTCTCTTAATGTTGTCATTGCACTGTCACAAGTTTGACCCTTTACTCCATGGTGCCACGGGATGGGACTCCTGAAGTAGGTGTTATGGTAGAAATGGCTGTCAGTAGTGTTCCTGAGTGAGTGCCTAGCTGTGTGGTGCCCTAGGGTGGGATGGCACAGTGCTCTATGGAGACTCTGCAAGTGCTTGCAGAATGAGTGGCTTGACGAACACTATTTCATGAGGGTTCCAAGGTGGGTAATGGGATGCCAACCCCATCAGGAGCATCTTACTGGTGTCAGCTCAGAAACTGCTCTCATTGTGATATCATGGTGCCTTCTTAGAATGGGCGATAGTGAGGACCATGCAATTCTTGCAGTCGCAGAGCAGGCTTACTAAAATAAGTGGCTCGGTGAACACTGATCTCCACTGTGTTCTAGGGTGACCATAGAGAACATGTCTCAATAAACACCATCTTCCTTGGTGCAACATGAGTAGACTTTGACAGGTGAGGGTACTGAACACACCACAGGCTCACTCATTGTTGGCCACCTTTCTGCAGAGACAGTTTACAGTTGCTTTATTAACCTTCTTGCTTTCTCAAATTTGCTTGAAAATGCACCATTTGCCCAATTGTTTCTCAAAATTTTCCCGGAGGGAGAACCCCCCGGACCCTCCTTATGGCAGTCCAGCTCGCTCGCTATGCTCGCTTGCCACAGTGCACTCATCACAAACTTTTGCGCCCCACCACTTTCTAATGTCACCAGCCACCACTGTTGGCCTGTGTACCAGCTAGCTCACAGTGCCACTAGAAACCCCTCTTACGAAGGAGAGAATAGTTCTTGGCAACTATCGAACATGACAACCCTGAGGACTGTGGAAACAGAGTACTACTTTTTGCTCAATCACTCCTGATTGCTTAGTCTCAGAGAGATACACAGAATAAACAGTAGGGCCGTTTTCAATAAGTATTTATTGAACAGTTGTTATTCTAGTGTAAAATAGGTGTGCTGAAACAATCATTAGACAGTAACAGATGTAGATGATTAGAAGCACTAGGAAAGTAAAAGGATGGTAGATTTCTACCGTTTTGCTATAACCATGAATATAGGTAAGTACATAAAATACATGATAATAAAATGCGTACTCCTACAATGGAACCCTAACTAGGTGTACCTAAGTGTACCTAGCATGTATGTAGGTGTTAAGCCAAGAATCCCTCTAGGATAAAGTCAATCCCCATTACCTGAAGTGAGAAACTGTGGGACCCCGTCCTGGTCTCGGGTTGGACACCCCGCAAGGGATGTCAGACCACTGCGAGCTGGAATATCTGCATGCAGGGTGTTTCTGCGTCTCGCGTCAGTGTGTTGGCGTGGAAGTCCTGATCTCCTCTCCCTATCTCAGCAAGATGTGATGTATATATACCCGAAGGTATCCCTATGGGTTCTACCTTGCTGTGCCGCTGTCGGACTTAGGATGACGTCAGTAATGAACCTTGTACATACTTATTATGCAGGAGATGGTAGCCCTGCTGAGTTTCCAAGAATCCAGGGATCCTCATGCATAATGTATGAGGCTAGTGGGAAAAACCCACATTCTGTGTGCAGTACTGTAACTAGGTAAAGGGTCAGTCCTAGCAGCCCGTTATATATGTAGTGTAGGGATGAATATAGGTGAAAGGTTGTGATGTTACCCGAGCCTATATTGGGGTACCTATATGGAATATACCAGTAATACAGTGAAAACACTACAAAATGACACCACACTGGTTTTAGAAAAATATCCAATATTTATCTGTGTAAAACAAGACCCAAAACGATAAAAATCCAACATACAGTGATCCAAATACCAATAAAGCAAACAATAGACTTTATATACAGTTCCTTGATGATAGCTCTGTCCGGGGTTGTGAGCAAACAAATCCAACAGTTTTGACCAACTGCAGCGTCGCGGGCCACCTACGGTGTCAGGGAGACCCCTAAAACAGTACTTTTGGAGATGCAGGGCGTCGGATATTGCATGAGCTCCGGAGGAGCAGCGTTGGCAGGCGTTGGTTCCAGGAGTCGGTGCAGGAGTCATCGGGCCCTTGAAGTCACACATGTTGCAGCTCGAATGCCTTGAGTTTGAAGTCAGGGGCGCAGGCGACGGCAGGTTTTGGGGCTGCGGTGTGAAGCGGAGCCGTGCGACGTGCAGTGCCCTCAGGTCGCGGTGCAGGCAGCGGCTCAGTGACAGTCGTCTAGTTGCGTTGGTGAGACCAGGGCTGCGGTGCAAAGCGAGGCAGTGCGAAGCGGGGCGATGCTCGTTGCGGTGCTGATAGGTCACGATTCAAGCAGCGGTGTCATCGTTGCTGAAGCACTGTTGTCGGCAGACCCAAGGCTGCAGTGCGAGATGGGGGAATGCGGTGTGCGGGGCCCACAGGTCGCGTGCAGGCAGCGGTGTCGGTTGACGATCTGGAGTCAATGGCGCTGGCATCGGTGGGCCAAGGCCGCGGTGTGGGACGAGGCGGAGCATCGAGTAACATTTCGAGCAGCTACCCCTAAACCACGGTGCAAGCAGCGGCATCAATCACAGCTTGGAGTGGCGTCATCTGTGAAACCAAAGCTGCGGTGTGAAGCGGGACAGTGCTCCGTGTTCTCCACGAGCGGTATCCATAGGTCATGGTGCAGGCAGCGACGTCGGTGACCGCATTGCGTCGTCGTCGGGGATGCCAAGGCGGCAGTGTGAAGCGAGGCGATGCGGAGTGCAGTGCCCACAGGTCACAGTGCAAGCAGCGACTCAGTTGCAGCATTGGGCGTCATCATCGGAGAAACCAGGGTTGCAGTGCAAAGTGCAGTGGTGCCCTCTGCAGTGACTTCAGGTCACGGAGCCGGCAGCGGCGTCGTTGACGTCATCAGGTTACCTTTTTCTCTGTTGCAGCTGAAACATCCAGTTCCCGAAGTCGGTACCCAGAAGAAGTTGAAGTCTTTGATTTCCCTGAGACTTCCAACAGGAGGCAAGCTCTACATTAATACCTTGGAGATACTTAGAATGCAGAAAGAACAGTCCAGCCCTTTCCCTGCCCAAGACAGAAGCAGAAACTGCAGGCCAACCTGGCAAAGCACACAGCAAAGTGGTAGTCTCTCCTCACAGCTCTTCCAGCTCTTCGTCCTGGTAGGTTCCTTAGTCCAGCAGTAATCTAAAGTTCTGGGGTCAGGGCCCAAATATTTATACCACATTTCCCTTTGAAGTTGGCACAAAGTTCCACTGGCATACATAAACCAGTTCACCCTGGCTCAGGCCAGGTTCACTCCAGGGGGTGGCAACAGCTTTGTGAAAGACAGACACAGTCCATTCAGGTGCAAGCAACAACTCCTCTCACTACTAAAAATGCGGCCAGGTCTTTTCAGCCTGGCTAGGAGTCACTCTGGAAAGGCAGAACACCCTCGACCCCACCTTGTGTCTGTCTAGTGTGAATGCACATCCCCTACTCCTGTCACTCTAAACCCAGACAGGGAATACACAAAAGGCAGATGCACACAGGATGGTTAGACAAGAAAATACCCACTTTCTAAAAGTGTTATTTTCAAACATCTAATATAAAAATCATCTTTACTAAAAGATGTATTTTTAAATCCTGATTTCAGGCATACTAAACTCCATTTTTCTATCAGCTCCCACTGGCAAGCTACCTTGGTAAAGTGTTACCAAGCAGCTCCCATGTTAACCTATGGGAGAGATAGCCTTTCAACTGTGTGCCCTGGGCACAAATGTGCACATTACTAGGGACTTAGTACTAAATCAAATAAGCCAATCATGGAAACACCAATCCATACACAATTTACAAAGCAGTGGTAAAGTGCCCAGAGTCCTAAAACCAACAAAAACAAGGACAAAAACAGGAGGCTAAAAAGCAAAAAGGTCTGGGGGTGAACCCGCTGAAAAAGCCAAGTCTAACAGGCATGATGAGAAAAACAAATGTGAGTGATTATATGAAAGGAAAAAAAAAAGTGAAATAGAAAAAAAGGTGCAAAACAAAAATTACAGGTGGTGGAAAGTGCTAAATGGGAAGTTGGAAATGGGTAGCTGAGAAAAGGGCTGCCTGTCTTGTGGGCTGCAGTTGGGAAGCAAAGGATGTTGGTCAGGGATCGGGTGTGTTTTATAGTGTGATTTGCAGGTGTGTTCAGTTGCCAAAGCACATCAGCTGTGTAGTTTTTAAATCCATCCAATGGTCACTGTTGTGGTGTTTTTTTTTGTGCGTACAGCAGCGGTCTACTGCTGTTGGGTAACCGTCGTTTGTTAACTACCGCTGAGCGACTGCGAGTACGACTGTGAATCGTAATACACTCGACAGGTGGACAGTAGACCTGATGGCGTCAGTGGACGCAACAGCAACATTGCAGTCCGCCATGGTCCCGGTGGGAAGAGCGCTGTGGCCGCGGTCGGTGTTTCAGACAGAACAACTCTTAATACAGTGGGCGTTAGACTGCCAGCGCAGCAGTGCTGTAGAGGACGCAGTGTTTGGGCAGTTGGACTGCCAAACTTGTAATCACACCTGAAGTACGTGCTACAGATTGGTAAACGACACAGCCACCTACCTCCAGATCATCAGGCATTGACAGTGGCACACTAAAAGAGTTCCCCTCCCCAGTTTTGGACTTCATTATAATAAGCAAGCAGGAGGATAACATTGCAATATGCTCCAATTACAACACATGTTTGTTGCAGTATGCCAGGATTGCACTATGGTACTGGGGGCCAAGTGTCCCATTTGAGAAAACATCACACAATCCGGTGAGAGGAGCACCGTAAAAAGATCAGTGCTGGTGGTGATTAGAGGGGAAGCAGCTGAGTGAACACTGATGGAAGAAGGTGATCATGAGGAAGAAGAGGTTGGCAACATTACACAAAGCAGCCCTGTATCCTGTATTGTGCCTGCATCACCTGCATCAGCAACCTCCAAATGCAACAAGACTCAGATGCAGAAACCTCCACCACATACAGTGATTCCCCCAAGACGCACATTGGGTCTACCACCTGCTGGTCCTCTCCAAAAATCACCTGTGTCAATGGCACCACAAAAGAAAAAATTCAAGCTACTATTACGGACATGTTTAGGGGCCCTACAAACACAACCATCCAACAGCGTACAACGGGGAGCTGGCTAAAATGTTAGCATTGGACCCCCTCCCTTTTTCTTTTGAGTAAGGAGTGGGATTTTTAGAATTTTTGGTGGGCATCGGCCCAAAATGGAATGTTCCCAGACAGACCTATTTTTTTTAAATTGATATTCCAGTGCACCATCATGATATGCTGCAATTGGTTGTCCAAGTTATGTAGCAGAGTACTGTGCACACTATTCACCTAATGTCAAACATGTGGACCAGTTGTCAAGCAACTGATTACATGTGTATCAGTGCACACTGGATCTCTTCTGTGGGGGTTAGGCAACAGCTATCTGTAGGTCTCAGCACTGAAGAAAGTTTTAAGGGATTTCGGCAGCATGCAACATTAGCGATGTATGCGATGGAATAATCCCATACAGCTGCAAACATCTTAGTAGAGTTTAACAGCAAGGTATTTGAATGGCTTCGACCCAGAGGTCTCAAAATTGGATTTGTTGCCACGGACAATGGCAGTAATACAGTCAAGGCCATGGCATATGGCGGATATTTCAGGGTCCTGTGTTTGGGGCATTGCATCAACCTGATTGTGCAGGACTTTCTCAAAAAAGAAGATATAGTCAACAACATACTGGCCATCTTCCGAAGAATCTGCACTCATTTCAGTAAGTCTTTTAAAGCCCAGAAGCAGTTGAGGATCATTCAGCGTGCTAATAGAGTACCGGTTAAAGCACTCATATAGGAGGTGCCAACACACTGGAACTTGACCTGCTACATGTTGCAACGTCTGCTTGAGCAGTACAGACTGATCACCAACTATGAGGACTTCAAAGAGAAGGGGATGTGTAAAGATCAATCCACGAAGTTGTATATAAATCCAGAAGGTTTATTTAAGTATATCCATAACACCTCAGCCTGCATACACAGCTCCTGTTCATCCAACCGCTTCACTTGAATAATAACATTCTGAATCTGTGTCTTAAACCTAGCATGATGTCATTTGGAACCATGTGGTTACATTCTACTTCTTACAATGGCTTATGAGTTAAGTACAGCATACTACACATCTCCCTCCCAATAACAGAAATTACAAAATAAGTTAGAGAACAAAGAAAGTACAAAAGGAAAAAGATTAACAAAATGCTTTCAAACAATGAGCATTGAAACAAAACATAATCTTGTAGGTACTTAGGTTTAGTACTTTGCCTAGTACTTTCATCTTTGTTGTGACACTTTAACATTGAAGGATGATTACCATTATTCTCAATAAGACCATCAGATGATGGGCAAGAGAGTTTTGCAACCCTATTTAGATTCCATACCTTGTGGTCTTCGGTTCTGATGGCATTTTTAAAAACTTTAATCACCTTCATAGGTAACAAGTATTTAGAACCATTCACATTTGTCCCCTTGCGAGGATTTTTGATTTTGACTATGTCACCCACACTAATAGTTGTCTCCTTTACCCCTTTCCTAACATCAAATCTCTTTTTGTTTTCACACATTCTCTTCATTTCTTTCTCAAATTTATCTTGGTCATCACCAACAGTTTTCAAACCTTGAGATTTGTCAAGAATCCAGGAGGGACAGATCATGGTATAAGGCCTTCTCTTGCGTAACAACTCGAAGGGAGTTCTACCTGTCATAGAATGTGGAGAAAGTCTGTAGTTTTTTACTTTGTTATGAATTTCAGTCTGCCAACACTTGTGAAGAGACAAAGCACGTTGAATAGTTTCTTTGAGCACTCTGTTAAATCTTTCTACCATTCCATTTGTTTCTGGATGATATAGTGCAGACTTCTTATGACTAATACCTTTATCAGACAGATACTTGTTCATTTCATTCGAGGTAAACTGAACCCCATTATCGGATAATAATGTGGATGGGAAACCCTCTCTTGCAAAAATGTTGTCTAAAAAGTTTATTACATCTCTTGTCTCCACAGAATTGGTGACCTTAACTTCATTCCACCTAGAATATACATCTATGAGAACCAAAACATACTTGTCAATACTGGTGTGTTTGATGGGACCCAAAATGTCTATTGCAACCTCTTCCCAAGGAAGTTTGGGTAGAGTCCTTAAAGTCATGGGTTGAACTCTTGGTTTAAGAATGTTGTCACACAGATTACATTCAACACACTCCCTCACACATCTCTCAATACAAATGTCCATCCCAGGCCACCAGTATATTTGTCTTAGTATCTCTTTGTCTTAGAGATGCCTGGATGGTTCTCATGTGCGAATTCAATCAATTGCATCCTTAAACTGACTGGGGGAATCAACCTAGTGCCTCTCAACAAAATTCCATTCTGACAAGATAATTCATCTTTCACGCGAAAAAAACCCTTAAGGGAATCTCTCACTTTGGAATGATCAGTCCAATTGTTTTTGATTCCACTTAGGACAGCTTGCAAAGTTTCATCATTTTCTAACTCCCTCACCCAAGTGTCTTCCTTTATTATGCTGTCATTGACAAAACACACTGCATATTCATCAAACTCAGATAGACGATCTTCACACATATCTTCATCCGTATTAACCTTACAGGTCAAACGAGAGCAACTGTCAGCTATGTTGTTCTTGGCTCCCGGAATATATTCTATGCAAAGTTAAATTCTTGAAGGGCTACAACCCACTTGCGTATTCTAGAAGAAACGTTATCTAAGCCTTTCTTTTCAAAAATTTTCCTTAGTGGTTTATGATCTGTCTTGATCGTGAACTTGTTACCCCACAAAAATTTCCGAAGTTTTCTCACAGACCAGAATATACCTAACGCCTCCTTTTCTATGACAGAATAATTCATTTCTGCTCCTCTCAGACACCTGGATAAAAACAAAATAGTGCATTCCACACCATCATGTTCTTGCATCATGACTGCACCTAGCCCTGTAGCACTGGCGTCAGTCATGACAATGATTTCTTGACTAGGTTCAAAGCTCTTCAAAGAGGTAGCAGTAGACAAGAGTTGCTTAACCCTTCTAAACTCAGATTCACATTCTGTATTCCATTCAAAGATAACGCCTTTTCTAAGCAAAAGCCTCATGTTCTGCGTCCTATCTGCAAAGTTAGGAATAGATTTGGCATAGTCTTCCGGCATTCCTAGAAATTTTACAACTTCATCCTTGCTGCAAGGACTGGACATGCTGTTAATGGTGCCTACAAGTTCTTTTTAGGTTCAATGCCAGAGGCCGTGATCTTATGACCTAAATAATCAATGTCAGTAATATTTAATTTGCATTTCTTAGCTTTCAGAGTCAGACCATTTTCTCTAAGTTTATTAAGGACGAACCTGACTCTGTTTTCGTGTTCTAGTTCAGTGCTGCCAAAAATAAGTATATCATCTTGATATATTTTTATACCATCACAGTTTTTGAATATGTGTTCCATCATTCTCTGGAAGACTGCAGCAGCTGAAATGAGGCCAAAAGGCATCCTTAAAAATGTAAATGTCCCAAACGGAGTTATGAAAGCTGTCAAGTCTTGGGAAGATTCATGTAGCTTCACTTGATGGTAGGCTGATGCTAGATCTATAGAGGAGAAAAACCTAGCCCCCTCTAATAGCGACAACATTTCAGACATATTTGGTAATGGGTAGTGATCCACAACAACACATTTATTGAGTTCTCTGAGATCAATACAAAGGGCCCGATTCTGATGCGGGTTGGAAAAGCTTCCCGACCGAGGGCCCAATTCTGATGCGGTTAGGAACAAATGTTCCCATTGAAGTCAATGGGAGTTCAACCAAATCGTATCTGGAAGCATCCGGATGCATCCTACTTCGCCGGTCGGACTTTCCCGATCCGAGTGGGTCGGACACCATTTCCCAACCGATTCGGTCGGGAAGCTTTTCCAACCCGCATCAGAATCGGCCCCAAAGTCTAGACTCTCCATTAGCCTTAAGTGCCATGACGACTGGAGCCAGGCATTCTGTTGCTTCGACTTCAGCAATGATGCCACCTTTTAAAAGTTTGTCAAGTTCTATCTTCATTTTATCTTTAACTTTAATTGCAACACTTCTAACTTTACTAATGACAGGAACAAAATTCTTTTTTAATATTATTTTGTGAGAATAACCTTTCAAGCAACCCAATTCCTCTTTGAACACCTCAGGAAAATCACTTTCATACGAAGAAGAGTCAGCTTGCGATAACTTATTTTGTTCAACATCAAAGATTACCTTTTGACTAGTTTGTGATTGATTTGATTCATCCTGTTTTAACCTTATGGAAGGAGTTTCATTGGGGTCAAGAATAACTCTGAGATCCTTTTGTAGAGACCAACTTACCAAGGAATCTCCTCTTTCAGAAACATAAATCTTTCCTGTGGCTGTACTGGTTTTGTAAGAAATACTACCATTGAAAAATCCTGACAAATTAATGGGTTCACCACCATACCCTCTAGCTTTAATGTCTGGTTTATGTAGAATTACTTTGTCCAACAAGTATTTATCATACACCTCTCTTGGGATCAAATTGATTTTAGCTCCAGAGTCGAACAACATGTTCACTGGAATATTTTGAATGTTCACAACATCAAAAGGACCACTTTTTTCACCTTCACTGATCCTCATTATAATCTCTTCTACTTCGCATTCTTCACCACAAGAGATCTCCTGAACTTTCTTCTTCATGAAATCACTACGACAACATTTTGAGACGTGACCCTTTTTTTAACATTTTTTACTCGTTGCTTTCCAACCAATACAACCTTTGTAATTTGCGCCATTACCATACTCTCCACACCTATAACAGGTTCCCTGAAATTTTTTAGAGAAAGACTCATTTTTGAAACTAGAAGACTCTTTGTTTTGTTGTGAGTAACCTCTATCATTTTTACTCTGTTGGGAAAACATTGAATAGTCTTGTTTGTCTTTAAGCTTGTTAACTAGAAGTACACTCTTTTCTTTACCAACTTCATCATCTTTTTTCTTTATCTGTTCTACACAAGCCTTAGTGTGTTCACACGATTTAGCTATAGAGATGACATCTGAAAGAGAAGGATTGTCTTTCTCCCAACAAGCTTCTTTAACTTTGTCTAAAGTACAACCCAGCATGAACTGGTCTCTTAACCTTTCTTCATAGTTGGCTCCAAAATTACATGAAGAAGCCAGTTTCCTTAATTCAGTAATATATTCCTCAGCACTCTCTCCTGATCTTTGCATGCGTTTACCAAAATGGTGTCTTTCCAGTACAGTGGAAACTTTTGGTAAAAAATGTAGATCAAGCTTTTTTAGGCAAACTTTGTAATCATTTAAATTGTCTGCATCTTGTGAAGAAATTCTGGAAGATGTTGAAATATCTCTTGCCCCTCTGAACCTAAACAGTGTAAAAGAAGTGACATTTTCCTTTCCGCACTAAGGGATACACCACACACACGTGCATAATGTGAAAATACATTTTTCCATTTCTTCCAAGCAATTGGCGGGTCACCTGGAGAGGACAAGAAAAATTGTGGTGGAGGAACATTTTGCATGCATTAAGTGAATAAGAACGAGGTAAATATACTATAAGGTTGTTGAATACCTGTAAAGCAAAAAAAGTTAGTGCAAAATAATAAAGAGAGAATTCATATAAAAGATAACTTTAAAAGTCCCAATGTAAAATTGAGTCAGGCTATCTGTAGAAGTTTCACAACAAAGAATGTTCTGCCAAAGAATTTCCCACGATGGTAATAAAGACGTTCTGATTAAACAATTCCAATGGAAGCAGTTAAGTTAAAATGGATCGCGTTGCTCAACTGAAGGCTCCCAAAGCTTAAAGGTTAACGCGCATTGCTAATTAAGTGGTGAAATTTCCCCGACTGCTAAACACAAGCGCTGGGTTAATTCAGTGGGGTGGCACATGCGCAACTAAAGCTTAATGTAAAGATCAATCCACGAAGTTGTATATAAATCCAGAAGGTTTATTTAAGTATATCCATAACACCTCAGCCTGCATATACAGCTCCTGTTCATCCAACCGCTTGACTTGAATAATAACATTCTAAATCTGTGTCTTAACTCTAGCATGATGTCATTTGGAACCATGTGGTTACATTCTACTTCTTACAATGGCTTATGAGTTAAGTACAGCATACTACAGGATGCAACTAGGAAAATCATGACAATGGAGATAGACAAATCGGAGCTAGTCAAATGTCTGCCACAAATGCTACTTCCTTTTGAGGTTTTCACATGGGAAGTCAGCAAGGAGGACAGTACGATGAGCCAAGCAATCCCGTTGCTGCATCTGCTACAGCACCAGTTGAAAAAGGTGTTATAAAGGTTCTTCAGCGTGAACAAAGAAGCATATGAGTTGGTTCAGAGCTTAATCCTTCGCTTGGCTGTTAATTCAAGCCTTCAAAGAGAGATTGTGTCCTCCAAAGCATAAATATGTGCCACAATACTTGATCCATGGTACAAACAAATCTTGGCCACTTTCATTCCTTTTTCGGAAGGGAATGTTTCCCTTTATAAGACTTGGCTTGTTGATCAAGCTAGAGACTAGGAAGAAGAACAGCTGGAAGTTAGAGGCCTGGGCAGAATGTCGGATGTGCAGTCTTCACCCTCTAGAGAGGCCAGTGCTGTTGTATCACAGCCATCACCATCATCACCATCATCACCAGCAACATCAGCAACACCAGCAACAGAAGAATCGGACCCATCCTCGGCAATGGTTTGGTTTCAAGTGGCAGGGCTTAAGTCAAGTGTAGAGGTGAAGACAACAGAGGTCGAGTAAATGGCTGCACCAATATCCATTCAGAGAAAGGTCCAAGACTTTCTGGATGACCCAAAAGAGGTCTATCTGGATCAAAATACATTGGTCTATTGATATTGTTAATACTGAGAAAGTCGATGTAAAAGTGAATAATGATACATTTATATACAAGAACGAAAGTGCATCTCTTTTAGCAAGTTCACCCGTTGTGAACTCCACGTGAACTCCGACTCAGAAATACGTGGTCAGGCAGGCCCTGGGATCCAGGCCCGGGGTCACTGATTGACAGATTATAGGTGGGGTGGCACGCAGCTAGCAGACAAATGTGCAAACAGGAAATCCCAGATCTATCCCACACATAGGAGATTGTATGAGGCGTACGTGTGTTCCCAAAATATAATAAAGTCAGATGCCACACGAAGTTAGGAACACATAGTCAATCAGGACACAGCACACACAGTACACGCAGTGATCACGCGTGCCCCATGCCGGACATCTGGACACGTTACCCATAGGCCCCATTGTGTCCACGCAAGGTTGAGGCCCACCTGGATTCCACATCAACCCATCAAATTTTGGCTCCAATGACCACGGCTCGCATTGCATTCCAAAAAGGGATTGCCAGAACTATTTTATGGCATTCAACAAAATGTATAAAACCCATGGCCAATCAATTGCATGTTCAGACAGTCCTCAGACCGTATGCCTGTAACTGTTCTCCCGGCCGCACTGTTTAATTAAACAAACTATTCCTGTTTTGACAAGTGCATCTTGTCTCTTGTTTTTTCAAGATATTTCATGTTCGAGCAACATTTTGGCGAGCCACCATCGGAGCTGATTGGTACCTCGAACCCGACTGCAGCCAAAGGACAGAGAACACCACCCAGATGGATTCACATCTGCGCAAAAAAGAAGGTGAGCAGACACAGCAATTGATTGGAAGTTCTGCTGAATCCATGGGGGAGGTCCGTCCTGATACAGCCATCAGAGTGGGTAAGAAACTACATCAGAACCTTAGTAAAAGCATTTGGCGTATGGCAAACTAGGGAGAAGCATAAAAAGATAATCTGAGCGCCTTGCCACTGACCGATACCTGGCTTATTACCTATTTTATATGTCCTAACTGAGAAGTCACAAAGTGGCCTCAGATTCATCCCACGGAAGTCACCTTTTTTCAATAGTCAGCACGCTAGGAAAGGTGAATGTTTATTTATTCATATAGCCCTTTATCGCTCTCAGGATGCTATTTTTGAGCTAGACTATCCTGATTGGGTGATTGGATGGAGTTTGCACCTTAAACTTACTTTTTGTAGCCTAAAAGGGTTTTCTTAGTGCCACTGGTTTCTTAACACTGATTGTTCCTAAAAGAAGTGAAAGGAGCTTGTCACTTGGACTGCTGGGCGTCATATAGATGGTACACTTGGCCCGTGGGTGTGATATAGGGTGCGATTCGGACAGATAGGAAAAAGGATTTGGACCTAGGAGATTAGGTATAACTAGTGTTTGGCCAAGAGGACTCTGTGGTTCTCGAGTTATTCCCTTTTTCTGTGAACTATTTTAATTTTCTTTATCCCAGATCTGATATTGACAGACTATCGGACTCACTTAGTTCCGTGTGCCGCACAGAGCTTCCCCTGGTCACAAGATAGCATATGCTAGGAGCGGGCTAAGGAATATTTGACAAAGGGATAATTTTTTTCTCTGTCAGATTTTTGTTGAGGTTAATGTGATGCATACGATGTGGTGCTGCTAATTACTGCAAACTGTATTTTGTCTTAAATGTCATGTTTTTGTCGATGATTCAATATTTAATATGAAGGTGCTGCTATTTTTTACCAACTGTTTAAATGTCAATACCGTTCAGATACTGTTTTATATATGACAATTGCAATTTTTCAGTGTTGCAAACCCTTCGTATGCATTGTTATTTGTGTTTATGAAATGTTTATGTTGACATGTTGATGCCTCTGTAGATAGTGCTGAACTCATAGTAACGTAGTTATAAGCAACAACCCCGTGCATATTTTTCCCATGATTTAATAAATCAAAGATCCCCCCACCAAAGGAGCTAAAAGGGTATCTTGTCCTCTAAAACTTTCAACCTTATCATGGAGTCATCGTTAAAACACAGGTAGAGCAGGTTCCCCACACAGGCTAAAAAAACTCAATAAGTTTTGCCAAGAATGGCACGCACACACGAAGGCACACACATTTCCCTGGCCAAAGGAGGGGACTTTTGACATCAACACAATAGAACACACGAGAACATACATACAAACTTAATGCACAGGTCAAAAGAAAATGGGAGAGTGTGACTATTAGAACTATGGTGCATCTTCGAAGTGGCCTAAATTGACAGTCCTTCATCACAGATAGCAAGCAAGGCGTCAGCTCCTCCCCCACATGCAGGTATGGTAGTACTCTCGCCTGCTCTCCCCACCTTAGGATACCCCAATCAGTCAGTCAAAGTAGCTGGTGGGCCCCCTACTGAACAACGAGCAGTTAGACCCAGGCACAGGAGACCAACAGGCTAGCAGGCCCAGGCAGTCACAGAGCAACCCTAGTCCGGTACGAAAGCTCCCAGAAGTTCGATCCCCGTCAGTCACATCTGCCGTGCCCGAAACATAGAACCCCAGCTGCGTGAAGAACATGCACTCTCACTGACTCAGGCGAACATACATGAGCAGCAGGGAGAGTTATAGCAGTTCTAGACAGTGATACAGCTAGTGGGAGTGAGGAAGGGAGCCCCAGTCCCCCGGAATCTAATGAGAAGGACGAGACCATAGGACTTGCCCAGTAAACTAAGGGAAAAAACGGGAGCCGAGGCTCGGGACAGAAGATGCACACAATTACATACACCTCGTACTGTCAACCACGAGCTGACCGGAGCACGAACCAGTAGTTGTGGAACAATACACCCTACAACATTGTAATAGATACAGTGGTGGCAAGGCCGTGCCTAAGGGAAGGGATGGTTCCCTTATCAAAAGACACCACAGTCATACAGTGGCTCTCAGGTGCTATGTCAAGGATCCCCTTCACAGAACCCCTAGAACTAAAGATAGGAGGGAACCGAGTGAGAGGGCAGTTATTGTATTCTCCCTCATCCCCTACTAATCTATTGGGACGAGATCTGCTAGCCAAACTCAGAATGACCACCCAGTTTGCTGATGATGGAACCATGGCCTGATCTGCCCCAGGGGTTCCCACGCCAGGATCTGTATCGTCAGAACACCCCCTCATCACAAGTATACCTGCAAAGACAGCATCTACCAACCGGACCACCTTTACTGAGGTGGTCTTGGCATATGTGGGAGGACTCTCGGGCATTGGTGACCTTGTCCGGCAGTGGGCTCACCTCACTCTCTGCCTTCTAGTTGAGACTGCTAAATGGACAAAATCTTTTTTAGTCAGTATAGTAGTTAAGGAGGAATAGAGTTGTGACTACCCTACATCCACTGAGTCCCCTGAGGCAAAGCGAGAAGGGGGACAAGGCATGTGGGGGCAGTGGCCACAATGGCCAGATCCCATGCACCTCTTGAAACGCCGAGCTCAGGCTATGCCACCACCCCGGCATCTCCGTACACCTGGGAGCGGCAAAGACGAGGCTGCATAGTGCGATGGGGTGCATCCACCCAGCCTGAGGATCCCTCTCCACTGTCAAATACGATACCAGAACGCATAGCTATCATAAAGAACGCTGCACATAGGAAAGACAGAAAACCACTGCAAAGAAATGTTCCCACCAACCGCAGGGAAAGGAAGGCTGATCATGGGACGAGTGGGCAGACACACCACTCTGTGACCCACAAGGACGATCCCCCAACAGGAATAAGCCTAGAAAGACACTGCTAAATTGGTCCACCACAAACTGAAAAAGACCACCCTCGAGGGGCCCGCATTGGCCACAAGCGTGCAAATGGCACCAGTCTTTGAAGGAGCTCCACCGCAAAACCCCAGAGGGTTTCAACCTAGCTATAGCGGCAGAGGCCAGGGAGGTTGGCAGCAACCAGACCCTAGGGAATGCTACTACTGATGCAGGATGGGCCCCTGGCAGACAGATGCCGATTAAAAGCATACCACGAACAGAGATCCATGAGCCAGGGCCAAACACCACAAAACCCCACAAACGTTTATCTCCAAAACCAAACCCAGGAAAACTCGAATACACTTTTCATTCAGCCACTGGGAAATCAGTCAGCCGCCGTATCACCGCAACAGGGTTCAGATAGTTGGACGAACATGTGGCAACAGCAACCACAGACACAGAACTCAGCCCAACAAAGATAGGGCCACAGCCCCGGCAGGGAGGATTGACTATCTGGGGAGGCAATGCCCTCACACATCACAGAATCCAAATGCGCAGTAAGGAAAAACCCTCCAAAATAAATATCACCCATTCACATGCATCCCCAATTATTTGTACCAAAAACGCGAAAGAATGACCAATGAGACAATATTAGAAATCCAAAACCTTTACTTGCATCTGGGAATTAAGGGCTGCTGTATGTGTTCAGTCCATCGGGAATCTTCACCGAAGTTCACCATTGAGTGCGCCTGAGGGAGCCTAGGCCCCACTCTCCTGTTGATCCACCTGGATGGAGTTGGCTGGCCACGCCCCAGGGGGAGGGCAGTCTGACGAGGGAGCAGGGTGGCTCCCAGACCAAGTACTTAAAAAGCAGGTACCCAGGTCTCTGAGTCCAAAGTCAAATGGGACGGGTGCCATTTACCAGAACAAAGGGTCCCCATCCTCAGACATTCAGCCTGGGACCCATGTTTTCTGTATGGCGTTTAGCCCCAACCGTGCCTCCAAAAGCTAGAAGCCTACGGCCAAATGGAGGTCCCCTTTTAGTTCTAACACAAAGCTGTCCTCAAGTATCGGGAACCAGGTTCCCGCATGCCAGGGATAGTGAAGATCCCACAACCTGTACAACACATGCACACAAACCAATTCGTTGCGAAGCGCCCGCATGGCATCGAGTCAATCAGGAGGCCAGTCGATGGTCCCAGATTTGCGGGGTGGTCCTTGTCCGGTCATCATCCCGAGGCAAAATTCTGCAAAGAGCTCTTTGCCTGGGTCCCAGGCTCCCTACGCTCTCACAATCCCGGCAGTGTTTTCCTCTTCTTCAGGATTCTTCACATCTCCAAAGTCTAGTTGCTGAGCCATACCTCTCCAAAGAAGCAGCCAAAGCATGCTCACTAGTTAGGAGTCACTAGCCACAAGTCAGGAACCGCAGATCCACATGCATTGCAGAAACGTGGTCTGAGGGAGAGGGGTGCCTGGGAGAGGGGAATCCGCCAGGCCAATCATAGTTCCAGGCGAGAACAGAACGCTGAATGCGCTCGTCCCCATATCAGGCCTAGCAATAAACAAACTCACTGGACCTACATGCACCATCTAGAAAAAGGCAGAAAGGCCCGACTTCGGACACCACAAAATGACGGATCAGGGTGCTCGGGCCACGAATCAGCTTTTCGACCCCCTTTGCCTTATGATGAGTAAGATAAGCAAAATTACGTGAGATCTAGGGAAGCGTCGAAAATCCAACCAAAAAGAGAACCCAAAGTTAGCCCAAAAAGAAGTCTCTGGAACAATGGTGGGGTTGAGAGATCTGGTGCCACAAGGCACCCTGCATGCCGGGAACTGAGAGAGACACACATGTGATCTCAGGGCAGGTTGCCACCTCCAACTTTCAAAAGTGACATGCCCCCTCCTCGCACAGTCCTGCACACATGTAGGTCAAACGTCGCCCTCACCGATGGTGCCCCCTTACATACACCAGGAGAGGCAAGGCCTGGGGGAAGTTGATGGCACCCATAAAACCCTAGACAAAAATTGATACGACCCATCCACATGATCAAGACCTCTCCATAAACACTTTCACACTAATCCAAGTATCCAGTTAGATCATAAACTAGATTAATTCCCTTGACTACCAATAAGCCGCCTTTTAGTTTAGCCTTAGCAGTCAAAAGATGCCACGATCAAGGCCACCTTGCGGTACCTCACTAAAACAACTGTGTAAATGGGGTGTGGAGACACACCCCTAAGGGGAAATACCGGAACCCCGAAGAAAAAATCATTAACAACTGCACATGTGTTTTTTTTTTTAAAGTAACCTGATGAACCTACCTCTTATTCAACAGGTCTACAATCGAACCTCCAAGTGCAACACCACTCACCTGCCACATCAACACTTCAATACCAAAGGGGATGATGGACGGAGCGCTTGAGCAAATCAAACACTCACCCCCAGTCAACTGATCTGGGTTTAATCCATCATCATTCTTTAGCTCACTCCACCACCCCAGTTCAGACATGGCCATATGCAAATCAGTCTGACCCTGTGCCTCATGGGAACAGTCCAGCCCGAACTGCCAAGCCATGTCTTCCCTGGACCGGAAACAAGCATCCTGGGACCGGTTTCTGGCTATTCAGCCGTCATCAGCCAGGCTAGCTTGAATCCAGTGGCAAAGTGAGCAAGGGACCCACGTCTGGGCATACCCTGCCAACTTAGGGCGAACAAAGCGATACCAAAGGGGATGATGGACGGAGCGCTTGAGCAAATCAAACACTCACCCCCAGTCAACTGATCTGGGTTTAATCCATCATCATTCTTTAGCTCACTCCACCACCCCAGTTCAGACATGGCCATATGCAAATCAGTCTGACCCTGTGCCTCATGGGAACAGTCCAGCCCGAACTGCCAAGCCATGTCTTCCCTGGACCGGAAACAAGCATCCTGGGACCGGTTTCTGGCTATTCAGCCGTCATCAGCCAGGCTAGCTTGAATCCAGTGGCAAAGTGAGCAAGGGACCCACGTCTGGGCATACCCTGCCAACTTAGGGCGAACAAAGCGATACCAAAGAGGATGATGGACGGAGCGCTTGAGCAAATCAAACACTCACCCCCAGTCAACTGATCTGGGTTTAATCCATCATCATTCTTTAGCTCACTCCACCACCCCAGTTCAGACATGGCCATATGCAAATCAGTCTGACCCTGTGCCTCATGGGAACAGTCCAGCCCGAACTGCCAAGCCATGTCTTCCCTGGACCGGAAACAAGCATCCTGGGACCGGTTTCTGGCTATTCAGCCATCATCAGCCAGGCTAGCTTGAATCCAGTGGCAAAGTGAGCAAGGGACCCACGTCTGGGCATACCCTGCCAACTTAGGGCGAACAAAGCGATACCAAAGGGGATGATGGACGGAGCGCTTGAGCAAATCAAACACTCACCCCCAGTCAACTGATCTGGGTTTAATCCATCATCATTCTTTAGCTCACTCCACCACCCCAGTTCAGACATGGCCATATGCAAATCAGTCTGACCCTGTGCCTCATGGGAACAGTGCAGCCCGAACTGCCAAGCCATGTCTTCCCTGGACCGGAAACAAGCATCCTGGGACCGGTTTCTGGCTATTCAGCCGTCATCAGCCAGGCTAGCTTGAATCCAGTGGCAAAGTGAGCAAGGGACCCACGTCTGGGCATACCCTGCCAACTTAGGGCGAACAAAGCGATACCAAAGGGGATGATGGACGGAGCGCTTGAGCAAATCAAACACTCACCCCCAGTCAACTGATCTGGGTTTAATCCATCATCATTCTTTAGCTCACTCCACCACCCCAGTTCAGACATGGCCATATGCAAATCAGTCTGACCCTGTGCCTCATGGGAACAGTCCAGCCCGAACTGCCAAGCCATGTCTTCCGTGGACCGGAAACAAGCATCCTGGGACCGGTTTCTGGCTATTCAGCCGTCATCAGCCAGGCTAGCTTGAATCCAGTGGCAAAGTGAGCAAGGGACCCACGTCTGGGCATACCCTGCCAACTTAGGGCGAACAAAGCGATACCAAAGGGGATGATGGACGGAGCGCTTGAGCAAATCAAACACTCACCCCCAGTCAACTGATCTGGGTTTAATCCATCATCATTCTTTAGCTCACTCCACCACCCCAGTTCAGACATGGCCATATGCAAATCAGTCTGACCCTGTGCCTCATGGGAACAGTCCAGCCCGAACTGCCAAGCCATGTCTTCCCTGGACTGGAAACAAGCATCCTGGGACCGGTTTCTGGCTATTCAGCCGTCATCAGCCAGGCTAGCTTGAATCCAGTGGCAAAGTGAGCAAGGGACCCACGTCTGGGCATACCCTGCCAACTTAGGGCGAACAAAGCGATACCAAAGAGGATGATGGACGGAGCGCTTGAGCAAATCAAACACTCACCCCCAGTCAACTGATCTGGGTTTAATCCATCATCATTCTTTAGCTCACTCCACCACCCCAGTTCAGACATGGCCATATGCAAATCAGTCTGACCCTGTGCCTCATGGGAACAGTCCAGCCCGAACTGCCAAGCCATGTCTTCCCTGGACTGGAAACAAGCATCCTGGGACCGGTTTCTGGCTATTCAGCCGTCATCAGCCAGGCTAGCTTGAATCCAGTGGCAAAGTGAGCAAGGGACCCACGTCTGGGCATACCCTGCCAACTTAGGGCGAACAAAGCGATACCAAAGGGGATGATGGACGGAGCGCTTGAGCAAATCAAACACTCACCCCCAGTCAACTGATCTGGGTTTAATCCATCATCATTCTTTAGCTCACTCCACCACCCCAGTTCAGACATGGCCAAATGCAAATCAGTCTGACCCTGTGCCTCATGGGAACAGTCCAGCCCGAACTGCCAAGCCATGTCTTCCCTGCACCGGAAACAAGCATCCTGGGACCGGTTTCTGGCTATTCAGCCGTCATCAGCCAGGCTAGCTTGAATCCAGTGGCAAATTAAGGCACACGTAGAATGTGATATGCATGAAATCACGTTGTTTTTATCACTTGTAGAGATTCAAAGAGGTTGTGTACGGTGAAACACACCCACTTGAATCAATAGGACCATGTACCAATATTTCCATTTGGTTTTTTGATCCTTTTTGTTTGTACTCTAGGTTGGCTGCTTTTCTCTGGGGCAACGTCCTACCGAGAGAAGAAGTGGTATGTAGAACCACACCACACACTGTAGATAGTTTTCATTTAGTCACTAGGTCCTGAGGAATCGCCAACTGATCTATTAGAGACATTTTATAGGCGAGAAACATGTTGACCACTAAGGGGTAGAGCGTAATTTTTGTCAGATTAAAACAAAATAGTCGCCCTCCTTCTTCTTTTTACTTTTAATCAGGTTGTGACCTCTCCAGAATAAAAATAATTATAGAGGATTCCCTTACCTGTTTTAACCCACACACCACATCTACATCTTACCAGGCCCCTCACACCCACAGCACCTATACGGCAAGGAACAAAAGATCTCCGATAAAGAGCCCCTTTATGGGTGCCCGTCGAGCATTGCAGCGCCGGCTTGACGAGGAGCAGACCCATATGATGAAGCATGATACCTAGCTTGCTGGGTGTGTGAGGGTCCTAGTTCCGAAAGGAGGTATTCCCCACCTCCCCACCACTCTGAGTACTAACCAGGTGGCCAACTTGCCACCCAGGAACACCGTACCTCTTTTGTCTTCTTGTTCTACCCAGGGCAAGTACGGTGGACCTTTATCAAGCCCTCATTGTCCCCCTTGTTGTTTACTATGCAAATCTAAATTACCAACTGCACTGTGAACCTTTTCTCGAACTATTAAACAAAGGCAACCCAAGCACCAGAGGACCGCAGACAAATCCTCCAGATCCATCTAAGAACTGCAAATGTTAAAAAATAAGTTATGTACTATTGCATTTCTATGTACCCTCTGTCTATGTTGTGTGCTACTGCACCTATTCACTGTTAACGAGCCGTGTAGTCAAATAGAGTCCATTCAAAACCCATCACAGTGCTTGTGTAGAGATCCCTCCCATGTCACTTACAATTAAACCAGTCAAAACACCCGCATTCCACAAGCACTACACAGCACCCTTTTACTCAACACATGGTATCAGTACATCACCGCCGTGGGCTCTAAGGCATCAGCCAGGTTGTGTTATGTTTGTTCACTGATACCACATTGCAGTAGCCACAGACAGACACTGCCTATCCCAAGAGGTAGCCCCCGAAAAAGCAAAATACCTTATCTACCTGTACCGATGCAGAATCAGGGCCAGGATCCAGCCTAACTAGGTGAAACCCCAGAGAGTAGTAGTGAATCTGACTCAATACGAGACCAACCCAGCAGCTTTATACCTTTTCACCGAGCCTAGTGACATCCAAGCTGAGCTAGATAGAAGGCGCAGGAAGAAGTCAGACTGTTCTCTGACTCACCAGTATCAACGGGAGGGTCCATACCCTTCTTCACCTTGCGGACTAAAGCTCATGCCCGCTGCCTCCAAATAACTAGATGGGAAATGCTTAAAATGATGAAGTGCACTGAGCTCGATCAAGGAAGGTCTGAGAGCAATCCGAGTCATGGTGATGCAGCATCGTTATGTATTTGACTGAATAACCGCAATGGAGGGAGGGGTGTGTGCCAAGATTGGTGCGTCCTACTGTACATTTATCCCAGGGAATGACCTGGATAACGGGACACTGACTCTTGCCATCAAAGCACTGCACCGTTTACAAAGAGACATGCATGAGGAGGGAGGTGCCCCTGTGCAGGAGTGGTTTACGAACTGGTATTCCTGGCTCCTCTGGTGGCTTTCCGGTCTGTGCTCATCATTACTACCAGTTATTAAAGCATTCTTGTTTGTGTGTGGTTCCATGCAATTGGAATTTCTTGCTGCAAAAACGCAGTCCTCAAATTGGGTAGAATGCAGGTGTCTAGGAAAGTAGTAATTGTCAAAAAAAATGTCATAAAGTATTGGTTAGATAGTGTAGTTAAAAATTCAACTAGAGGGGGTAATGGTACTATTGAGAAAGTTGATGTAAAAGTGAAAGATGCATTCATATACAAAAACAAAATCACATCTCTTCTACGAATTTGCCCATTGTGAACTCCACGTCAACCCTGACTCAGAAATACATGGTCAGGCAGGCCCTGAGACCCAGGCCCAAGGTAATTGATTGACAGATCACAGGTGGGGTGACACATAGCCGGCAGACAAATGCCCGAACAGGAAATCACGGATCTATCCCATACATAGGCACAGCAACACCACAATGGTCCAAGGAGATTGGCCCCAATAAAGCACACATGGCCGGAGGGGTATGCGTGCTCCTAAAACACCATAAAGTCAGATGTCACATGAAGTTAGGAACACATAGCCAATTGGGACACAGCACACACAGTACACCCAGTGATCATGTGCACCCCATGCTGGATATCCGGACACGTTACCCGCAGGCCCCAATGTGTCCACGCAAGGTCGAGGCTCACTCATCGAACCATCAAGTTATGGCTCCAAGGACCACGGCTTACATTCCATTCCAAAAAAGGATCACTGGACCTATTTTATGGCAGACAACAAAATGTAAAAAACCCATGGCCGATCAATTGTATGTTGAGACAGTTCTCAGACCCTATGCCTGTAACTGTTCTCCCGGCTGCACTGTTTAAGCAAACAAACTGTTCCTGTTTTGCCAAATGCCTCTTGTCTCTTGTTTTTTCAAGGTATTTCATGCTCAAGCAACAGTATAGGGAGATGCAACAATGGCCAGAGCTCGGCAGGGTTGTAATAAAGTATCTGGCTTGTCCAATAGCCAGTGTGTCTTCTGAGTGTGTGTTCAGGGCAGCTGGCGCAGTTGTCACAGTCAGAAGGAACAGTCTCTCACCTTTAAACATGGAGAGATTGACCATGATAAAAATTAATCAACACTTCATACCTCAAGATTACACTGTTCCTGAAACAGCACAGGAGAGGACAAGGGTGATTGATCAGACTCAATTGTCTTAGTTGATCAACTTCTAGGCGAACCCCCTGAGTTTGAGGACAAACTCTACTTCACTAAGTAGACCAAAACAAAACTTTTGTACATTATCGTAAAACTGCTTTGCAAAAAAAAAGAAAAAAAAGGGACATAGAAGAACATTTATATATTTGGTGCCTGACTTATGCACCATTTATTAATATGGAGTGGTGTTAAACCAGTGTGCACAGAAGAAGCCTCCCCATTCGGGCAGGAAGACAATGCCTTCCACACCTATCATTCTATTTTTCATTTCCTAGCTAGGCTGCCAGTAAAGATCATTAATTACACAAAACTAACATTGTTTGTTGCTTCCATGGGAAAGAGAAGATACAATAGACAAGTGTGCACCACACTTGGAACAGGTAACTATTGCACCAATGAGTGATATATTGAGTAGTGATGATGATTCCCAGGGTGGCTGGGAGGGCGTTGTTCAACTAATTTGTAAATTTGATTTGTAATGTTTGGGGCCCTGATGGATGGTTCTGCCTGAATGATTGCCTTGCTTCCACACTTCACTATAATTATACTTACATGGGCCACTCCTTTCCTGTACTTTTATTTTCAGATTCTTCAGAGACCAGTCAGTTTAGTTAACAAAACTACACAAACTGCTCAAATTCTTTTGCTCTTCTTGTTCATCAACACTACAGATCTACCTCTCACAATCTCATTTGGGTCGGGACTTGGAGTCAGGACGTGACTACCTCAACAGCCAGAAGAAGGAAGTTAATGCCTATCTACTTCAGTGGAAAACAGCATGACTCAAAGAGGACTACCCAGTCCTGTGGACTGGAGAGAGGTTGATTTGGGAAATGCTGAGTAGTGTGCTGGCTCAAATGTCAAACTACTCTACTTAAGTGGTTGTGGTCTGGGAGGGACTGCCACTGGACACATGTCACATAATGGACGCACTCAGCTAAATGTTATGACAATTGACATTTGTGAGATTGATCAGTCAGGTACACGCAGCTACTTGTCTGGGATTGGTGGTAAAAGATTGTTCTCATTTCTCAGTTAATTGCACATGACTGCACCAGCCAATGATCTGCCCTTATGGTCCTCATCCACCATGAAGCTTACATTCTCCTTGACTCCACAATATTGACATTTAAATTTTTTCATTCCACAGGTCTTCTCTTGTACTGCACGAAAGCTCCATAGCACTCCTACTTAGCAGACCGGGTCAGCCCGACACCCAAGAAGGACATTCCAAGCAGAAGTATGCAGATGCACCATCCATTTTGGTATTTATATACGGTATCATTATTCTTTTCCTAAGAATAACAAATTCGTAGATCAACTGTGTGGGTCTTCCTTACTTTGTACTTTTCAAACTTAGGTAACAGAACAATTAGATAACTTGGGACTCTGGGGCTGAAGGGCTGCTTGAAATGCATTTAGTAACTGAACTGTGTCATTCCTTGATTTCATCCTACAACAAATGTAACGATGATGTGCTGCTCATCAAATTGATGAATGTTGTGTTTGTCTTTGTCTCATCTTTCCCCAACTCCCTGTTCCCATCCATTTATCAAACTCCTAACCCTCTTGCCCCAGGTTGTGTGATCTTTTGAGGTGTGACTTAAGAATTCAGACCATAAATGGATCACACACTTGGTGAGGCAGATGTGGTGAAAGCAACGCCAACTCACTGTTACTGGATTTTTTAACGTAATCAATAGCCCATGCTAGCCCTAATTACCCACCCAGGCATGAAATGGACATCATCATCATGGTGCAGAGTCTTAGTTAGAACAATGTCTGTCCCGTGATAGGTATCACTAGTGTGCACTGTGTGGCCTAATTCACAAAGGTAAAGTTCCACTTTTGGTGTAAGCATACTCTCGCAGTGTAACTGTACTACCATCAGTAATTTTACAAGTAGTAGCTTTATGAGTAGTAACTAACTAGTAGTAATAGTAAATCATTTTAAAGTGAAAGGGGTTACTTACTACTCGCAAAGTTACTACCCGTAAAGTTACTGATGGAATAGTTACTAGTCATAAAATTACACTGCAAAAAGTAAAGTAACACCAAGAGAGTAACTTACTTTACCTTTGTGAATCAGGCCTGGTGTTGCTTACAAAATCTGCGCAACATGGAGTAACCTAACCTTCTTCTGAGTCCTGACTGGAGATTTTTGTAAAAAAAGATTTTTTAAATAGATGTAGTAGTTACTAGCTTCCCAGATTGTTTAGAAGTTACTAATGCTAGTTGTTGTTTGTGATATGACCTTGTTGTCATGGTGGTCTGGTCTCAGTCTTTGATTATTCACTAACTCTGTTTTCTTTCAATCTAGTTGCCTGTGATGCATAATCCTTCTCAATAATGCTACAGTTGGAGTTCACTTCATTCGAAATAGGTGGGAGTGACCTCGCTTTATGATGTCTTCCCTGTTAGTGCCAGCCCAATACTGCCACCAGCATTAAGAAGGCCCTTTGGGAAACCATGCAATAAGGTTTGGGAAGATTGAGAGAGGTAGCAGACATTGCTTAATCTATGCGGGTAAGAAGAACTAGTTAATAATTTAGTAATTAAGTTGTTCTTGGGAAGAGGCGATAGATAGGATTGAGATTTTTGTTTATATTGCTGGCAGACCCCATTAGTGGTCAATAGTTACAGAGGGTAGGACATGGGCAGCAACTGAACTAACTAGTTTACAGTATCATTGATATGTGGCTGGGTGCTGCAAAATCTCATGAAGCAATAAAGTAAAACAGAATTAACCAGCTTTCTGTTCTCAGTGCAACTCTGGTGGTGGGGTATATTACTGGACTTCACGAAGAAGTAAGGAACCTACTGAAGAATAAATACAAGGTAAGGGACTTCAGGTAGGGAAAGTCTAGGGGGGAAGGTTGATATACAGTATAATGTGTGACAAATTCAGATGACAGCGTCTCATATCGCTCTCGTCAAAAAACCACATTGCTATGCTACGCTAACTAGCAATACAAAGACAGATAGTGCCAAAGAAAAAGCAAAATCCATTTTTTTTACATTCAAAACCCACCCTCTCCCCCACAACAGACCCACCCACTCTCCCAAGCAAAAAAATGTTCCTTTCACCCTTTCCACAACTTCCCTTCCCACCCTCTCCACCCACAACATGCCCACCCCCCTCCCCAATAAAAAAACCCAAATGTCATATTCACCCTTTTCCTGACTTCACTTCCCACCCTCTCCACCAACAACAGGCCCTCCTACCAAAAAGAATGTTCAATAATAAAGTACTTTGAGGGCACCCAGTTCAGTTTTAATGTTAGCGACCTCCCGGGCCAGGTTCTGTGCCATCTCACAGCTGAGCAGCGCCAGCTAGCATAGGGTGCGGTGGTGGAGGTGGTCAAATGATGATGATGAGGGGGCTGGAGGTGTTCAGGGCAGCTGTGAACCATGACTACAGGTGGCAGTGGCGATGGCAAAGGAGTGGCTGGGCTAGAGGCAGGCCTGGCTGGCGGCCCAAGGAACTGCAAGCTTGTGCCTCCTTCAAGGTCACCAGCTAATGATATTCAATTGCCCTGGCCTCCAACCTTTGGCACTACAGCAGGGCAGCTATCTCCTGCCGAGATGGTGGTTGCTGGCCAGCTCCAGCAGCAGGAGTAGCTACATCAAAAAGGTAAAAAATAAAACATGAATTGCAATGCTCACCGCAAACACTTGTTTACACTGTCTGTAGTGGCACAGTAGCAGAACATTGCTGGTCCCTTAGGGCCACTGGAAGTTAATTTAGATGTCTTGATTGGTCACAGCCTGGGCCAAGTTTCCCCACTTGCATCACATAATGCAATAGCACTTACTGAAAGGAATTAAACCAGAACACCAACATAATCAAAAAGTGATTTTAGTTTAAAGGATTTCATAGTGAACTTGAACAGACACTTTATGTGTGAATGAATTAGCAGCCAATAATGAGTAAGGCATATGCAACATTAACAGAGCCATGCCGTAGGGTCTGCTTACTCTGCAGCATGTTTTTGGGACAGCTGGAGAATGTTATGTTATTAACTTAAAATTCCAATGGCCCTGCTCTTCTCCGAACCCCTCTTCAGTTTTATCCTGTGTCCAAAGTTAGGGGCTAATAAAGTCTGGCAGAAGGGATACTCTGTCACACATGTGGCGGATAACAAACATATATCCCATCTGTCGTCTTACAGTAGACAGTGCATACAATATCAACAATGCACTGTAGTACACCGAACAGAATATATATTTTATTTGTCACATTTGTCACATCCCATCTGACAAACTCTAAATCAGGCACTTACTCCCACATTTCACCCAGACCTCCAACACCATTTTTTTTCAACAAATACCTTCACTTGGCAGTGGGAACAGTTAGTCTATGGGAAAGTAAGTTATAGGGATTGGGCTTACTGGAGGTTTAGCTATGGAATAGGAGGGTGTCACTGATCATGAACTACGCTTTTGCTTAGTCACATTGGTTGACGGAAGGAAATAAATTGGAACTGTAAATCCATAATGAAAGTCATAAAATATAAGTCATTTGGGCAGAAAAATGTGGCACATGCCGAAATAGAATTGCCATTTTTGGGTAGGCTAGGACAGAAAGAAGGAATGATGAAGTGAAGTACTAGTAGGTGACTGAGTGGGCGCTGGGAAACACACCTTGTCTTTTGTTTGTATGCACTGCAGACTTTGTCGTGCCGCAGCAGAGGCACTTTTCACCACTTGCACTGCAACCCCGAATTAAACCGTGCTGCAGTTTTGGGTGGCGAAATTCTATGTGCAGGGACTGAACTGGAGGTCATGGGGGGGATATCTGCCTCCCTTAACAAATACAATATTGTCAATAAGAAAGCAAGGTGACTTACCACTTTTCCCTGCCACCACTGGGACTTCTCCCCTGTCACAGGGATTCTGTTTGGAAACAGAACTGTGCCTTGGAATAACAGGACGTCAGAATGTAGGGACCGAGTCTCTCTACCACATCAATACCTGCGGGCCCAAATCCGACCAGCTCACAGTGCCTTACGTGAACACATAACCTTCCCAGAGTAACACGTGATTTGGCAACCTAGAACATGACCCTCTATTCCCCAAGGGAATCATGGAAATAGATTATCACCTTTTGTTGCCCACTCATGCATGTCCATAATAAACAAAAGAAAGACACAAGGAAAGTTTACAATATTTATTGAAACAATCGTAGTCTATTATGAAGCAGTTGTGCTGCGATTAGAACACATATACAACTAAGCAGAGTAATCAACATTACTTGCAAACTGTATACAATGAAGAGCCCTACCATAGCAAATGATATGTCTGTCTAGGCCTACCCTCACTATGTGAGCACAGGAATATATCAGTGATCTCTGGATTTAGCACCTGATGCCATACCTGGTATTGGTAGTTAGGTGGTCTGCATCATAAGTGTAAACTCAGTTTACGCAAGGCTTGTACACCTGATCCAAGACCTTTTCCCTCTGCTGGAATTATCGTCTGTGCTTTCCAAGGGGGCGAGTCACAGTTTATATGATAAGAACTACTGTGTTAGAAAGCAGCAGCTGTGCTATCATGTTGTGTCTAAAACGTTAGGAGATGTTGGTGACCGGGCACAGGAAAACAGTACATCATGTTGTTCGACCTTGTACGAAATGTTCGGACTGAATCCCGAGAAGAAGAAGAACTGAATAACAAATAACATATGCAGCGTATTTCTAAAATAATATGGCACAAAACAAATGTGTTATGTGTGGCTGTGCAAAGCACAGGCAGCCTAAAGCGTGTAATACGCAATACCTAGGGAAAAACAAAGTGGGTCTAAAAGGGAACTTACTACACCTCCTCCCTCGACCAGCTGAGCCTCATCCGAAGTCCCTGGCTGGCTGGTGCTTTATGTGGCGGCACTTGTGGTCTGTGACCCTATAGAAAAACATAATGAACCCATTTTAGACACCAGATTTGCCACCTAAGTATTTATTTTTCACAAGGTACAACAGCAATATCTCACTACAGTTAGGTTAGCTATCTATCAGTATCTACTATTGAAGGTATCACTATGGGAGGTTTGTTTGTTGGTTAACAACATTTTAAAAACTAGGTAGTCATTGAGTCAAACAAAACCTTATTTCTCCTAATGGAGAGATTAGGGCATACGTGGCATAAGGGCAGAGTGAAACGCAATGAAGCGGTGGAAGGGAATGCAAAGGACATATGGTGTTGGTTGGTAATGGTATCTCATTGCTGCCATCCCTCACTGTCATAGAAACTGCTACTATATAAAACAACATTGGCAGTCCATGACCTCTCTATCGTGGTCCCTGTACTTTTTGACTGTTTGATCAAGAAAGCCCTCTCAACCAACATGTTTGGTGAATAGAAAACTTGGGCCTGGCTGCGATCCTTGTTACATTACCAAAAGTCTGTTCTCCTCTTAACAGTATTAGACAAGACATGTACAGGAGGGGCGAGGGAAAGCTTACCTAAAAAGGGAGCAGATGAAAACTACAGACAGGAGAAAGTCAGCTGCGGAAATAGGAAACATAGAAAATACAGGGATAACAAACATTAGAATAGGAGTTGAGAAAAAAGTAAATAGTAGGCATATACATTTCACTAGTGTTAATCGAAAGTGAGAAATGATAAACATGACTTGCAGGGGCCAGCAGAACCATCTGCTGTGGTGCTGGTGGTGGCCGTCATCCCACCCGCAGCAGCTCTGGCGGTGGTGGCAGCTGCTTGCCCAGGTGCCCTCTTGGTCTTGGGTGCTTATGAAAGAAAGAAGATAAAAAACAATGATTGGTAGTACTCTCTACAATTAAACATTTTGAATCAGATAGCCTATTCCTAGTTTACTAATACTAACCTAATATTATATTTTGGACTATTCATGCATTCTAACAAATGATCTTTGTTTCTCTGCCCCCTTTTGATGGGACTAGATGGTCTCCCTTTGCGTACTGCACATCAGGGAGATTGGGACTATGAGCTACATAAAGCCAAAGAGAAGAACACGAACACCCCTGATATACTACTTTTGTATAGTGTCATGAGTGGCATGAGTTGACATCCCTTAAATCAGCCCAAGCAAGCACCTGGCTAGATCAAACTGGAACCGAATCCTGGAGGTATCGTTCACTTGACTTTCACCACAATGTAGAGAGCGGGAGATAATAAGACCAGTTGCATTCTCCCAAAGTTAATCTCACAAACAAGAACAAGGTCCCTCCTCACACCTCTGGGGTATCCAAAGATATTGGAGTAGACGCCTCACTCACTTGCGGTATGCTTCATCATCGGCGCCTTTCCACACCCTGGTAGGGTAATACCACCAGGGCGGACTCAACCAAAGATAGAATGGGAGTTCTTAGATTAAATCAAACTAGATAAGCAGGGATCCAGACAGGGGATAAGTAGTTAAAAGTACCTACAGGTATACCAAAAGTTTCCTTTATTCCTAGAGTACCTTGGGTACGGATAAAAGTGTTTGTTGAGGTTTTTATTGAATGACTGTTCAAATAACCTCAAAAGATCATGCCAACATGCTTCGGCCTGCACTCTGAGCCTGGTCAGGTCTGGGGCCTTCGTCAGGGCCTATTGAATGTATCCCTGCCTTTCTATGCATGCACACCATGCACACTCGTGAGGCATAAGGCTCTCACGTGTCTTCAGTTTCTATTTGAGGATTTTCCTCTTTTCTTTTTTAAACGAGCATGGTCTCCCTTTCTGGAAAAACGCACAGATATAGATCGGGGGCAAACCACTGGATTGGTCCAGGTGGGCAGAACAAGGAATACATCTGCTGTCTCATGTTCTCTCCAGTACCACAATGAAGCCTTTTCAAGAACTGAGTGAAGGATATCAATTGATATCTGGTGAACTTTTGCAGTGTTATCAACTATGGAGCTGTCTGCATGCCTTGATCAAATGAAAGAAATCTGAGCCAGAGGACTATTGAGTACACACTTACCTATCTATGGAATGCTAATGGACCACATGTTCTTGAAACTGACAGGCAAAATCCTCCAGTGTTGGCTGCAACCACATATGCAATTGAAGCTCAAGGATGCCGACTGGGTTGAATTACTAGGCACTCATGATCATAGTCTCTGAGAAACGAGGCTGAAATTCTGTTACTTCGAGATCATACACAATTGCCAATGGTCTCCGTTAAACTATTTAGAGCTAAGATGGCAACTGATGCCACATGCTGGCATTGTAAAGAACAAACAAGGGACATGGTACACATCTTGTAGTCCTGTACACTGATACAGGACTTCTGGTCTCAAATATGGGAACACCTGACTTGTATGAGTAATCTTGCTCTAAAGCCTACTGTAGAGCGGACTATTCTTCAGTATTCCTAATATACCAGAACTTATTAACCACAAGAAATGCTTGCTTGGCTCTGCTCTGGCCACGAAAAAAACTTGCATTATACGAAGATGGAAAACATCTATGCTCCCATCTCTAAAATATTAGAATGAGGCAATGGTGAAGTTGGCCGCATATGAGAGACTTATTTGCAAACTGAATGAGCAGCTCAACATCTTGGAAGAGATATGGAACTCATTTTTATACTGATATTACTGGCTTGTCGTAAAAGTGGATTCTTATAAGATGATTTTGGTTTCTTGTATCCTTTTGAGCCTTTTTCTTTCTCTTTTTCTGTTTTGATTTCAGGGTAAGAAGCAAAGCCAAGCATCTCAGTGTGAACATTGACTTGCAATATCAAACAAAGGTTGCAAACAAGTATATACGTATTACAATTATACCATTCCAAATGTAATACTCTTCTTTGTACACACAATCCAAATGAATACCGTATGGCAAGTAGTTGGAGTGTATTTCATACACACAGTTTCAGGGCCCTTGAAATATCAAATGGAGGGGAAATGGGTCCCCATTACCTTTACTCTTGTGCTTTTACAGAGGGGAGTCAGCAATCCTCAGGCTTGGGGTTCAGCAATGCTAAGAAACACTTTGGGAGAGGGACCATTCCTGACACTTTGCTTTTGTGGAAAAGGCTGCAGCTTTATTAAAAGCAAGCAGGGCTCACAGTTACTGGCAATTCTTCAGCTTAGCTTCACACACTAAACGTACCTAAACAATGTTCTAACAATCAAATGTAATCCATAGCTCACCCCTAAACATTACCCATCCCTTAAGTATCTAATGCCCACGTACCTCTTTAACACCCAACACACTTCCATCCTGTTTATTTGTTAACTTCTGAATTCTCATCCTTACTCCGGAATCTCCACCGACTTCCTTTCCAGCCTGCCGCAGTAGGACCAGACTGCCTCCTATTCATTCCTTGATCATATTTTTATAGCTGCCAAGGTTTCAGATTGCTTATGTGTGACATTTTCATAATTTAAGTGATCTTATGAGGGACATTCAGCCACCATGAGTGACACTTTCTCACAAGCAAAATCAAGCAATGAAGACAAGGGAAACATATCAGAAATTACACCCATTTGAACTACGAGAAACTCTAAGATCATTTTGAAACTGCTGCAAAACACCAGAAATGGAAGGGCACTAACTTCGCAGGAGGTCCTCCTTGTGATAAATGGATGCCAAATTGCCAGTTTGTTTAAGTAAAAGAGCTTGTGAAGAGGTGCACCCCTGCTGCAGACTCTGGACCCCAACTCTCCTCATCAGCTGTGTGTCACACAAACAGTGCTATGTGCTTAGCTAGGAAAGGAAAGCACCTCCCACACAGGCTGCAAATGTGCCGAGAGAAGTAAAATGTTATTGATGTTAGTGACAACTAATTGATCTGGCTGGTGTAATCTGGGGAGAGGCTGGGATCGGGTGTAGTAAGTGGAGAGAGCCATGAGATTGCTCTTCCCCGTGCTGGTAAAACATCCTGCTCTAGTGTGTGATTGCCAACGTCTGATCTAACCATTGAGTCGGTGTCGACCCTGGGGCCATCTGTTTGCCGGGCACCGCCTGAGCCTCTGAAACCACCCTTGACCTCAAAATCAGCGCACGTCACAGTGACCAGTCGCTTAGTGCCAATATCGGCAACACTCCCCAACCCCCCATACAGCAATCTCATGCAGAAATAAACAGACACGACACATTTTCTTTTAGTGGAGAAAATTGCTGCAGGTTTATTCGCATACAAATATGCCAACATGGTGGGTTATCTTACGGGCGATCCAAGGGCAGGCAGCCCCTCCGCCGCCTAACCACCTGATGAGCCAAATTACACCGTGGTCTTAGCCAATCGGTGCTTACCAATTTTGGGGGAGGGGGTAACCCCTCCCACCGGTGGACCGCCAGTCCACCCCATTACTCACGCCCCGAGGGGGCGGAGCGTTCCAGGCAACCCCCGGTTGCTCAGGTTTTCAACCGCCCGTAGGACTAACGGGGCGCCGTTGCTCCTCCAGGGTCCACCGCGAGGACCTCCCTGGGGATATTTGGCATTTGCACCCATTGTGCTCCTGAAGAGGGTACCCCTAGAGGGTCCCCTGACACTGGGCTGGCTCGCCTGCCATCATGTGGCACTAAGGCGGCCGCCCTCTTTGGAGGGTCCCCTTCGTGGACCACGTGCAGCCCACATAGTGCCAATATCGGCAACACTCCCCAACCCCCCATACAGCAATCTCATGCAGAAATAAACAGACACAACACATTTTCTTTTAGTGGAGAAAATTGCTGCAGGTTTATTCACATACAAATATGCCAACATGGTGGGTTATCTTACGGGCGATCCAAGGGCAGGCAGCCCCTCTGCCGCCTGCCCACCTAATGAGCCAAATTACACCGTGGTCTTAGCCAATCGGTGCTTACCAATTTTGGGGGAGGGGGTAACCCCTCCCACCGGTGGACCGCCAGTCCACCCCATTACTCACGCCCCCGAGGGGGCAGAGCGTTCCAGGCAACCCCCGGTTGCTCAGGTTTACAACCCCCCGTAGGACTAACGGGGCGCCGTCACTCCTCCAGGGTCCAACGGGGAGGACCTCCCTGGGGATATTTGGCATTTGCACCCATTGTGCTCCTGAAGAGGGTACCCCTGAGTACCTTTCAGCCTCTGGATCGCCCTGTAACTCCTCCACAGCTCTGGGTGAAGGCCACCGTCACAACCAGGGCCCCCCACCAAGGCCGGCATTCTTACCTACATCCTGCTGACTCTAGGGCCTCCCCCAGGTCCAGCAAGAACAAGTCCATGCCCACTCTAGACAGGTGCACCCCATCTTCTTTGAAGCACCCTGTGGACTTGGCGTGCAGCAACCCGTGTCTGATAAAGCCGAAACCCCTCTGCTTGGTGAATTTACGCATAGCGCTGTTAGCCCTCCTACGCGATGCCTCCACGGCCTCGCCCGAGCGTGCTCCATGCCACACCAGATGGGGCGTTATCTCTGACCACCAGAGTTTACAGGTCCCCAACTGGTTGCTTAACTCACACATTGTGGACTTCATTACTTGCAGCAGTACTCTCCTCCCTAGGAGAGTCAGATCATTCCCTCCCAGGTGTATGACCAGTACGTTGGGCGGAGAGATCCCCCCCCAGACTCTGCTGCAGCTTCCTCAGCAAGCAGTTCCAGCGCAAGCCAGGGTGTCCCAGCCAAATTATCTCGGTGTCGGAAAAGCCATGCCTCCATTTCCTGCATTCAGCCCACTGTGCCACTCTCAAGACGCCCGAATGGCCAATCACCCAGACCTTTGTTCCTGGCAAATAAAGAAATGTAATGTTGCAAAACATTTTATTGAAACACGGCACACCAACACTACAAATACTAAATTGCACGTCACTACACACATTGCTGCAAGACACACAGCGTGTGATGCTGCGCGTATTCCCCCGGTTACATTCAACAATTGCCAGTATTTACAAAACTTCACATGCCCTCCGGGCCTTTATCTGCATAGATCATGGACGGATGTATCTCTTAAAACATTGGGACTCCCAGCGTCCCATCTGCATGATCCGTTCTGCGGACATGCCTGCCCTAAAGGCTGTAGTTGCAGCCCCAATCCGAAATGAATGGCTGCAGAAACGCTTGCCCGGACCATTGTTGCCTGACAGCATCAAGCATGCCTGCATTATGTGTTCCACTTGAAACTTTGTGAGGGGCGTACTGTCTGCGTGCACGAGTAGATAACCTGCTGCCGCCGGGCGCAGGGCCAGGTAGGCGGCGACCAGGCCCACTGGACAGTACCTAGCATCTCCAAGTCGGTGCAACAAGATCACCCTTCCCTCTCCCCTCTGGTCAGTTTTCGATCGTCTTACTAAAATTTTGAGGGAGGCCACCGAGAATACTGCATCTTGCCCATTCAATGCCACCCCAGATGTGTCATGCTTGGACCTAGCCACTAACTCCCCAATTCTGAAGGCCCCGAAGAAAGCTAGGCTAAAGGTGGCTGAAAAGAGGGCCGCCTCAAAAGCTGAATGGGTAGCCTTGTGCACCCAGTCTAGCATCCCCTGCAGAGTCTTAAAGTCAATGGGGGACCTATTGTCGGGTGCCCGCTACTCGCTCCTGGCCCAGCCTTTGAGCGCTGCCCAGATCAGGAAGGATTTGGTCGGATCGTTCAACCCCCTTAATCTAGCATGGTGACTAATCGCCGACAGGTGGCCAGCAATCCAGGAGTAGCTCTTCCCATTGTCTTTGGCCCACACGATGAAAGTCTGTACCCTGAGCTCCAAAGATGACCCCCCTTCCTCCCAAGCTCCAACCACTGAACAAAACCTGGTCACACAAGCCCTGTAGCGCTTACTGGTTCTGGGTGCTAGGGACAGCTCGCCCAGCCCCCTCAATCGCTGTTCCACTTCAGAAGGAACCAGGTGTGGTGGGAAAGGGGTCATCTCCTCTCTCGCTCTCGGCCACGCCTCCCGGAACCAGCGCCACTGAAAACAAGAGAGAGCGTCAGCTGCTGTGTTCTGCACTCCTGGAATGTGTCGTGCCCTGCATACTACATTGTTAAACAGACAAGCCTGCACCAATTCCCTCAAAAGGCACAAAACCAGGGGACAACTAGCCGACTGGGAATTGATGGCCTGCACTACTGCCAAGTTGTCGGACCAAAAGAGGACCCTCTTTGCTGCCAGCACTGCAGGCCACAGGTGGAAAGCTACCACTATTGGGAACAACTCCAACACCGTGATGTTGGTCATGATCTTCTTTTTGTGCCACGAGTTGGGCCATTTCTCAGCACACCATTCTCTGTCTAAGATTGCCCCAAAGCCTTCTCTGCCTGCCGCATCTGTGAATAGCGCTAGCTCCGGACTGTCCGCCCAAGGGGCCCACCAGATGACGGAGCCGTTGAAATTAGCCAAGAAATCCGCCCACATGCTCAGGTCTTGCTTCATGCCTTTGCTCAGTTTCACCATGTGGTGCTTCTTCCTTACCTTAGCGGTGGCCCTGGCTAATCTTCTCGCAAAGACCCTCCCTGCTGGTATTACTCTGGCTGCAAAATACAACTTCCCCAGGAGGCTCTGAATGAAGTCTAGGGAGGCCTTGTCCTGACCTAGCGCTAACTGGATCTGCTGTGCCAAGCTCAGGACCTTGTCCGCTGGCAGCCTAGACTCTCCGGCAATGGTGTCCAGCTCAATCCCCAGGAAAGTCAAGACCTGCGCCGGACCCTCAGTCTTCCCTGGCGCAAGTGGGACCCCCAGATGACTGGCCAGCCCTCCCAAAGTCCATGAGGGCCCTCTTGCAATCCTGCTTGCCCTCCTCCCCTATGAAAAGGAAGTCGTCTAGGTAATGGGTCACCCCCTCCACCCTGTATGTTTCTTGGAGAGCCCACTGCAGGAAGCAACTGAAAGCCTCAAAATAGGCACAGGAAACCGCGCATCCCATGGGCATGCATCTGTCGTAAAAGTACCTGCCCTCCAGCCTGAAGCCTAGCAGGTGTTGGCTGCTCGGGTGAACTGGTAGCAGGCGGAAAGCAGCTTCGATGTCTGCTTTTGCTAACCAGGCCCCCTTGCCCGTCCTCCTGACTAAGTCCAAAGCCACGTCCAGAGTGCAATACGTCACAGAGCAGGAACCCTCCTCCAGCCCATGGTTCACCGATTTCCCCTCCGGGTAAGACAAGTGGTGGATTTGCGGGACCGCCCCCAGTTACTTCTTGGGCACCACCCCCAGGGGAGAGACTACAAAGTTGTCCAGCGGGGGCCGCAGAAAGGGGCCCGCCACCCTACCTAGTGCCCTCTCCTTTTCTACCTTGGCTTGTACCACTGCCGGTTGTTCCTTTGCAGATTTGAGGTTGCCGGCCTCCCTGCTTTCCAGGGGGCCAACATAGGGGATCTTGAAACCTTCGCTAAACCCAGCCAGCAGCATCTGACTATCCTGTCTGTTGGGATACCTTCTGAGGAGGGGCATGAGGTTGGTCAGGTTATCTGGAGACGGGCCCTTGACTGTGCGCATGGGTGCTGGGGCACTGTGCCTAGGGGGATGACAGCTGACCCTGTCTGATGTGGTCAGGGGTAAAAGAGGGGGGCTGGGCAGGGAGGTCAGGGGGGGAGTGGCCTGGTTTATTGAAACGCCCCCTGAAACCTCAGCTATCTTGACCGCCCTTCCCGGCGGGCTGTCGCTCCTGCTTTGAGTAACAAGATACAGAGGGGTGGGGTCCCCCACACCTGCTGCAGGCGTGTAAGAACTTGCACGTTTTGCCCCAGGAGCATGATCCCGTGTTAAAAAGGCGACATGTCCCAGGGGGAGACCTTCTGAAGCCCCCCCTCTGGCCACCCCCCCTGTGCCCTCCCCGAAATGTCTGCTTGGAACCGCGTCTGCCTGACTGAAAGGAACCCCTGCTTAAAGACTGCCCCACCTGTGCTTTGGGCTGTGGAACTACGCCCTGTGGTGACCGGGAGCCCATGTGGCCCATCCATAACTGAACCTCTTTCTGGTCCCACCCCATCTCCGGGCACATAGACATTTTCTTCCCGAACTCTCTGTCGTAATTTAACCAGCCCACTCCCCCCACTTAATAGCCTCGTTGTGGATCAACCTGGAGTATTGCACCAGCCCTGTGCCCAACTCTGGGTACTTTTCCATAATTACAGAGTACAGGATAGAGAAAGCCTTGAGCCAGTTATCAATGTTCTTTTCGGGCCAAGCTTGGTACTTGACCTTCTTGTCATCCTCTTTACCCCCATTTTCCTGGCGTCCAGGCCCTCCTGGCTTAGCATAAGCATGGTAAAAATGTCCATAAATTCACGCCTCCAAATCCCCTCCTTGGCTGCCTGCGGCACCTGCCATGATAAGGAGCAGAGGCCTGACAGCAGCGGGCGGTGGTGACAGGACGGGTGGGTGCTGTCGGCGTCCTCAGCTGAGTGGGGGGAACACTTATGGTCATCGGGGTGACAGGAGGTGAAGGCAGCCCTGTCGGGGGGCCATGGGGATGGCAGGGGGCATGACAATTACAGTGCTGGTGGCGGGAGGTAACGCTCCCGTGGCGGGCGGTGTGCCCGCCGCTGCCCCCGGGCTAAGGGACGTTGTGCGAGGGCTGGCGGGTACTGGAATGCAGAGTTCACCCCCTGAGGCACTTGCTGTCCTACTTGTCCCAGGTAGACTCGCCCCATCCTTTGATACCTCTGGGGGTGCCCCCGTGTGGGCCCCCCATTGTGCCTGAGGCTCGCTCATCTGGTTTGCCCACACACTGGTGGCCGCCAGCGCCCCTCCCTCCACAGTGTTTGTGCTGTTGCCCCGGTGAGAGGAGCTTGTCCCTGGCGTACCTGCTCTGAACTCTGCCATGAAAGTCCTTATCGTGTCCATGAGCTTACCTAACTCCTCCCTGGTGGCGTAGCTCCCTGGGGCCGCCGTGCTGTCCAACGGGGTTGCTGGCCTCAGTGCCGGGGGAGAGGCCAGCGGGGGAACGGCTTCCCTGGGGGTCGGCAGCGCTCTACTTCTGTGCGGCAGCAGATCTACCGGAAAGTCCTTGATCGTGGGTTTGCGAACCCGCTTAGGCCTAGAAGGTCCTGCCTCTGAACTGGGCTCCTGCTCTGTGATAAGGGCCTCGCTGACGATACCGGAGTCCTCGGGTTCGTTTGCCATCATGAGTCCCGTGGCCCATGCCAATCCCTTGGTCTTGGCCATCTGAATGAATGCCGCCCATTGCGCGTCGTGAGCAGTATCCGGCATCGAGTCCTCCACCTGGAACCTCTGCGAGAATAGAGGGGGGAAGCCCTGGTTATCCATCCTGACTCTGGCACACGCGGGCCACCAAATCTGAGGAGAAAACTTTTTTGTGTCAGGGCGTCTCAGGGCTTAACACAGTTGACTTGACTGGACCCCACTCCGTCCTTTGTGCCGCCAAGCGCTCTGCACCCGCACCCTACCCCTGTACTTACTTATCGGTGGTAACGAAGTGGACCTGACGCTGGCGTCCGCCCTAATGCCGGTGCAGATGGGTACACTGTGTGAGATGAAGAAAAGGAGAGGTTAACTGTGAGACAATTCGCATGCCCCTGTCCCGTCCCCGGGATGCCCTGTACCACGCGCTCCCGTGTACCCCTCCTGCGGGTACTGGCGACAGGCACCCTCTCCTCCCCGCCCCCAGCGAGCCCACGCCCATGCTTGTTCCTGTCCCAGCTACACCTCTCCGTGCGGTGTAGCCTAACGACTGCTCCTTATGACCCCTGAAATTGGCCCAAAGTCCCACTCTCCTCCAGGACGTGACCCTGCCTCCTGGAGACCCTGAATGCACTTCCGTTAGTGCCGCTCGGTGTGACCCCTTGACCAGTACCTGTGAGGATCCGTGCGCAGCGTGTAAGCTTCAGGGTCGATGGAGGCGAAAAGGTCGGTCTCAGTGCAGATAACTGTGAACACAAACAGCCATTAATGCAGATCCCACCTGACCAGTGCTTCCCCACGTGTAAGGCAGCCCAGTGCTGCGGCATGGGCACTGGCCTTACCTGCCAGACCCAAACCATGGGAGTGTAACCCACTCTCCCTCACCCTAGCGATCCCTGCCCCAGGTCCCCTCTTCGACCAGACCACCCTTTACACCCAGAACTCGGTGCATGCCCCCAACGCGAAGGGGCCGCGGCCGAAACCACTAGGCCGTCTCGGCTCAGAGCGGCTGGCACTTATTCCCCACCCTCATCAGATAAAGTACCATTGCCTGATGTACACATCAGGAACCACCCTAAGAAACACCAGGATCTGACGCATACCTATGGGAAGACCTTGAGAGACCTTGCACGCAAGGCCCCGGGACTCGTTGCCAACCCGCCTGGCGTTTCAGCCGAGGAGGCCGTGACCCCTCGGTGACAAGGCTCGCCCTTGTTTGGGCCCCCCCTCGGTGCGCGTGCTTCCTGTCCGTCCCGCGCTATAACTGAGCCCAGTAACGTCATGGCTTCAGGCAGCATAGGCAGCAAGAGATAAAAACCCCGAAAGGTCTATGTGGACGTGCCTTGCCCGCGGCGCTACCCCCCCCAAGGCGGAGGTAGCACCAGTTGGAGGTCAGGACTGAGGATTTGTCAATGGCCGCTGGTTGCAACAGGAAAATAGGCAGCACACGAGATGCACGTCAGGCTGAGGCATAGTCAGTGGTCGCTGGGTGTATAGGTAAAAAGGGCAGCACACGAGATACAAGTCAGGACTGCGGCTATGTCCATGGTCGCTGGCTGCATGGGTATTTTAGCACCCTCGCGCTGGGCCGCACTCATTACTCCCGCAGCGCAGACCAGGGCAGGGACCCGAGCCGGAACCCTAGTGGAGCCTCCATATGCTCGCCTCAGACACACCATCTGGCGCCTTAAACATAAAAGGCCCATTCGGCCCTGGACACGTTGCACGTTTATTATTGTGCAATTCCTGTGTCCGGGCCGAGGCACAGCAACCATGCCCTTCCCTGCTGGGGAGGCATGCTACCGGCGCCCGACCGGGTGAAGTCCGAGTGCAAGTCGCCACGCGCCAGTGACCCGGTGAGCGCCGCACGGGGGAGGGGGAGCCACGCGCTCGCCGCCCTCCCCCGCTTGCCCGAATCCACCAGCCGGAAACGGAGGAGGGAGCCCGGTTGTACCGCTGCTCCCACCCCTGTCAAAACCTGCCCACCGCCGCACACACCTCCAGGGGGTCCTCGGCTACTAAACCGGGCCGGAAGCCGTGGCGGCGGGCGCCAGTGAGCGTTGCACGGGGAGGGGGAGCCACGCGCTCGCCGCCCTCCCCCGCTTGCCCGAACCCATCCGCCGGAAACGGAGGAGGGAGCACGGGCTTACCGCTGCCCCCCCTGCAGAAACCTGCCCACCCGCGGCCAGAGGACGCACCCCCAGTGGAAACCGCGGTATCGGAGAGCCCCATGCGGCCCTCCACTCCCCCCCCCACCGCAATGGGTCTAGGGCTCGCTGCCCATCCCGGTATGCGCTGACCTGCGTGGTCTCTCCCTGGTGCGTTCCCGTGGCGGCCGGGAGTAGCAGCAGCTACAGGCCGCTTCCACCCGGCCCAGATTTGAAACCTCGGTCCCCGCGAAGGGAGGACAGGGCACAGCGAAGGGTGCTCCCACCCCTCCCTCTTTACCCACACCCCCGGGCCTACCAGGGAGCCCCGCTGGGCAACCAGGGTCGGGACCAGGCTGCGGCATGCAAGTTGCCGGGCCAGGGAGCCACGGGCCCGTGTTCCCGGGAGTTGTGCTAACCCCCCCCCCGCGGCAGACCGTCACCTACGGCGGCTGCCGGGCACTCGGCTGGTATGAGTGCCTACTGGGGGAGAGGGGGGGGTGTTCGCACTCACCGCAAAGGGTTGCAGCTCCTGGAGTACTCGCCGCTCCTGGAGGATCACCAAGCGGATCCTAAACGGCGTCAAGGGTCGTGGCAAAGAGGACACCAAGTGGGCGGGAGAGGTACTTATACTCCCCCCCACCCACTGCTGCCCGGAAGTGACGCGGGCGTGCGGACCCCTAGAGGGTACCCTGACACTGGGCTGGCTCGCCTGCCATCATGTGGCACTAAGGCGGCCGCCCTCTTAGGAGGGTCCCCTTCGTGGACCACGGGCAGCCCACAGAGTCTTCATACCTCCTGCTTGGCGTAAGTGCCGTTACCTTCAGATGCAGTGTTGTTGTGCGAGGGCCATTGGGAGGGAGGCGTGCAAATAGGGGCACGCTAAAGTGCTCTTTGTAATGACCTGACTCCCACGAGAGCGGAGCCCGGGGACTGTCCTTGAAGAACCTCCAAACAATGTATCACACTCCGGCCAGGCGTGGCCGAGAGGGTATAAATAAAGGGGCGAAGATCGCTCATGGTCTTCCGCCCACACGAGTACACTAGTGTGTGTGTCGATTATTTAACTGTAGCTAGGCCGCTGCTAATACCTGTGTCCCCCCTGCTTCTAGCTCACCACACTCTTGTGGCTGACAGTTCCTTTTCAACCAATGTGACAGTGAGCAGGTGCTGCCTCAGAACCTCCACTGCTGCGTGGGGGCTGCAGGGCATTGCAGAGACGTGGATGTGGGCAGGGGCACCTTTCTGATCGTGTGCTGCCATTGGAATTTGTGTCTTAACACCAGGGCACGAGTCGGGGGACCCCGCGGGTGGACGGCGTCCCCCCACTTATTTTACAGGGTAGACGCCGTCCCCCCTGCTCAAAAGCTGGACTTTCTAAGATGGCGAGTTACTTGCCCGCATGGCCGCCCCTAACTTTCTTAGATACTTACCCGTCCATCTCCCAACTACAGGGCTGGCTGTCAATCTTGTGTAGCACGCGAATGTGCTACCTATCAAAGTTCTGCTTTGCCCCCATCGCCTTGTAACCTTGCCGGGCGCCTACCAGTGGACGCTGTGACCTGCGACCAGTCAGTGGCCATAGCAGTCGTCACGGGATTGGCATGTGCGCAACTCGGCAGTCCCGCCTTGTGGTGCTATGCCCTTTATTTTTCAGGCTCTCGTACTCTGGCTCCTTTCCCTTTTTTGCGAGTGAGTCACCTGATCCGGATATCGTAGTGTCTCGCCCGCCCACTCGACGAGACTCCACTTCCTTTCCTGGTCTCGCCTGCTGCCTGACCTGACCGAGAGTGAAGGAGTTAAAATTTGCTGCTGGCATCCAGAGAGGGAAAATTATTTTCGGCTTGGCGACGGTCGGTTGAAGTCGATCACAAGGTAAGGGAGCAGCCGATGGCGCCTGGGCTCTGCAGTGTCCATGACTGGGAGGCCTTGCTTGTTTTGGGTACCTTGTGACATGTCTCTATCGTTATCATTTTGTTTACATTTGGGAAGCATCGGGTGTACCTCTTTTGGCCAGCTTGATCCTCTGTTAATGTTGTCTTAGGTTCCGTTGATTTGCTTGTTTGTGTTATCTCTGTCCCTCTCCTGGAATATTCTCCTGTGTTTGCCCATGGTGTGTAGTTGCTGTACTTCGGATTAATGTTATACACATGCCAAGCTTCTCTAAACTTTCTCGTGTGTTAGTTCCAGTATTTGGAAGTCGCCCGACGCTTCCTTGCGCAAAACTAAGAAACCCCCAACAAGATGCTAAGTTCTCCATGCTCTTCACACTTCGTTATGTTACGTATTTGTCGTTAACATGTGAAGCATGCCACACATGGTATATAGTTTCGTATTCTACGCGTTAGGTAGCAGCTCCCACAACAGCAATTTTCTGACCATTTATGACCGCTACAGTAATTGTTGAGAAAATGTGATTTCATGACACAATGTTCCAGTCAGGGGAAAAAAATATTTCCAAACATTATCTAAAGGGCTGGGTTTGTGAAGTGAATTGTAAAGAAAAAAAAAATCCTGGTGTCAGATAAATTGGGAAGGAGGCAGGTCAGTGATTAAATCATGAAAGTAACAGGTCGCTTCTCTGTGCTAAATACTCATTTTGAACTTCCAAAAATGTCAGGTTTGACGAAAGACCTTCAGGGCATGGAGCATAAAACGTTCTCAGAAGAGCTCATGTCAAGCGATGATGGCAGCATGGACACGTGTTGCCAAGGAACTAGGGCCTGATCAGTCAATAGGTCTCGCTTTTTGGGCTACTGGTTTTGCCAATGCTGTTTCGGGGGGTTAGGTGGTTAGAGGAGGGAGGCACATGAGGGAGAGACCTACACGGAGCAGGGGAGGTGTTTTCCAGGTTTTGGGGGACCACAAAAGGAAGAGAGCGACAAGGAGTGCGGGGCAGGGGGTGTTTTCAGGGTAGAGAAGCACACAGAGGGGGGATAGAGTAACACAAAGCATGGAGGGAGTTTGTAGGGGGAAGTACACGAGGAAGAGAGCAACACAGAGCAGACGGAGCATCTTCCTGGGGGAGAAGCATAGACCGGATAGGGAGGAACAGAGATCATGGGGCAAGGGAGGTTTGAAGGGGAAAGAAGCGCACGAGAGGGAGAGAAATACAGTAAAAGGGCAGGGGAGAAATGAGCAAGACAGGGATTTGCAAGGGAAAGCACACAGGAGATAGAGCAACACAGAGTGCAGGGGTGTTCAGAAGGTGAAGAAAGCACATGATGGAGAAAGCAACACAAATCTGAAGAGTAAGATGTGTGGTCAGTACTTGTGTCTCGACTTGCCAATCTTGTTCAACCCTCCCATGAAGCATAGGTACTTTACTATCGCTTTTAATTGGCTGGCTTTTAGAAAGTTACATTTTCCTTGCTTGAAGCATGTGTAGGCTAATCAGTATTTGCTCTCCAATTTCTCACAACTATAGATTGCATTTGAATGTGTGAACATGGTATGAAACGCAACTTTTTATTTCAGGTGTTTTGCAGCAGTTTCAAAATATTGTGGCGCTTCTCATTGCTGAATAGGGTGCAATGACTGATATCTATTACTTTGCACTTTGTAGCTTGGTTTTCACTAAGTAGAAAGTGTCACTCTAAGTGTCACACATACACACTGAAACCATGAAAATGTCACACATAAGTAGGGCTCCCTGTTTTATGGTATTTATTTTTTTGACATTTCCGTCTGTGTTTATCCATATTTATCTTTTGGCCATTTTATCTGTATTTATCCATACAGGGACCTTAAGTCACAGGCTTAAGTACTGAGCAGCTTCAATTGTTAAATCTTGCAATACGTGCAAATGATAGATCTGCTGCACATGTGATGTCACTTCCTGCCATGATGTCACTTCCTGCCGTGATGTCACTGCCTGCCGTGATGTCACTTCCTGTGACACCACCTAACTTGGAGAGTCCCACCACTTCTTTTTTTAGGACTTGTGCCCTGCTTAACACGGCTGACACACACTCGGGCAGGTGGCTGCTAACTACTCACTTTAATAGCAGGCAGCGTGACTGCGTTGGCGAGTAGTCTGCAAGGGTTCAGGTGATATAAATTACGAAGGATCACCCCTGCTCTCTTCTTGCTGCGCTCGCTCGATGAGAATCCAGGTGATAATGTCAGGCCCAATATGGCAATTATGTTCACCAATGCAGACTGCAACAGTGACGGAACAGACGTCTATAGTATGTAAAACGTAGAATGTAGGCTATTGGATGCTCTTAGTCACCCCTAGTTTCGCCAGGCCCCTTGTGTACATAGTGATGGTCGCTGGCTACCACAATTTCCACTGCAACCACTTTTTTCACTGCCCAGGAATATGAACCCTCCGCCTTTAACTAACCCACATGACTCATGCAAGTCAAGGGAGACCGGGGAACGGGTTTGTCACGGTGCATAATGAACCCTAATGAGCCAAGATCAACTTGGTGTCAAGCTGCTTAACTATCACAGAGCGGGCCCTAGAGTACCAGGTGCATCAGTCTTTAAAGAATAATGCTGCAACGCCTCTTTGCAGGCTTCCCTGTATACACTGTAGTTGTAAGCTGAAGCCTGTAGGTTACCAATTGTATGCTGCTAGCTGTAAACAGTTGTTTAGCAGTAATATGCCTTTTTGGCCGTTGTTCATAAGCAATAGTGGTTCATAGACTTTAGTTTTGCAACAGTACTGTGAGCTGAACTCACCTTATACTTCTTGCACTTCCAAAGCTGTTTCTTGTGCACACCAATGCTCAGTGGCGTAACGATAATTGAGGGGGCCCCCCTGCGAGGAGGGGCCCCCTCCGGACTCTATCAGGAGCTCTCCGGCCGAAGTGCTGTGCTGAGGGGGCCCCCTGGAGCTTGGGGGCCCCCCGCACTGCGGGGGCTGCGGGGGCCTGTGTTATGCTCCTGCCAATGCTCCATTAAACCTCTGCTAGTCTCTGGGCACTCAGCAGAAAGCAGGCACAAGCGGCATTGAGGTCGGGCAGCAGAAGTCCTCAACCGTGTCAGGGGACTCCCGACTAGGGCTAGAACTGGCGCTGGCTGCTGCCTTTTAACCTTCTGCCTCCACATCCCTTGCAAGAGCCACACAGCCTATCGACTGCAAGGCAGAAGCCAGGCTCCTCAGATCGCATGCCACTCTTACCCCCGCAGGCGGAAATTATTTCAGTTTGCCGCCCGCATCCTTAGTCCAGGCTGCTCAGTCTTAAGTCCAATCAGCACTCAAACAAAGTCTGTCCTGGCGGCCGTGCTGCCCAACCGGGTAAGTCACTGACTCTGCGACTTCAACTCTCTCAGGCACGGCATGGCAATAACTCAGTATGCCGCGAGCTGAGGCCATAATTACACGCACAGTGTGGGCGGGTCGATGCGAGCAGCAGGAAGCGCTGCGAGGCAGGCGCTTGAGCCCCGCAAACCAGTAGCCAGCCGCCTTCTTCATAATGGGGATTTGGGGGGCAGCTGACCACAGGGAAGTCTGCCCCCGGGTGATTTGGGGAAGTGGAGCAGTCGGGCGACTGCTCCGGGGTTTGGGCTATATTTGGGCTACATATGTAGCCCAATGGGTATAAAACAGGGCATTTTGTAGTGCCAGCCATCATTTTATGGCAACACAGTGGCTGGCACTTAGTGAGCGAAATTTCACGTAGTTAGTGATTTTTGCCTTGAGCGAAATTTCACGTAGTTAGTAATTTTGCCTTTAGGTTTCCCTTACCGTCATGGCGATGTCCCGCGACGAAATGGTGGCACAGGCTATGTCCCTGCTGACAGCGGCAGGCCGGCTGGATCTGCTGGCTGAGGGCACAGTGGGGCACGTGGGCCGCCCTGTGCGAAAAGCTTCTGAAGGGGTGGCGGCGGCGGTGTTTGTGTGTTCGCCACCCCGCCAGGCCCCTGAGCACGGCGGTAGTCAGGTGAGCAAGCGGGCCGCTCCTGCCTTCGCAAAGCAGCCCCGGTGCTGGGAAATAGTAGGGGTAGGGCAGCGGGAGGTGTAGGAAGTTCAGTGGCGGCGGCTGGAGGCAGGGGCGAGGAAGGAGCGGAGCTCGCTCTTGTTGGTCCAGCACGTGGGGCCTCCGCGATGCAGCGCGAGGCCCCGCAGCCGTCGAGGAGGGGCGGGGCCGCCGCTCAGGCACGTGCGGCCCAAAAGAGAGGGAGGGGAAAGAGTAAGGAGATCCTGGTCACATGGCAGAAGCAGCCAGCGGCGCGGGAGTGCGCTCACTCAGCAGGAGACCCCAGGGGGAAGCACCGGCCCTGTCTGCAGGTGTGTCCAGGGGAGGGAGGGAGGCATTGTCAGGGGTGGAGGCAACAGAGGCTGGGGAGGGTCATGTGGACTTTAGGGAGGTTTATGAGGAATGGTTGAGGTGGAATGAGGAGTCCAGGGCCAGGACAGTGGGAGGGGTGGGGGAAGGAATGGTGTGGGGGCCCCCAGCACCGGGCTGAATATAATAGATTGGGACAGGGGATCGTGGCTGGAGAGAGCCCTGGCGGGAGTCCAGGCTTTTTGGCGGAAGAGGGAGCAAGGGGAGGGTAGGTCCCAAGAGAATAGGGGGGGGTGGCAGGGGCGGGCAGGGTGTTGCGGGCTGGTCAGGGAGGACCCCCCAACAGGGAGCTCGCTCTCCTCTGTCAGCAGCAGAGCTGAGCTGGAGTGAGGAGGAAGGGGAAGAGCCGGGGTGGGCTTTCGAGGAGAACTTTACGCCCGCGCACGTGGGGCGGACAGTGGGTTGGGGCTAGGCCCCCGTTGAAGGTATATGGCAGGGCAGGCCGTGGGTGGTCGGTGCTGGGCGATGCGGCTGCCGCCGCAGGGTCAGCCATGGAGGGGGCGGGCCCTGTGTGGGAGCAGCACCAGGAGGATGTGGGAGGGGACCAGTTATGAGAGCGTGCCAGCACACCGGGCCTTCCTTGTCGCTTACAGGTGAACTCGGGAGTGGGCGGTGCAGACTCGGGCGGCTAGCTGGAGGACGTTGTGGGACCAGCGACATGCGGTACCGGAAAGGCCTACCGAGTTTTCCAAGGAGCATCACGCAGGAGTTGGGAGCGCTCCATTGGAGGCGAATAAACTCAAAAGGTGTAGGTCTTGTTCTGCAGATAGGCTGGAAGGGCAGTACTAGGCCCGTCAGCGGCGTTGGTCCGAGGCGCCGGACCTCAATGTGTTGGATATTAACGAGTAAAGGGGGGATAGGCCACAACAAGCGGGTCGGGGGGTGCCTCTAATCCCTCTGGTGCTAGTTTTTTGCAGGCTACAGGTTCTGGGCACACTCAAGTCCGCCGTGGTGGAACACAGCCAAGACAGGAGTTGGCGAGGCAGCGGGCCCCTCCACGGGCACCGACTTTGGCGCCAGGTAAGACACCCCGCGCGGCGTGTTACCCCGTGATGATGTCAGTGGCGGTGGAGGCTAAAGCGCAGCAGGGTGTGAGTGAGGCCCGCTTGAGCAAAAGTCGTTACGTGTCAGATGCAAGCGTAGGCACACATGACACATGGGATAAAGGGGTTGTTGGCGCAGGGGCATCTGGTACAGCTCCCTCTGGGAAGAAGGAGGGCGCAGAAACAGGTAAAGTGGCGTCGGGACCTTGTGAGAAAGTAAGCGTTAGGGTTGCGGGGAGGGGGGCCTTGCAGGTGGGTAAGACAGAAGGGGGGGAGAAGACAGAGAAACTTGAAAGTAAGGAGGTGAAATTCAAGAAACTCCCATACATGGGAACCTCCAAACCTTTGGGGGCGCATCTTATGGCGTCCACTAAGGAAAAGATATGGAAGGGCGAATACGTAGAAATGATGAAGCTGCTGCACAGGGAATTACAATCCAAGGAGGGGTCTAAAGAAGAAGAAGTGGAATTATCCAAGAAGCCCAGGGTTCTGGTCACTATAGAGAACTGGACAGCAGCTTTCCTTATATATGCTAGTGTGTATTGCAAAAAGTACCCGGAGAGGTCGGTCGCATTGTTTAAATACATGGATGTGATTAGGAAGGCACATCTCAATTACGGCGGGTACGCCTGGGTACAATATGATGAGGAGTTCAGGGCCTGCATGGCATGTGACGCAGAGGCACAAGGGGGCGAGTTAGACATGGACCTCTGGCAACACACAATGGGCCCGGCCAAATTCGGCAAAACCATTTTTACCGCAAGCGGCTTACCAATAGTTTATCGGCCCTTTTCAAGGGCGCCCCACCCGGGGAGGGGAGGGGTGGGGGGAGCAGGGAGAGGGCAGACCAATGGCACATACTGGGACTTCAATAAAGGCAGATGCAAAAGGGAATACTGCAAATTCCGGCACAAGTGCTCCAAGTGTTCAGGCAAGCATGCTTTGGTCAACTGTTTCGGAGCAGGGGGAGGACAGGTTGCCACCTGGCAGGGGTCCAAGCAAGGTTACAGCGGGGGACAACAGGGACAGGCAGGAGGCTTCAGGACAGGAAAAGGGGGGCAAGGACCTGCGGGAAAAGGCTTGTACACCCATTAGACTTCACAGGTTATAGTTTTGGCTCTCGACATATGACAGATGGGGGGATGCGTGGGTCTTGCTGCGGGGGTTCACTTGGGGTTTCAGACTGGGGTACCAGGGCCCACGGGTACGTCGGTGGGCATACAACTTGAAGTCAGCGCACACACATAAGCAGGTGGTGAGGGACAAGCTGGAGAAAGATTCAGGAGAGTAGGATGGCAGGCCCCTTTGACGATTGGCCGATGGAAGCCCTGATTGTGTCCCCCATTGGTGTGGTGCCAAAAAGGAGCCAGGGCTATTTCGGTTAATTCAGCATTTGTCATGGCCGGAAGGCCAGCCAGTTAATGACTTTATCCCTGAAGAACAGGTGTCAGTCACGTACTCTTTGGTGGACGTGGCCTTAGCCCTGGTTGAGAAAGTGGGACGGGGGGCGCTAATGGCAAAGAGCGACATTAAGTCAGCCTTCCGTCTGTTGCCGGTACACCCTGCCAATTTTCAATTGCTGGGCATACAGTTTGAAGGAAAATGGTATGTGGATAAGGCACTACCCATGGGCTGCTCCATATCCTGCACCTTGTTTGAATGCTTTAGCACGTTCCTGCAATGGCTGTTCTCTAAAACCACTGGTAACGTCAATGTGACTCACTACTTGGATGACTTCTTCTTTGTTGGGAGTCCCGCGAGCGCGTCCTGTCAGGAAGTGCTGACAAGGTTCCAGGAGCTGATGGGGGACCTAGGTGTGCCCTTGGCCCCTGAGAAAAACGGTGGGACCCGCAACAGTGATTTCATTCCTGGGGATTGAAAATGACTCTGTGGTTAGGGAGGCCAGGCTGCCTGAGGATAAGAAACGGGCTATGCAGCAACTGCTGGGTACAATGCTGTGGAAAAGAAAAGTGACAGTCAAGGAGGTGCAGGTTTTGTTGGGTCACTTGAAGTTCATATGCAGGATAGTTAGAGCGGGAAAAACCTTTTGTAGAAGGCTGGGCCTGGCCCTATCAGCGCTGCCACTGCCGCACTACCATGTCCGCTTGGCGGCAGGGGTGAAGGACGATTTGAGGATGTGGGGAGTCTTCTTGGAGTCGTTTAATGGGATTCCTCTGGCGGCATTGACGGACTTTGAATGGGACGTGCAAATCTTCTCGGACGCATCGGGTGGCGTTGGGTTTGGCCTCTATTGGCAGGGACATTGGTGCATGGAAGAGTGGCCACAGGCTTGGAAGCATGGAGGCCGCAGTATCGCTTTTTTGAGCTATTTCCATTGCTGGTGGCGCTGGCACTCTGGGGCAACCAGTTTCAGCATAAGAAAGTGCTGTTTTGGGTAGACAATATGTCAGTGGTTCAGGGCATTAACAGGCAGTCAGCAAGGGACACACAGGTTTTGAAGTTGTTGAGGGCATTTGTGTTGCGATGCTTGTAGCTTGATGTGATATTTAGAGCTAGGCACGTGCCAGGTGTGGACAATGACATTGCGGATGCTTTGTCTCGTTCACAATGGAGGAGGTTCCATGGACTGGCCACGGACGCAGACAGTATCAGGACCAGAATGCCGAAGCAATTATGGTCAGTCGGAGAGCCAGGATGCTTCATTTGGTAGTAGGGTCACTAGCCGAGTCTACCAGGACACAGTATTCACAAGCGTGGGCTTAATTCTTAGCAGGGGGGGGCGCGTCATAGGTCAGAGGAGTAGGCCAGAGTAGAGGATGTAGTTCAATTCATGCTGGGTTTGACGGAGAAAGGTCAGTCGAGGGTGACGATTTCGGGTAAACTAGCAGCCATTGCGTTTATGGGCAAATTGTATTGGGGATACGCTCCATCGGCAGGGGAGCTGGGAAGGAGACTCCTGGAGGGTTGGGCGAGGGAGCAGGGTAGGTCAGGGGGTAAGAGGAAACCGCTGACACTGGACATTTTGGGCAAAGTCCTGGCGGACCTGCTGGGCATTTGCAGTTCAGATGGGGAGGTGGTACTGTTTTCCACGCTGATGCCGTGGATGTTCTTCGGCGCATTTCGAGTCTCTGAGCTTCTGGGTGGTAGGGGGGTTGGGGTTACTATGGGGAGAGGTTGCAGAACCTGGAACGGGACTACGGGTATGGTTGTTTAAATCTAAGACTGACCAGCGGGGTCATGGGCGGAGCGTTCTTTTGCCGGCTTACCCAGGAGCGGTTTTCAACCCAGTTCGATGGGGTGGAACCTTGAAACAGTGTTCCGCCCCGGGGGGCGGGTTGGTCTTTCAGTATCAGGACGGGAAATCAGTGTCCTCCTTTCAGCTGTTGGCAATCTTGCGCAAAGCGTTAACGCGGGTGGGGCTGGATGCAGGAGGTTTTGGCACGCATTCCTTCCGAATCGGTTTGGCCATGGAGGCGGGCAGAGAAGGGTGGAGCAGTGCTAGAATTATGGCTTTGGGGCGCTGGTCATCCAATTGTTTCCGGCGTTACGTGCGCGCTGCAGATGAGTGTTGACTGGTGTTGTACAGGTTGTCAAGTTGTGTTTTTGTTTTTCAGGTTCTGTTCCAGGACCGCTGGAGTCTGGCATGAATATACGGATTGTAGGACATTCTTTCATAAAATGGGCAGAGCGTCAGGCCAAGTCCGGCATTCACTATTTAAATTTGGGGTTTAATGGGGCATTGTACTCTATCTCCTGGCATGGAAAAGGGGGAATGCGTTGGTGCGAATTGTTGCCTTGCTTGAACAGGTTATTAGTGGGTGGCAAGTGTCCAGATATATTGGTTATTCATTTAGGGGAAAATGACCTGCTAGTGAGGAAAGGCCTGGCTTTGGAGAAAGACATGAAGGACGATTTGAAGGAAGTAGGCAGGCGTTGGGCCGGGTGCCATGTTCTTTGGACTGAGTTCATCCCGCGGAGGATCTGGAGGGGGGCACATCGCCCGGCAGCTATAGATAAGGCTAGAAAGAAGATTAATAAGGAGATGCGTGCATTCTGTAGGCAAGCTGGCATCGGTAGGGTGGTGCATTCGGATTTGCGATTTGAGGATAAAGAGTTTTTCAGGGATGATGGTGACCACTTGTCCTTTATGGGCATGAAGCTGTACTTAGTTCAGTTGAAGTTGGAGTTGGACAGAATTTTGGGCATACGCTAGATGGGCATCAGGGGTGGGGGGGCAGAAAAGAGGGGACGGGGCAATAACTCCCCCTCCTCCCGTTTTCTGGGTGGTGGTTGGCAGAGAAGTTGCCATCGTTTAACGAAGTTTATTCTTGTTGACAGCGCCAACTCAGGCTCAAAGGGAACGGCTAGATTAGTTCATGCCTGGGGGTCACAGGAAGTTCAAGGTTATGTAGGAGGTCGACTTGAGTAGGGGTTAATAGTTGTAGTAAAGGGCAGGGGAGTTTAAAGGGCACAGTTACAGTTAAACAGATCTGGAGCGGGTACAATGTTACTGTATTCATTTCGTGTGGGGGGAGGAAGAATTTTAGGGGAGTGGGTAGATTAAGATAGGTGAGTTAACTGTATAGTAAAGTTTTTAGTTTTGTGAGGCAAAGTCCTAGGCTATGCTCTGATGTGCACCTGTTTCAATAAAGCGGCCTTTTTCACACAAACCTGGTGTCAGTGGTCCGTGCTGCTCCCCTCTTCCCCAAACTTCCCGTTCTGGCAGCAGGACCGAAGGTGACGTCCCCTGCGGTGCCGCGGCCAGACTTTGCATTACATACTGAGTCAGAGCCGCGCGGCGCCGTGGGCATCAAAATAACTAGAAACTTTGTGGCAGCACAGTCAGCCTACTAGCAGCCCATAGCTGTGTCGTGTAGTTCCTATAAACCTACATAGGATCTGCGCGCTTAGACAACATATACTGTAGGATTGGAGTCAGACTGATTCTGGACACCCCTACCGAATATGTCAGCCTGTATACCAGCTAGCTCACAGTGCCACTAGATACCCCTCTTACCAAGGAGAGAATAGTTCTTGGCAACTATCGAACATGACAACCCGGATCCCTCCGAATCGTGGAAACAGTGTACTACTTTTCGCTCAGTCACTCGTGCTCACTTCGTCTCAGAGAGATCCACAGAATAAACCGTGGGGACGTTTTTCAATAAACATTTATTAGACCTGCGTCATTCTAGTATAAAATAGGTGTGCTGAAACAACCATTAGACAGCAACAGATATAAATGATTATAAGCACTAACAAAGTAAAAGGATGGTAGATTTCTACCATCATGCTAAAACAATGAATACAGGCAAGTATATAAAATTTGTGGCAGTAAAATGCGTACTCCTACGATGCGTCCCTAACTAGATGTACCTAAGTGTACCTAGCATGTGTATGGGTGTGAAAGCCAAGAATCCCTCTAGGATAAAGTCAACCCCATTACCTGAAGTCAGAGACTGTGGGACCCCGTCTTGGTCTCGAGATGGACACCCCGCGAGGGATGTCAGACCACTGCGAGGTGGAGTGTCTGCATGCAGGAGCCTCAGCGTCTCGGGTCAGTGTGTCGGCATGGAAGTCCTTTTCTCCTCTGACTCTCTCAGCAAGATATGGTGTATATATACCCAAAGTGGTACCCCCTGGGGATTTACCTTGCTGTGTCATGTCGGACTAGGATGACGGAAGGAATGACCCTTATACATAGTTATTATGCAGGAGATTATAGGCCTGCTGTCCTGCTGTGATTCCAAGAATCCTCATGCATAATGAATGAGGCTTAAGCTTTTCGTAGAAAACCCCATGTCATTGTTGGACATTACTGTAACTAGGTAAAAGGTCAGTACTAAGAACCGTTATGCAGTGTAATGGTAGGGCGAATATAGGTGAAAGGTTAGGTGACTACCTGAGCCTATAATAGGGTACCTATATGGAACATAACAGCTGAGCTGCAATCGCCACAAGCCTGCAGGAGCAGAGCATGTAGGCCACAGACAATGCGCTCCCAGCTGCCTCACACTCCATAATAGTTTTAGACAGTGCTTCAGCTGAGACACAATGCTGAATGCATCATATGCATGACAGTGCATTTCAGTGCGGTGATGCGGCGCACCACACTGAAATGCGTTAGTCTAACGCCTGATGCCTGGTACTTGGCAGGACTGTATTTTCCTTCACTGGTCTCCTCTCCAGACCTTACTAGCTCTCCCCCGCTACCCCAAAGCTCTCTTTCTGCTTACCTCTAGCGACAACAAATACAAATGTATAATACACACACCCTGCCTGGTAACATGTACCAGGGTGGGTGGGGATATTCTCGTGTGGATGGATTGATGGATTGAGAATTATATTAGGCCCACGTGCACTGTGATGACGCAGCAGCCGAACATTGGTCTACGTCATATGCCATCACGCCATCCGTGGCCTCTCCAATGTCCCTGCACAGTGAGGGAAGTTCCCTCCTCTCCGCGATGGCCTGTTTTAGGACAAGGCCGTTTTATTGGAAGCAAGCAGAGGTCAAACTTAGTAGCAATCCTTTGGCATAGCCACACACGCTAAACATCACTAAACAATGTTCCAAACATCAAATATAATCCCCACCCTAAACATTACCCACCGCTTAAGTCTCTAACTCCTCCTAGTCTCCTTTTACTCCCAACACTTCCAACCTGCTTGTCTGCTAACGTCCTAAATTCTCTTCCTCACATGGAAAATCCATTGACTTTCTTTTCAGGCTGCCTGCGCTAACACAGGCTGGCTCCTTTTCATTCCTTGATCCTCTTTCCCCAAACTTCTCCTCTCCTTACCTTTTCAGCTCTTTTCCTGTCATCACTTGAACTCTCTCTTTCCTCTGCCACAAAAACCCACCCTTTTGGTGTTCTTTCTGTCCCACACACTTCACTACATATTTCTGTCACCACTGCACCAACCCCACCTGCTGCACCACAGGTGAACCATAGGCATCCCTTTCTACCCTCCTGCTACCCACATCACTCACTGCGAGGCAGTTCTTGTTATGAGTGCTCTCACCCTTATGCTCAGACCACTTGTGCTCTCTATAGTTTCCCATTGTCCTGAACCCCCACCCTCAATATCTCAAACAGTCACAATTTGTTGGCGTTGTCAGGAGGGTGCCCCATAGATATTGCCAAACCACAAAAAGCTTGCTAATTAATCAATGTACTTAATCCTCTTCAAGGCCATCCCCACAGCTTCTTCCTTGCCAGCCAAAAGCCAATGCCCCGGTCCATTGTTCAAAAAGGCTCACCTTCAGAGTGCCATTCTTCTCAATGTAACCACCCTGAAACTCCACTGATACTGTCCAGGAGCACAACAGAGTCCTCTAATCCTGTCACCTCTTGCGGCCACTTACCATATCCTTGGCAAAGCTATGCCATCAACATTTCAGAAAGCTACTTTATAGCTGGGCAACCGCTGCCCACATCAAACGCCTGCTCTCCATAGGACAGGTTGCCTGCAGCCCTCGCAACCCCACTACTCATCCCAAGTCATGACCTGCCACCATCAGCAGTAAGCCTCAAACATACTGAGTAATTCTATTTACAAACCTAATACTCTCTTACCCATTTAATTCCCAAACCTGGAATGCCTTAGCTTTTGACATCCCATCTGTTAGCTCTGGGGCTAACCGCAACCCTGCTTCCAAAGCCAGTTTTTTTCATCCCCGCCAGCAATCCGTCTAGGCAGTGCATCTCCGACTTGTCCTTGCTAGCTCCTAACACCCCACTTCAACACCTTTTATGGCAAAAAGGCTCCCATCATCCTTGCCCTGTCCTACCCCCCACCCCACCCAATTACTTCTTAAAAAGAAAACCATCTCCATCCACCACACACCAGCTGGGTGCCTCCAAGGGACCACCAAGGGGAAACTCCTACTGAACCTAAGTCTGTCTACACCATTTCTGCACCCCCACTAACCATAACAATTGCCTGTTCACTACGAACTCCTGGCACCACATGGTCCTTTTTGGCCAACTCTGCCCTCACTTAATTCACTGGTGTGGCCTTCCCAACACCAATTCAACATTGTTTTTGCACATCATCTCCTATGCAGGTCACTATCAGGCATTCAGACTCCACGAGGGAAGCCTGCAATCAACCTCCCATGTGCCCTCCTGTCTCTGTAACATGGCACCTTAGCCTTCAGTTCAGCTACCTGACTCCCTTCCAATATCATCCACCCTCCAGCTGATCACTGCTTCTACATGGAGCTAACCTTGTCCAACCATGAAATTGATGTTATACCACCAGCGGTCACACACTTGTAGTGTTACCTGAAGTATACGCTACAGTGAGCACTCCCGACCTGCCCCTGTGTAATTGCTTTTTCTCTGCTACCCCATCCCTCTGCTAAAAGGGACATCTCCAAAGGTGCATACAGCCATTTGTAGTCTTCCTATAAGACTTCTGACCCCAAAGTATTATTGGAGCTAGCGCTCCTTGTCTCCACATTCTCCGTCCTATCAGCTGAACCAGCTCCCCAAAGAGATCACACCCACTCTAGTGACATATGGGCTTTTAACTGCGCTGCACCCACCTATTGCAGCATCGCCAAGGCCCCCCCCTGCCAATGGAGGTACATTACCTTTCTAAGCCTGCTCTCAACCAAACTCTAGGTCCTTTGGCCAGGTCTTCCCTCCCCCCAACTTCAACCTCTCCAACACCCGGTCTTTCCTTTTTGCTCATTTCAGCCTACCTCCTCCACAACTGTCCATACCTCTCCCTTGTTTTTGCACCACAAATAGCCTTCCTTAAAGCTGAAACTCACCTCATATCTTTTCTTTCGCCCTATTGCCAACTCCCCTCAAACCCTCATAGGTTGATAAGCTATTAGGTTCCCAGACTGCTTTGGCCCATTACCTCAGGGTCTCTACTCCCTGGACCTTTCCTCAGGCAAACTGCTGTTATTCTTCGTTCCCCATGCACGTCATCAGTAATCTCATTCCCTTCCACCACGCTGAACCTCCAGTGTCCCGAGGTGAGCTTGAAACCATCAGGCTTTTTGCTCACCTACCCCGGGTCTATGACCTGTCCGGTCTCCACTGCAGACCTTTTTTAGGGTGAGGGGCACTCCATTCTTCTCCGCCGCACCTACTAGGATTGCAGCACCTTGCCGCCCACTGCTGAAGTCAAGCTGTTCGCAGACACTCTAGTACCTTATCGCCTTCACCATCAATTTGGGTCTTAAACTGGATGTATCCCTACTAGGGGTGTCTGCTTCCCTCTCACTTGCCGTAGCCGCCGTCTCCAGAAAACCTCAACATGAAATGCTGCCGCTGCTTTCACATCCATAGAACCTTCTTGGAATTCAGCCCCATTGTCCCTCCGAATCTGCTGGTGCTGTACGACCTGTTCAATCCTAGCTCTAAGGCATATGGTTTATTGCTGTGTGGACCCAGCCTGCACCTACCCGGCATTACGGCAGTTACCCACTTTAGTCCTAAGACCTGTAACTCGCTTTTTTCAGGCGTGAGCTGGCATTTTTTCCAGAAAAACTACAGGCTGTAGGTTGACTACCATAATTTCTTACTAGTATCCCTCTTTCTGCCTCTCACCCTCCTCAATGCATCTCAATTTCTACTGTCCTTTAAATTCTAGGCACATTGAACACTTTTCAATAACTTTCTGTTACCAATTTGAGTTGACATACATTCCACTTGCAACCGTTTTGGGATTTGATATGGCATACCTTCCTACACCTACCTGTCAACACCCCACATTCAGTGAACGTCACCCCTTGCTTACGTCTGTTCTCATGACAAATAAAAAGTCTCCATAGGGTATAGTACCGTCACCCACTTCTCAAATCTATATCGCCCTCCAAAAAGCGTTCCTTCTAAATTCACCCTGATGGGATCTCGCTTTTAGACGCATAACATCACTCTCATATATTAGTCCAGAGGGTGACAAGTCTGTTAACCTACATGGTGGCAAACCTATCCAGAGCAGACTTTAGTTTCTACCTTTGAATCAGGAAATCAGTCAACCTAACCACTGGGCCAGGAGTGATGCCTTTTCTTGTGTACACCAGCAGGCAACGCTGTAAACTTTGGACTCCACGTCTTGCACCTTGCCCATTGGCAGCAAGTTGCTCTTTCCACCACACATAACCTTATTGTCCCTAAGGTTGCCATCTTTCACAGAACAACAGCAGCCATCCAAGCACACTTTGCTATTCTAGAAGGGCCAAGCACTGGTAGGTGAAAAAACTTTAACATTTTCAATATTCTTTTGTAAAATGGTAATTAAACCCCTTAGTGTTTAGTTTTTATATCTGGCCCTAAAGTAGGGTGACCAGGTGCCCCGGACATATCGTGGCAATTCCATATTTTCATTGTATAAACAACAAAAGAGTGTATCCAACTGAGGAAGAGCTAGCAAGAGAAAATCACTGTGATTTAAAAGAACACTCACTCACTCACCAACCTAATTGGTGACATGCTTCATCATTGGGTTCCCACCAGAGAGGCCGAGTGCCTCTCTGGTGTGCTACGACGCCTGATTACAGCGGAGCAGGTTTTTTGTGTGACGTGAGTGCAATTCGTGAGTGTGAAAAGTGGTTTTAAAAAATGCCTGTTTTATCCCAGAACAATTTTAATGATGGAAAACTGGGCACTGTTAAAAACAGGTGCGTCGGATGTTTCAATATCTGGTTTTAGTTGACCAGATACATCCTAAAGTGAAAAGGATGTATCTGGTCAACTAAAACCAGATATTGAAAACTAGGTTGGTGAGTGAGGGTTCTTTTAAATCACAGTGATTTCCTCTTGCTAGCTCTTCCTCAGTTGGATACACACTTTTGTTGTTTATACATTATTGTTCAGGGGGACTAAGAGTGGCTTCAGTTGCTTTCCCTCTCTCTCCTGTTGTTTATCTATAATTTCATCTTTTCGCCATCTGTCCTGAAAGTGTCAGCACATTTAGTAAATGTCCCACTCAATAATGAGGGAGGCGCGTTTTGAAGTGTTACAGTGACCAATTACTTAGCAGATCCTTGCAGATAACAATATGGTTAACAGACAGTGCTGTGTGTAAAAAATACCACCAATCCCCCCTTAGAAGCTCATTGACTTTGTTTTCATCTTGAGATGTGTCAGCCAAGTCACTCTGAGCTCCTCGGACGATGCAAAATGCTTTTCCCACCCCTATGCTAGTGCAAAGTCCTGGCCCTTAAAAATCCGGTCACAGCCAACCCGGGGCTCAGCCTGCTCTGTTCCCGTCGATCAGTACTGCGCTGGGGCGGGGGTGGAGAGTAGACATTCATCAGAAAGGAGCCGGAGGAACGACGCTTTTGTCCCCAAACACATTATGTTCTTTTTAAAAGCAGTAACAGAGATTATGCAATCGGGGTTATTATTATTTACATTAGGTTCCAGTTGGCCACATTGTACAAAAATATTGGGCAATTTCCGGGATAAGTCAAACAACATCGAACTGGGACTAAACTATTGGGGCCTCCGTCACTACAGAGTTGTTTGCTTTCCAATAGAACCCTTTGGATAATACTGCACTGAGGCTAGGTAGCGACGACAGGTGACGGTTGCGCTCGATGTTCGTTGGTGCAACGAATGTGAGGGAGGGGCGAGCGGAAGGGAAATTCGCACTTAGAAAAAAAAATCCGACTTAACTCCTAGGGCTCCATGCTGAGGCACAGAATATTACCTTCGTACATGTGAGCGCGAGTGGCATTTGGCGAGCAATCCCCAAAGGGGGCTGCACGAAATGCCATCAGTGGGAAGCCAATTAAAGTTTACTTAAAATATTAGCATACCAGCGGGAGGGTATTTCTCAGCTGGAGTGACTGCGCCGTGGGACCGGAACAAAATCGGAACGGCGGGCATGGGCCTGTCTGCGGCTCAGGAGCGTTTGCCTCAGAGACGCTCGAGCGCGCGCAGGTGGAGGGGGAACAGTAAGCGCGCGCAGAAGATTAAAGGCGCCTAAGTGCGCATCCGCTCTGCAGGCAAGCATTACCGACTCCTTTCAATATTTTAACAGGAGCTGAGATGCAGCTTCAAAGCCTGAGAAGGTGACAAGCACAAGCGCTGGGATCCTCGACGGGCACTGTGTGGAGAGCTCCTCCACCTAAGACGAAGTATAGCTGTCAGAAGAGGATGAAAGTCAACACACCGACATTCATCCATCACAAAATGTCACCTGAGGAAAGAAAGAATCACCGCATCAGCGCTGACAAGAGATACTTTCTGTCAGACCATCAGAAATGGGCCCTTTCATGAATCAAGTTCGGGGAGTATGTACCACCTGCACATCTCAATGTGGTGCGAGTGCTGCTAGCAAGAGGGTGTATGGACTGCTCTGCAGGAGCAGCCAGACGGTATCCATTTTAATAGCATTATTATAGCACGCGCTACCCCCGACGAGGCGTTGAAGTGCTTTATGGCAGGTAGCACGCTACTCTGGCACCCAAGGTTAGTGGTTAATCCAGTGGTCAAATTGAAATAAATGTTTATACAGAAGGAGAGTTTGTGATTTATGAGGACAGGTATGGGCAGTTTGTACAAATATAATAGCGAGTAAGGCTGACAGGCAGGAGGGGCGGCTAGTTCCATAAAACTTTGGTGGGCGTGGAGCGATGCCAAAAAACTCACCAAGATGGTGATGTAGGGTATCAAGCCATCAATGGTGATGGCACTCCGAACCTTGTCTCTCCTCTCCCCGATAGTCAAAATGGAAGGAAGGGGGTTGACTTCCTGTACGAATCCAAACCATCCTGGAGCTGCTCTTATGCTGTTTTCAGCATGAGATTAGCTCCAGGATTGGTTGGAGCAGGCTAACCCAGCGCTCATTTTGAGGCTGGGGGCCTGTGCCTGCAATTCAAGCTCTATTTTTCATGCAGGATTTTAAGGATGTAGTGGGATGTGACGTTTTCACATGACATGCAATCTGAGGGTATAGAACCCATAAATCCATAACTCAGGTGGCGCAGTGAGCTAAAGAACGATGATGGATTCAACCCAGATCTGTGACTGGGGGTGAGTGTGTGAAAAGTTTCAGTGCTCCGTCCATCATCTCCTTGTGTTTGCTTTGCTCGCCCTAAGTTGGCAGGGTATGCCCCCACGTGGGTCCCTTGCTCACTTTCCCACTGGATTCAAGCTAGCCTGGCTGATGGGTGTTACCCCGAACCCGGTCCCAGGATGCTTGTTTCCGGTTCAGGGAAGACCTAGCTTGGCAGTTCGGGCTGGACTGTTCCCTTGAAGCACAGGGTCAAGACTGATTTGCATATAGCTGGGTCTGAACTGAGGTGGCGCAGTGAGCTAAAGAACGATGATGGATTCAACCCAGATCTGTGACTGGGGGTGAGTGTGAGTGTGTGAAAAGTTTCAGCGCTCCGCCCATCATCTCCTTGTGTTTGCTTTGTTCACCCTAAGTTGGCAGGGTATGCCCAGACGTGGGTCCCTTGTTCACTTTGCCACTGGATTCAAGCTAGCCTGGCTGATATGGGGTGTTGCACCAAAACCGGTCCCAGGATGCTTGTTTCCAGGTTCAGGGAAGACCTGGCTTTGCAGTTCGGGATGGACTGTTCCCATGAGGCACAGGGTCAAGACTGATTTGCATATAGCTGGGTCTGAACTGAGGTGGCGCAGTGAGCTAAAGAACGATGATGGATTCAACCCAGATCTGTGACTGGGGGTGACTGTGTGAAAAGTTTCAGTGCTCCGTCCATCATCCCCTAGTGTTTGCTTTGTTCGCCCTAAGTTGGCAGGGTATGCCCAAACATGAGTCCCTTGCTCACTTTGCCACTGGATTCAAGCTAGCCTGCTGATGAGGGGTGTTACCCCGAAACCGGTCCCAGGATGCTTGTTCCGGTTCAGGGAAGACCTGGCTTGGCAGTTCGGGCTAGACTGTTCCCATGAGGCACAGGGTCAAGACTGATTTGCATATAGCTGGGTCTGAACTGAGGTGGCGCTTTGAGCTAAAGAACAATGAAGGATTCAACCCAGATCTGTGACTGGGGGTGAGTGTGTGAAAAGTTTCAGCGCTCCGTCCATCATCTCCTTGTGTTTGCTTTGTTCGCCCTAATTTGGCAGGGTATGCCCAGACGTGAGTCCCTTGTTCACTTTGCCACTGGATTCAAGCTAGCCTGGCTGATGAGGGGTGTTACCCCAAAACCATTCCCAGGATGCTTGTTTCCGGTTCAGGGAAGACCTGGCTTGGCAGTTCGGGCTGGACAGTTCCCATGAGGCACAGGGTCAAGACTGATTTGCATATAGCTGGGTCTGAACTGAGGTGGCGCAGTGAGCTAAAGAACGATGATAGATTCAACCCAGATCTGTGACTGGGGGTGAGTGTGTGAAAAGTTTCAGCGCTCCATCCATGATCTCCTTGTGTTTGCTTTGTTCGCCCTAAGTTGGCAGGGTATGCCCAGACGTGAGTCCCTTGTTCACTTTGCCACTGGATTCAAGCTAGCCTGGCTGATGAGGGGTGTTACCCCAAAACCAGTCCCAGGATGCTTGTTTCCGGTTCAGGGAAGACCTGGCTTGGCAGTTCGGGCTGGACTGTTCCCATGAGGCACAGAGTCAAGACTGATTTGCATATAGCTGGGTCTGAACTGAGGTGGCGCAGTGAGCTAAAGAACGATGATGGATTTAACCCAGATCTGTGACTGGGGGTGAGTGTGTGAAAAGTTTCAGTGCTCTGTCCATATGGCCAGGTACTGCCTATACCCCCTCCTCCCTTATCTTACCCGACAGATGGATAGCTGAGACGAGTTTGGATGAGGGGTCGTAAACCCCCGGCCGTATTTATTAACATAAAAATTACCACTTAATTAATATACATATTTACAAAACATTCTTAACGCAGAAAATACTTAATGACATTGATTACATTGATACTTACAGATGTCAGATGCCTAACCTTAACATATCTCTAATACAAAGGTATTCCTATCCGAATCTAAGTTCTCAACATCAACAAAATAGCATACATTTAATTTTCTGCGTAACAAAAAATTGGAGCCTACGGCAAGGTCAATAACTGGTGTCAGATCCTTATCAAATAATGCCACGCCCTCCTACCGGAGTGCGCATGCGCAGAGGGCCCGTTTACCGTGAGGGTACTTCCCCCGGTTACCCTCGTACGTTCTGTATAATATCTCCATAAGGGGCCCTTGCAGTTCTGCGCCGTTTACTGGCGCCATTGTCCACGTGCGGGGTGGCCCACTCGCCTTGGGAAAGCGTTACTCCCCCTCCCCGCACTCATCCAGCCACCGGCTGTAACTGCCCCTGGAGTTCTAAGAGAGACCACTTGTCCCTCCCCTTGGGCGAGCCCATTCAAGAATGGCGCCGCCCTCGAAGGACCTTAAATTTACTGCTCACCAATCATGACCTTACCGCCTGACCAAGTAATAGCACTAAATACGACGTTACATGACCTGAAAAGTAAGCAAATGTCTTTCGAGCCACGAAAGAGAAAACACATACCACACTTTATACATTACTTCTTTGAACTTGTCACTACAACCAAAAAACTTCATTAAACCCTCAAGACTCCTTAGCTTCAGGGGATGGTGGGTGGGGAAAAAGATTAGCAGCCTCCTAGCGAGGCTGGCGTGAGGAAGCTGGAGGAGCGGGGGGCAACAGAGGCCGATTCCCCCGCTCCCTCGCCTTTTAACCCTTCTGAGTGACCAGCCGGTTCTCACCGGCTTGGCCCCTGCCCAGAGGCGTGACCCGGAAGTGATTGCAATCACTTCCGGGTCACGCTCCCGATCCTTGACCAATTGCTGGCGAGGCGGGCCCGTCGCGTCACTCCTGGCGCGACAGGGGCCCGCCTCTGGTCATTCGGGGCCGGCACGACCGCCATAACTTCGGCGTGGCCGATGCCGGCCCCGCCTTTCTCTATGGCCAGGTACTGCCTATACCCCCTCCTCCCTTATCTTACCCGATAGATGGATAGCTGAGACGAGTTTGGATGAGGGGTCGTAAACCCCCGGCCGTATTTATTAACATAAAAAATTACCACTTAATTAATATACATATTTACAAAACATTCTTAACGCAGAAAATACTTAATGACATTGATTACATTGATACTTACAGATGTCAGATGCCTAACCTTAACATATCTCTAATACAAAGGTATTACTATCCGAATCTAAGTTCTCAACATCAACAAAATAGCATACATTTAATTTTCTGCGTAACAAAATTGGAGCCTACGGCAAGGTCAATAACTGGTGTCAGATCCTTATCAAATAATGCCACGCCCTCCTACCGGAGTGCTCATGCGCAGAGGGCCCGTTTACCGTGAGGGTACTTCCCCCCGGTTACCCTCGTACGTTCTGTATAATATCTCCATAAGGGGCCCTTGCAGTTCTGCGCCGTTTACTGGCGCCATTGTCCACGTGCGGGGTGGCCCACTCGCCTTGGGAAAGCGTTACTCCCCCTCCCCCGCACCCATCCAGCCACCGGCTGTAACTGCCCCTGGAGTTCTAGAGAGACCACTTGTCCCTCCCCCTTGGGCGAGCCCATTCAAGAATGGCGCCGCCCTCGAAGGACCTTAAATTTACTGCTCACCAATCATGACCTTACCGCCACAGTCCAGCATAGTTGACCGACTATCTGGCCCCCCCCACTTGCTCACTAGTAGGATATATATCCCGTTTCCTACACCACCCAACCATGCCAGCAGATTCTCCATGAGGATTTCATTCCCTACCTTTGACAAATGGACCCCGTCCCTCACGTAGCAGGGCTCCCCTCTGATACATCCATGGGCGATAGTTTGCAACTGCGGAGCCCTGAACAGCCTCTCAATCTTGTTATTGACCCTCCTTACCGAGTGGTTCAGCGCTTTCGCTGACTCCCCCCCCCCCTCCATTGGAGCCTGGGCACCATCTGCGACCATGCGATGGTGCACCCCCTGCATATCCGGGATAACCACCCCACTTCGGTGATTATGGTTTCCACCAGTCCCCGCCTGCCCAGATTCGCCAAGTCGTTCCCTCCCAGGTGCAGTATGATGATACTGGGGAGGGCGTCCCCCGCATCAATAGTTCATCTACAAAGGCCCTGAACTGGCTAAAACGGAGACCCCCTTTCCCATGAAATGAAACCTGAAAACCTGCCTGCGCCGCCTAGACCTGTAGTTGCCTGTAAGAAAAAAGTTATTCAAACGCTGTACATATGAATGACCCATAACCCAAACGATATGGGGTCCAGACTTTTGTGCCGGTGCTTGTCCTTGTGTTGCTTGATGCCGCTGTTGTGTCATCTCCAGTTTCCCCCTGCGTGACAGGTTTGAGAAACTGCAACGTAAACAGAGAAGGAAAAAGCATCAGTACCGGTGACTGACCCACTCACAACATATGCAGTCGCACATAACGTCTATAACAATTGGAGGACCATCTCCCAATCCTTTGAACATTGCCAGCGTGAAAACCTCTCGCTGTTGCCTCCGTGGCTGCCCCTATTCTGAAGGAATGGGTCCCGAAGCAACCCGGATCCAAACCTGCTTTCAGTATTGTCATGTCCATGACTCTCTTAAACTGAAACCTTGTCAGTGGAGTACCATCCGCATGTATCAATAATGGCCCCCCCTCCTTAGTAGGTCGGTGCCGCAGGAAGTATTCGAGATGAGCGACGGGGCAGCAGGGGTTACCCTGCGCCCGGTGCAGTACTATTCCTACCCCACGAGCCTCCTGGTCAGTTTTGGACTTCCGGAGTGATATCAATAGCACGTCCCCCTGCACCTTCACGCGGTCCCACTGTAGACCACCCTCTTTGTCCTGCTTGTTCTGCGCCACCAGCTCCCCTACCCTAAACGCTCCGTAAAAGGCTAGTGAAAATGCAGAGCTGAATAGCAAGGCTTCTTCTGCGGTGTTGCAGATGTCGTGGAGGAACCCCAGCAATGACATTAATAGCTCGACTCCTATCGGACGCCTTGTGTCTGGTGCTGACCCTTGCATACGCTGCCACCCCTTCAGCGCCTTTTTGACTGTGAAACTGTTAGTTGGGTCCCCCCTGTCTCTTGTTTGCGCAAAGAATGATATTGCCGCTATCTGCCGCCTAGCCCCTGCTGCTGAACGTCCCCCCTTTTTCAAAGCCCCTAAGTATGCCAGCAGTGCCACAGTGTCCGGCCACTTCTCAGACCACTCACCCCCAAAAGGTACAGTATGCCCAAAACGCCCCTTCGTATGCTTTCCTGGTCCTGGGAGCTAGGCTAGCTGCCACGAGGTCCGGTAGTTGGGGGCACCAATCTGCCAAAGCCAGTCTGGGAAGGGTGTGGGAGTTGCTGCTGCAGACGGGAGATGTGCCCTGAACACCTGCATCTTGAAGCGAGAAAGAGCGTCAGCCGCATGATTCAAGACCCCTGGCACGTGTTTAGCTTTGAATTGCTTGCTCAATCTCATGCATAATAACACTATCTCCTTCAACAACCTGAGAATCATCTTACACCGTGCCGTTTGATTATTAATGCATTCAACCACCGTCATGTTATCAGACCAGAACACTACTGATTGATTACGCAATAAATCCGGCCACACTGTTAATGCCACCCAGATGGGGAACAACTCCAAAAAACCGATGTTAGTCGTCAGCCCAGATTCCACCCACCACGCCGGCCACCGCTGCGCCACCCACTCAGTACCGAGTATGGCACCAAATCCCTCACTTCCCGCAGCGTCAGTCATTAAACCTAACTCTGCTGATGTAGTGGGTGGACTGGGCCACACTACCCTGCCGTTAAAGTCACGCAAGAATGCCATCCAAATCTGCATGTCCTGCCTGACCTCAGCCGACAGTCTGGTATGATGGTGTTTCTCCTTGAGACCGGACATGGCTTGTGCAATGGACCTGGAAAATGGTCTCGCCATAGGGATGACCCTTAGTGCAAAATTCAACTGTCCTACCGTCTGCTGCAACTGATGTAGGGTGACCCTCCTTTTGCCAAGCATTCCTGCAAAGATCTCTTGAAGTTGGCAATCTTGTCTGCGGGCAAGCGGAAGCACCCCTGCACTGAGTCTAGCTCAATACCCAAGAATTCTATCGTTGTTGCTGGCTCGACTGTCTTACCCGGTGCCAGCGGAACCCCAAGAGACTGCATGAGCGTGCAAAACTCCTGCAGCGCCCACTCACACTCCCGGGTGCCCGCCGATCCCAAGACAAGGAAGTCATCGAGGTAATGCATAACAAACCGGTGCCCCGTCACCTGTCGAAAGACCCATTCCAAAAATGAACTGAATTGTTCAAAATAGGCACAGGAGATCGAGCAACCCATAGGCATACACATATCCATGTAGAACTTGCCCTGAAATTGAAAACCCAGGAGATGAAAATCCGATGGGTGGACCGGCAGCAAACGAAAGGCGGACTCTATGTCAGATTTTGCCAACAAGGCTCCCGGGCCCAATTCCCTGAGCATCTCCACTGCCTGGTCGAAAGAGGCATACTTCACACTGCAAATCTCATCACTGATGGCATCATTTAATGAATTGCCCCTGGGTGCTGACAGGTTATGTATCAACCTGAATTCTCCCACCTCTTTCTTTGGGACTACCTGTTATATCGTAGGTAAGTAGTTCCAGTAGTCTTGGTTAGGTTACAGATGATAAGTTTATTGATCTTAGATGTTCAGATAGGTTTTCCAGTATAGATGTAATAAAGCCCCACCAGGAGCAGCTTCTCTGCCGCTCAGCCCAGGATCCAACTGACAGTCCCACTCACAGCATACCCAACATTCCAATGACATCACATTCACACTAACATTCTACTCTCACTGGCTGAACAGCAGAGGCAGAGAAACAGGGAAGATGTAAGGTAGAAACCTAGATATAACACACCTTCCCTCTTTATAAAATGAACAAAGAGAAAGCAAATATAAATAGTAACATTGCAGTAACATCACAGTAATACTGAAGAAACTTGCCAGAAGAAGTATAGCAAATTGCACATAAGTTATGAAAAACATGCTAAAATAAGCAAGTAGAAAGGTGATGTAAAAGGAAGCAATAAGGAAAAGAAATTGCAAAATGTAAACGGTAATGCAATGAGTAAACACGAAGATAGAGTAAAGGAAATTGAAAACTAGAAAAGACACACATCTCCTTCCTTAGCAGAGCAAAAAATTGAAGCAAGAAGTTTCAAAAGGAAGGAAATAGTAAAAGAACGTACATACATGAACAAGAAAGAGGTATACCACGAAAAATTAACAAAGAAATAGTGCACCAATGTAACCACCACAACCACACCAACTGGCCAGACTGGCGAGGAGGATGGAAACACTGAACACAGCAGGAAGAAGGAAAACGACAAGAACAAATGTAAGCAAAAGGTGACCAGCACCCAAAACGGAAAGCAAGCAAAGGTGAATTCCAAAAGCAGGAAGAGAAAAACACCCAAACAGAAAGCAATCATAAGTAAATAACGGGTGACTTACACCCTACCAGAAATCAAGCAGAGGTGAAAACACAAAATAGTGAATCCCCAAGCAGTAAATGCAAGGAAAATGCGATCTGGGTGAGCTGCACCACACGTAAATCAAAAGTACAGTCACACCTCAAGTTAGACCATGCATGAAAGTGCAAGGAAAATGCGATCTGGGAGAGCTGCACAACATATAAAGCAAAAGTACAGTCACACCTCAAGTTAGACCATGCATGAAAGTGCAAAGAAAATGCGATCAGGGAGAGCTGCACAACATAAAAATTAAAAGTACAGTCACACCTCAAGTTAGACCACATATGAAAACCTGCGCACAATAAAACAAAATCATGTAAAGAATCAGAGGAAAAGAAAAATGCTCCAGGGAAAGTGCGATCTGGGTGAACTGAACTACACAGCAAATAAAATTCAGTCACACCTCAAGTTAGACCACTTATGAAAACTTGCGCACAATATAACAAATGCACCGTAAGTAAAAATCATGTAAAGAATCAAAGGAACAAGAAAAATGCTCCATAACAAAGTACAGACTGCAAAACGTAAGAACCTGCATGCCATGCAACAAATACATTACTAACACAGTAGCATGTATAAAGTAATATGATCAAAGGTACATCCAAGAATAAATCAAAACAGGTAAATAAGTAAACTTTAGCATGGTAACATAGCAAAAATCAATGTAGGTATACGTAGAAACATAAAAATGCATAATAATAGAGCACCGTAGTAATGGGAGCCAAAGATGAGAAAATGAACATGGAATAGGCAATATGGCAGTACATTAAAGAAATGTAGCACAGTATTAGTTACAGAAATAAAAATGATAAAGTTGGTATAAGTCTCAAAACAATGAACTAAAACAAATAAAGTAGTCACCGTGGTCCGTAAGAAAACATGCTGGGCTTAAAGAAGATGTAGCGATAAGAAAACAGTACCTTGGTTGAAGATTACCCTATAGAGGACGCTGGCAGTAAGCGCTGTAAGGTAAAAATGAAGAAGAGTGACTTCACTCCTTGAGATATGTCACATCTAAATAAATACAATTGCTCCGGCATGTAGAATGTAAGGCAAAGTGACAGCTCCAAATAAATGATGGATCCCTTGAAAATTCAGTTTCTCAGACGAGAAGTACGGAGGCAGTGTAACTGAAGCGCACTGCGGAGGTGCACAAGACAGCAAGGCCAGGAGAGGGAAACTGTCAGCAAAGCCCAGGTGCTGCATGACATCAACGCTTGAAATACTTTATTGGCACGCAAGAAAAGAAAAACGTGGTTGGCAAGATGCTGAAGTACGTTGAATCCTGCGAGACACTTCATATGCTGAGAACAGCTTGATGAGTCCAACCGCAAGATGGCGGCACGTTCGGTGACGCAGTGCTGGGTGGTTGTAGGCAAGTGCGTGCACCCAAAATTGCTGCACGGTAACGCTGAGACGGAGAAGGATTCGAAAGCGTCACTGAAGATCAGAGGATCCACGAGAAGGTAAGAGCGCGTGCTGAGCATGGCGCGCGTTGTTTTTCAAACCACGACAGGACGGTTGAACTGCCAAATGTAGAGGGAAACCGAGGCCCATAATTAAATCAATTATGATTTACCTCAAAATGTTCACAATACTTGCCACCAAACAGGATCCATGTAAAGTGTCAGCGAGTAAGCAAAGCTCAGTTTCTGGGGTGTCCAAAGTTGATTCTTGGCATAGTTGATGCTAGTCACTGGTTCCACGAAAGCATCCCAAAATACACAACGGGTTTGGGAAGTGCTCCTCCTACACCTCTGATGTAGAGCCAGGGTACATCGGCAGTTTGTATGGATGGCGCTTGCTCAAATTGCTTGCTGGGTGCAACGTTAGTGTTTCCCATGTAGAAAGAGTAGGTACACAGGATGAGGTACAGGCAGTATTTGGCAGACAAAGGCAGCAGGAATCAGGCAGGAAGAAGATGTAGCAGGAAACATGCGTCCTGTAAAATGGGTTCTTAGATATAGTGCCAATCTTTGAAGATGCCGGATCCACACAATGGTAGAAATTTTAAAGTAGCAGGAATCAGGTTGGAAAGACATGTAGCAGGAAACATGCCCAGTAAGAAGCAGGCAGTAGAAATCAGGCAGGAAGAAGCAGGTAGCAGGAAATTTACGCCTTGTCTATGGGCTGTCCGGTGAATATGGACACTGGTGGGGCGGGAGGGCGTAAGATCCTTAGGTAAGTTCTTTTTAAGTAAAATCTTGTATAAAAGTACCTTTTCAAGCTTGAAGTAAGTCCTCACGCATGGTTTTGAATCCAACTCGTCGCCAATTTATGTTATATCGTAGGTAAGTAGTTCCAGTAGTCTTGGTTAGGTTACAGATGATAAGTTTATTGATCTTAGATGTTCAGATAGGTTTTCCAGTATAGATGTAATAAAGCCCCACCAGGAGCAGCTTCTCTGCCGCTCAGCCCAGGATCCAACTGACAGTCCCACTCACAGCATACCCAACATTCCAATGACATCACATTCACACTAACATTCTACTCTCACTGGCTGAACAGCAGAGGCAGAGAAACAGGGAAGATGTAAGGTAGAAACCTAGATATAACACTACCCCCAGTGGGGAACAGACAAAATTTGTAACCGGGATGGAGTCAAATGGCCCCGCTATTCTGCCTAAGCGTAGTTCCTTTCCAATTTTTGCTGCCGCCACCCCTGGATTAGCCCTAACAGAGAGTTGATTGCTGCATTCCGCCGCCCCTACATAGTCAGGTGCTGGGATCCTGAAGCCAAACTTAAAACCATCAAGCAATGTCCTAGCTGCAGCGTGTCTATGGTATTTGTTTAACCAGGGTGTCATTGCCGTTACATCAATCGGTGACCAAGCCTTGTGTTGCGTGATACCCTCATTCCTGCTTCTTTTTCCTCTATCCTTGGATTTTTTTGAAGCATTTTGACTCCGGATGGGAGGTGTTGGCACATATAGAGCAAGCGTGCTTAAACTTGCACGTGCCTGGGGGCCTGGAGCAGGTGCACCTATTAAAGTCCCAACATGTTCCCTTCCTTGTCCCCCGTTACCCGTGTTGTTGAAAGGGCCCGTGGAGGAGTGTGACCGAAAGGACTGAAAGGGCTGATAAGACTGGTTTTTGTGTTGTCCTGAGGTGTCCCCCAAAATTATCTAACCAGGCTATTGTCTCAATGCGGTCCCACGAGAGGGATGGGTCAGATGCCTTAGCTCTTCTGAAACTCTTATCATACTCCTTCCACCCCACACCACCATATTTGTCGTGCGCCGCAGTGATCCTGCTTTGATAACATGCCATCTCTGCCTGCATATTAGGGAAGCGTTCAGCCATTACTGCCATAAAGATTGAAAAACCCCTGATCCAGTTATTCAGACTCTCATCAATCCTGAACTTCTGTAACTCACTTGCCCATTCTCTTGGCAGCATCCAGTCTTTCTTTTTCTTAGCTTCCTCCCTTTCAGTCTCATCAAGCAGCAATGAGAACATACTGAAATAATTCCCTGACCATATTTTCTCCTTGACCTCCTTTGTGACATGTCTCGCCACATGCTCCCTTTCTGAGCGAGATTCCCCCACTCCTAACACAGGCAATGTCTGCAATTTACCTGCTGGGGCTGCCCCGGTCGCTTCCGTCATCTTCTCCTTTTCTGAGCCTGGTGCTGCCGCTCCTTTCGTGGATTCCACTGGGGGCGGGCCACCTGCTGGAATGGCTGGGGGAGGTGTGCCCGACCCTTCCCCTGGCTTATCCCCCGGCGTCCCATTGTACCGGGCTACTATCCGCTTTGCCTCTGCAAGTACATCCACCCCGATGCCAGTGGCCCCTACCGCTGGTGACAAAATCCCTACCTTTCCTAACCAAGGCAAGACCATCGCCAGCTGCGCAGCTAGATCCTGAGGGACAGGGTTACCTCCCGCAGGAATCCCAGGAATATGGGGGCTATCCCCTAACGGAGCCCCCACAGGAACCGGGTGGGGTTGAGGGGCAGGGTCACTAGGTATCGGTAGGTCACCCTCCCCCCTTGGCACTGGCTCCTCCCTGGGCTGCGGGACCGGAGTGACAGGTTCATTTGGCTCCCCCCTTTTGGATCTAATCCATTTGGGGAGAGTGGGAAAAGCTGCCCTGGGTGGCACCATGCTGCGCCTAGCCCTCTCCTCTGGCCCTTCCTGCCCTTCCACCTTTTCCCGGAGGTCAGCCAGGCCATGCCCCAATTCGTCAACCTTCTTCATCATGGCTTCCATGAGTTTCTCCATACGGGAGCGTTGGTCGCCCCTTTTCGCCTTACCGGCCATTGCAACCCCCTCACAGTAAGCACTCTACCTTCAACCGCAAAACACAGGCCACGGATCAGTAGCCTAGCCAACCACACCTTTGCCGCACCTGCACGACTTGGCACACAGTCCAAGCCCTTACCCTACGCTGGAGGCACACAGACCGGCCGTGAGCACACACACCACCAGAGCCACCCCACACCAGCTAGTCTAGTGGGGCACGTGAGATTCGCTCAACGCGCGTGGCTCCCGGTGGCGCTGTAATGCAGGCCCGCCCGTGTCCTCGACGGTCTTCCAAGACACCTGGAACTGGACTCCGGACCCCTTGCTTGTCGTCCCGGTGCTCCCAGACTGCAATATAAAAAAGATCAAGGGAAACCAAAAAATTCCTTCCTTCTAGTCTGTCTCCTTTATCTCGCCGCAAAACTCTCCACCAGGCAGCCTAATGGTTTGCTATTTGCCACCATAAATTAAAACGCCCCACACCTCTTTTAAAACACCAATGCTAGCGCAGACACAATAGCCCCCAACAACACAACACCGCTCTCTCCAGCGGTGCCCTTAATTGCCAGAAGATTCCCGTACAACACCACTGCTAGCGCAGACACAATAGCCCCCAACAACACCCCAGGGATATTAAGTGATTTGCTCAGAATCACACGATGCCGAGGCAAGCGCCAAGGATGGGATTCGAACCTGGGCCCCAAGTTTCTAAAGTCGGCCGCTTTAGCTGCTTGGCCACATGGCCTCCTCGCGAACTGCCCGCTGCCTCCCGCACCGCACCGTACCTCGATCTTGCTCTCACAGCCCCCGACCTCGTTCTACTGCGGCAATTCAGCGCGACGACGGCTCGCTCGCAAACGACCTACACACGCCTTCAGACGCCGCCTTTCGTTCCCCGACGCGAAACTCTCCGCCTCGGTGCTCCCTGGACCACACGCCTCCCGACGCCGTCCGCTGATCGCCGCCTGGTTCCGCCCGATGCACCTGTGGAAAATAAGAAAAAGATTAGCAGCCTCCTAGCGAGGCTGGCGTGAGGAAGCTGGAGGAGCGGGGGGCAACAGAGGCCGATTCCCCCGCTCCCTCGCCTTTTAACCCTTCTGAGTGACCAGCCGGTTCTGACCGGCTTGGCCCCTGCCCAGAGGCGTGACCCGGAAGTGATTGCAATCACTTCCGGGTCACGCCCCCGATCCTTGACCAATTGCTGGCGAGGCGGGCCCGTCGCGTCACTCCTGGCGCGACAGGGGCCCGCCTCTGGTCATTCGGGGCCGGCACGACCGCCATAACTTCGGCGTGGCCGATGCCGGCCCCGCCTTTCTCTCATCTCCTTGTGTTTGCTTTATTCGCCCTAAGTTGGCAGGGTATGCCCAGACGTGGGTCCCTTGCTCACTTTCCCACTGGATTCAAGCTAGCCTGGCTGATGAGGGGTGTTACCCCGAAACCGGTCTCAGGATGCTTGTTTCCAGTTCAGGGAAGACCTGGCTTGGCAGTTCGGGCTAGACTGTTCCCATGAGGCACAGGGTCAAGACTGATTTGCATACAGCTGGGTTTGAACTGAGGTGGCGCTTTGAGCTAAAGAACAATGAAGGATTCAACCCAGATCTGTGACTGGGGGTGAGTGTGTGAAAAGTTTCAGCGCTCCGTCCATCATCATCTTGTGTTTGCTTTGTTTGCCCTAATTTGGCAGGGTATGCCCAGACGTGAGTCCCTTGTTCACTTTGCCACTGGATTCAAGCTAGCCTGGCTGATGAGGGGTGTTACCCCGAAACCATTCCCAGGATGCTTGTTTCCGGTTCAGGGAAGACCTGGCTTGGCAGTTTGGGCTGGACTGTTCCCATGAGGCACAGGGTCAAGACTGATTTGCATATAGTAGGGTCTGAACTGAGGTGGCGCAGTGAGCTAAAGAACGATGATGGATTTAACCCAGATCTGTGACTGGGGGTGAGTGTGTGAAAAGTTTCAGCACTCCGTCCATCATCTCCTTGTGTTATCTTTGGTTGTACCCAGGGCTATAAGTGGGCCTTGTCCCGCTGGTGCTCAGCACCGCCAGTTCTAAAAAGCAGGTGCTGAGACAGATCCCTATCGGGCTCTCCATTTTCCCCCCTCACCCTCAGAGTGAAAAAAAGTCTTAACTCGGCAGGGTACCAACCTTCACCGGCCTTTCATGTAACTTGAAAGAGACTCGTTACAGTTATTTCACAGTCTCATCATTTCCGAACTGAAGATTTTAAAATATTATATAAAACAAAGCCATTGTTGTTTAATTTATGCAACTAACAACTGTTGAAAAAGCCACTAGTCTTGCCTTGTTTTAGGTGCATGTCAATCAAAAATACTTTATTTTGGCATTTTCCCATAAAGATTAGGCATATGTTGGTGGTTGTATTGTATCTGGAACAGAGAGAGGCAGCAAAATACCAGTCGGGCGGCACACTACGCTAAGCACAGATTTTTAGCTTACGTGTTTAGGCCACGCCCCTTGAGAGACCCCCCCCCATTTTTTTCACCCCACTTAAAGCCCTGGGTGTACCATTTGGCTGGTAAACCCCCCACTTGTAGAGTCCAAAGCCTTTAGGGTGGTCATCAGGGGGCACTGCTTGTCCGAATCTGCGGGATGCCGGGAGTCCCTCTTGTAGGATATTGTGGTACATGAACAAACACTAAGGGCCCTAGAGGGCCGGTGCCCGGACCAACAGGAACAACAGCGAGCACTGCTGGAGGCTAAGGACAGACTGGCGAAGCATGTAGATTGCCTCCGCTGCTTCGATCACAAGGCGTATATGGTCAGAACACACACTGAAGGGGGCAAATCTGGCCACTGCTGGCCTGATTGGCCAACCCCTCCCATTGTGGATCACCAATCCTAGAATTTCTCACACCAAATTATTCTCGCCTATACACTCAAGGAGTCATAAAGGCCCCTTTGCAGACTTCTACTCCCTTTTATATGCTGCTCATCCAATTTCATGAGATTGCACAGCTGCAGGAGGAAGTGAGGGCATTAGGGGGAGACATCACTGAGGGGAAAATCAAGGCTGAGGTCTAACGCATGGCCCATGGGAAGGTTCCAGGAACAGATGGCCTACCGGTGGAGTTTTATGCCACATACCTTGACATTTGTGTCCCCCGAACTAGTGGACTTATACAAGCATGCACTCACTGCCGGAGCACTGCCCCTCACGTTGTGTGAGGCCCTTATTGTCCCTCTTTTCAAACCAGGGAAACCTGCCACTGATGTGTCCGCATATCGACCCTTGTCCATGCTAAACATGGATTACAACATTCTTAGCGATGTGCTTGCACATCGCCTGGTTTCTCACATGGCTGGGTTGATCCACCCTGATCTATCCGGACTTATACCTGGCCGTCGTACGGCACTCAATATCAGGCAGCTTCTGGCAATTCTCAGAGAGAGCACAACCATCCTGAGATGGGTGGGGTGCATGTTTGTGGACATAGAGAAGGCTTTCGATAGCTTGGATTGGCACTATCTCCATGCTGTCATGCTTCATATGGGGCTTGGGCTCAGTTTGTGGCCTGGACCTTTTTATTATATACAGACACTGTTGCCAGGATATGCACCAGAAGCACGATATCTGGCCAATATATGGTGGGCTGGGGTATCTGACAGGGCTGCCCACTGTCTCCGTTGCTTTTTGCCCTTGCCATAGAGCCATTAGCGTGCATTGCACGCTGTGGCAGCCCTTTTTGGGTGTTCACGTCCGCGGGATGAAACATTTTATCTCCCTCTACTCAGATGACATAGTTCTCTTCCTTCACAATCTGCACATGAAGCCAGTGAGGGTGGCTCATCTCCTTTTGGCCTTTAGAGAGGCTTCCGGCCTCAAGGTGAATTGGCTGAAAACCAACCTGCTCTCAATGTGCAACGATGGGGGAGAGCCCCAGGATCTCGGGAGCATGATTTGGCAGCTGACGGTGGTACACTATTTAGGAGTGCGAGTATACAGAATTCTCCCTGATATCCTGGAGGGCAATGCAGGTGTGGCGGTCACCGTTATGCGCCAGAGCAAGGGATTCTGGAAGACCTTGCCCCTATCCATTGCAGGCCGTATCGCGGCGGCTAAGATGGTGGCTTTACCTCACCTCCTATATTTCTTCGCAGCACTCCCTCTGGTGATTCCGCGGGCCACGTTCTGGGAGCTGGACTCTATCCTTATCGACCTTATTTGGAACAAGAGTCGGCGACGTGTGACCTTAACTGAATTGCATCACACGACAACAGTTGGGGGGGCATGAATGCTCCTAACTTTTGTCTGTACTACTTAGCAGCCCAACTGCAGCGGTGCGTGGGCTGGTGCCCTGGACGGGACGCCCTGGGACTGTTACGATTACCAGAACTCCCTAATTCACAGCATCTTTAGACCCTCATACTTAACCTTAGATGAGCCATCCATAAAAGTCCTTTGGACATGTTGGATGCACGTTCTTACTAGGGCGTGCGTGCGATCGCCATATTTCCCTAATTTACCACTTCCGGCATTGCTCACACAATTATGGGGAATTAAAGAAGCTCGCTTGCTGGAATGGGAGTCAGCCGGGTTGGACACAGTGGGCGCGTTGTATGCTGACGGCGTGCTGCGGCCATTTAATGACTTATGCACAGACTATGATATCCCAGCGGGACAATTTCTGTTATACGTACCTTGACAGTGGCTATACATATGATTTGGGGCCAGCGCGGAGTAGAACCCAAACCTCTCCCTAGCTGTCGCTTCCTTTGTGACACCTCCAATGTCCGTTGTCTGGTCTCTGATCTTTATGTGGCTCTAAGGGACAATGCCTGTTCCCCCCTTGCGGTGCTGCAGGGTCGTTGGGAGGAAGACCTGGGAGCCCCCATTTCAGATGGAGATTGGGCCAGCATGTGGGAAGTGGCACCCAAAATTTCCAGCAATGCTCGCTTTAAGCGAATCCATTTCTATGGCCTCCAACGAGCATATCTCACAACCTCGAAGCTTAGCATATACTTTCCCCCGACATCGCCTGACTGCCCGCGCTGCTGTGTCACTTCGTGGGGACATCCTCTGTATGTTATGGGGATGCCCCCACTTAACCTTCTATTGGTCTGAGGTGGTGCGCCTATTGGCAGAGGCCACTGACCGCGCTCTGACTCCTTTGCCCCGGTTTTGTCTCCTGGGCATCTGCCCTCGCCCTGCTAAATACAGAGTCACTAGCCACTTTATTGACCTAACCTTGGTGTTGGCTAAGCATAAAATCATTATGCTATGGAAAAACGTTGAGGGTTCGTGGATTGAAATTTGGCAGGCAGATGTGATACAACAGGCAACATGAGAAGGTATCATTGTGCCTCGCGAAGCACACCAGGGCAGGCGCCCCTTGGAACAGGCGAGGGCATGGGATGTAATTCTGTCAAACGTCCGGGGAGATGAGGCGGAGAGTGCATATGAGACCTCTGTCTAAATATCCCCTTGGCTGGGCTCCTCCAATTAGGTTCTCCATGGCCTGGTATTTGAGTCCCCGGCTGTCCTCGCGACTACCCTGAATTGCTACCATGTTGTGCCCTCTATAACATGCCTTTTTTAGGCGCGATTAAATGATTCCTTATCTTTTCATGGGGGGTGATGGGGGGAGACATGCCACGGGAGAGGGGAGGTGGTACTAGATGTTTGGTTGCTCACTTTTTATTAGTTTACCTTTCAATGCCTATTTTGCCTCTCATGACGAATGCCAATTCACTGATCACTTGATTTTTCGTTAACGCGCACATAGCCTGACTTGCAATGGTGCTTTCCAATATATTTTGCATTATTGGCTTTTGTCGTTCTTGACAGTTAATATCGCATTTGATTGGACGAAAACCGATGTAAGTGCATTGATATATTCTGTACAATTGAAAGTGCTGCTATGTTATGTCTTTCTGCTCCAATAAAAATGTGTTTAAAAAATAAGTAAGATTTGGGGGAGTGGACTAGAGATGGGTGAGCTAACAAATTAACAGCAGGGAGAGCTGAGCCAGAGCAGAGCCAAAGCTCTGGTTAGACTCTAACAGCCCATATACGAGCTGAGTCCTGGGAATTTGTGACATCTAAATCATGCAACAAACATCATGTAAAAATATGATAGTCTCTTTAAAATTAAAAAAGTATTTCTTCAACAAGCAGAAGCATTTCACCTTAATATATCGGATTATTTGTGTACAGTGCACACCCCAAACTCACTAATTGGACAGTGCTCTCATATGTGATAGCGAACAAAAAGGAGGCTCTGTAAAATAAAATATTTACCAAGGATCACACAATTTGGTCAAAATGAGAAGCCAGGATTGGTTCCAGGTTTTCAGTTTTCACATTATGCAATTCATCCATTAAATGGCTACCTCTTTTTTCCCTTCTTAAGCCCAACGGTCTATGCTTTGATTTTAATTCTTGTTACAGCAAACAAATGATGGACGGAATGCTGACAATGCAAACATTCTCCCCCAGTCAAAAGATCTGGGTTAAATCCATCGTTCTTTTGCCAACTACGCCACCCCAGTTTGGACCCAGCCATATGCAAATCAGTCTTGACCCTGTGCCCCATGGGAACAGTCCAGACCGAACTGCCAGGCCAGGTCCTCCCTGGACCGGAAACAAGCATCCTGGGACCGGTTTCAGGGCATGTCACCCTTCTTTAGCCAGGCTAGCTTGAATCCAGTGGCGCAGTGAGCAAGGGACCCACGTCTGGGCATACCCATCCCACTTAGAGCGAAAAGAATTACAGCAAACAAATGATGGACGGAATGCTGACAATGCAAATATTCTCCCCCAGTCAAAAGATCTGGGTTAAATCCATCGTTCTTTTGCCCACTACGCCACCCCAGTTTGGACCCAGCCATATGCAAATCAGTCTTGACCCTGTGCCCCATGGGAACAGTCCAGACCGAACTGCCAGGCCAGGTCCTCCCTGGACCGGAAACAAGCATCCTGGGACCGGTTTCAGGGCATGTCACCCTTCTTCAGCCAGGCTAGCTTGAATCCAGTGGCGCAGTGAGCAAGGGACCCATGTCTGGGCATACCCATCCCACTTAGGGCGAAAAGTGTTACAGCAAACAAATGATGGACGGAATGCTGACAATGCAAACATTCTCCCTCAGTCAAAAGATCTGGGTTAAATCCATTGTTCTTTTGCCCACTCCGCCACCCCAGTTTGGACCCAGCCATATGCAAATCAGTCTTGACCCTGTGCCCCATGGGAACAGTCCAGACCGAACTGCCAGGCCAGGTCCTCCCTGGACCGGAACCATGCCACTGGAATCAAGCTATCCTGGCTGAAGAGGGGTGAAACCCCGAAACCGGTCCTAGGATGCTTGTTTCCAGTCCAGGGAGGACCTCGCTTGGCAGTTCGGGCTGGACTGTTCCCATGAGGCACAGGGTCAAGACTGATTTGCATATGGCTGGGTTCAAACTGGAATGGCATGGTGAGCAAAAAGCGATGGATTTAGGCCCAGATCTCTGTACTGGGGTGAATGTATGACATTGTTCTGCATTCTGTCCATCAACTGTTGTTTTTGCATTTGTCACCCCAAGTGGGACGGGTATGCCCAGACGTGGGTCCCGTGCTCTCCATGCCACTGGAATCAAGCTATCCTGGCTGAAGAGGGTGAAACCCGAAACCGGTCCTAGGATGCTTGTTTCCAGTCCAGGGAGGACCTGGCTTGGCAGTTCGGGCTGGACTGTTCCCATGAGGCACAGGGTCAAGACTGATTTGCATATGGCTGGGTTCAAACTGGAATGGCATGGTGAGCAAAAACGATGGATTTAGGCCCAGATCCTGTACTGGGGTGAATGTATGACATTGTTCTGCATTCTGTCCATCAACTGTTGTTTTTGCATTTGTCACCCCGAGTGGGACGGGTATGCCCAGACGTGGGTCCCGTGCACTCCATGCCATTGGAATCAAGCTATCCTGGCTGAAGAGGGGTGAAACCCCGAAACCGGTCCTAGGACGCTTGTTTCCAGTCCAGGGAGGACCTGGCTTGGCAGTTCGGCTGAACTGTTCCCATGAGGCACAGGGTCAAGACTGATTTGCATATGGCTGGGTTCAAACTGGAATGGCATGGTGAGCAACAAAACGATGGATTTAGGCCCAGATCTCTGTACTGGGGTGAATGTACGACATTGTTCTGCATTCTGTCCATCAACTGTTGTTTTTGCATTGATTTTAATTCTGGGCACATCATGGTCGAAAGTGAGTGGCAGGGAGAAGCCACATTAAAGCTCGGCTCGTTTGGGGATCTAAGAGGAGTTTGAGCTGAGCCAGAACCAGGCCTCTGGCTTGAGTCTTTAGTGGCTCACCCACCTCTAGAGTGGGCCATCTCTGTGATTTCCATTCATCATTCTATTAAGTATTTCTTTAAAATAGACATTGGTGGAATGTTTTTAGGGAAATCTCGTTCTTCCCTGACATTAATGAAGGGGTGTTTGTAAAGGGATTGTGCTGATTATGTTCTCCATTGATCTTAGAGGGTCTTGTAGGGACATCCATCTGAAGACAGAGAGGCCAGAATTTGCAATGGCCCTTGTTTATGTTAACAAGATCATATAGATTCTCTGATGGATCACATTGAGAATAATCAGGTCTTTCCTCTGAACTCTAAGGGCCTGTAGCGTGGCGGATCCAGCCACCGCCGCATCGGCGGTCTGACCGCCCGATTACAACTCGGGCAGTCGGACCACCGGCTCTGCCAGGGAACCGCTGTTCCCTGGTGTAGAAGCAGCGGTCGGAGGCCGCAATATGCTTGGCGGGACCGCCACGGTCTCGCCTAGAATTTAGCCTCTGCACTTTTCACCAAGGTGCATGTGCTACCATAAAGTGCCTAAAAAGTACTCTGCATGTTGCAAGTGCTGACAAGCAGGATGTACCTTCACTTCTTTGCGGGATGCTGCCAGGATATGTGTCCCAGCACGTCTCGTCATGGTGCATGTGTTTCCAAGCAGAGACTACCTGCACTACTCTGCAGAAAAATCTCAAGCAGCACCTTCCTACACTTCTTGCCTTGGTGCATATTTTGTCAAGCTCATCTGTAGGATTCTGATGCGCTCTGAGGCAGCGAGAAGTTGCACAGATGTGGAGGGAAGATGCAGGTGCGCTCAAACATCAGCATTTCTCTGCTGTCTGTAGATGGGATCAGGCTGTGTGAGCACATCCCTCTTCAGACGCCAGCAAGTGTTGTTGAGTTCACGCACATAGTTGCTAGTTGGAGATGTTATCAGAAAGCGAATAACTGCACTTTTTTTTCAGGTTGGAGTGTTGTTAGCTAGTTTTTACGCTTACTTCTTCGGAGGCTGCAGGTGCTGTCAGGTATTGTCTACCTACACCGTTGCGAGTTGCAGGTGCTGTCAGATTATACATGCATTTCTCCACCGATGCTGCCATACAGCAATGATCTGTGTTTGGCTTCATAGTGTCTATCCTCCTTGTCTTCAGGGTGCAGGTGCTGTTAAAAAGCGTACTCACACTTGTGTTGCAGGAAGTGGATGTTGTCAAATAAGGGTTACCTGCACTAATCCGTCTATGCTTTTATCTAATGATTACTTTCACTTGCGATCAGTATGGGGCTGCCGTTATACAGTGAATACCTGCATTTTACCAGTGTTGTCAAACACTGAGTACCTTCACTTATTTTCATGGTGCAGCTGCTGTCAAACAGTGAGTACTTGCACTTGTCTTTAAGTTGTAGTCGCTGTCAAACAGAGAGTATCTGCATTACTCTGCAAGTTCTGTCACACCCTGAGTACCTGCATTTCTCTTCAGGGTGTAGGTGCTGTCCTAAATTGAGTGTCTGCACTTGAATTCAGGGTGCAAGTACTGTTATGAAGGGAGAACCGGCACTTCTCTGCTGGTGCGGTAATACCATGAACACCTGCACTTCAACTTAGAACATACCTACTGTCAAACAGTGAGCACCTGCACTTGTCTTCAGGGTGGAGTTGCTGTCAAAGAGAGTGAATGTTTATTTCTGTGTAGTTTTGTCATACAGCGAGTATCTGCACTTGTCTTCAGGGTGCAGGTACTGTCACGAAGCGAGTACCTACACTTGTCTGGGGTGTGGTCTTATATGAGTACCTACACTTCTGCTCAGGGCTTCGGTGCTGGCGAACACTAATTACTTGCACTTGTCTTTAGAGTGAATGTGTTGCCAAAGAGAGAGGATGTGCACTTCTGTGTTGGTGCTGTCATACGGTGAGTACTTGTACTTATCTTCAGGATGTAGACAATGTCATAAGTGACTACCTGAGCAAACACAAGGAGATGATGGATGGAGCGCTGAAACTTTTCAGACTCTCACCCCCAGTCACAGATCTGGGTTGAATCCATCATCATTCTTTAGCTCACTTCGCCACTCCAGTTCAGACCCAGCCATATGCAAATCAGTCTTGACCCTGTTCCTCATGGGAACAGTCCAGCCCGAACTGTCAAGCCAGGTCTTCCCTGGACCGGAAACAAGCATCCTGGGACCGGTTTCAGGGTAACACCCCTCATCAGCCAGGCTAGCTTGAATCCAGTGGCATAGTGAGCAAGGGATCCTCGTCTGGGCATACCCTGCCAACTTAGTACTACCTGCACTTCTTTATCTGGGCTGTCCTACAGTAATTACCTTCACTTGACTGTATTTGTGCGTGTCTTCAGGGTGTAGATGATGCAGTAGAGTGGCTCCTACAGACCTGTGTCTGTGCCTGCCCTATGGTAATTACCTTCACTTTTCTTCAGGGGTTGCAAGTGCTGTGAGACACTGAGCACCAGTACTTCTATGCCTGTGTTATACAGTGAGTGCATGCAGTTTATCGTCAAGTTACAGCTGTTGTCATACACTGAATACCTGCTGTCTTCTATTTGTAGTGTAATACAGTGAGTATCTCCAATTTTCTCAAGGGTGCAAGTGACGTCAGTGAGCCTGCACTTCTCTGCTGGCGCTGTCATACTGTCAGGAGTTGCACTTGTCTTTAGTGCTCACGTTCTGTGATTACCTGCACTTCTATGAGAGGCACAGATGCGATTGTAAGACAGTTAGGGGCATATTTACAAGCCCCCAAAGCCACCACAACTTCACTTTTCCCGACATTGTGGTGGCGATAGGGGCTTCGCCTTATTTACAAGGCAGCGTTAAGCCACTTAACATGGCCTAACGCTGCCTTGTAAATAAGGCACCCTTTCACGCTATACTTAGCGTGAAAGGGGAGGGTAATGGGTTTTGCGGTGGGCGACCCACTGCAACACCCATTGATTTTGACACTGCCCCATATTTACAAGGGTGGCGTAAATATGGGGCACCGCCAAAATTAAGACCAGGGAAAACCTGGTCTTACCCTAGCGAAATGAGGAGAAATGTTTAATTTCGCCTCGTTTTTGCTGTTTCCATGTGTGCTGCGTTGTGCAGCACACATGGAAACAGCAAAACGCCATTGATTGCTTATGTACAGGAAGGTGTCCATTCCTGCACATAAACAATCATTAAAAAATGATGTTTTGCAACTTCTATGTGTGCTGCATTAAGCCATTTAAAGGACACCTTCATGCATATAAACAATCTTCCCCTGCGACGCAGACACCCTTGCACTATGGTGCAAGGGTGCCTACGTTGGCACTAGGCAGCTAAATTAGTGCCAGCGCAGGGGGCTGCAGCATATTGTTGTAAATATGGAGCAGCCCTGCGTTTTAGAAATGGCGGAGCGCAGTGTTAAGCCAAGGAGGCTAACGCCGCGCTCCGCCACTTCCTTTTAAATATGCCCCTTAGTATCTACAACACAACAAAATAGAATACTTTAATTGCGGACATTCACAATCCTAATCCAATTACCACATTCATTAGAAATTTCTTACTTATGCAGAGGTAGATTAGAAATTAAATCTGAACCTCAGAGCTAGTGCCATGTAAAAAGCAATTTGAAATATAATACTATGCCACAATCCATTTTCTAAGTTATGCCAATAATAGTAAGAGCGGCTCTGGATAGTTTTAGGATGAGCTGAGCGCCAGTGCTGTCTTTTCGACGGTCACAGGTTCACGAATAAAAACTATTTTAGAAGTGTGAGAGAGACTTGAGAATAATGCAAAATGTGTTATCAAAGGAACATCAGAAACCTTTAGCCTTTCCTGGCGAGAATCAGCAAACAACATCCATTTCATTAGTCTGCACCTGGGTAAAGCCATGACCAACATATGGAAGGGGGAGGGGAGCGACCGATCTCTAACGTATCATGGCAAATTAGTTTTCTGATGAGTTAACAAAACATAACGTAGGCCCTTTTTATATGTAAATTTGCTGCAGCTGTTCAGCAGCTGCACTGACGCCAAATAAATCATATCATGCAATGGTTGGAACTTTCATCTACCTACATATAGAACACACGATGGCACAGCTGATAGATCTGACCCTAGCAAGCTGGTGAAATGGTTGTTTATGTATATTTTAAACAAAAAAAAAATCACGCAAACATCCATGAAAAATGTAAAAAGGATAAAGAATGGAAAGAGCATTGACCAAGTAAAATATTGGCCCCACCAGCCCTGGAACTGAAGAGCACTTCTTTGTAGGCGGATGTAGACATGTGATCATAAAAAAGGCCATCTCTCTCATTGTGCAAGAGAGCAAATGACTGAAGTAGGTGGACCCATTTGGAAACGTCCATTAGAACGAAGTCAGAATCCCACTGTGCCTTCACAGCGCCAGCAATAGAACAAATGTGTCTTTAGTACGCATTCGTTCTGCACGCAAGTCTTTATAACGACTTGCTTTAGGGGGGTGCATTGGTGGAATGATGTTGGATTTAAAGCCCAACACCTTCTCTACTGTTGCGCAGACTGGAGGTGGAAGAGTAAATGAATCTATTCCACAATCCAGCGCCCCCCTAAGGCAAGTCGTGATAACAACTTGTGTGCTGAACGAAAGCGCACTAAAGGCGCGGTCGTTTTAATGACGGCACTGTGATGGCATAGCGGGATTCTGGCTTGTGGAATACCGTCATACATTCGGATCCAATACCCTATGCTGTATGCTGCAGCGAGCAGAAGGAAAATGTGAATAAAAGTAGAACAGGCTAATGTACGAAGAGGGCTGACCAAAAGTTATCTATGTTTATATGTACGCATTTTTTTATTTTTTATTTTTTTATTACACGAGGGTAGCATGACAGGTGAAGGTGTGTGTGTGTTTGTATATTCCTGGTACTAGGAACCACAGAATATTGATGATTGTTAATTGCTGTACAGCTACAGAGGCAGGCCTGTTAGGAACTAAGGGCCCGATTTATATGTTAGCAGTAAGCATACTCAGTCACAACGGCAATGGAGAATTCTTACCGCCAACATAATAGTCCGCCCACCAGATTAAGTTGTGAGTGGACCTTTGGTTTCATCATGGCAGAGATTATTCTGTGGAGTAGGGGCCACCAGAGTTTGCCCTCTAATTCCATCCACCTAATTTAGATAGGTGGAATTAGAGGTACGTTTTCACTGTACGTCACTGCCAGGAAAACCATGGTGTTAAGGGACAGTAAAAACTGCTAAATGGTTCCCTTACCATAGGAAAGGACTCCCACGGTGAGGGAAGCATTTTATTTTTTGTTTGTAAAAACAAAATCCCACTTCAGAATTTTCTTTTTGAAAATAAAAAGTAAAACAATTTGGTGCAGGGCTCCATCATGTTGACGGAGCCCTCCACCAAACTGCGAAAAGCATTGACAGTAACCGCCGTGACGGCGGTTCCTGGCAATGCTTCAGGTGCCTGCTTGGGGGACATTTCTTACTCCGTCATCCTGGCGGAGAAATGGGCCATCTGCCAGATTATATATCTGGCTCTAAGTCTAACATCTCCAGATGCATAGCATTTGTGAAGCAGAAGATAGTTACATTACCAGCTCTTTAGGAGGACCATTTAACATTCAAGCAATATTGAATCTTGATACGCTCCGGCTTCAGAAGTATCTTAAATCCAAGAACACAGTGTGGGTTTAACAGGAATGTACTTGTTATGTTATGTTATGTTATATTGATTTGTTCAGGGCACTATGCATCCGAGAGGGTATTCAGGCACTTGGGCAGGTGTGTGGGTTTGTGGTCGCCAAGGTGCTTACACAAAAATCCAGGTCTTCAATTTATTGCGTAATTCACGAAGTGAGGAGGAGGCTCTGATGTGTTGAGGGAGGTCATTCCATGTCTTGGGTGCGATGTAGGAGAATGAGAGACCTTCAGTTTTGCTTTTGCGGGAAATGTGTGCGAGTGAGAGTGAGGTAGAGCATAGGTGTCTGGTGGGTTGGTGAGAGTGTATGCAGCTGTTCAGTATATCTTGTGTTGTGAAGGGCTTTGTATGTGTGCGTGAGAAGTTTGAATTGGCTGCGCTTGTGAATGGGAGACTGTGAAGTTTCCTGAGGTGAGGTGTGATGTGGGTGCAGCATGGGAGGTTGAGTATGAGTCTTTCAGCAGTGTTCTGGATGGTCTGGAGTCTATGTAGGAATTGTTCAGAGATTCTGGCATAGAGAGTGTTGTCGTAGTCCAGCCTGTTGGTGATGAGTGCTTGCATGACGGTCTATTTGATGTTCTGAGGCAGCCATTTGAAGATTTTCCGCAGCATGCATAGGATGTGGAAGCAGGAGGTGCACATTTCATTGACTTGAGACGTCATGTTGAGCTTGTCAACTAGGATGATCCATAGATTTCTTGTGTGGTCTGTGCGTGTGGGTGTTGATCCCAGCTCCGACGGCTACCAGGTGGAGTCCCATGGGGAGGTCTTGTTGCCGAAGAGCATTACTTCCGTCTTGTTGAAGTTGAGCTGCAGGCAGTTGGTTCGCATCCAGTCTGCTACCATGGTCATGCAGTTGGTGAAGTTCGTTCTGGCGGTGGTTGTTTTGTCCGTCAGGTAGAAGATGAGTTAGGTATCATCAACGCAGGAGATGACGGTGATTTCTTGTGACCTGATGATATTGGCGAGCGTTGCCATGTATATGTTGAAAAGGGTGGGACTGAGGGACTATTCCTGTGGGACTTCACATATCAGTTTCTTGATGTCTGATGTGAAGGGTGGCAGCCTGACCCTTTGGCTTCTTCCTGTGTGGAAGGAATAGATCCATTTGAGAGCAGATCCTTGTATGCCATTCTTGTAGAGTCTTGTGATGAGGGTGTTATTGGAGACAGTGTCGAAGGCCGCAGAGAGATCAAGCAAGATGAGGACTGCTGTTTTTCCTGGATCCAGGTTGATTTGAATGTCATTGGGGGTTGCAATGAGTGCTGTTTTTAGCTGTGGTTCTTTCTGAACCCTGATTGAGTGTTGTCTAGAAGATGGTGAAGTTTGAGGTGCATTGTGAGTTGCTTGTTGATGGCCTTCTTAATCACTTTGGCTGGATAGTGAAGCAGGGAGATGGTTTGGAAGTTGCTTAGTTGATTTGGATAGGCTGTGGGCTTTTTGAGGAGGGCATTGACTTCTGCAAGTTTCCATTCATCTGGGAAAGTGGTGGACATGATGGAGGTGTTGATGTGGGTCAGGGCGGTGCTGATTGGAGATGTTCCCAGTTTGTAGATGTGGTGGGGGTGTGGGTCCGTTGGGTCACCTGAGTGAATGGTCCGCATGATTGCCGCTGTGTCGTTTCTGGTGAGGGTTGTCCATTCGGTCAGGTGGGCATCTTGTATGGTGGTGGGAAGGTTACTAACGAGTTCTCTGGGGTTGGGTTTGTATGTGATATTGCTGTAGATGTTTTCAATTTTGCTGTGGAAGAAGTTGGATAGGTTGTCGCAGAGTTGTTGGGCAGCAGCGATGGTGGTGGCACTGGCTGAGGGCGAGGTGAAATCCTTAGCGATCGAGAAGATCTCCTTGCAGTTGTTGGAGCTTCTGGCAGTGCTGTCCACTTGCTTGTTTTTCTTGTTGTCTTATATTTTCTGGTGATAGCGTTTTAGTGCAGTCTTGTATGTTGTTCTGCCAGTGGTGTTGTGGCTGGCTCCCCTTTTCCTTTCTAGCTGTTTACAGAGTCATTTGGTGGCTCAGAGGTCTTCTGCATACCATCTGGCCTGCTTGTATGATCTACTCTGCTTGTTGGGTTTGATAGGTGTGAGGAAGTCCGCGCAGTTCTTGATCCATTTGTTGAAGTTGTTGATGTTCATGTCTGTGGGTCTCAGTGGATCCATGCTGAGGGAGCTGAGCCAGTCTGCTTCTGGGATTTTGCCCCAGCTGCTCCTTGGAATGCTGAATTTGGTGGGGGTGTTGACTTCAGGTGTATTGATTTTGAAGTGGATGATGAAGTAGTCAGTCCATGTGAGCGGTGTGGTGGAGATGTATTTGATGCTGTTTTTTTGTGGTGAAGCTGGGGTCTAGTGTGTGTCCTGCAGTGTGTGCTGGTTCTGGGACGAGCTGGGTGAGTCTGATGTTGCTCAAGCTTTCAAGTAGTGCTGTGGAGCAGGGGTCGTTCCGGTCTTCTAGGTGAAAGTTGAGGTCACAGAGGAGAATGTAGGCTTTGGAGACGATGGTGAGCGGATCAGCGCTGTTGAAGATCATGTTGGTAAATGTGGCTCGTGGCCCAGGTGGTCGGTGGGCAAGGGTTCCGTTCGGGGAGAAGTTTTCTGAGGTTTGCAGCTTGTAGTGCAGGTGTTCCATGAATGGGGTGGTGTTCTCTGTGGAAGTTGTGCATTTGATGTATTCCTTGTGGATGATAGCGAGTTATCCTCCTGGCCAGTGAAGGCAGTCCTGTTGAGTAATCTTGTAGCCCACTTGGATTACCGTGGTGATCTCAGGAGCCGATGAGCGGTTGAGCCAGGTCTCTGTGATAAAAAGGATGTCAGTTGCGTCGCTATTCAGCAGGTCCCATATTTCTTTGTGTGTTTGCTGAGTTATCGTGTGATGAGAGGCGTGTATGCAAGTAGCTATTGATGTGCTGGTTTGCTGTGGCGTGTGATGTAGGGTGGGGGTATAGGCATTGTTGATGCTTGTGTGGCGTGTGTGTTGGGAGGGGATGTTGGGGGCATTGTTAGTATTTGCGTGGGGGTGTGGGTGTGAGCGCAGGTGAAAGCTCCTACCGTGGTGTGAGGCGCAATACGGCAGCAGTTGGGGGAACTGTGTCTGGGATCTAGTTGCCCAAGGAGTGCTGCAGAGTATCGCTGGGCGGTGATCGGACCAGTAATCCTGGTGCTTGGAGCGGTCCAGGTGCTGATGGGCTCAGATGGGCTTGCCTTTAGCGTGCCAGCGGCGTTCCCTCTGCACACATCTGCTGAGCATCCATGTTACAGCTGCTATTAAGTAGGTCCCAGGAGGGAGGAGGAGTGCAGGGTGCTGTGATGTCATTTCCTGTGCTGATGGATGATGGAAAAAGGAAGCCCTCTTGCTTGGCTTCTTCTTTTAAAGACGGTTTTGCGGGAAAACCAGTCATGTCACTTCTTGTCCAGATGTATGATGGGAAAACCAGTAATGTCACTTCCTGTGTAGGTGGATGATGGGAGATCCAGTGATGTCACTTCCTGTGCTGATGTGAAATGAAGTCCTCTTGTTTGTTTCTTCTTTTGAAGACTGTTTTGGCGGAAAAAAAGTGTAATGTCACTTCCTGTCCGGCTGTATGCTGGGAAATTCAGTGATGTCACTTCCTGTGTAGGGGGGTGATGGGCGATCCAGTGATGTCACTTCCTGTGCTGATGGGAAATTAAGTCATCTTGCTTGCCTTCTTCTGTTAAAGATGGTTTTTCTTAAGGTATATTATGTCTCCTGTAAATTAGTTGTTGTTCTTTAAGCAACAGATTACTATCGATTTCTGTTTGTCTCATCCTGACCTACAGACATCAGTTCTCAGGAGAGTGTCTCTGTTTTCTCTCCTATCCCATTTCCCTTTCCCTATCTCCATTTTCACTATTGGCTCACATATTTCTACTGCTTGTGGTTGTTGGTTGATGTGGGGAGGAGAGGAAGAGTCCATTGCTCCCTTTGTTTCAGTGTACATGGTTAGTGCTTTCTGTCAAATTGGCTAATTATGCCACATCCCCTCACAATTCACTCCAAAGGCACCCACAATTTATGTATTTTGAAATATTACCTTGTCTTCACTAAATTTCATTACACAACTTCACAATTACATTGCACCATGTTGTAATCTTGACCTTTGTCTCTTTGCTGCCTTTACTTACTTCCTTTCATGCACCACCTCTTCTTTTCCCATCCCTTGGTTCATTTCCTTTGACTTAATTGGAATTAGGCCTGGGCGGAGATTGTGGAGTTCCGCTATGGAAAATCAGCACAAACGGCACCATGCGCAGCGCAAGAGTGTGCTGCTTTTTTCTGCCTCTCGAGTAGATGTTCTACTTGAGCGGCATCAATGCTTCCTCAATGCTAACAGGTTTTTCAACTCAAATGGTCGTGACCATCCGTGACCGCCTGCGTTGTGAAATCTCGCTGGGAGGTGGTCTAGCGTTGGATTTTCCACTCTCGCGCTCATCAACTTAACTTTGGCGAGCAAGGAAAAACTCTGCTCCTCTTCGCTGAGCTGAGTTTTTCGGAAAACCGCGTGCTCCGCGGAGTGCGGAAACTCCGTGAACGGAGCGGAGTTAACCACCCAGGCCTAATAGAATTAGGCCTGGGCTGAGTTTGCAGAGGTCCACATACCGGAACTCTGCAAAATGACCCAAAAACTCAGCCGCAATATGTGGAGTTGCGCATGCAGCGAAGAGCATTAGGTCACACTGTGCGTGCTGATTTTTAGCACCAGGTGTCTGTCCCGCACTGGAAAATCAGTGTGAACGGCACCATGGGGAGGGCAAAAGGCTGATGCTTCTTTCTGCCACTCGAGTAGATGTTCTACTTGAGCGGCAGCTTACTCAGCACAAACGGAAGGTTTCTCAGCACGAGCGGTTGTGACCATCCACGACCGCCCGCGTTGAGAAATATCGCTGGGAGGTGGTCTAGCGTTGGATTTTCCTCACTCGCGCTCGCCAACTTAATGTTGGCGAGTGCAACTGAGAAAAAAACTCCGCTCCGTGGAGTGTAGTTTTTTGGAACTCCGTGTGCTCCGCGGAGTGCGGAAAACTATGCAAACTCCGTGAGCGGAGTGAAGTTCATCACTCAGGCCTAATTAGAAGGCTGAATATGTTGACAGTTTGGATATGTGTCTGCTTTTCTGTGAGGCACCTGAATTGGGTCAGCGACGGGGATTGCCTGCGGTGGAGGGGCAGGGTGTTCCAGGTCTTGGCGGCGAGGCAGAAGGATCCTGGTCTTGTGAATCCGTGGGGTGGTGTCCAGGGCAAGTTGGTTGGAGCGGATTTGTCTGGCGGGTACGTGGAATGTGAGACGGTGGTTCAAATAAGCTGGTCCTGCATCGTGGAGAGCTTTGTAGGCGTGGGTGAGGAGCTTGAATGCAATTCTTTTGTTGACCGGGAGCCAGTGGAGTTGTCGGAGGTGTTGAGTCTGACAGGGCCGGGTTCGTCTATAAAAGTTTACTCTGGAACCCTTGGTCAATGAATCTTGTTGCCTGCTGAGAAGTGTAGAGGGGAGAATTAACTCATTAAGACAAACTCAACGACTTTAAATAACCATGACTCTGAAGAATCAGAGACTCCGAATTCCGGGTTAGTGGGTTTCTTACAAAGCCAAAAATAACTGAACGTACAGACACCTCAAGACGAGATTGTAGAAGTACATTGGAACTAATACAAATCCGAATCTACGGGCAAGACGGAAACACTGGATCATAAAAAGGATGACAAATTCCAGAACCAGAACCCAGGCAATGAATGCCCCCATGTCAAGGTCAGTCTTCATCTGGGGTGAATAAGTGAAAAGCATTAGTCTATCTCTACATTACTACTACCGTGACATCCCCACTGATCATTCCCCTGGCAAGATCAGGAAAAGGTGTCAGCGCATGAACACTTCTTAAGAAGTGCACTCACGTTGTATGGGTCAAGTAGCCTAAGCTACAGAGCTCGATCTAAGATGCTTCCCTCCCTCTCCATCGATCTCCTCACCTCCTCTCTTGACTCAACCCCCGGGGCACTGTCCCTAATTCAAAATGCAGAAACACGAAACACGCCCACTGCTTGCATCTGGATTCCCTCATCCTGCTGGGCACTCCTCATAGGTGATTTTCCATTTAGTTTCGATACTCCCAGCTCCTGGCTCGATGACCTTGATTCCCAGGCCTCCTTCAGTGAGAAAGAACACCGACTCCCAATTATCAGCATTCTTGCATATAAAAATCTTCTCCTCCTAGAGCCTAACTCCTAAAACAAAAGACGTTATTCTAACTAACAAAGACGACTTTCTCCACCTGCAACAGAAACATGAGAACAGAACAAATCCAACATACACATGAAATTCATCTTTTTACCCCACTACGAGAGCCGTCAGGGAGAATACATTTCAGGCCTACAGAAATCGGCCAACATAAGAATGAAACACATAGGCCCTACGGAAATACATATAAATGAACATTTTACTTAAGCATTTCTAAATCATCGTGTTACATAACCACACCGAATGCACAAATTATCATGAGCAGTCTATGATTTTTACACATTAAAACTTGAGTTGCCACATCCTTGTGCAACTTTAATCTGGTGCACGTGTAAACTATGCATTACATTAAAAATGAGCAACATCGTTAATCAATTGCAGACATTATCCAAAACACAACTGCCCCGTTATTTCTTTACATGGCACATAATAATCCTAACATTTCACGTTCACATGTTATTACGAAGTACATCCTAATGACCAAATGTTAATACAACAAAAAAATAAATTTAGGTGCAGTCTTCTCGTGAATATGATGCACCCCTACAAATGAAAGAGCACCATTGTGCTCCATCAGTCCTCCTCTGTGATGACAAGTGTCATCACAATCAATCACAACTCCCTGTAGAAAGAACTGACCTAAACAGAAGTCATAGCCAGTCTTCCCTGTCGAAACGTTTCTAGGCTTTTGAGATTCTCATAGTGACTGTCCTGCAGTCTTGCCATCTTTATCTCACGTTCTCTAAGAGATCTCTCAGCCAGTCCTGCCTTGTGCCACTTGTAAGCCTTTACTAGTCCCAACAAGATAATCACACAAACCACCACTATGATGGTGGGCTTTAAGATGTAACCAAGGATTCCTTTTCCAAGGTTGGCAAACCAACTTTCAATCTTTCCAAACCCTTTCCCAACCTTGTTCCACACACCCTCTGTGGCCAAATCATGCACCTCATGTTGAATCTCAGTGATGTTATTTATATACCTCTTCAGATCCTTGCTATTGTCCGGTATATAAGTACAGCACTGTTGGACCCTCAAACTTTTACAGACTCTGCCCTCTTTTGCTAACAAGACATCTAGGACAAGACGGTTCTGCATCACCATAGCTCTTATCGACACCATCTCTCCATCCACAAGTAGCAAAGACTGAGCTGTATTCGCTGACAGCTTATCCACAATGGTAGACCACCTCCTAATCTTAATATCATTTAAAACTACTCCCAAACTTGGTATCATTGCTCCAAATACATCTCCAACAATTTCTCCTGCACTCACACGTCGCTTTTCTCTATGATGTAAGCCGGTTCACTGATAGAATATCAATGTAACAAACATCGATGTTCTAAATATCGAAAAAAAATATCGACTGCAAAAATATCGACTCCAATACCTTAACAGGTAAGTACAAACTATATCGAATCAAAAAAATCGAGGTAAAAAATATAGATGTAAAAAATACCGATTTACAAATATATATAAAATAAAATAATATATAGTAAATATATTAAATATTAATATTATTTTTAATAAAATAAATTAAATGTAATATACATTTTAACTAAATATAACAAATAAACGTAATTTAAAAAAATATAAACACACAAACATAAAAATGTATACAAATACATATATTTACTTAAAAATTAACTATTATCTTTATCTAATTTTTAAACTTTAAAATTATATAAAAATAATATATATATATATATCAATAATTTAAAATAAAAATAAACATTCTATAATAAATTAAATCATTAAACTATTAAAAAAAATTAAACTTACAATTCCCAATACAATAAGTGCAACAGTAGGGAAAGAATTGGATAGAGGAATAATTAAGGGGCATATTAGCAAGACCCACGTTAAAATTATCGCCGTTTTAGCGGCAGGAAACTGCCGCTAAAACGGCGATAATGGGCTTGCTAATATGCGTTATGGAATTCCAATAGAAGCCCAGGTTAGATGTCCTGCACATCTAACCTGGGCTTCTATTGGAATTCTATAACGCATATTAGCAAGCCCATTATCGCCGTTTTAGCGGCAGTTTCAAGCCGCTAAAACGGCGATAATTTTAACGTGGGTCTTGCTAATATGCCCCCCAATTTACTATTCCAACTCCAGTGAGTGCAACAGTAGGGAAAGTGTTGGATAGCGGAGGGGTAAAAATTACTATTCCAACTCCAGTGATAGCAACAGTAGAGAAAGTGTTGGATAGCGGAGGGGAAAAAATTACTATTGCCACTCCAAAGAGTGCAACAGTAGGGAAAGTGTTGAATAGCGGAGGAATAAAATTACTATTCCAACTCCTGTGAGTGACACAGTAGGGAAAATGTTGGATAGCGGAGGGATAACAATTACTATTCCCACTCCAGTGAGTGCAACAGTAGGGAAAGTGTTGGATAGTGGAGGGGCAAAATTACTATTCCCACTCCAGTGAGTGCAACAGTAGGGAAAGTGTTGGATAGCGGAGGGGTAAGTATTACTATTCCCACTCCAGTGAGTGCAACAGTAGGGAAAATGTTGGATAGCGGAGGGGTAAAAATTACTATTCCCACTCCAGTGAGTGCAACAGTAGGGAAAGTGTTGGATAGCGGAGGGGCAAAAATTACTATTCCCACTCCAGTGAGTGCAACAGTAGGGAAAGTGTTGGATAGCGGAGGGGCAAAAATTACTATTCCCACTCCAGTGAGTGCAACAGCAGGGAAAGTGTTGGATAGCGGAGGGGTAAAAATTACTATTCCCACTCCAGTGAGTGCAACAGGAGGGAAAGTGCTATAGTGGAGGGGTAAAAATTATTATTCCCACTCCAGTGATTGCAACATTAGGGAAAGTGTTGGATAGCAGAGAAACAAAAATTACTAATAACACTTAAACAATTGAAAAAAACAAAAATTATTACAAAATTTAAAAAATCATCAAAATAAAAAAACATTATTTTAAAAATATAAAATTAAATATATTAAACATATAAAAAACACATATAATATCAATTACATATAATAAAAACCTACAAATAATATATGAAATAAATTAATTATGAATAAAAATTATTTAAAAGAAGCAAATATTAACAAACAAAAAAAATTATTAAAATATAAATGTATTTATTTTATTTCCTACCCTATAACACCACACCAATAACAAAACACTTCAACATTTTTAGTTAAATGTATTTCCATAATTAACATAATTAATAATCAATTGAAAAATCTTATTAATAAAAAAAACATTCATTGAGTACACATGCTTTAATCAATCAATCAATCAATCATGTCACTTATAAAGCGCACTACATACACGCGAGGGTCTCAAGGCGCTGGGGGAAGAGGTGGGTGGTGCTGCTACTGATCGAAGAGCCAGGTCTTGAGGAGTCTTCTGAAGGCCAGTAGGTCTTGGGTCTGTCGGAGGTTGGTGGGGAGGGTGTTCCAGGTCTTGGCGGCGAGGTGGGAGAAGGATCTGCTGCCGGCGGTCGTTTTCCGGATGCAGGGGACTGTGGCGAGGGCGAGGCTGGTGGAGCGGAGCTGGCGGGTGGGGGTGTAGAAGCTGAGTCGTCTGTTGAGGTAGGCTGGTCCGGAGTTGTGGAGTGCTTTGTGTGCGTGGGTGAGGAGCTTGAAGGTTATCCTCTTGTTGACAGGGAGCCAGTGCAGGTCTCTCAGGTGGGGTGTGATGTGGCTGCGTCGGGGGATGTCGAGGATAAGACGTGCAGAGGCGTTCTGGATGCGTTGCAGCCGTCTCCAGGAGCTTAGCCGTCGTTCCTGCGTAGAGGGCGTTTCCGTAGTCCAGCCTGCTGGTGACGAGGGCCTGGGTGACTGTTTTTCTTGTTTCGGTGGGGATCCACTTGAAGATCCTGCGGAGCATTCGGAGGATGTTGAAGCAGGATGAGGAAACGGCATTGACCTGCTTAGTCATGGAGAGGGTGGGGCGAGGATGACCCCTAGGTTGCGTACGTGGTCGGTGGGTGGCGGGGCTGTTCCCAGTGATGTTGGCCACCAGGAGTCGTCCCAGGCTGAAGGGTTGGAACCAAGGATGAGGACCTCCGTCTTGTCCGAGTTCAGCTTCAGGCGGCTGGTCCTCATCCATTCGGCGACGGCCTTCATTCCTTCGTGGAGGTGGGCTTTGGCGGTGTGAGGGTCTTTGGTGAGGGAGAGGATCAGCTGGGTGTCGTCGGCGTAGGAGATGATGTTGAGGTTGTGCTGTCGGGCGAGGGGTGCCATGTAGATGTTGAACAGCGTTGGGCTGAGGGAGGAGCCTTGGGGTACGCCGCAGATGATCTTGGTGGCCTTGGATCGGAAGGGGGCGAGGCGGACGCTTTGTGTTCTGCCGGAAAGGAAGGATGTGGTCCAGTCCAGGGCCTTCTCTTGGATCCCGGCGTCGTGAAGGCGTGTTCGTAGTGTGTGGTGGCAGACCGTGTCGAAGGCGGCTGATAGGTCCAGGAGGATGAGGGCTGCTGTTTCTCCGTTGTCTAGCAGGGTCCTGATGTCATCGGTGGCGGCGATGAGGGCGGTTTCGGTGCTGTGGTTGCTGCGGAAGCCGGACTGGGAAGGGTCCAGGATGTTGTTCTCCTCGAGGTAGCGGGTCAGTTGTTTGTTGACGATTTTCTCGGTGACCTTCGCGGGGAACGGGAGCAGAGAGATGGGTCGGAAGTTCTTGAGGTCCTTGGGGTCTGCCTTGGGTTTCTTGAGTAAGGCGGTGATCTTGGCGTGCTTCCAGCTTTCCGGGAAGGTTGCTGTCTCGAAGGAGATGTTGATTATTTTCCGGAGATGGGGCGCAATGGCTGTACTGGCTTTGTTGAAGATGTGGTGAGGGCACGGGTCTAGCGGTGAACCGGAGTGGATGGTGTTCATGATCTCGCTGGTGTCCTCGTCGTTGATGTTGGTCCAGGAGAGCAGGCGGTTGGTGGTTGTGGGGGCAGTGGTCTCGGTGGTTGCCGGGCGGTCGTGGTGTTGAAGCTGTCGTGGATGTCGGCGATTTTGCGGTGGAAGAAGGTGGCCAGTGAGTCGCACAGGTCTCGCGACGGCTGGATGTCGTTGGTGTTGGAGCTGGGGTTGGAGAGTTCCTTCACGATGTTGAAGAGCTCTTTGCTGTTGTGTGCGTTGTTGTCTAGGCGGTCTTTGAGTGAGGCCCTTTTGGCGGATCTGATGAGGTGATGGTGACTGCGGGTGGCGCTCTTGTGGGCGGCGTAGCTGTCCGCTGTCCGTTCGTGGAGCCAGATCTTCTCCAGTTTTCGGCATGTTCGTTTGGAGGCCTGGAGGTCTTCGGTGAACCAGGTGGCTTTCTTGCTGGTGTGGCTGTTGGGCGGATTCTTGAGCGGGGCGAGGGTGTTGGCGCAGTCGTCGATCCACTGTCTGAGGTTGCGGGCGGCGGTGTCGGGGTCGGAGGGTTCGGCGGGTGGGCTCAGGGCGAGGGTTGTGGTTAGCTGGTCTTCCGTGACTCTGCTCCAGCAGCGGCGAGGCATTTGTTCGGTGCGGTGGTGCGTGGTGGGCTTCCTGTAGGTGAAGTGGATGCAGTGGTGGTCAGTCCAGTGGGGTTCGGAGGTGTGGTTGAAGGAGACGTGTGGGCTTGCGGAAAAGATGGAGTCTAGCGTGTGGCCGGCGGCGTGGGTGGGTGTAGTCACGAGCTGTCTGAGTCCGAGGGTGGCGAGGTTGTCGATCAGGGTGGTGGAGTTGGTGTCCTTGTTGTTCTCGAGGTGGAAGTTCAGGTCCCCGAGGAGGATGTAGTCCGTGGAGGCGATGGCGTGTGTGCTGACGAAGTCAGCGATGGAATCGCTGAACTGTGGTCGGGGTCCGGGGGTCTGTAGATGAGGGTTCCTCTGAGGGTGGTGTTGGGATCGGTGTGGATCTGGAAGTGCATGTGTTCGGCGGTGCTGAGGGTGTCGTCGGTGTTGGTTGAGACTCTGAGGGTGTTCCTGTGGACGATGGCGATGCCTCCTCCGACTCCGTTGGTGCGGTCCCTGCGGGTGATCTTGTATCCGTCCGGGATGGCAATGGCGATGTCGGGGGCTGAAGCGGGATTCAGCCAGGTCTCCGTCAGGAATGCGACGTCTGGGGAGGTTGAGTCGAGAAGGTCCCAGAGTTCGATGGCGTGTTTGCGGGCGGAGCGGGTGTTGAGGAGGATGCATCTGAGGTAGTTGGGTTCTTTCCTGGGCGGTGGTTTGGCGGGGCGGGTGCTGGCGAAGCTGCAGTTCCGGCAGGTGAAGGGCCCTTGGGTGCGCTTCGGGGTGGCCTGGTAGCAGGCGTGATCTTTTCCGGGGTTCAGTGTGTGGAGGGTGCTGGCGTCGTATCGGCGTCTGTTGATGTGGCGGGCGCGGGGGATGCCCGGACCAGGGGGTCTGGCACTGGGCACGGTCACGGCGCGGACGGGCGCAGACGGGCTTGCCTTAGGCGCGCCTTCGGCGCGCCAGCGGCGCAGCCGCGCAGCGGCCACCATAAATGGGGAGGTGGGAGGGAGGAGCAGGGAATGGGGCAGCGAATGGACAGTGAGGGGGCGGGGCCACAGGGGCGCAGCGGCGGGAAACAGGCACAGAAGGGAAAACGAGCACAATCAGGGGCAGCAAGGGGGCACAGAAAGGAAAAAACGAGCACAATCAGGGGCAGCAAGGGGGCACAGAAAGGAAAACGAGCACAATCAGGGGCAGCAAGGGGGCACAGAAAGGAAAAACGAGCACAATCAGGGGCAGCAAGGGGGCACAGAAAGGAAAAACGAGTACAATCAGGGGCAGCAAGGGGGCACAGAAAGGAAAAACGAGCACAATCAGGGGCAGCAAGGGGGCACAGAAAGGAAAAACGAGCACAATCAGGGGCAGCAAGGGGGGCACAGAAAGGAAAAACGAGTACAATCAGGGGCACAAGGGGGGCACAGAAAGGAAAAACGAGCACAATCGGGCAGCAAGGGGGCACAGAAAGGAAAACGAGTACAATCAGGGGCAGCAAGGGGGCACAGAAAGGAAAAACGAGCACAATCAGGGGCAGCAAGGGGGCACAGAAAGGAAAAACGAGCACAATCAGGGGCAGCAGCAGGGCACACAGACGGAGCTGTGTGGTGGGGGAGCGACCTACCAGTCAAGGTCAGGGGTCGCTCTCTTCACCACGCAGCGGCCGCCATAAATGGGGAGGTGGGAGGGAGGAGCAGGGAATGGGGCAGCGAATGGGCAGTGAGGGGGCGGGGCCGCAGGCGCAGCGGCGGGAAACAGGCACAGAAGGGAAAACGAGCACAATCAGGGCATCAAGGGGGCACAGAAAGGAAAAACGAGCACAATCAGGGGCAGCAAGGGGGCACAGAAAGGAAAAACGAGCACAATCAGGGGCAGCAAGGGGGCACAGAAAGGAAAAACGAGCACAATCAGGGGCAGCAAGGGGGCACAGAAAGGAAAAAACGAGCACAATCAGGGGCAGCAAGGGGGCACAGAAAGGAAAAAACGAGCACAATCAGGGGCAGCAAGGGGGCACAGAAAGGAAAAAACGAGCACAATCAGGGGCAGCAAGGGGGGCACAGAAAGGAAAAACGAGCACAATCAGGGGCAGCAAGGGGGGCACAGAAAGGAAAACGAGCACAATCAGGGGCAGCAAGGGGGCACAGAAAGGAAAAACGAGCACAATCAGGGGCAGCAAGGGGGGCACAGAAAGGAAAAACGAGCACAATCAGGGGCAGCAAGGGGGCACAGAAAGGAAAAACGAGCACAATCAGGGGCAGCAGCAGGGCACACAGACGGAGCTGTGTGGTGGGGGAGCGACCTACCAGTCAAGGTCAGGTTTAACACTATAATATCCTCAAAACACACCTAAATTAAACTATAAAATAATGAAACACAATTAAATATTATTTTTAAAAGAAAATCTATTACTATTAACAACTAATAATTAAATATTTTAAAATGTATTTAATACCCACCTTTTACCCCTTTACAAGTAAAAACAACACACACAAAAATAAACAATTGCACAAAATAAATATCAAATAATTAACATTAATTAACAGCTATATAATAATTAATTAAACACAAAATACATACCACCCTTTACTCCTATAAACACCACAACACACACCTACAATTAATTACACAATTACCATAGTTAATCACCAATTAATTCATTAAAATTAATTAACAACTAATTATTAATTCATCAATTAAAAATAAATTACTTCCCAACCATCCAACCCTTTACACCTATAAACACCACAACACACACCTAAAATTAATTACACAATTACCATAATTAATTACCAATTAACTAATTAAAATTAACAACCAATTAATTAATTAATAATAAATTACTTTACCCATTTAATACTATAACATCTCAATTAAACAAATGATAATAAATAAAAAATATTCAAGAAATTTAATCTAATTAAATTACTTCCCACCCTATTCCCCTATAAACCCACAACCCACTACGGAACTAAAAACGCAAAATTCAAATAAAAAAATATTAATAACTACTAAAAATAATCAATTAATTTTATATAATTAAATTACTTTCCACCCTATTCCCCTATAAACACACAACCCGCTACGGAACTAAAAATGCGATAATCAAGTCAAAAAAATAATAACTACTAAAAACACATATATTAAAAATACAAACAAATCTTATACAAAAAAACATACATCACATACATATAAAATATATATATACTAAAATACATAACATTAATAAAAAAATCGATATTTTTATCAACTATATTTTTGCAAACGATATTTTACACTTCGATATTTTTAACATCGATATTACTTACCTAAATTCGATATTCTTAACCACTTGAATTTGTCTGTTGATATTTCTGACCCACGATATTTTTAACTCGCTATTTCTGTAAATCGATATTTCTGATTCGATATTCTGTCTCTGCACCATGTAATCCACCTTCTAAAGGGCACTATTCCTCTACATGGTATATCTTGGGGAACATGACAGCCACGTAACACGTACCGTACCAATTCAGAGGCAATCTCACATAGGCATTCTTCCCGCACACAAAATACACATTTGGTACCACTTGCACCGCATCTTGCAAGAACTTCTTCGCAGTGGCTTCAATTGTGAAAATGAGATCACACACGCTCTGTCCAACAAAGACCTTATCATTAGTACGTCTGTACCTGTCGGATACAAAGCTTCTCTCGCTGTTCAAAATCTAAAGCCATTGGACCATAACTCCCCCTTGTCTTGTGTGCCAACTCTTTCTTGGTCTATTAAATTTGTCCCCCTCTACTGTTAAGTTTTACTGTAGTTGTCTATGTCTATCTTCCACTTGATCTATAAACTTCTTCTCTATATCTGTTAGTATGCATATCAAATTATGACGATGTGCATAAGCTGTATCTAATGTAACGGTAGGTATGAAATACTTCCCCACTCTATCTTCTTGCTTGTAGCAATCATACTTTTTCAGGTGCTTGTAAACCGGAACTTTCGAAAGCACTACATCATAATTGGAGAAATAGTATTCATAATGACCCTTACCGTAAAACATACTAAGCAACAAACGACCGGTAATACCATACGTTAAAGGAAGGTGGTGCTAACGAAGACCCTCCTCCACAGACGCAGCCAACTACATGCACACATAGCAATCTCTCACATCCATCGTGCTCATATAGCAGCTTTGCATAAGAATTAAGCGTGTAATCACCTTTAGACAAATCTACGTGTAGCATACGACTAGTCTGATCTAGCATAGCCTTTTCAGCTCCTACGATACCCTCTTTTGTGCTAGAAGTAACAGGTGTGATTGTCCCTTGCACTCCCACCCCTTCAACTTCAGCTTCATGTGAAATTTTTACAGACATAATAATAACTACTGCTATCACTATTATCACTCCTACTATGAGTGTACCTATCACACACTTAGACCTACGGTTCGAATTTCCAGACTCCATTTTAAATTGTCGGTGTAGCGCAGCAAGAGGACAACACAAAGGGGCCGATTCTGATGTGGTTAGGAAATCTTCCCGATCTAATCGGATTGGAAATGGTTTCCGACCGACTCGGATCGGGAGAGTCCAACCGACCGAGTATGATGCATCTGGATGCTTCCAGATACGATTTGGTTGGACTCCCATTGACTTCTATGGGAAGCCTATGTTCCTAACCGCATCGTAATCTGGCCGTCGGTTGGGAAGACATGTTCCCGATCCGATTTGGAAGGAGCAAATGCCATTAGGAGGCCTTCCTAACCGCATCGGAATCGGGCCCTAGGTGGGAATGCTTTCCTAACCGCATCGGAATCAGGCCCAAAGTCTCTTTCTTCGCCTCAGATTGCTGTTCAACCAGTTCACACACAGTATGTTGAGGTTCTGGAAATTGATTCACAGTTCGTTGCACTTTTATTTACACAGTTCAAAAGACTTCCTTAGCCCTCTTTCTTCTTCTACTGAAAGTCCCTAAATTTGTTCTTCTTCCACTTGGGCCTAGATTATCTTCCTGTAAAGCAGGCTTTATTTACAATTCACAGTTCAATCAACAGTCTCTTATAAGCTCAGAACTAATTTCGATAATGACGTGTTGTAAAATCTCTAGACGAACAGCTGCAATCTCCTGTGCTGGTGGCTGATACCCAAAAGTTGGAAAGGACAAATCTCGCAGAATCAAAACTCGCACTCTGCTCAAGATCGGAGGTCTCGGTACACTGTCAGCACCCCCTCAATTTCCAGTCCAGGGACTACTAGCTCAATATCAATTTTCAGCTCTGGAGTTCTGCTGACCAATCGTGAAGACCTCAGTGTGCCGGTCCCCACTGCTCCCGGCATCTGTGATCAGATAGGTCCACTCTTGGGCAGCGTACTTCTGGCAGGGCACTCTTGCTCTTCTGGACTTCCTTGGGCTTTCTTGTGCTTGTTCTGCGTCACTCAGCTTTGATTCAGACGTTTCAGACACTGGAGCAAGATCTCTTTCAGATGCCAGTCTCAAATTTAGCCTCCCCTGTCTCACAGGCCATGATTCACCTGCAAACTCTGCTCTTCTTTGCTGCACCCAACCACCTTGCGCACCAGTTCCTTCAGCTGAGTCTCACTCCGTACCACTCACAACATTACCGTCTCCCCCAGAGTCAATACCTGGGCTTGTGTACCTTGACCCCCCTCAGCTTGCTCTGGTGGGCAACCAGCTTCTTCAGCAACCCTCACAGCTTGGCTCGTCCTCTCCTGTGGCCTTGCAACCACAGCTGCATTTTCTTCTGGGAGAGGCGCTGTTTTTTCAGAGGGCCCTGAAACTCTGTGGGTATGGGAGGCATGAATCCAGTTCCGCAAGCCTCTGCACTTCACACCCGTATTTGTCACCAGAATCACTTGATACGTAGCTCTCCAGCAAGCATCAAGACAGCTTTTCCTAAAGTGCTTGCGAACGAGCACCCAGTCACCCGGCACAAGTCATGGCACAGATCCTTCGAGGTTGGTGCAGTCGCAGCTTCAACCTGGTGAGGCACAGAACGGACCACGTCAGCCTGTCCTTTGCAATAATCAAGGATCAAATCATCTGTGATGTTTATCAAGGCTGTAGATGACACTGCTGGCAAACGCATCGCCATCCACATCAGGATCTCATTGGGCAAGAGACCTGTCCTCCTATCGGGGATACTACGAATACTCAGCAGCACCAAGGACAATGCATCAGGCCATTTCAGAGACGTGGACGAACACACCTTTGCCATTCGCATCTTGAGAGTTCCATTAATCTGCTCCACTATGCCAGATGCCTCGGGTCTGTGGCTACAATGCAGTCTCTGATCAACTTGTAATGCAGCACAAAGCAGCTTCATAATCTCACTATGGAAGTGTGTTCCTCTATCCGACTCCAATGAAGTTGGAAACCCGAAACGAGGAATAAGCTCTCTAAGCAATAACTTCGCTACTGTGAGACTATCACACCTCTTTGTTGGATAAGCTTCCACCCATCGTGAGAAAACACACACCACAACCAGAATGTACCTCAATCCATTGCACCTGGGCATCTAGATGAAATCGAGCTGGATCCTGTTAAAGGGTCCCCCAGATGTCCCAATGTGACTCAATGCAACCACAGTTTTCTTTCCAGCATTCATTTGTTGACACGTAATACATCTGTGACACACTGCTTCAGCAAACGCACGGAACCGTGGGTTAAACCACGTCTGCCTGAACACTCGCACCATGGCGTCCCGTCCAATGTGAACTGCTCCATGAATCTGCCTCGCCATAGGGCTCAGTAAATCGTCTGGTAACACTGCTCGACCATCAGCTGAAACCCAAATACCGGGAAGGAGATCGTTTCTCTAGGTACAAGATACACTGAAGGTTGCTATCCGGTTAGGAATTGTGTCGCTGGGGGATCTGAATTTCAGATTATAGTGCCCTCACACACCTGGTAGGGTGTCATGCTTCATCATAGGGCGCTCCTCATCAGACCGGCGCTGCAATGTCTGACGGGCCTGGTGGCTTCTTTGGCGGAGTTCTTCAGATCTGAGGGCGCCGTATGTGGTGAGTGCATGTGGGCTAAAAAATGGTGAGTTGTTGTGTGTGCAAAGTGACTTAAAATAGGCACTGGACCCCGGAATAATTTTATTCAAGGTGGGGCCAGGACTAGGTAAAAACAGTGATGCTACCAGAAGGTCCTAAGGTACCAAAGTAGCTTTATATGTGCTTGGTCAACATGTTTCGTGCCATAAATGCCCCTATCTCGGGCGGCACTTCATCAGGACCTTAAAAAACAGAAGGGGACAAGGGCCCCCTAAAGGGACTGGTAGACTCCCCTTGAATTGAGGATGTCCAAGTGAAGTATAGCTGGTCCCAACTCGGGAACCAGAGAAAAGTCTCCACCTTACACAAAAGATCACGACCCAACAAGCACACTGGACTGGACTCGACTCACACACCACAAATTGGTGTCGATCGTGGAAAGGTCCTCTTCTCACAGGTATCTCATCTGTCAATGGATTGGTCATTTTCTTATTTGCAACTCCTGAAACTTGGATCGATTGTCCCGAGAGGGGTAGGTTTGGTACTACTGCAGATCTTTCACTAGAACGGGTAGCACCAGTATCAATCAGGAAGGTGATAGGATGACCATCAACATCCGCCTCCATGTACGGTCCTCTCTGGTCTACCTCCAAGACTGCTCCAAGGGTACAGTCTTCCTCCCCCCTCAGGCACCGTCATTGCAACAGGTCTGAACCGAATTCATCGAATGTCTCGATGAATGGCATCCCTTGAGGGATTCTCGGAGGTTGGGGAACTTGCCCTTGTGAACTCAAACCCCCTCCGTTCAAAGATCTGGGCCTTGCTACTGTATTTACAACCTCAGGTACCTGTACCACTTCCTCATCTGGGACCTGATTAGCTGGATTTGACCTGCACTCGCGCTTCCAATGCCCGATCTTGTGACAATAATGACAGGCAGTGGTTCTCTTTAGGGTACCAAAGTCTACCCCTGGTTTGGGGTCTACGGGTTTCCCTCTTCCCTGACCTGATGCATTCTGAGCTCCTCCGTGATTGTTTCCCTGCCTTCGTCCTAGCGTTTCTCCATTCGGCTGTGGTTGGTCCACCCTTTCCGCATTCCTCATCTGGACCAGCATCAGCTTATCCTTGAGCTTCCTATGCTTCGAGTCTCCTTCATCACTGCAATATCTGGCATATCGCAGAATCTCATCCACAGATTTGTTCTGCCAACAGATCATATGCTGTTGGATAAAGCTAATCTCTGGCCTTAGTCCTAAAACAAATTTGGAAACGAACTGCCCCATGTCCTTTGAATCTAGAGTGTCCAATCCACTGTACTGCTTAAAGGCTTGCAAGAGCCTTTCGTAATAAGCGTGAACTGATTCCTTGGGCTCTTGATCTATTTTAACCCAATCAATATCTTGTGGTGAGATTTTGGACTGTAACCATGTGATTACCTGCTCGAACTTTTTCATGACGATGGTTGAAGAATCATGCATTATAGGGTCTCGTTCAGGTTCTGAAGTTGGCCATTCAACAGCAATTTTACAAGCAGACCACAAATCACTTGGTACTATGATGTCAAACAATGTATTCAAAACAATCCACAATACTTTTGAAATCTTGACAAAGCGATCGACTTGCTTGTACCACTCAACAGGCTATTCCCCCAGCAGAGGAAAATCGTTTGTAAACGCTGCCAAATCACCCCTGCTCCAAGGCACATGCACATACCCTCCACTCGGTACCTCTCGCAACGGGCAAGCCTCTACTTCTGCTGTCCCTCCTCCTGGAGGCGGCGTATCTCCTATTCCCTTTTTGACACTCTTTTTCTTGGACCACCTTTCCTCCCACTTGTCAAGCATGCTCCATGCACGTGTCCCTATGATCAATTCTTGAATGTGGGTCTTCAATCCTATGACTCTTTTCTCTTCCAATTCTTGATCACTGTAATTTAGCCTATGGCCTCCCTGTAACATTTTCGTTTTGGACAAATCCACATCATACCTCTGTGCTAATTCTGTCAACTTCTCATAAGCTTTTCTTGTCTTTTGGGTCACATCCTTTGTCACAAACAACAGCTCATCTTGTTCCTAAAGTTCCATCCTTTCCAGAGGCAAATTTCCACTTATCATCTCACCTGCTTTAACCTCACTACGTCCAGCGCTCCACTTCCACTGCTCTGATTTCCATGGTGGCTCCCTTCTGCCATATTCCGTGGGACATTCTGACTCCCAGACGCTCCTTGATCGACTCCTCCTGTCATCCTTCTCATGGGACCTCTAACTGGGGCTTCCCACATCCTCAAGGCAGACCGTGAATCTGCTAGCGACACTGATCTTATCGCTCTAGGTTCAATGTGCCCTATGGAAGAGTTTGCAGTGGTTGGCAATGGAGTACTAGTCTCAACAGGTCTAAAAAGGGACCACCTTCGCTCACCAAGCGTTTCCTCCAGAACTGGTACCCTCTCCTACTACTGACAGTGTTTGACTACTATTTTCTGCCTGACTTGGGTCATACATTGACACTATGGGACCAATGGTGACCGGCACCGTAAGGGCATCCGGTAATCAATCAGGGGTTTGTTAAAGCGCGACTACTCACCCGTAAGGGTCTCAAAGCGCTAGGGGTGGGGGGGGAGGGTGCAGGTTCCATTCCATCAAGGAGGGGGTCTGTCGAAGAGCCAGGTTTTGAGGTTTCTTGCGAAGATGGGGAGCGATGTTGTCTGTCTGAGGTGGAGCGGAAGGGCGTTCCATGCTTTGGCCGCGAGGAAGGAGAAGGAGCGGCCTCCCGATCTGGTCTTTCTGGTGCGGGGGACCACGGCGTAGGAGAGCTGGGCTGATCGTAGGGTCCTTTGGGGTGCATGGAATTTGAGTCGGCTGTTCAGGTATGCTGGTCCAGTGCCGTGGAGGGCCTGTGTGCGTGGGTGAGCATCTTGAAGGTGATTCTCGCCTCGACGGGGAGCCAGTAGAGTGTGCGCAGGTGCTGGGAGATGTGGCAGTGTTTTGGCAGGTTGAGGACCAGTCTTGCGGCGGCGTTCTGGATGTTCTGTAGCTTGCGGGTGAGGTTTTTGTTTATTCCGGCGTAGAGTGCGTTGCCGTAGTCGAGTCTGCTGGTGACCAGGGCGTGAGTGACGGTCTTTCGGTGTTCGAGGGGGATCCATTTGAAGGTCTTACGAAGGAGGCGGAGGGCGTGGAAGCAGGAAGACGAGACCGAGTTGATCTGGCGGTCCATTTTGAGCTCGGAGTCCAGGTTGATTCCCAGGTTGCGTGCGTGGTCCGTGGGGGTTGGCGGGTTTCCGAGGGCGTGGGGCCACCAGGTGTCGCTCCAGGCGTCGGGGTTTGGGCCCATGATGAGTACTTCTGTTTTGTTGGTGTTTAGTTGTAGACAGCTGTTTTTCATCCATTTGGCGACGGCTTCCATGCCTTCTCGAAAGTTGCGTCTGGTGGTGTTGGACTCGTTGGATAGGGAGAGGATGAGCTGGGTGTCGTCTGCGTATGACACGATGTTGAGTCCATAGGTTCTGATGATGGGGGCGAGTGGAGCCATGTAGACGTTGAAGAGCGTCGGGCTGAGGGAGGAGCCCTGGGGGACTCCGCAGGTGGTAGGTGTGGGGTCTGAGAGGAAAGGGGGGAGTCTGACCCGCTGCGTCCTGCCGGAGAGGAAGGAGCGGATCCAGTCGAGGGCCTTGTCCTGGATTCCTGCGTCGTAGAGTCTGCGTATTAGGGTGCGGTGGGAGACTGTGTCGAACGCCGCTGATAGGTCGAGGAGGATGAGGGCTACTGTTTCTCCTTTGTCCAGTAGGGTGCGGATGTCGTCTGTTGCGGCGAGGAGGGCGGTTTCCGTACTGTGGTTTTTTCTGAAGCCGGATTGGGAGGAGTCGAGGATGTTGTGTTCTTCAATGAATGTGGCGAGTTGGCTGTTGATGGCTTTCTCGATGACTTTCGCTGGGAACGGGAGCAGGGAAATGGGTCTGTAGTTTTTGAGGTCGGTCGGGTAACCGTGTAGCAGCGTGAACTCCACTCATCTCTGCGCTCCTTGATGCTTGCGTCCCTATTCCTTCCCTTCCTGTTGAAATCTTTCCCACTACTCTTGCACTAGGACTCGACTGTGGTTCTCCTATTCCCTCCATAAGTGCTCGCCTTCCCTCCTCTGAACTTGGACTATATGGAAGCAAACTGTCATCAGTGTCACTGTCGTCCTCTTCCTTTCTCTTCTGAGCGTCTCCTGTTTTCACCAACAGTGGGAATAGTCTCTCCCCTTCAATAGTGTCTACTCTCCACTTCTTCAACTGTGCATCCCAACGCGCATCCCGATATGCCTTCATCGCCTTTTTCATTCTTCCTTGACTTTGCTCCCTCCTCTTTGCCTGTGCTGCTCTCATCCATGCATCTAATGCCTCAAACTGTGTTGGTCTGGGTGGAGGTCGCAATGAAGCCATCACTGTCCTTAGCTGGTACAACACCTCTAATCTAAACGAGCCATAACATGGAAAAGCCAAATCTCCCTCCTTTTCGGTAATCTTATGCCAATTTTGGAGCCAAACTATGGTATGAAGTCCTACATTTGTGGCCATGTAATGTGCTGGAGTATCCTCAGGTGGTGCTTCCTCACCCACTCGAGTTACCACTCCTCTTTCTCCCCTACAAAGATCTCTTAACACCCTAAAGCATCTCATGATTGAATCAAATTCTTTTGCCCAAAAGATGTTTTCGTTTCTATTTCCTGATGACAATCCACCAATCTCAGTGCGGCTTTACACCAACCGACCTATCGCAGCGCGGCACTCTCTGACGTCATTTCTTCCTCCTCACACAGCAATTCACCCTCCTTCACAATCTCTTCCTTATACATTCATGCACCTCATTCATAGAAACAAGTAACTGTCTGTCCACGAAACGACCGGACAGTCACATATTCGACTGTCTGTCCACGAAACGACCGGACAGTCTCACAAGTAATTGTCTGACTCACTACTGGCAACTGTCTGTCCGTGAAACAACCGGACAGTCACCTCAGACCATCTGCCCACGAAACGACTGGACGGTCATAAACGAATCGATAGGATCCAATCACTCAAGATCATTCACACCCAGTGACCCATGACCTGCATCGGCCACTCGAATCGCTGTGGACCGCCCTTGTGCACTAGCTTCCCACACGACTCTATCAAGCTCTCTCACACACGTTTCCCTATCATGAGTGGGTTGTCGATAGCGCTCCACGACTCCCACAAACACTGGTCAGACAATTACAGCACTGGTGTCTTCTACACCACAAACCTATCCCGGGATCTTAGGCTACTCGTCGAGCCTGACACCAAAACAAATCACATGGACCGCACGCGTTCGGCCCGAAACCACAATAACTCGACTCTCATCCCAACTGCACCAGACATCACACAATCAAATCATCACCGCAATCTAACACACACATCCCTATTCATACTCACTCCACTGTGAACCGCTGTTCCCGCCGCACCGTCACTCTCTGTCGGTCTCTGCCAAACTCCGTCGTCCTCCGCTCTCGATCCTCTGGCCTTTCATCCTTTCGGCTCTTTGGGGCTCTATGGCTAACTTTCCCTAACTTTCTCCCCTCACTGCAGAGGCAACCATCCTCTTGCTACCAACTGATAGGGTTGGGTCCCTCTATCCAAGTTTACTCTGGAACCCTTGGCCAATTAATCTTGTTGCCTGCTGAGAAGTTTAGAGGGAGAATTAACTCATTAAGACAAACTCAACGACTTTAAAGAACCATGACTCTGAAGAATCACAGACTCCGAATTCCAAGTTAGTGGGTTTATTACAAAGCCAAAATTAACTGGACATACAGACACCTCAAGACGAGATTGTAGAAGTACATTGGAACTAATACAAATCCGAATCTACGGGCAAGACGGAAACACTGGATCATAGAAAGGATGACAAATTCCAGAACCAGAACACAGGCAATGATTGCCCCCACATCAAGATCAGTCTTCATCTGGGGTGAATAAGTGAAAATCATTAGTCTATCCCTACACTACTACTACTGCGACATCCCTACTGAGCATTCCCCAGACAAGATCAGGAAAAGGTGTCAGCATGTGAAGACTTCCTAAGAAGTGCACTTACATTGTGTGGGCCAAGTAGCCTAAGCTACAGAGCTCGGTCTAAGATGCTCCTTCCCTCTCCATCGATCGCCCCACCTCCTCTCCTGACTCAACTCCCGGGACACTGTCCCTAATTCAAAATGCAAAAATACAAAACACACCCACTGCTTGCATCTGGATCACCTCATCCTGCTGTGCACTCCTCATAGGTGATTTTCCATTTAGTTTCAATACTCCCAGCTCCTGGTTCGATGACCTTGATTCCCAGGCCTCCTTCAGTGAGAAAGAACACCGACTCCCAATTATCAGCATTCTTGCATAAAAGTATCTTCTCCTCCCTGAGCCTAACTCCTAAAACAAAAGATGTTATTCTAACTAACAAAGACGACTTTGTCCACCTGCAAAAGAAACGTGAGAACAGAACAAATCCAACATACACATGAAATTCCTCTTTTTACCCCACTACGAGAGCCGTCATGGAGAATACATTTCAGGCCTACAGAAATCGGCCAACATAAGAATGAAACACATAGGCCCTACGGAAATACATATAAATTAACATTTTACTTAAGCATTTCTAAATCATCGTGTTACATAAACACACCGAATGCACAAATTATTATGAGCAGTCTATGATTTAAACTTGAGTTGCCACATCCTTGTGCAACTTTAATCTGGTGCACGTGTAAACTATGTATTACATTAAAAATGAGCAACTTCGTTAATCAATTGCAGACATTATCCAAAACACAACTGCTCCGTTATTTCTTTACATGGCACATAATAATCCTAACATTTCACGTTCACATGTTATTACCAAGTACATCCTAATGACCAAATGTCAATACAACAAAAGAATAAATGTAGGTGCAGACTACTCGTGAATATGATGCACCCCTTCAAATGAAAGAGCACCATCGCACTCCAAGTCATGTGGCTGCGGTGGGGGATGTCGAGGAGCAGTCTGGCTGCGGCGTTTTGAACATTCTGTAGTTTTCGGAGCTGTTTCTGGGTGACTCCGGAGTAGAGTGCGTTGCCGTAGTTGAGTCTGCTGGTGATGAGTGCATGGGTGACAGTCTTTTTGGATTCTGTGGGGATCCATCTGAATGTCTTACGAAGCAGGCAGAGCAGGTGGAAACAGGATGAGGATACAGCATTGATCTGGCGGTTCATTATGAGCGAGGAGTCCAGTATGATGCCGAGGTTGTGTGCGTGGCCCGTGGGGGTGGGGAGTTCCCAGTGCGGCGGGCCACCAGGAGTTGTCCCAGGCTGAAGGGGCGGGTCCCATGATGAGTACTTCGGTCTTGTCAGAGTTGAGCTTGAGGCAGCTATCTTTCATCCAGGTGGCAACGGTCTTCATCCCGCTGTGAAAGTTGATTCTGGCGGCTGTAGGTTCGCTGGTGAGGGAGAGGATCAGCTGGGTGTCGTTGGTGTAGGATACGATGTTGAGTCTGTGGTTCCTGATGATGGCTGCGAGGGGGGCCATGTAGACGTTGAAGAGGGTGGGGCTCAGTGAGGAGCCCTGGGGCACTCTGCAGCGGATTCCTGTAGGTTCTGAGAGGAATGGAGGAAGTCTGACTCACTGTGTTTGGCTGGTAAGGAAGGAGTTGACTCAGTCCAGAGCCTTATCGTGGATGCCGGCGTCGTGGAGTCTCGTGATTAGGGTGCGGTGGGAAATGGTATCTAAGGCAGCCAAGAGGTCCAGTAGGATGAGGGCTGCAGTTTCGCCCTGGTCGAGGAGGGAGCGGATGTCTTCGGTGGCGGCGAAGGACGCGGTCTCAGTGCTGTGGTTACTTCGGAAGCCGTATTGAGAGATGTCCAGGACGTGATTCTCTTTGATGAACTCAGAGAGTTGGGCGCTGATGGCCTTCTCGATGACCATGGCTGGGAAAGGGAGGAGGGAGATAAGTCTGAAGCTCTTGAGGTCTGTCGGGTCGGCGGATGGCTTCTTCAGCAGGGGGTTGATCTCAGCGTGTTTCCAGTCGTTGGGGAATGTGGCGGTTTCAATGGAGCAGTTGATGGTGCAGCAAAGCTCTGGGGCGATGGAGGTGGCTGCTCTGTGGAAGATGTGATAAGGGCATGGGTCCGATGGGGCTCCGGAATGGATGCTGTTCATGGTCTTGAGTGTGTCGTCTGTGGTAAGCGGAGTCCAGTTGAGATGAGGCTGTAGGGGTGTGACGAGGATGCGTGCCTTGGTGAGGTGCACTGTAGCAGGGTCTTGGCTGCCAAAGCTGTCATATATTTGCCTGATCTTGTGATGGAGGAAGGTGCCGAATATGTTGCAGAGGTCTTGGGAGGGGGGGACGTCTATGGTCTTGCTGTCGGGCCTGGCGAACTCCTTGACGATGGCAAAGAGCTCTTTGCTGTTGTGTGAGTTGGTGTGGCCTTTTTCCTTGTGGTTTTGAGGAGGAGGTGGTGTGCGTCGACGGCGGTTTTGAGCGTTGCGTGGGTTTATGGGGTTTTGTTGTTCCTCCATCTCTTCTCTAGTTGTCTGCAGGTTCATCTGGACTCATGGAGGGCGGGAGTGAACCAGCTGACTTTCTTGGAGTGTTGCTTGCCTGGTGTCTTCTTGAAGGGTGCCAGAGTGTCAGCGCAGTTGGAGATCCATTGGTGAAGGTTGCGTGCTGCGGCGTTGGTGGTGGTGTGGTGGTGCTGAGAAAGGCGATGAGATGTTCTTCGGTGGCCTTGTTCCAGCTATGACGGATCAGGGGCGGTGAGGTCCTGTGGTGAATGGTGCGAGTGGCGAAGTCAAAGTGCACGTAGTGGTGGTCGGTCCAGAGGAGGTCGGTGGTGTGGCTGTAGGTGATGTTCCCACTGGCAGAGAAGACGGGGTCGAGCATGTGACCGGCTGTGTGGGTCAGGTAAGTGACTAGCTGCTTGAGTCCGATGTTGGCGAGGTTTTCCAGTAGGGATGCGGTGTTCTGGTCACTGGGGTTGTCCAGGTGGAAGTTGAGGTAGCCGAGTAGGATGTAATCAGTGAATGCGAGAGCCTGGGGTGGGATGAGGTCTACTATGGTGTTGGTGAAGGGCGGGCAGGGGCCAGGAGTTCTGTAGACGAGGGTGCCGCAAAGGATGGTGCTGGGGTTGGTCTTGATCTGGAAATGAAGGTGTTCCATGGTTGTTTTAGGGTTGTTTGAGTGAATGGTCAGGCAGAGTGTGTTCATGTGGACGATGGCGGTGCCTCCTCCTGGTCGGTCGGTGTGGTCCTTGTGGGTGATTGGTGGTGGCGATGTCTGGACCAGAGCAGGGGTTGGTCCAGGTTTCCGTGAAGAAGGCAATGTCCGGAGAGGCGGCATTGAGGAGGTCCTAGATTTCTTTGCCGGTCCCAGGATGCTTGTTTCCGGTCCAGGGAAGACATGGCTTGGCAGTTCGGGCTGGACTGTTCCCATGAGGCACAGGGTCAGACTGATTTGCATATGGCCATGTCTGAACTGGGGTGGTGGAGTGAGCTAAAGAATGATGATGGATTAAACCCAGATCAGTTGACTGGGGGTGAGTGTTTGATTTGCTCTAACGCTCCGTCCATCATCCCCTTTGGTATCGCTTTGTTCGCCCTAAGTTGGCAGGGTATGCCCAGACGTGGGACCCTTGCTCACTTTGCCACTGGATTCAAGATAGCCTGGCTGATGAGGGTTATTATGCACCCGAAACCGGTCCCAGGATGCTTGTTTCCGGTCCAGGGAGGACATGGCTTGGCAGTTCGGGCTGGACTGTTCCTATGAGGCACAGGGTCAGACTGATTTGCATATGGCCATGTCTGAACTGGGGTGGTGGAGTGAGCTAAAGAATGATGATGGATTAAACCCAGATCAGTTGACTGGGGGTGAGTGTTTGATTTGCTCAAACGCTCCGTCCATCATCCCCTTTGGTATCGCTTTGTTCGCCCTAAGTTGGCAGGGTATGCCCAGACGTGGGTCCCTTGCTCACTTTGCCACTGGATTCAAGATAGCCTGGCTGATGACGGCTAAATAGCCAGAAACCGGTCCCAGGATGCTTGTTTCCGGTCCAGGGAACACATGGCTTGGCAGTTCGGGCTGGACTGTTCCCATGAGGCACAGGGTTAGACTGACTTGCATATGGCCATGTCTGAACTGGGGTGGTGGAATGAGCTAAAGAATGATGATGGATTAAACCCAGATCAGTTGACTGGGGGTGAGTGTTTGATTTGCTCTAACGCTCCGTCCATCATCCCCTTTGGTATCGCTGTGTTTGTGGAGGGAGCACATGTTGAGGAGGATGCAATTTGAGCAGGTCGGGTGTTGGCATGGGTGAAGGTGTGGCTGCAATTCCGGCAGGAGAAAGGTCCTTGGGTGTCCTTCTGTGAGGCGAGGTGGCAGGCGGTGTTGCGTCCTATGTTGAGGGCGAGGAGGGTGCTGGCGTCGTATCGGTGGAAGGTCCGAGAACAAGAGTCTATGGGTCTGGGCGCGGTCCAGGCATGGACTGGCACAGATGGGCTTGCCTTTGGCGCACAGTGGCCACCATTAAGTATAAGAATAAGGAAGATTTGTTTTCAACTATGCTTTCAAGTGCATTTCTTTTATTACAACAGACCATTAATTGCTTGTCTTGAAGATTACTTCTCAAACTCCAGTGATCAACGCACCATGAAACTTTTCCTTACTTCAAGTTGACTAATTTAACTGCTGTTATTTGTGTGGTTGCCACTTCACTTTGCAACATGGGCAGGTTGCTGCCATGCCTTATGTTAGTGTTGGCTCTGTAACCCCTGGAGAGTCAGGTGTTTCAGGGCCAGTTTCTGTGCATCTTGGCTGCAATTGAAGCAGAGGCCTAAAAATATGCAAAGCATATTCTTAAGGGATTCCCCTGTCCAAATTCGTGCTGAGTGCTCTTGTATTCATAATGGTTGTTTGTCTGAAAGCAGCTGAAGAAAGATTCCTGTTTGGTGGCTGAATGCAGTGAAGCTTTTGCTTTGACTAACAAAGGGCACACTGTGGTTTTGAAGCTAATGTGCTGAACGATCTTGGTACTCAATTTGCAGTCAAACAGAGGTCTTTTCACTGTATAATTAGGGCTCTCAGGTTTTTGTTTTTACTGATTTTTACAGATAAATACAGACAAAAAACAATTATTCTGTCTATATTTATTGTTAAATACAGAAAACAGGACTTCTTTGGATGAAGCTCACTACTGTCAATCATGAGTGCCAGCCCGGTAGGTGTTCAGATTGACAGGGAGGGGAGTTAAATAAAGAACAAAAGATTTCCTAATCAAGCTTAAATAAGTGCAGATATACAGCTGTTTACGCTATTCTACAATGCAAATGTTTTCAGATATCTATTTTGTGCTGTACATAACTAAAACATATTGGGCATTCCAATGTGTGTATACATCAGTTAAATGAATGTGGAAATATACCAATTGCAGCTTCGTTTATACACTAAACACAAAATAAAGAAAAATAGATGAATAGAGAAAAAATAGCGAAAAATAAATATGGATAATTACAGATGGAAATGTAAAATAAATAAATACCATAAAAACCGGAGCCCAAATTATAACGAAGCATGTCCTACTTACCAGCACAAGTACCACAACAACCGGCTAAGTTACTGGTGAGAACAGACCGGTCTTCTCATCCTTGGTGGACTCATTACTTAAGGGTAAGACTAATGGGTAACATGCTAGGAGTAGTGGGGATGACACCTCTCATCCTCATCCATACAGCAAAGGGTGTCTGAGCAGGAGAGGCCAGGGTTTGGTTGCATAAGGTGTGCTTGGCCTTTCAAACTTTGGTTTCTTGTAGAGTTTCGAAGATGAGCACTGTAAGCCCTCTACAAGAAACTGAAAACACTTACACCCCTGTTTATCCCAAAATGTGTGGTATATGCGCCCTTGGGGACCATATCGAACCCTTGCAGACAAGTTTGAGTACATCCTTGATAAATAGGATTACTAGTTCTTCAGGGGCACCTAATGTTTTCAAGGTCAGTAACAACTTGTTATGTTGAACAGGTCAAATGCACTACTCGGGTACATAAAGCACAAATTAAGGAAAACAGGTTTTGTCCTTGTATATTTCCCCACAATCGGATTGCTGCCCACTTCCCATGAAGAAATCTAAATAAAGTTAATCATCTGGTGTCATTTTACCAAGAAGTAATTTAATAGGCTCTTTTGGCACCCAACAACGATTGCTGCTGCCAACGGAATTACACACATATACTTCTGGCACAATGAGCTTGCCTACCATCCTAGAAGAGATTCAGGCGATTTGGTACAGCTTTGCAGTCTCACACCAAGTTTATTCATCCCAAATAATTGAAGCTGAAACATTCAGCTAACATAGAAACATGCTCATTCACACTATCAATAGCACATATTCACAAACTGAATCAGTTGCATTTCAAAACTCTTTCCGATACTACTGAAAGTGCTGAAATGCCATTTTCTTTAGAACCCAGCCTCACCTGATCGAGCTCCATCATGCTTTAGACCAGCCCACAAAATGTAGACAGCCCTCACAGAGCCCTTTACTGACACCTGGCTAGCACTGGAGGACAGCTGTGTCGCTATCTTAAGCCTTTTGGGCAGTGCTTAATTTGTAAAAAAAAAGTAACTTCCAGGGCCCTTCTTGGGAGGCTACTGCAGCCCGCACCACCCATTGCTCCTGCCAGTGCTGCCAATGACAGTAGAAACACAACTACTAACCATCACACTCCTACAAGTGTAACAATTCAGACTGTTCCAGTCCAACCAAAGCTGCAATAATGGCATGAGCAGCAGGTATTATTCTTTTTAAATAGATATTGACCTATTAAGCACTGTTGTTGTGCTCATCTCAAAATTGGACAGATAGCGCTACCATGTGGTGGACTATCACTAGAGCCGGTGCCGAGCACTGGAAACAACTGGCTCAAATTAAACACTGCTTTTGGGTGTATTAATGGCGTTTGTCTGCTAACTTTTTAGTGCTGTTGTCATTTCCAAAGCTCAGGACGGGGTCTAATTCTCTTGTTTCTACCAGGATTCCAGCACTGTCACTTCCTCCTTTAAAATCTGAACTTAAGACTCTTTTCCTTGGCATGCCCTAAGGATTTTCAGTGCAACTTTTTTTCAATACACACATGGCTCTTTTAGCTGCACTCAATTCAATCAGTTTTATTTAGTTTATAAAACACATAAACCCCAAAAGAGCATACAATAAAACATATTTACATACATTATTGTAAAAAACAATAAAATCCATAAAACCTACAAAAAAGCTGCAGCCTAAAATGGTCAAAAGGTTTGTAGATTTCAAGTGGGTTAAACATTTTCTTAGAGACGAACGGCCAGCAAAACAAAACTTGCGACCGTACTGCAGACCTTTTCATCTCCTAAATCAATAAAGTATATCAGTGCTGGTCTATATGTAGTAAAATTCATATTTAAAAGTAAAGGTTTCAGCAATTTCCTTCTTGAGACACTATAGAGTTTAAAAAATAATATAAAGTGCATGGTAGATTGAGGTGATGTCTCATCACAAGGACAAAGAAACTTATCCTTGTTACAATGTCTCATCCTAGGGAATTAGAAGAAGAAGGTTATGCTGTTCCTCAAGAGTGTACGAGCAAGGGAAATTGACATGTTGACCTCATTTGCACCAATAGCGACGCTTAGACCTAAGACATAATACTTAGCCAAGCACCGCATTGTTTATATTTTTAACTAGGGTAGGAGACCCACTGATTAAAAATTGTCTTCACGGATACTCCGAACCTTATTTTAAATCACACACATACATCTACACAGTTCTGGCCCCTCACCCCCACTTCACCATACAGCTATTGGAAAAAGATCTCCGCCAAAGTGCCCCTACTACAGGGAGCCCGTTGGGTATTGCACCGCCGACCCGACGAGGAGCAGCCCAGATGATGAAGCATGACACCCGATTGGGTGTGTGAGGGCATTACAATCCAATAAATAGACTCCCAACTCTGAACCCAAACGTTCAGGGTGGTGTCAATTTCCCTTGCTCGTACACTCTTGAGGAACAGCATAACCTTCTTCTTCTAATACTTCAATTAGGGCACCTATGCTGGACCTCCCTCGACACTGATAGAGGAAAAAGCCCTGTAGTCCCTCCTTTGTATACTCATCCTAGGGAATGCCACCAGGTGATGAACTAAACTTAAGTGGAATCGTGTAAGTATATACCAATGAAATGTATCTGGGATATTTAAAAGATAGGGTTGGATGCCATCCTGATAGATCATAGGGACAGCATCTATATGTAACTCAACACGAGCTCGCTCTTGTTCCCTAATGGCGATACACATTGACTTAAATTCCTGTCTAGAATATCTATGTATCGACATTGGTATTTGCAAGAACTTGTGCCCAATTTAATTAAAAAGGTTTTACTATTATGTGCCAGGGAATCCTATTAATATGGTAAATCAAGGCAGTCCTTTAATACCTCTCTAGTAAAGGATGTTTACGGCTTTGACCAAACTGTGTGCCAGAGGAGAGCCAGCTTAACATATAAAACATCCTCAATGAAGGATATACCTTACTCCTTATGTATAACAGACACAGAGATGGATTTCAGGAGAGCAAGCAAGTATCTAAGATACTTGTTCTCTTGTCTCGGGACTATTAAATTAGAACCAGTGCCCCATAGGCCTGCCCCATATAGGACACCTCCCATGTACCTACTGTTATATATAACTAACATTTCTCTTATGGGTTTGGAGCCTACGTTTTTAACAAATCTAAAAATGCCTTCTGTTGTATGCAGCAAATTGGTGGAAACTTGTTGTTTTGCCTGGTTCAAGTGTATGTATCAGAAAACTGGATCCCTATATATGAGAATGTTGCTATTCTTGTTAGGTGCTCCCCATTTATATGGTGTGTCTATGTTTTTAGCCTCCCCTTACTACAGATCATAGTGAAACTCTTCTTAAGGTTAACCTTCAGATCCCTCTTTTTTAGAAATGCAGTAAAAGAATTAATCAGGTACTGTAAACCATTCACAGTATCAATACAGCATCACCTGCATATAGCAGTAAAGGTACACTTCGGTCTCCTATTCTAGGTATATCCAAGGTAACTGACTGTAGTTCTGTATCCACCCCATTATAATAAAGGGAGGAAAGAAAGGGTACAAGCACACAAGCACACATCCCTGTCTTACACCCCTGTTTATCCCAAAATGTGGTGGATATCGAACCCTTGCAGACAAGTTTGAGTACATCCTTGATGAAAGGATTACTAGTTCTTCAGAGGCACCTAATGTTTTCAAGGTCAGTTACAACTTGTTATGTTTGACCAGGTCAACTGCACTACTCAGGTCCATAAAGCACAAATTAAGGAAAACAGGTTTTGTCCTTGTATATTTCCCCCACAACCGGATTAAGATTCAGTACTTATTCGATTGTGCCCAAACCCTTTCTGAAGCCATTTTGAGACTTTGTTAAAATCAAGTGCTCCTCTGCCCAAAGCTCCATCTTCTCTAAATTGTCCCTACCCATCAGCTTGGTTGAAGAGTCCACGAGTGATGTTGGGCATTAAAAAGAAGGGTTCCCCTTATTGTGCTTTTAGAAATTGGAATAAAAATGGTCTCCTGCCATGAAGGTGGGAGAAACCCGTCTACTGCTACTTTGAGTACGTTAATTAAAAGTGGGGCTCAAAGATCCACTATGTTTTTGTATACATCCACAGGGACACCATGCGGGTCTGCGGCCTTCCCTTTACAGCTTTTATCTAGGGCTGTTGAAGGAAGTGGCCCGATTAGGGTCACCCGGGTCACTAATGACCACCTCTCAGCCTTCCATACCAAATGAAGAGTCGGTCAGACAGTAGAGAATACAAACCAATAACTGTTTATTCATATACACTCAGAGCGGAGCCCGGTCTGCCCAGTTGCTAGGAGTGCGGCAGAGGGGACTGAAGTCAACAAGCATTAAGATACATTATGTACATTTCGTAACTGGGCTAAGACACGCCCACAGTGGAATTTTCCAGGCAGGTGCAGCTAAACAGTGAAATACAAAAAAACGGTTTCAGCGCTTCTATCGCTCACAAAGTATCTCAATTCCAAGGTCGTTCCATTCGGGCCTGTCACAAGACTAGTGGGAGAGGGCCTCTATCTAGTGAGAAAGGTATGCGCTAATAGGAACAGTGTACTAACTACGGAAACAAGTCTAACGTGGCAGAAACGAAACTTATAGTGGAGCATTTCTCGGAATTGAACTAGATCAGTTTCGAACAGCCTAAAATGGCGCCTGTAAAGAAAATGTTGCAGCGAATGCTAACGTACAAAGGGCAATGCGCAAACATGAACATTTCTATTCTAACACAGTTATTAATTCCTTCAAAGAAAAAATGACTAGGTTTTGATTTTGTAAACTCGGTATTTAATGTAACCTTGTCATTAACCCTGGGCGTAGTAGCGCTACGCATAGCTACGCGAAGTGCACTGCGCACTACGCGAGCTACGCATAGCACTACGCGAACTGCGTAGTACGGTAGGAAATGCTGTTCGCAATGATTGCACAGTACCGGATGCTTGTCCGCACTGTGCAATCATTGCAAACGGCATCTTGCACAGTGCAAGCGGTCGTTTTCTGCCGCTCGTGTAGATTTGTACTCGAGCAGCAGTTTTCTCAACGCGGACTGGTAGTTTCTCATCGCGAGCGGTCGCAAGCATACGTGACCACTCGCAATGAGAAACCTGACCTCCCCGCTGAGAATCTCGCCGGGAGGTTTATTTTCCACGCTCGCGATCGGCAACTTGATGTTGCTGATCGCGAACGAGGAAAAAGTCTCGCCGGGATGTCATTTTGCGCGCTCGCGGTCGCCAACTTGACGTTGAGGACCGCGAGCAAGCATAAATGCCCGCTCACGCCACGCGTTTTTGCACTGTGCTACGTGCAATTCGCGTAGCGTGTAGTTGCGCAAACTACGCAAACTACGCGAGCGTAGCGTAGTTTTCCACCCAGGCCTACTTGTCATCCTTTAAAGGGTTAAATACTGATGTAAAATGATTAATCCAATCATGGGGGCAATAAAAGAATCTATTGAAAAAATGGTTTATCCCCAGAAAAGGCTCGGTCATTGTTTTACAAATCAAGGACATATCATTGGTTTCCACTGCTTGCAAAAGATTAATCTAGGCTTCTTCCTGGAATTGCTTTTTCCTGTGTGCCAATGCTTGCTTATAAGATACCCTAAGGCTATGAATCTCCACCCTGCCCCTTGGTGTTGAATGTAGAGCAGTTCTCAGGTTCCTAAGAGTGGTTGTGCAAGCCTTGTCAAACCAGCCTTTAGCTTTCCATTTCCCCATCTTGGCATGATTTTAATAAAGCAGAATTGATTGTTTCCAAGATTTTTATATGTGAATGCACAATAGGGGTGTAATTTGCAGTGCGATCCAAACATATCATAACATCCTATTTACACTCATTAATAATAGAAACAATAAATTTGTCAGGGTTTACTCCAGATCATTTCATTCTTATTCCCTTGGATGCCACAATCTGAATTCACCAAGATGGTAACTCTACATATAAAGAGACCTTAATTGTCAAAATCAAAGGATTATGGTTACCCATTGAACAACTTTCGACACGAAGATAACAAACCTTTTTTATCATATTACAAGAGCATATAATGTGATAAATTGTTGACCGAGCCCCCTACAGTTGAAGGGAGGGGAGTTACCCTATGATTGCTACTTTGGTCTGTTAGCTTCAAATTATATTTGGCCTGCAACAAATTCTGGCTTTTGCCATAAGTATTATGCAGAAAGTGAGGTAATGCCCCCCGTATTGAAAACTCCACAAACTTCCTTTGGCGGAAGGGGGCATACCAATATTAAAGTCCTCTGTCCATATAATGAATGTATTCTTAGTATTGGAGCCTAAGAAACTATCTAAATCCTTTTCCGGGGCCAGGACCGTCTCCCCTCTGGCATTATCAATTATGTTATTATAAAAGTTTACGATCAGTAAATCAGGATTTTCTTTTGACTCCAAAAAAACAAATTCATAAAAGGGGGAATCTGTAAAGGACTTGGAGATTAGGAAGGTGATGTAATTGAGATCAGAATTGCAAGACCAACCTTTGCTCTCCCTTCCATAAATGGAGTAGCTAGAGTAGATATCAATACAAAGCCCTCGCTAAAAAAGCATGCACATATTCCATGTGCCGAAGCTGCATATGTCTGCCAATCTTTCGTGGAAGGTTTCCTCGCTATACCTGCCACATTCCATGAGTTTATTATAATCTCAGTGGGTGCCTTATTAAAATCAGTGCCCAGCTCTGGTAGTCGGGACAGCATCTTACCATTCTAGTGCTGATCATTACAAATTGTTTGTTTCTCCTTCGCACTTATTTTGTATTCAGTCAGTTTACATTGTCCAGAGATTCTAGGGCAGAGAATCTATTGCAAGTACTCACACCCTCAGTTACCAGATTACCCCTGGATATCTAACTCTCATAACATCCCATATATTGATCTGGCTTATAAAAATAAACCAAGGGAACGGCTTCAGTTTTACTCAACAATGAATTATTTGACATTTGAGAGGAGGATAGCCATGTCAATATCTGATTAACAAAACCAGGAGAACGAAAATTAATCACAATACAATAACCACACATAGATTTTCTTGATGTGCCAATCCACTGTACTCTCAACATCTGGATTTCCTTAAATAAAATCTGGGTGAGAGCAACCCCTGTGTGACAGTCAATTCACTGCCTTGTTTTTTAGATCCCTCCAAGTTTCTGATCTAGTTGAATGAGGATGAGGGACTCCGTTTAATATTATCACATACAAAGTAACCTCTGGGGGTAAATAAAGCACGTCCTGTGGTCGTGGATGAGGGAAAATGTCTGACTCAATGTAATTAGAGGGACTCAAAGCTCGATTATCTGGTGCAGCTTGGTGTGAAAGTGTTAAATCAGTCCTTCTTGAAGAAGGATTTAGAGCTTCCTTAGAACATGAAGGTGTTTGCAAGCTACATTGTTGCATGGACAGCTCCTAAAGTATAGCAGCCTTAGGTTGTCCTCTCCTGGTCGGGGGATCCTGTATTTTTTAACGATCTGCAAGTTCCTTGTCTTGAAACAAAGTGACTCCCCCAGCGGTCCCACTTCTGTAACCTTAGGCGAATCCAGGGCTGTTTTTAGCAGTAACTCAGAGTCTCCAAGTTTACTTCTTATGAGATTGAGATTTTTCAGACGCATCGCAAGCGGAACAAATTTATCTAATAAGGACTTTACAAGTAAGTCAATCTCAGAACCTGTGGAGATTAAGGATCCGAAAGTTATTCTTCCTAGAGTGATTCTCAATGCTCTAATTCCTCCTTCAGACCTTGATTTTGTTTGGTCAGCAGACAAATTCCATTTGCATTCTTAAGTATGTCTTGCTTGGGGGCGTGGCCTGGCCGTGCGCCAATATGGCTGCTTGACCTAGAACCTCCGGAGCAGCCGCTCCATAAATGTAGCCTTATTCCATCCTATCGATGTAGGAGCAACACCCGGCCTCAACTGCGGATGTCTGCCGCTCCCTGGAACGTGTTGGGCCCCTCGGCGGTGAAGATCGCAGATCCATCGCCTGCGCAGAGCCTCCTGCCGCGGACCTCGGAGGCCCCGTAACGACAGGGGTCCCTGGCGAGCCTGAGGGTGGGGCTGCGGCTGCATGAAAATGGAGGCCGGAGCGGGTGAGACACTGGGCTGCGAGGGAGCGCAACAGACACCATGGCGCCCCGCGTGCTAAAATTCATTAGCAAAGACACAGCGGTGAGTCTCCTCTCCCCCCCTGGCCACCCTGCCGCACTGGCTCATTGGTTTGCTCACCTGCCATGACTGCTGACCCAGATACCAGGGTGGTGCGGCTGCTATCGTTGGGCCCTGGGACTGGGGGGCGCTTGTGGATGCCTCGTAGGGCATTGAAGATTGCAGACCCATCGCCGCACGGCACCTCCCGCCAGCTGCAGCCTGCCGCAGACCTCGGAGGCCCTGTAACGACAGGGGTCGCGGGCAAGCCTGAGGGCCGGGCTGCGCCGGCAACGGAGCAGCCGCGCAGGGGCTGAGTCCAGAGCGGGGGAGACATTGCACTGTGCAAAGGCGTGGTGTGTGTTTTGGCACCCAGCACACCCAAAATTAAAAAGTAACATGCAGCTGTGACACTCCTCTCCCCTTCTGACTGCCCTGCCGCGACGGCCCGCTGACTTGCTCGCTTGGATCTCGGAGGCGCTTGGGAACGCCGAGTGGGGCATCCCCCCTTCATTGGACCCTCGATGACTGCTACTGCCTGGAATGGGCGCGGGGATGTTTAGAGCACCGAGGCTGTAAGAGGTGCTGCGGCAGAGGGGACATGTCCGTGCGTGCACTGTAAACCGGCTTGCAAGCTGGGCCGACAAAGACATTTGAAGCGTTCATTGGTCATTTACGCTCAAGTACTCCTTGCCCTGACAATTGCGGAGCGAGGGCCACTCAGCTCCGAAGCCTAAATCTGCATTGCTACCATCTTCGACTGGGCACTGAATCCCCCATTCATCAGCAGCACCATCGCCACTCCACATACTGTTGAACGCCATGGGACGCGGTGACCCTAAACAGCGGCAGCTCACCTTTGAGTCTACTAGGACCCCAAGGCGCAAGAGTGCTGAAGATCCTTCAAGTTAGGACCCCACCGGTCCCACTGACCCCCGTGTCTGACCATCCCTCCACAGATGGCTCTGCGGCTATCATGGCTGAATTGCGAGCTGGGTTTAAGGCCATAGACGCGCGGTTCGATACAATGGCAGCACGTCGGGACAGTATGCATGGCCGCATCGAGGCCACGAGACCCGTATCGACGCTGCAGAACGGCATGTTTCCGAGGTGGAGGATGCACAGTCGGCTGCAATGAAGCACCTGGAATGCACTGAACGACTTCTCAAAGTAACAGCGGCTAAGGCGGAAGACTTGGAGGCCTGGTCGCGTCGCATTAATATATGTATTGCTGGGGTGGATGAATCCACCAACACAGGCCCCATGGAAGCATACGTGGAGCGAGTTCTTGTGGCGCTCTTCGGGAGAGATGCTTTCTCCCCAACATTTGCAATTGAGCGGGCCCACAGAGCGCTTGCCCCTAGATCGGCCCCCTGCGCTCCGCAGCGACTCATCATAGCCCGGCTCCTGAATTACCACGACCAGGACACCGCTTTGTGCATGGCCCGGGATAAGGGAGAACTTCAATATCAGGGCATTTCACTCTCTTTCGTTCCTGATTTTACTCCAATTGTTCAGGAGTCTGTCTCAAGTTTCAAGACATAAAGTGGACCCTGAGGGGAGCTAACATTCGATATGCCATGCTCTATCTGGCGCACCTGCGCTTCCAGCTTAACGGGAAGACTCACATTTTTTATTCGCTCGCGGACGCTGCGGAGTTCTGGAAGCACCACAGGCCAAACTCGAACTCATCCCCTGGGAAATTATCTGCCGCCTTTCAATTTTACCCTCCTGCACACTACTGAAGCCAGACCCTCTGCGGACTGCTCCACTGGGGCCGAACTCATTACCCTTTATCAGATGCACCGACGAGATATCCTTTGTCTGTAAAACTCTTCTACTATTAAACATTGGCTGCACAGGCTTTGCTACAAATAACTACTATCCTTATGCGGCCTCCTCTGGGCATTGCTTTCCCCCTAGGAGATCTCCTACTGTTTGGTTGGGAAAAATGGGATTCACTGGATACAGGTTGGGTGGATATCCAATGTGGGTGGTGGGTGGAGGGTTGGGAGATCTTTCATGTTTTGTAACAAATGTAAGTTATATGCAGGATGCAACATTTTCAGCGGCTGGCTTTGCACTATTGTACATAACGATACTACCCCATATACCTTGCTATGGCTCCAATGACACAGCTGGGTGGGAGTGCCGGGGCACTGGACCTGAGATGCATGTCATGGAATGTGAAGGGCCTGTCAAACCCCTGCAAAGGGAGACAGGTACTGGCTTACCTTGCCAGGCACAATGTACATATAGCCGTTTTACAAGAGACCCACTATGCTCCCACCTCAGACAATCGCTTTGCCTTCACCAGGGGTGTCAATCGTTTTTTTGCTAGTTAAAGCACCTACTCCAGAGGGGTCTGCATATTGATTCACAAGTCTATTCCATTCCAGGCTCACAAGGTGATTAAAGACCCGAGGGGTGATATTTGATAGTGGCAGGACACCTTGGCACTAAACAGATGCTGCTGATCAATGTATATGCCCCCAATGTAGATATGCATAGCTTTTTCCCTGGTGTCTCCACATACATTTCCAGTTTCCCTATTGACTCCATTATATTGGGGGGAGACTTCAATCTCACGCTGCAGCCTACCCGTGACACTACAGGATTGTGTCATGTCACTAAACCACACTCCGCAAAAGAACTTAAGGCCTTGTTGAAGACCCATTTATTGTCGGACATCTGGCGACATCAGCGCCCTGCCTAAAGAGGCTTTTCTTTCTACTCAGCGCCACATGATACGTGGTCCCGCATTGACCATTGGTGCCTGTCCCCCGACCTCTTGCTCCACGCGCGATCGGCGGATTATTTGGCCCGAACCCTATCAGACCATTCGCCGGTGCTGCTATTGCTGAAAGTCCCCAATATCGCACGCCCACACTGGCCCTGGCGCTTCCCAACTGAAGCCATTCTCAATGCTGTATTTAAGAGCGAAATCACTGAAGCCATCATCGAATATTTCCAACTCAATATAGGCTCAGTGCCTCGCTATGCCACTATATGGGAGGTTTTTCAAGTCTATATACACAGCATCTGCATGACGAAGCAGGCGGGAGTTCTGCGCATCATTCAACGTGATCTGGACGCGACCGAAAGAATGCTGAGAGATCTCAATGCGCGTGCCCTAGTGGGCGACCCCCCCCTTTTCTATGCATCAACGGGCAAAACTCCTTGAACAGTTTCAAGAACTTGCAGCTCGCGAGGCCGCTTATCTGGGAAAATATGCGCGAGCCCGGGTGAATGGGGAGGGGAAGAGGCCGGGACGGACCTTGGCTAGACTACTTAGCCCCCGACACCAGGCCTCTTATATCACTCAGTTGACATTGGATGATGGCGCACTTCTCACTCAGGGTGCGGATATCTCGTCTGCTTTTCTCTCCTACTACTCTCGCTTGTATACCACTTGCTCCCCGCCGACAGATGCCGCCCTCACTGACTATTTGGCTAAAGTAGCAATGGTCCGGATTGAGGAGGGCCAGCGTGTTTTCCTGGCCTCACCTACAAACGCTGATGAGATCTCGCAGGCCATTGAAGACCTTGATGGGGCTTGTGCCCAAAGGCACGGATGGCCTCACAGGTTTGTGCAGAAGCCCTTGAATTAGGAGCACTCCCTCCGACGATGCCAGAAGCTGTCATCTCCTTACTTCTTAAGTAAGCCAGCCGATAGGTGTGCCTCTTACAGGCCCCTGTCCCTCCTTAACCAAGACTATTAAATTCTGGCTTAGGTACTAGCGATCCGCATCTCCCTCTTGATAGATCAAATCATCTCTCCTTTCCAAACTGGCTTCGTTCCGAACCGATCAACGTCTATCAATCTGCGTACTATAATTGCAGTACTCAATCAAATTGAGCCGGGCCTCCCCGCCGCTGCTGTGATCCTATTAGATGCCGAAAAGGCATTTGAGTCTCTGGATTGGCCTTTTTTATACACAGCGCTCAGTAAACTGGGCTTCCCCGTGGTTTTTGCAATCTCATTTGCCTCCTATACACAAACCCAGTAGCCTGGCTTCGGGTTAACGGAGAACTCACAGACCAGTTCAATTTATCGAGAGGCACCAGGCAGGGCTGCCCACTTTCGCCCCTACTGTTTATAATTGCTATGGACCCCCTCGTACGGCATCTTCAATAACGGCATGTCCAACAGGGTCTCAGATTCCATCTGGGCCCTCTCTTGGCCTTACTCTAACCTGAACCTGAAACTAACCTCCCCCCTCTCCTCTGGGAAGTGGTACGTTTTGGAGTCTTCTCTGGTCTGGTTATAAATTGGTCCAAGTCCGAAATATTCCCACTGACAGATGCCACACTCCCCTTCACTCTGGACTTACCTCTGTGCTGGTGCGATGACCCCTCTCGGTATCTAGGCATTATATTGCATCGCACTGCCTCAGAAGCCATCCGCCTAAATTATGGCCCTGCGATCGACCGATTGTCAACGCAAATCGACTGGTGGATAAAACTCCCACTATCAATTGCCGGTAGGATAGCCATTATTAAGATGGTTATACTGACCCACTTTTTGTATCTCTTTCTAAATATTCCCATTCCACTTACATCTAAATTCTTTGAGACACTTTGGAGCATGCTAGTTAGATTGGTCTGGGCCAGCAGACAGGCCCGTATAGACTGGCGAACACTCACGATGCCTTTTGCACGTGGTGGATTTGGAGTACCAGACTATTATCTATATTATTTAGTAGCGCAAATACACTATGCATACTTTTGGTATCATCCGGACGTGAGGCTACAATACTTGAAACCTGAATGGTCGCAGGCCCGTCCCTGCCCTCTCTCCACCATTCTCCCTCTCGGACCTGCGAGATCACCTACAGAGATAAGACACTCCACACCACATGCTGGGACTGGGAAAGACTTCACTGGTACCTGCAAGCAGAGAGCCTCTACTCCCCGCACTTGCCATTGCCTAACAACCCATGGCTATCCCCGACCACTGAAACATTAACTAGACAGACCTTATCCCGGTGCAGACATCACACAATAGGGAACCTGTTTCGCGAGACCCCCCTCGCTGGACAGATTCCTTCTGCATAGAACGCGGGCTTCCATATTTGCCGGATTACAATCCTCGATAATGGAACCGCAGGAGTTCGCCCCGCTCTCTATAGTTATTACATCACATGACAATGCTCATTTAGTCTTCCGTTTATATCATCTAGCCCAGTCGCTCCAGCCTGTGGTGTAGGTAAGACTCGAGCAGCGTGAGAGAGGGATTTGGGCCACCCTCTGTCGGATAAAGTATGGGCGTACTGCTCTGAACAGACCCGTTACATATTGAGCAATTACAGACACAAGGTCCTCCACTTCAAATATTTACATAGAGCCTACAACACACCAATGCTCCTTGCCAAAATGGACCCTGCTAAATCCCATAGTTATCCCAGATGTGCAGCCGCCAATGCCGAATTTATACATTTAGTGTGGAATTGCCCTCCAGTCTTGATGTTTTGGGAGTCAGTCTTCTGGCATCTTACACTAATGATTGATACTGAAATGACCCCCTCCCCTTTATTAGCTCTGCTAGGATACGTCAAAACATTAGGTGCTGGAATTCGACCCTTTGCCACCATTGCCTTATTACTGGCCAAGAGACAGATCTCCACCCATTGGGGCAGCCCTGCAGCACCAACATTTAAAGCCTGGATGAGGGACCTAATGTACTGTGACACCACCAGCGATGTATATGCAACGTTGCTGCCCCTCTCCTCCAGGCCTAAAAATATTTGGCAGCCACTTTGTTCCTACCTGCTTGTAGTGGTTTAAGTATTTGTGTTCTATGTGGTATTGCTCTGATGTACTAACATTCTGTGCTCGTGCGTGGAGTGTGCATCCTTGGGGATTCGATCGGTGACTGGCAGTTGCTGACCGAGCCTCTGAGGGTGCGACGCTCCTGGCCGTGGCTGAAGAGTTTACCTTTCAATAAAACCGATCTGCGGATGAATTCATCTCCTTGTCCGATATCCTTTCATCCATTACATATTGGCGACGACCGGGAACTCCGTCTTCAGCCACACGCAGCGGAATAATCGTCGAATCCCACGCAGTACCCAGTTCAGCTCCGACTCTCAGCCCGAAGTTTCCCCAAACTGAGCTGAGATCGACGGATCCTATGGGACGTACAAGCGACAGCTGGTAGGACCATTTTATTTATATTCGGCGAGAACTTGAGTTTCGGCCAGGGCAGGCGTTACCCTCATCCATTAGACCGCGCGCCGTCAACCTGAACACGGCGCACGCGCTTTCTCAGCGCGCTACAGTCCCACGCGCAGATTCAGCGCGTCATTACAAAGAGGCATAGAACAGAGGCATAGAACGTTGGTTTCTCAAGCGGAAGAGCGCTTCCTTAAGCTGCATCGTACCCGTTCGAGATCCATTTTGCTTTGGGCAATTCAGTGCGTTACACTGCTTGGCTATCAGCGGATTTCAAGCCACGGTGATACGCACACCTTCATTGGATTATCTGGTTTCAGTTCTCCATTACGTAACCTTCATTTGTGCGTCACAGTGATACGCACACCTTATTATTATTATAAATTTTTTTTTTTTAATATTAAAAATGATCTATTTCACACATTCTGTCAAATTAAGTTGGTAACTTCCCACCAACTTCCCACTCTTCTTTATTAATAATGGCTACTCCCAATCAAATTACTCAACCGCCTCCTTTTCTAGCTAAACCTGGCAAACCTGGTTTACCTTGGCAAGAGTGGTTCTGTTTATTTGAAAACCACTTAGTGGCTATTGATGCTGCGGAATTTTCACCTGCTCGTAAGTTCGCCCTGCTTTTCGGCAGTTTAGGTTTGGCAGCACAGCGCATTTTTCAAAGCCTACCTCCTATCCCTCCTCCTACTGGTCAATCAGGAGACGGTCAATGGAACACTTATTTGGAGGCCATAGCTATACTTAAGAAGCAATTCTCGGAATCGCCTAACATAATGTTGGAAAGGCACAAGTTCTACAAACGTAAACAGTGTGAAGAAGAAAAGGTGAGGAGTATATTTCAGCATTGAGGGTTCTAGCTACTACTTGTGGGTTTGGTCCTTTATCAGATGACATCATTCGTGATCAGTTCGTCTTTAATTGTGCATCACAGAAAATTAAAGAAAGGATTCTAGGTTGTAAAATCCCTCACTCTCCGAAGTAATTGACATGGCTTTAAGTATAGAACGTTCTACAATTTCTACTAAAGTTATACAAGCTAACCCTATATCTAAAGTGAATTCGATTTCTGAATCGGTGGAAGCTTATGAAGAAGATTTGTTGGCTGTAGCCTCAAGAGACAGAGGGTCAAAGACTTCACAAAGTAGTTACCAACCATATTGCTACAGATGTGGGTCAAAAATGCACATTGGAAATTTTCAAGGGTGTCCTGCTTTAGGCAAACGTTGTTCTATCTGTAAAAAATGGGACATTTCCAAAAACTCTGCAGAGGCCGCAGGAAACCGGTCTCAGTTCGAAGTGTAGTCTTTGAAACAAATTATTGTACAGAGTCTTTGGATAATCTACTCCTGACAGTGGATTACACAAAGGATCCCTTGGAGATTAAAGGCCCCTTATGTAATGCATTAATTGATGGTAAAGAAACCAGTGTTATGGCGGACTCAGGATCCCCAATTACAATTCTTCGTGACTCTTATTTTTTTGAGAAATGGGGAAGAACTGTTTCACTGGCAAAATCCGATGCCAATCCGAAGGCCTTTGGCGAGAAGGACATAGACATGTTGGGATTTTTTATGTCTGATGTCGTAATTTTAGAAAGAAAAATTAATACTAAAGTTTATGTAGCAATTAAGGGAAAAAACATTGTGGGCTGGAAAGATCTGGCACGTTTGGGTTTGTATTTAGTCCCAGGGGATGTAAACCCTATAAGAGTTAGAGAAATTCCTGTTTGTAGTCTGGATGATCTAACTTTAGACTTGAAAAGTTTGATGTCCGAATTTAAGTCAGTGTTCAGTGAGCAAATCGGTTGTGTGAATGAGTTCAAACACAAGATCAGGTTGTTACCTGATGCAATACCTGTGGTTCATAAGGTCAGACCGGTCCCCTTAAGTGCCAGAGAAGAATTAAGAAAAATGTTGGAGGATTTATGTTCACAGGGTATAATCCAACCCACGGAGTCTTCACAGTGGGTGGCCCTCATTGTGGTCGCACGCAAAAAGACAGGGGAAATTAGACTCTGTGCGGATTTGAGGGGCCTTAATAAAAACATTGTAGTAGACTGCCACCCTCTCCCCAAGATTCATGATCTACTGGCAAATTTGGGGGTGCTCAGTGGTTCTCTTTAATCGACCTAAAGTCCGCCTACCATCAGATCCCACTAGCTGCGGAGTCTCAGGAACTAACAACATTTGTTACACCTTTCGGTGCCTACAAATTCCTGAGACTTCCCTTTGGACTAGCATCCGCAGCTAGTGTTTTTCAAAGATTGATGGATACTATGTTTAAAGGGATAAAAGGCGTTCAGACATATCTGGACGATATACTGATTTTTTCGAAGGATCCAGATGAACATGTTGTGCTGTTGAGAAAGGTATTATCTGCTCTAGGCAAACATGGTATGACCGTAAGAGCAGATAAGTGCAAATTTGGCGTGAAAGAGCTGGATTACCTAGGACACACAGTGTCTTTTAAAGGTATTACTCCGAAATTTTCTGTGGTCAGGGCTCTCAAGGAGGCAAAACCCCCTTCAGACAAAGATACACTTCGCTCTTTTTTGGGCCTTGCTGAATACTATGCGAGGTTCGTATGCAACTATGCACAGCTCGTGGAGCCCCTTACAGTGTTATTAAAAAAAGGTCAGAAATGTGTTTGGTCCCAAGATCTTGATGGAGTGTTTGCCAAGGTAAAAGATCTAATCATTTCAGCTCAAGCATTACATGCTTTCCGTGATGATTCACCGTCAGTCATCACAGTAGATGCTAGCATGAGTGGTCTAGGAGCAGTCCTTAGTCAGAGAGTTAATGGTAAAGAACAAACAGTGGCGTTTGCTTCCAGATCTCTGAAATCTTTTGAGAAAAATTATAGTACTATTGAACGAGAAACTTTGGCTTGTGTCTGGGCGGCTCAGAAATTTAAGATGTATATTTGGGGGCGAAAATTCGAAATTTTTACTGATCACAAGCCACTTACGTTCATTTTTTGTAAGCCCCCTAGTAATAACATGTCAGCAAGATTGACTCGCTTAATCTCTAAGTTACAGGAATATAATTTTAACATGAAGCATATTCAAGGGGGCAAGAATTTTCAAGCGGACTGTTTGTCAAGGATGCTAATGGAAAAAGACGATGAGGATGATGTAGAGGAGGATGAAGTAGAATGTGTCGCTGTGCTTGATGCAATTGAAAACTGGAATACTGTTATTTCAGAGTCAGAATGGAAAATTGCATGTATCAATGATGCTATTTTGTCAAAAGTTATAGAATATTCTTCATCTAAATGGCCGGATGCAAGGAATTTGTCAGGTGAACTAAGAAATCTGTCATTAGTAGCTGATGAAATTTCTGTCAAGGATGGTTTAGTATTACGAGGCGATAAATGTATACCCCCAAGTTCTTTAAGAAATGTTTTAGTCAAGATCGCTCATGAGGGGCACCTTGGGGTAGCTAAGACATGCATGAAGATCAAGCTGGATTATTGGTGGCCTGCCTTAGATGCTCAAGTGAAAAGTATGGTGGATGGATGCGAGGAATGTTTGCTCTCAGCCAAACACTGGAAACTCCCTAAGGTACCTCTACATCCCACAGACTTTCCTGACAAACCTTGGGAAAAAGTGGGACTGGATTTTTCTGGACCATACAATATCCTTAATGAGTCATCAAGATTTTTGATTCTAGCGGTTGATTACCACTCTAAGTGGATGTATTATAAATTTGTGGACGCCCCTACCACTGATAACACTATTTCTTTCCTGAGCAAAGTATTTACCTTAGAGGGAGCTCCTAGATCCCTGGTTACGGATAATGGGACTCACTTTGTTTCGGAAAAAATTTGCTCATTCTTGATGAATCACGATGTCAAACATTTGAGGGTAGCCAGGTATTCACCAGCTTCCAACGGGCTAGTTGAAAGGGGCAACAAAGTACTTAAAGAGGGGATCCAGACAGCGCTGGCCACTGGTCATGATGTTAATCATTTTTGGAAAAAAAAGTGTGGAGTTATAACACTTCTCCACACTGTACCACAGGTATCACCCCTTTCGAGCTCCTGAGAGGCAGAAAGGCTAACACAGCCTTGCTGCCATCTTGGTTAGATAGTGGTAAACTAACAAGAGTTGACACCAGTTGTAAGGATTTGGCAAGTAAAGTGAGGGTAAGTCAAGAGAAAATGAAAATGAAATTTGACGGAGGGTGTTCTTCCACCAATGTTGAAATTGCGGTGGGTGATTGGGTTTTATTTAAAAAACCATTTAAAGTTAGAAAAGGTGAGTCCATCTTTTCGAATCCTGTTCTAGTTTGTAAAGTCAGTAGAGGTGCAGCGTTTCTCCAAGATAAAGGCTAGTGGAACAAAAGACAATTGATTAGAGTAAGTAAGGTCCAATCAGACTTAATTAGGAACAGGAAAGCTTCAGTGGCGGAGGGTGAGCTTGATTGGTCCTATTGGTTACATAATCAAGAAAGACAAGAACCTTCAAGGGAGCAAAATTGTTTGCCAAGTAATGCCCCTGTAAACAACGAATTGGAAAGTAATGTAGGTTGTTCACGGGGAGGTCGTGTTAGAAAGTTACCTTCGAGATTTAAGGATTTCGTTACATTTTAATTCTGAAATTTATAATTTTTGTTTATATAGGGGGGAGGTGATGTAGTGGTTTAAGTATTTGTGTTCTATGTGGTATTGCTCTGATGTACTAACATTCTGTGCTCGTGCGTGGAGTGTGCATCCTTGGGGATTCGATCGGTGACTGGCAGTTGCTGACCGAGCCTCTGAGGGTGCGACGCTCCTGGCCGTGGCTGAAGAGTTTACCTTTCAATAAAACCGATCTGCGGATGAATTCATCTCCTTGTCCGATATCCTTTCATCCATTACACTGCTGCTCCAGCTGGAAATAACAGACTGACATTGGGCACTCCGAAACCCGATCTGTGGCCTAGTGGCTGGTGGTGGGCTACGGACACAGAGAATATTGCGGAAAGACATGATATACCCCTAGCCTATGCTGTGGTGACGCCGTGGATGCTCCTGCTCTGGCCCGAATTTCGCTCTTTTATCCTTGTTATTGTCAGCCATACATACTGTCAATATGCCTTTCGAACTGCTAATATTCCAAAGTATTCCTTCACTTGCGGAACATGGTGCAAGCGCCAACTAACCATGATGGAAGTCTTATATCCTCTGTCTATCTTTGTTGCACATTCCTACATAGTTAATTTGTTATGTCTAAGTTCTAGGCTGTCACTTCAATTGTCATCACCATTTATCCTGCATGACCCTAACGGTATATGTTATGGCAGCTGTTTGTGGAAAATACAATAAAAAAGTTTAAGAAAAAGTATGTCTTGCTTGACTGAAACAACCTCCCCTTCCAGTACTTTGGTTCATGCGGCCACTTCATCCAGTTTCTGGGTTAATACTAGGCGGAAGGCTTGAATCCCAGATTGGTTAGCCCCGGAGCTCTCAAACCCACACTTAATCTCATCTCTTAGGCTCAATAATAAGGCTGCTAGCAACTCCTCCTCGTGTACTTCTGCTGCCTCAGCCCCATCTAATCTTCCAATTTTGCCAGGGGACTCCAGGGGGCAGGGTTCTCCTGCTCAAGTCAGGGGCATAACTCAGGAGACTCCAGTCATAAGCTGAGGTCTCCCAAGACCATCAGGAGACTCCAGCCATAAGCTGAGGTCTCCCAGGACCATCTGTAGACTCCAGCTATTACCTGAGGTCTCCCAGGACCATCGGAAGACTCCAACCATAAACTGAGGTCTCCGAAGACCATCGGGAGACTCCAACCATAGCCTGAGGTCTCCCAGGACCATCAGAAGACTCCAGCCATAACCTGAGGTCCCCCAGGACAATCAGAAGTCTCCAGCCATAAGCTGAGGTCTCCCAGGACCAGGAGATGTCCTTTCTGGAGGCCAGAATAGAACGTTCCTCCACCAAGGAGGAAAGGGTGGATAGAGGGTGCTAGTCAGTGGCAAACGAGGTGGAGGTTAAGATGAACATTCAGACCCCGACATTGCCATATCAGAACTGGTTTGTAAGACCGGGGGCATATTTGTGAGAGTCTTGTGGCAGTGGCGTAACAAGGCCCCCGCTGCCTCTGCAGTGCAGAGGGCCCCGAGCTCCAAGGGTCCCCTTCAGGTCAGTGACCCGGCCTGAAAGCTCCTGAGTGAGTCCGGAGGGGCCCCCTCCATGTACTTTGCAGGGGGGCCCCCTCATGTTTCGTTACGCCATTGGCTCAAGTCCCTGGGATGACTCGCCAACCTGCTCAAGCCTCTCTGGGGTGGGGCAGGGGGGGGCTAGCACCTTAAACCTATTTCTGGTGGCTATCTGTGGGGCATACTGGATAGCACCATTCGTGCCCAGACCGGTTGCTGCAATGAGTGTATCCATGCGTTTTGCACAAGTCACATCAGCAAAGGAGAGGGGAGATTCCACCATGTCTCTCCGTGTTCCCATAGCCCCCTCAGAACACCCTTCAGAGCTTTGCTTTTGGCCAGTTTCAGCCATGACCTTAAAGGAGTTGAGTGATGGGGTCACTTTAATCTGGGCAGCAGGCATTTTCCTACCTCAGGCTCCTGGTGTCTTATTAGGCTACCTTGCAGTTTTCACAAGTTTAGTTTTGGGCCCCCCAGTCTCCCCGCAGCAATACTGCGATGAGGTTTAAAAATTATTTCAGGGAACACCGAGGGGAAGTCTGCATCAAGACTTACCCCAGAGATGTTAGTGGTAAGAGTATGAAGCGCTTACCTTGATTTTCTGTCCTTTAGAGATTTCCCTTTTTATTAACATTGGTTAGATCCGGCATCTCCCTCTCCAGAGGACTGGATTAAGGCCTTGCAACGGACTTGCAGGCTGGACCTGGGGTGCATCCCTGGTAGGGCGGATGCTATACAGGTGACTTTTTGAGGTGGAGTGGTAGGTTGGAAACGGAAAGGGGAGTAGTCCTATGATTATACCTAAGCACCAAAGTGATACAGGTTCTTTAGCCCACATTGGTGGGACTGGGCCATTGAGTGCATCCGGTGTGCGGCCGGCCTCTTAATGTCACCTGAGATTGCAGCAGTTTTGGTGATATGAGGACAAAAAATAAATAAATATCAGAACCCTTAATTTCTTTACAAGACATTATTTTCGTCTTCTCCCTCGAATTAATCCTAACATGAGCCAATTCAGACTCAGAGAAGGGTGTTTTAGAACAAACGGGTTTCGTTTGAGCTCTCTTAATTACGGGGTGAACTTGCTACAACAGGAGGGGAAGGGGTAATAGCGCTTACTGAAGTGTTTACCCTTTAACAGCCTAGGGGCTGTGACCTGCAAGGCACCTGATGCCATTACATCCCACCCTAGCCGAGGCTCATCAGGAGGATTCTGAAAGGCTTCATTTACAGCCCGCTGAGTAGTCACAAATATTTCCTCTACGTTAACCATTTCTTCAATTATTAGACCCACTGCACCAGAAAGAAGTTTGTAATTAAATTTGAAAGGGTTTTTGTCCTTACCAGATGGCCTTTGTGGAATTTTCATTTGCCCATCATGGAGAAATAGACTAGGGTGGGTTCAATCAAAGAAGGACAGGCTCAGCCGGGCCTGTCTTAGTCTGGTCTTCACCTGGGCCCAGCCCGGGCACGCGCCCACACGCAGCCTGCACAGCGGGGAAGTGTGTGTCCATTTATAGCGCCTCCACCTCCAGTACCCCTCTGGATTCTGGGCCCTGTAGTGCAGATGCAGAAGAAGAGCAAAGGAGCTCCTGCTCCAACTCCAAACAGGATTTCCCGTGCAATGGGGAAGCACGTGTCAATTTATAGCGCCACCTCCAGTAGCCCTCTGGATTGTGGGCCTTGTAGTGCAGATGCAGATGAAGGGCAAAGGAGCCCTTACTCTAACTTCAAACAGCTGTTCTCATTAAAACTTTAGTTTCTTTGTCTATGCTGATGACACTCAGCTCTTCATATGGATGCAGAGGAGCACTTACATAGATGCTGCTTGTAAGAGATTTTTAGGAATGTATATTTTCGTGCATTTTTACCAATGAGCAGAATACATGTTTTCTCGATTTTACGTGTAAACTTTGAGATAGTGGTATTGCTTTTGAAACAAGTTTTCTATTGTATGTAGAGGTGCGTTTTTCTGATGTGTGTTAAACAGGCCACATTTTAGTGAGTACGCCATCTTGTCCAAGATGGACGTCATCTGTCTCACTCATCCTGTTTTCCCCCTGAACACCGGTTCTCCCCACAAGGTCCAAAGCACACGCTCAAGCTGAGATGAAATTGTTTATTTCCACTGTTGTTATTAATCTGCTCTCAATGAACTTTTCCCTGTTCTGCTATGATTTGATACAATTACAAGGTCTTTCCTTTGGTTCACTGTGCTCCATTCATTTACATAACTCTTTACTGTTCATGTATCTAGTTATGTTCTCGCATCTCCAGACAACATTAGCATAGCGGGTGTTGAATAAATATTCATGTAGTGGGTTAGTGCTTAGGTGTTAAGGCAATTTGACATTTATTTTTCATGTGCTCTGATTTGCTGATCAAATGTTACATTTGCCCACACCATAGTGAGTCCAGCAATTCCTTATGCAAAAATAATGTATAAATACCCCTTGATCTGAGGGTGAGTGAGTAGCTTTCCTGAATGCTACTAGAAATGCTGTCTATTTCTTTCCTGATTTTACTTCTCATTTGGGACTTAAATAATTCCAGATTTTTGCATACTCTCCATATCTCTGCATTTAAGTGCCTTCATGGCATTGACTCTGTACCACTTAATTTTGAAATATGTAATAAAACCATATAACTTTCCATTGATCTCAAACTTAATTATTGAGTGGGACAATCACTCCATCTAAAGTAACTAATGAATTGCATTTCTGATATTGATGCTCTAGGAGGTGGATTAACGTGGGGACACATTGCATCATAAAACTAAGGTCTAACACCTTTGCCAATGCAGTGAAATGTGGGAAATCTGATTGAAATAGCATTTGGGGTGTCCAGATTTTAGGGTACACCATTTTGCTGCCATATGCTCTTAGTTTTGTCTGAACTCAGTTGTGGAGTGTCCGCCTGAACCTTGGCTTGGTGAGTCAGTCAGATGGGGTCCCTTTCCATACCTATCACTAGTGCCTGCAGTCTATGGGGCCGATTCCGATCTCGGCCGGTAGGGCTCCGAATCGGATTCGGCATTACCGGATCCGATTCGGAGCCCTATTTCCCGACCGAATCGTACGCGCGTCCGGGCGAGCGAGTACGATGCGTGCGCTCGCGAAATCTCCGACCGACTCGTTTGCAGGACCCGACCGCTCCGACCGACTCGCAAGGGGACGAATCGCACCGCGCAATGGAGACGTTCCCCGGCCGGGTAAGTACGATGCGCATCGCGACCGCTCCGACCGACTCGCGCAGTCCGGCTCCAAGGAGCTGTCGGAGCCGCACTTTGGGGGTCCGTGTCGGACCCCCCTGGAAGCGTAGGCACGCGAGTCGCACACAGGGGGGGTTCGCGTCGTGCCCATTGAGTCAATGGGAGCCCGTGTACGCGTCGTACAACTGGCTCCCATTGACTTCAATGGGAGTCCGACCGAATCGAGTCCGATGGCATACGTGCGCATCGTACTCGTACGGTCGGACTGCTAGGGTCCGATTCGGTCGGAAATCTCTCCGAGTCCGGCTCGGTTGGAGAGATTTCCGTCCCGAATCGGAATCGGCCCCTATGTCTTTCTTTTGATTCAGCTCTCATTTGTACGCTGTAGATCAATAAGCTCCCCTTGTGTGTGTGTGAGGGGGGAGAGGGGTTGTTGAATTTTGCCAGCTGGCTACATTATGTTTTGTACAATTTACTCAAAATCCTGAAGACAGTGCATTCAATTGTGACTTTCACAGTTAGTTATGGAGTGTCTTCTGAGCTGGGTCTTTTCTTCTTTTCTTCTAGACTTCTCAGTGTCCGTGAGAAGCAAATACAAGGTTTCAGGTAAGTATGAGTAACAAATAAAAACATTAATAATAAATTAACTCTAAAAAAGTGTTCTTTGCCTAGTTTCTGGACTTTTCCCTTTCTATCTAGATGGATAAAAAAAGGCTGTTTGGACTGTATCTCCTTTCTTAATTTATCATTCCCTCTTAGTCTGTTTTTTGCCCCTATTTTCAGGTAACATGGAAAAAGAGAAACCTTCCAGAGTCAATGATATGGCATTATCTCCTTCTTTTCTCACCCCGTACCCGCTAAGTACTAAAAAGGGAGCGAAGTTTCCTCTCCTTGAACCCCGTTCCTTTAATGTGCCTGAATTGTCTTTTGCTTTTAAATGATGTGAACCCCATTGTCAAGCACCAACTTAGTTCTGCCACAGCTCTCTGGACTGTAGCAGGACTATATTCTTCACTGGCACCAGGTAGGGATCACCAGTCTTCAGACCACTCCTGGGGCTCCTCGAGGTTCTCCTTCGCTGTGTTCTCCCTCTTTTTCCCCAGGTCAAGTGTGGTATCGCTCTCTTCTGATTCGACACTCGAGACGTTAAACCTGTCTCCTACTTCTGAGAGGTCTGAATGCGGTTTCAGCCTGGCATCTCCATCCAGCTCCATTTAACATGTTCAAGGCTCTCTTTCCTCAGCATCCTCCTCTCCTCGTTCTTTGAGAGCTGAGTCTTCAGTCCTTTCTCTATTTCTAGTCTTTCCTTTTTCTCTGTTCTCTCTCTCTCTTGTCTATATTACTTTTCTGTCCTCTCCTCATGCTGTTGTCCTCCTTCCCTTTTGAGGCCCCTTCCCGATCCCCAAGAAGAGGCAGGTACTTCAGGTAAGGCTACCCCTTCACAAATCTCTCCCATTAAATTCTTCAGATTGGGAAGAGACGCTGTGATTTGATATCTGGATAGAAAGTCTACATGTACCTGTTCTTGTCCTCATCTATGATAGTTTGGAATCTAAAAGGTTATATTGAGAGAAACCACCTGTGAACCCTTGGAAATGATTTCCTTTGTTTCTGACTAACAAAGTGCCGGGAACATGGTCTAGCTACAGAACACATTCTTAGGTTTAACTCTTTTTTATTAGTATCATCCTTATAAGCATCGTTCTTATAAATACATCACAATTCGTACTATACACCATATCTCTGGTACATTTCTTGTTACAGTCTGAGTCTACCATTACAAGTGCATTCCATACTAATTCTCGTATTGCTTGTGATGTGCTGCTGCTTAAACAGGTAACAAAAGAGAAGAAAAAACAGAACAAAGAAAATTCAAACATTTCCCTACCACCCTCCCCAGTACTGGGGTTCCTATTACATATTTCTATTGTGTAACTGGTATACAGAGGTTTCTCCGAACTGGGTTTCAATTTGGGTTGGAGGGTCTTCTGCATTCGTTATCCAGAGAAGGCGGAGATATTTCAGGCACGTGATATCATTAAATTCCGTTGACAACAGAGTGAGGAGTGGTTTCCAAACCTCTTTAAATGCAGATTCAGAGTTTGCAAGGGAGGCGTCTATGCGCTCCATCCCCAGAATAAACCATATTCTATGAAGCCAGCCTAGAAACGTAGGTGCTATTTGTGTGCCCCAGTGTGCCAGAATATTTTAAAGTGCAGTCCCCAAGGCTAGTCCCATCTGTTTCCCCATACGAGATTTCAGTGGGAATGTTAAAGGGCTGGGCAACCCTAACACTATATAAGCTGGGAATCTTTGGATCTGCATCTCAAACTGTTGATCTATTTCATCTAGTATCTTGGGCCGGTAGGTTGACAAAACGGGACAATCCCACAACAGATGCAATAAGGTACCCTCTTCCCCGCACCCTCGCCAACAAGTAGGGCAGCGCTCTGGGTTTCCTTTCTTAAGGCGCACGGGCGTCAGGTACCAATAAGTGACTATTTTGGTAGCTGTTTCTTTACTGGCCGCATTTCACGCTGTGTGTTTGGCCCTATAATAGATTTCTCCCCACTCTTTTCTCGATAGATCCCTTCCTATTTCCATTGCCCAAAGTTTCTGGCTAGGTGTAGGGTATACGGGGGCTGATTGGTACAACATATCATAAAGCTCGGAGATCAGTTTTTTATTGTTTTGTTTTGTGACCAGCCACTTCTCCTATCTCGTCAGTTTTCAGCTAACTTTTGGATGGATATCGGGGTGGAGCAGCCAATGTCTTAACTACAAATAACAGAATCGTTCTGTCTCTGGAAGTGTTTAGTCCTGTTGCAGTTGTGGGAATGGAATAATCCCCTCAACGTCAAACAAATGTCCTGCCGCCTTGCAAGGCGTAGCCTGCCATGCTGTAAATGCCTTGCCTTCCAACCCCGGAGTAAACTCCTTGTTCTCCAACAGTGGTGTCATCGGAGAGGGAAGCGTCGTGAGTTCCCTCTTAGTGGCCACCCCATCCCACACCTCCATCACCGACTTTGTGATAGGTGAGCTCTGGAGGCTCCCTGGCCTATCAGATTTCTTTAGGAAAGGCACTTTCCATAGGGGGAGTCCTGATAATGCCCTATACTGAAACAGCCAACGTTTGTCTGATTCCTCTCTGTTCCACTCCACGAAATATCTCATTTGGGCTGCTCTAAAATAGTCCAACAGATTTGAGATCCCCAGGCCCCACTCCAATGGTTTCAAATACTCCAGTTCACTTCGCATGCGCGGTTGGGCCCCTGCTCAAACAAAATGGAGTATTTCCTTTTGTAGTGAAGTGAGTATTCCCTTAGGTGGTAAGACCGGCAGCGTCTGAAATAAATATAATGCCTTAGGTAGGATTGACATCTTAACCGCAGCTATGCGGCCCAGAAGTGACAGGTGGTGATGTCTCCAGCTCTTTAAAACCTTCGTAATCTGTCGGGAGAGTTTGGCGTAGTTCAGCGTGACCGTTTGCTTAACGGATGATGCCAGTTCGATCCCAAAGTATGGGATAGAGTCCGCTGCTTGGACCCCAGAAAACTATTTCCCAGTGTCCCTGGTCCTGTCGGAGACCCGGCTGGATTGAGAACCTGTGACTTCCCTATATTGACCGGGAATCCGGAGGCCCTTCCGAAGGTCTCCAGTTCCTCTAAGAATGCTCGGAGTGATCTCCACGGAGATTCGAGTGAGGCTAATATATCATCGGCATATAGGCTTATCGAGTGATTTTCTCTCCCAAATGGAATGCCCGTAATGTCAGGGTTATCTCTAACCCTTTGGGCCAATGGTTCGATGTAAAGGGCAAACAGGAGGGGCAAAAGTGGGAACCCCTGCCTGGTACCCCGTTGAATGGAAAAGGGACGAGACGCCGTTGACCCTAATTGAAGCTGTGGGAGAGCTATAGCAGCTCGCCACTCAAGATCTAAATCGGTTCCCCAGGCCAAAGTGGATCAATGTTCTTTCTAAGTATCCCCAATCTACTCAATCGATCCCCTTCTCAGCGTCAACCGTTAATAAAAGGGCATCCATGTTTGTATGATGGGCCTTGTCTATTAAATGAAGAATCCGCTTGGTGATATCCCCGCTTTGTCGGTTTTGGATAAATCCCGCTTGGTCCGGTTCAATTATACCGGGCATCAATGGGCCTAGTCTTGTAGCCAAAATACTTGTGAACAGTTTTAGGTCCACATTGAGAAGGGATACGGGGTGGTAGGAGCCACAGACTTTTTTGTCTTTCCCCGGTTTGGGTAGGACCACAATAGCCGCCAGCAGCATTCCAGAGGAAATCGAACCCGGCCCCCGAATGAATTAAATAATCGCGTCAGGCCCGGGGCTAAAACTTGACAAATGTTTTGTAAAAACCTGCCGAGAATCCATCTGTCCCCAGCGATTTAAGAAGTTTAGGCATGATATTGCCCCAATCACCTCCTCAATCCGAATAGGGGCATCCAGCATTTCCCCCTGATCTCTAGTTAACGTTGACGTGTGGATCCCTTCTAAGTATGATGTCATATGTTGGTCTGATATGGCCTCTCCCTTGAATAGTTCCGCATAGAAATCCCTAAATGTTTGTGCTATGTCTACATCTTCCATGAGTTCCTCCCCTTTGCTGTTCTTAAGAGACTGGATCTTTGTCTGCTGGCTACAGGCTCTGAGTTTACTTGCCAACATGCGCCCCGTCCTATCCCCTCCTATATAATAGGAGTGCTTTAACCGCAGAGCCGCAGACTCAGCTCTGTCGAGGTCCAGCCCCACCAGTTGCGCTCTTGCCGCCTTCAACTGTCACCATACCCTAGGTGCTCTTGTCCGGCTATGAACCCTTTCCAGTTCTGTAACTTGGGCTGTTAAGTGCTCCCTCTTTTCTCTGTGCTCTTTATTCTCTGCTGCCGAAATAGCTATGAGCTTGCCTCTCACCACCGTCTTCAGAGCCTCCCATATCGTGGCAATAGATATGTCTGGGGAATCATTTACCTCTAAATACTCCCGAATACATTTAGTTACTTGTCGTGTCACTGCTTCTTTGTGAAGCATACTTTCCCTCAAACGCCAGCACCCTGGTTGTCTCTGTTGTGGTGGCAGCTGCAAGGAGACCGTTATGTTATGTTAGCATGTTTTGTGTACCGCACAGCTGCCTCAGCAAAGAGGCGTCCCGTCACTGCATCATGGTCAGAGAGCGCTGCCGGTGTGATGTCTACTTTCTCTACCATCTTCCTAATTTCCGTCGTGCCCATTAGGTAGTCAAGACGTGCATATGTACCATGGGCATGGGAGTAGAATGAATATTGTGATGCTTGGGGGTGTGCCTCCCGCCACAAGTCCACCAGCCCCATGTTCTGAAGCCATCTGTTCCCTTCCTGTGACAACTCTCCAGCTTGTGTGTAACGACTGCCTGATCTATCTTTCGCCGCTTCCATGACAATATTCAGGTCGCCCATCCACTACCGTCATGTGTGCTTGTCTGCTCATGACTTCTGAAATGGCTGTCTTCAGAAATCGCAGCGCCGCATATTCAGCTCTGTCGAGGTCGAGCCCCGCCAGTTGCGCTCTTGCCGCCTTCAACTGTCGCCATACCCTAGGTGCTCCGGTCCGGCTATGAACCCTTTCCAGTTCTGTAAATTGTGCTGTTAAGTGCTCCCTCTTTTCTCTGTGCTCTTTATTCTCTGCTGCCGAAATAGCTATGAGCTCGCTTCTCACCACCGTCTTCAGAGCCTCCCATATCGTGGCAATAGATATGTCTGGGGAATCATTTACCTCTAAATACTCCCGAATACATTTAGTTAGTTGTCGTGTCACTGTTTCTTTGTGAAGCATACTTTCCCTCAAACACCAGCACCCTGGTTGTCTCTGTTGTGGTGGCAGCTGCTGCAAGGAGACCGTTATGTTATGTTAGCATGTTTTGTATAGAGCACAGCTGCCTCAGCAAAGAGGCATCCCGTCACTGCCTCATGGTCAGAGAGCGCTGCCGTTGTGATGTCTACTTTCTCTACCATCTTGCTAATTTCCGTCGTGCCCATTAGGTAGTCAAGACGTGCATATGTACCATGGGCATGGGAGTAGAATTAATATTGCGATGCTTGGGGGTGTGCCTCCCACCACAAGTCCACCAGCCCCATGTTCTGAAGCCATCTGTTCCCTTCCCGTAACAACTCTCCAGCTTGTGTGTAACGACTGCCTGATCTATCTTTCGCCGCATCCATGACAATATTCAGGTCGACCCTCCACTACCGTCATGTGTGCTTGTCTGCTCATGACTTCTGAAATGGCTGTCTTCAGAAATCTCTCCTGTCCCGAATTAGGGGCATATATCGATCCTATCACCAGTGTGTGCACCCCCGCATGGAGTGTATAAGCTAAGAGTCTCCCCTTAATGTCTGCCACCTTATCTCTCACTTCCCCCTAAAGTGCTTAGCATTCAAGATAGCCACTCCCGCTTTCTTATCCGAAGAGGAAGAAAAGAATTGTTGGGGAAAGGCTCGCGACAGGAGCCAGTGCCAATCCTTTGATAAAAGATGGGTCTCCTGAAGGAGGCAAACTTCCGCTCCCGAATTTTCCAGATACGAAAGGATAGCCTTTCTCTTAATGGGGTTGTTAAGGCCCTTCATGTTAAGTGTAAGAACCTTCAGTGTGTAATGTGACATGTTATGTGGATGTGAATGTTGCAACGTTGATCGAACTCTGAGTCACTGTTTCCCTTCTTCCCCCCTTCCCACACTCACGCCCTTTCCCCCAAGGAGCATATTTTGTCTCTGTATTACCATTACCATAAGTACCAGTTCCCCACCCCCCCTTCCCTAACCCCAACTGGAAACCCCAAAAATCCCCATATAGTCCAAGACCCGCAGGTCGAATTTGCGTGTCCTTGAAATACAAAAAAGATGGGTGCATAGTGTGGTCAAAACAATATGTCCCCCCCGCTCCCGGTGGGTGCCCCCGCCGCCTGCCCAGCCATTCTCTATTCACTTATCTGTCCCTTGAAGTTTCTAGTGCCCTCTTGGTATATCTTCTCCTTGGACAGTGTCTCTAGAACTGATTGTCTCTCCTGTGCTATTGTCGTGTGGTCCGGCTTTGCTGTGTGCTCCATGGGGCGTCCCCCTCGGACCCGTTGCCATCGATCTCGAGAGTCCTTGTGTCCATTTCTCTCTGCCTCTTCCTGTTGTAAATGTTCAATGTCCAAAACCCGGCACGTTTCCTGTAGTGATTGAAGTTGGCATAGCTTGCCCTGCCATTTGAAGATCAGTCGGAAGGGGTGACCCCCATGAATGTGCTACTCCTTGGCTTCGTAGGTGCATTGTTGCCGGTCATCAAAAATACCTTTGTTTTTGTAAAGTTATCATGGCAAGATCTTGATAAAGAGCAATGGGATGATCCTGATATTTAAGTGGTTGCTTATCCCTGGCTTTCCATAGTATTTGTTCTTTTAACGGAAAGTCCGGAAGGTAGGCCAGGATGTCTGGTGGAGGCGCCGGCGCTCGTCTTTGCAGACCCACCCTGTATGCCTGATCTATTTTAATGTCAAAGTCCGGTGGGGCCTCCAATATACTCTGAAATAGCCCTGGTAGATATTGCGTAATGTCCGAGCCTTCTTCCTTGGGCGGAACTCCCCTAATTCGAATATTATTCCTTCGAGACCGATTCTCCAAATCCTCGGTGTGCGCCTGGAGGTCGATCTGCTGGGCCTGAAGTCGAATCACCTCCTGCTGCAGCTGTTCCACCTCCTCGTCTCGGGCTAGCTCATGTTCCTCGATGCTAGCCACTCGCTCCCCAACCGCATCAACGTCCCGGCGGACTTCCTTCATCTCCTTCGCAATTTCACCTTTCAGCGCCTGCAAGTCCTCGCGTAATGTGTTGAATAGCATCTCCAGAAAAGAACGGGTGACCGGGGCTTCGGTGGCCTCCGAATCTTGCTCCACTTGCATGGTAGGGGATACTCGGCCTTCTCCGCCACATGCCACTGGGAGTTTGGTCAGCATGTCTTTTAGATTCCGGTCTTTCTTTCCTCTCACTTCTTCGCCAGTGCGTATGGAGAGATATAATAATAAGTTATGTTGCGTTGTACTAATTCTGCACAATGTTCGGTGTTTTTTTAGGTTGGGTTATTAATTTATAGTTCTTGCACTAATAGACTTTGTACTGCAAGTTGTTATTAAGGTCCAATTGATCAACTTAGGTTCTATTGTTGGGCGTCAAACATATTGTGCTTATACTTTGCAGGTTCCCCCTGGGTGCCCCTATGTGTGTCTTCTCGTTATCTGGTTAAGGTCCTGATGAAGGTGGTGTCATCATTCTTTCAGCCACCGAAACGCGCGTCGACCAATGCTGTTTTGACCTGGCTGTTCGCAGTTTATGTTATTGGTCACAGAGATTATGTTATCTGTTGTCTCTCACTTTCCAGATATATTTTAAAACATAGTATGTATGAGTATGTATGTGGTTGCATGTGTACAGTATAGTATGAAGAAAGGTTTTCTTTTTTCCTTTTCATGATTTTGCATTCAGGGGTAGTAATCCAAATATGTGTTGTATTTAATATTTTATGAAATTGTTGTGTTCTATTGTATGTAAATGTTTGAAATAATATTTTTATATTCTCAAAAAAATAATAAATTATATAAAAGTAAGGAAACTTTTGATATTGAAAAGAATTAAATAAATAAAAATTCAAATGCATTCATGTTTTTGATATTTTTGTTGTTGCTCTAGCACATTTATGTTAGCCCATGCTGAAGAATAGCTAATAGATTCGATAAAATAAGATAGGTCACGAGGGAGCCTCTTCATTATGTGTTTCCTCTCACTGAGGACATGATTGCCTCCAGGCCAATTCGCCGCCCCACCTTGCTCTGTGCCTCCTTCTGTGGGCTTCCAAACTGAAGAGATCCCTGCCTTGTATCCGTGATCGGCACCGCTCTCGTGAATTAGGCTGCTATTATTGGTTCCAAGGGCCTGGTCTCTAGCCTGTGGCTTTACCGGTGAAAGGGCAAAATGCTGCCTCCCCCTCTCTTCTCCGAGATGGTCTCTCCCAGTGGGCTTCCAGGCACGGGAGCCCCCCCTTGCGTTTTTCAGGCCCTTTGTTCCGTGTTTTAATGGTACCTTCACAGGCCTTCCTGCAGTCTTAGGGCTTGCCGTATGTAAATTAAAGTATAGTGTGGGGCCGTCTCTTCAATCCTCACACCCTCTGCTGCTGCTAGTTCGGAGCAGTCCTTTCCATGGACTGCCCTGCTTACTGACCCTGCGTGCCTGGCCTCGGCCTCCACTCGCCGGCTGCTATCTCGTTCAATTGCCCCGTGCAACAGTTCGCGTGTCCAGCCCACGCTCCCCGCTCGCCGGTTTTTGTATCGTTCTGGCTTTGCGCACTGTAACTGCCGCTGTCTGCCCCTTCCCTGCTCCTCTGTTTGTATTGCCCCTCTCTGAGTGCCTTCCGTCTCTTGCACTCCACTCCCTACCAGCCTCCTTCTCCTCCGAGCTTGCACTAGTGCTGAGGCCGCCTTCTTGTACCTTGACTCTGGCGCCGTGTCGTCCTCCGCTCATGCCCCGGATCTCTTGCACGCTGTGGGACAGTGACTCCTGGGCCCTAGCCCCTCTTTGCCTGGATCTCCCTTTCTTACGTGCCAGGATTAGTTATTATTTGGATCCGCGTCCCGATCTCGAATCGTGCTCCTCCTTTCGTTCTCTTTGCTATCCCTCCCGGCTTCTGGGAGCACCTCTGCTTCCGCTCTGCTTCTCCTGCCCCCTCCGAAGCTCCGTGCCCTGCTGGACCGCCCTTCCGTTATCCCACGTGCACCAGCTGCCCAGTGCCTCTCCTTTCTGCCTCGTCGCTGGGCCCGTCGTAGTTGATCCTCGTCCGGGGCTCCGGCGTCGTTATTCCGAGTCAGGGAGCCATCGCCATCTTGCTCTTCCGGTGTAGCCACGTTCCAGGCGAACGGGACCTATTCTGCGGGTCTGGAACCCCTCATTAGGGTCCCCGAGGGTTCACTCCACAGTCCCCAGGCAGCATGGGCCACCTACTCCGCTGTGCTGTCGGCTGGTTTCTGGGCGGGCGGATGGGAGCGGGGAGACGAACAAAGCACGTCTTACCCGGTCGCCATCTTGGCCACGCCCTCCAGAATACATTCTTGACCCTCCAAATGATATCTTAAAGCTTTTATGGTCCATTTGATAAAGAGATTCTCTTTCTCAATGGTTAACATTTTCTTTTTCTTTGGGGTACAATTTTCTACTCATATAGAAGATTAGTTTTCTTACCTGGTCTCACCTTTATGTGACAGGACTGCACCTAATGGTATCCCTGATGTCAATCAATCAATCAGGGAATTGTAAGCGCGCTACTCACCCGTGAGGGTCTCAAGGCGCTGAGGGGGGGGTCCGCAGAACTGTTTAGCCGAAGAGCCAGGTCTTGAGGGTCTTCCTGAAGGTGTTCAGGGAGGGCGCGTCTGATGTCTGCCGGTAGCTCGTTCCAGGTCTTGGCTGCAATGTGAGAGAAGGATCTTCCGCCTGCTCTGGCTCTGTGGATGCGCGGGGTTTCGGCCAGTGCGAGGTTGGAAGATCGGAGGTTTCTTTTGGGTACGTGGAAGTTGATTCTGTCGTTGAAGTATTTGGGTCCGTTGTTGTGTAGGCATTTGTAGGCGTGAGTGAAGATTTTGAAAGTGACTCTTTTCTCCACAGGGAGCCAGTGGAGACTTCGTAGGTGTTGGCTGATGTGTTCGTGTCGGGGATGCCGAGGACGAGTCTGGCGGCGGTGTTTTGTACTGTCTGGAGTTTGCGGAGTAGGGACTTGTTGATGCCGGCGTAGAGTGCGTTTCCATAGTCCAGTCTGCTGGTGATGAGTGCGTGGGGGACTGTCTTCCTTGACTCAGGGGGGATCCACTTGAAGGTCTTGCGCAGGGTGTTGAAGCAGCTGGAGGTGACGGCGTTGACCTGTCGGTTCATGGAGAGTGATGAGTCGAGTACGATGCCGAGGTTCTTGGCGTGGTCTGAGGGGTTAGGTGGGCTTCCGAGGCGGTCGGCCACCAGGTGCTGTCCCATGCAGAAGGGGTGGTACCGAGGACGAGGACTTCTGTCTTCTCGGAGTTGAGCTTCAGGCAGCTGCTGGTCATCCAGACTGCGACGTCTTGCATTCCTTTCTGGAAGTTGAGTTTGGCAGTGGTGGGGTCTTTGGTGAGGGAGAGGATGAGCTGGGTGTCGTCGGCGTAGGATACGATGTTGAGGCCGTGTTGTCGGACGATGGCTGCGAGGGGGGCCATGTAAATGTTGAAGAGGGTGGGGCTCAGTGATGAACCCTGTGTGACTCCGCAGGTGATTTTCGTGGGGTCGGAGAGGAGGGGTGGGAGTCTGATCCTTTGGCTTCTTCCGGTGAGGAATGATCGGATCCAGTCCAGGGCTGTTCCTTGTATGCCTGCGTTGTGTAGTCTGACGACTAGTGTGCGATGGGAGACGGTGTCGAAGGCCGCTGATAGGTCGAGTAGGATGAGGGCTGCGGAGTGGCCTTGGTCCAGGAGGGTGCGGATGTCGTCTGTGGCGGCGAGTAGGGCGGTCTCTGTGCTGTGGTTGCTTCAGAATCCGGATTGGGACGGGTCGAGGACGGCGTTCTCTTCAATGAATCGTGTCAGTTTCCTGTTGACTGTTTTCTCTGGAACTTTGGCTGCGAAGGGGAGGAGCGAGATGGGCCGATAGTTCTTGAGGTCGGTGGGGTCAGCTGTGGGCTTCTTGAGCAGGGGTCTGACTTCTGCACGCTTCCAGTCGTCTGGGAAGGTGCCTGTTTTGAAGGTGGTGTTGATGGTGCGTTGTAGTTTGGGTGCGATGGCGGCTACGGCTCTGTGGTAGATGTGAGGGGAGCAGGGGTCGGTGGGGGCCCCCCGAGTGGATGCTTTTCATGGTCGAGGCGTTGTCTTCGGCCGTGATCGGTGTCCAGTTGGAGATGGTGGGCTGGCTGGTGTTTCTGCGGGGCGGGGGGCTGTCTGTGGTGCCTGGTGGATGGTCGATGAAGTTGTCGTAGAGGTTTTTGATCTTGAGGAGGAAATAGGTTCCAAGCTTGTCGCAGAGGTCTTGGGATGGGGTGATGTCTGTGGCTTCGCTGCGTGGGTTGGTGAATTCTTGAATAACACTGAAAAGTTCCTTGGAGTTGGCCAGGATTTTGTTGTGGATGAAGTTCCTTTTGGTGGCTCTGATCTGGTTGTGGTAGTCCGTCATGGCGTCCTTGTAGGTGGTGTGGTTTTCGGTTGTCTTGGTGTTTCTCCAGTTCTTCTCCAGGCATCTGCAGGTGTGTCTGGCTTCTTGGTGGGCGGTTGTGAACCAGGCGGCTTTCCTGGGGCGTTGTCTGTTGGGGTTGCGTAGCGGGGCGAGCTCATCTGTGCAGTTGGAGATCCAGGTGTGGAGTTCTCTAGCTGCGTCGTTTGAGCTGTTTGCGTCGGGTGCCCAGGTGTTGTTGTCTCGGGTGAGGGTGGAGTTAAGTTGCTCGTCGGTAACCTTGCTCCAGTTCCTTCGTGGTGGGCGTGGGGCTGGTTTGGGTGCCTTGGGTTTGTTGATAGCGAAGTGTACGCAGTGGTGGTCCGTCCATGGCGGCTGCGTTGTGTGGCTGAAATGGACGCTGTTTCCTGCCGCGAAGATGGGGTCGAGGGTGTGTCCTGCTCTGTGGGTCGGTGTGTTGATGAGTTATTTAAGTCCGATGCTGGCGAGGTTGTCACGAAGGATAGTGGAGTTGGGGTCGCTGGGGTTGTCGAGGTGGAAGTTCAGGTCTCCAATGAGTATGTAGTTTGTTGAGGTGATCGCGTGGGGTGCGATGAAGTCGGTGATGGTGGTGGCGAAGGGTGTTCGGGGGCCGGGGGGTCTGTAGACGAGGGTTCCTCGGAGTGTGGCTTTGGGGGTGGTCTGGATCTTGAAGTGCAGGTGTTCGGCGGAGGGGAAGGTTTCGCTGGAGGTGGTGAGGCGGAGGGTGATCTTGTGGGCGATGGCGAGGCCCCCTCCTGGGTGGTTTGGGCGGTCTTTCCTCTGGATCTTGTATCCGTCTGGGATGGCGGTGCTGATGTCGGGGGCGGAGTATGCGTTGGTCCAGGTCTCTGTGAAGAAGGCGATGTCGGGCGAAAGAGAGTCGAGTAGGTTCCAGATTTCCATGGCGTGTTTGTGTACGGAGCGTACGTTGAGGAGGATGCATTTTAGGGTGTCGCCGGTGCTGGCGTCGGCGGTGTTGGAGGCCGGGGTGGCAGTGAGGGTCTGGCGGCAGTGGAGGCAGGAGAACTGGCCGTGGGTCGTGTTCGGCGAGGCCTTTTGGCATTCTCTAAGTCTTCCAGGGTTGAGTGCGAGGAGGGTGGTGGTGTCGTAGCGATGGGTAGCGGGAGGTCTAGGGTTCCTGGCGCTAGCCGCGGTCGGGTCGCGGACGGGCGCAGACGGGCTTGCCTTTGGCCCGCCTTGGGCGCGGCCGCCATTAAGTAGGGGAGGTGGGAGGGAGGAGAGGCTGGGAGGCGGGAGCAGGGGATGGGAGGCGGGAGCAGGGGAATTCCGGGGGGGAATTCCGGGGGGAAATTCCGGGGGGGAATTCCGGGGGGGAGGGGCCGCAGGGGCAGCAGCGGCAAAAGGCAAAAGGAACAGGCAGGCACGAGAAAATAAAAACAGTGGTGGAATTAGAGCAAGACACAGATGGGCACAATAACAGTGGCACAACAGGGAAAAAATTAAGAAAAAAAACGGCTGACAAAGGTTACGGTGGTTGGAGGCAGTCTGGTCCCAGTTGGAGCGGGCAGCAGGCGCAGGAGCGGGTAGCAGCCTCGAACCTCCCAAGGAGGAGGTCGGGGTCTGGAGGCAAGAGAAAGCACAGCGGAGCAGTGGGGAGAGAGTGGACCTAGACCGAGGGTCGGAGGAGGTATCTGTTTGTAACATAAAGATTTTTTATTAAAATCTGGAGATTTGTACCACTGACTCGAAAGAAACAATGTCTCTCAAACCTTAAAACACTTTAAGAGCTTCTTGACTGAGAATTTTAAAGTTCTTATAATTATATACTTTTTAAACAAATCTGTCAATGGAGATGCTTCATGTGAAAAAATAGGAATGAACCAATTGTGGCCTATGAATCGAAGAAAAGCTTTTAATTCTTTTCCTGATTTTAGGAAAAGGGATTGCCTTAAAGGCAGTCATGTTTTCTTCCTAGGGTTTAATGACTCCCTGACCAAGTAAATACCCTAGATTTTTTACTTGAATGGCTGTTGTTCTACATTTGTTTGTTACTTCAGTTTGATTGAGTAAAGGAAAGATAGAATCTATGGTTTCATATGGTGACACCTTAATGAACTATAGACGACGATGTAATCGAGAAAAGCACTAGCATATATTTGGTGTGTTCATAGAAAGGACTTTGTCAGTTTCTGAAAAGTTGTCAGGGTGCCAAGGAGGTCAAAAGGCAACATAGTGAAATGGAAAAGACCATCTGCAGTTGAAAAATATTTTTTTCTTTATCTCTTGGATTTAGTGGGATTTGCCAGTACCTTTTACTAAGATCTAAGGTAGGAAAGTACAAGGATTTCCCTACTTCATTTCATCAACCCTGGGAAGAGGGCAAGAATCAAACTTAGAGAACCTTTCTAATATCAATGCAAAAATGGATTGATCCGTCAGGTTTAGGAACGAGTAAAATTGAAGAGTCCCAATTGCTAAAAAAGTTCTTGATGACACCTAACTCTAGCATTGTCTGTACTTCTTTGTGGATAGCGGCCCTCCGAGCTTTTAGGTATTCTGTAAGGTCTTTGTTTAACAATTGTCCCCGGGTTTGTTATTATTGAGTGCTGCATGAGATGAGTTTGTCCTGGATTCAGAGAAAAAAGTCCTGGAAACTTCATCCGAAACTCTCTTAGGCCAGATGTACGACCATTTTTAGCAGACGCAAACGGAAAATCGGGTCGTTTGCGACGGCTAAAAAGGATTGTAGTATGTACATGCTATTTTGCAAGTCAGTAACCAATTACCGACTCACAAAATAAGGGGGCATATTAGCAAGAAGAGGCGATAATCATCGCTAACCCTGCTTAGCGTGATTTTTTTTATCGCCGGCTATCGCTGGAATATATCGCCACGCTAACGCTGTATTAGCAACAATTAGCGCTGTGGCGATAAATATTCCAGCGATAGCGGGGGAAATGGGCCAACATCGCTGAAAAACCAGCGATGTTGCTTGGAGAAGGGAGAACACCTTGCTGATACGACCCTGTGGTCGTATCAGCATAATCCACCCCCCCATGTTAGGTATGGCTAACACCTGCTAATTGCAGGTGTTAAATAAATGGCGATGACCCCGGTTAGCGCGACTTTTCACGTCGCTAACTGGGGCCATGGCCACCTTGCTAATAGGCGATAGGCCTGTTAGCGAGTGTTTCCCAGGTTTGCTCGTCGGGAACGCCCACTTTGCATGTCATTAGCGATAAATATCGCTGACATGCAAAGCGGTAAAAAAACGGGCGCTAATGCCCGCAAACTGTCGCTAACTGCTGTTAGAGACAGTTTGCTGATAGGGCGATATAAATATCGCCGCTTTAGCGGCAAAAAGTGCCGCTAAAGCGGCGATAGTGCCCTTGCTAATATGCCCCAAGGTTTGCAAGTCGCTATTAGGCAGGGGTGTGCCAAAAGCGTCCCTTCCTAATAGCGATCCGCACTGGTATGTACGATTATTTTGCAACCACAAATGCAGTCACAAAGCAATCGCAGTTACCACCTACTTCAAGTAGATGGTAAGCCAGTCGCAAACGGGAAGGGGTCCCTAGGGATTCCCTTCCCCTTTGTAAATGTATGCGAAATAATTTTTAAGGGCAGGCAGTGGTCCTAATTGTTGGGGAAAGGCTCGCGACCGCAGCCAGTGCCAATCCTTTGATAAAAGATGCCTGCCCTTAAAAAATGAAAATACATTTTTTAATTTTTTTCTTTTAAACGCATTCCGTTTTCCTTTAAGGAAAATGAGCTGCATTTGAAAAAAAAAGTTGCTTTATTCAAAAAGCAAATACAGACACGGTGGTCTGCTGTCCTTAGCAGACCACCATCCCTGTGTTCTTGCCCATTCCCAATGGGTCACAAATTGCTGCCTGCCTCATGAATACTGATGAGGCAAGTCATTTGCGACCCCATTGGGAATCGCTAAATGTGTCTAGTACACATTAGTGCATTCCGTTTTGCGATTCGCAAATTGCGAGTAGCAAAGAAATCGCAATTGCCGACCTGCAAAACGGAATGGTCGTACATCTGCCTCTTAGTTCTTTCCTTTCCATAACATCTTACTGTTCCTCGGTGTTTAGCCCTTCTTCCAATTCTGTATTGTCAGTTAGGCCCACATTGTTAGCAGTAAGAAGACCTTCCCATATTTTGAGCAGGTTAACATGATAGACGTGACTTTCTACACATTTTTGGAAAGTTTCAGTTGATAGATCACAGGACCTATTTTTTTAGTATCTTATAGGACCTTGCCACTGACTCATCAATTTTTTATTGCTGGAAGTATGAAAGATTAGGACCCAGTCCCATAGCTAAAATTCTCTCTTTTTGATTTTTGGTTGTGAAAATGTTTTTGCTGAACTTTCTCAGGGTTTTCTTTTACTTATTCTCGTAATTTTCCAATGCAGCTTTGAAGTTGACTAGATTATTCTAAAAGGGATTTCCCTGTATCAAATTGGGGCTCCCTGGCTTCAGTCGTCATCTCTAGCAAGTTTCCACCCAAATAAAAGTTCACAGTGGGAGAACCCTTTAACTTTTTTTTCCTGTCATATTATGACAAAAGAGCAAGAGGGAGCAGCATTTTGTCCAAATTTCTTTTCTCCAATTGAAGTTATTTTTAATGGCCATCATCAAAATAGAATTATAACGCTCCATGAAGCCATCGGATTTGGGACTGTATGCAGCAGTACATAACCTTCTAACCCCTAATTGTGAGCATACCAAAGCCATCATTCTGGACATGAAGGTGATCACTTGATCCGTTAGAATCTGCTTTGAAAAATCCAGCTCTTCTGGATAATTCCACCATAGCATTAGCAATTTCTGTAGTACTGATTATTCATAAGGACACAGCCTCTGGATATCTAGTTTCGACTACCACAAGGACACATTTATACCATTTTTTGAAGGAAGTAAAGGGCTGCTGATATCCATGCCAACCCTTGTGAATAGTTCATCAATGATAATCAAAGGACAGAGAGGCACTTTGAGCAGAATATTCTGGCTATTTTATGGCATACAAGAGTCTTTATATTAGTGTTGGATTTGGACAAAAAACTCCATGGCTACTAAAAACTGCTAAATATACTTTGCTCAGTTTTCTCACATTCAAAATCTCCTGCTAATAGATGTTCATGTGGAAAAAACAGAATGTGTTCTCCTAAAGCCTGAGAGACAACTAATTGTAGGAATTGAACTCTGGTTCCCTTTCTATAGATTAAGCTATTATTTTCACAAAATATGGTCCTACTTCAGGGAGGTCTTCTCTTTCTTTCACTTTAGCCCATGCCTCTTGCAATGAGAAATTGCAGTCTCTGCCCATATACTATGATCCATAAGCATGGTTCAATCACTATTAATCTCTGCTTTTTCTTTTCTAATCTCCACTGTCTTTGAGTTTTTTTATTTTTCTATTCTCAGTTGACATTTTTTCAGCTGCATTTGGAGCCTCCAGCAGCCATCCAGTTATAGAGGATAAACTTGCGGGTGGCGGGCGGGTGTGGGGGAAGGAGGGAGCACAGGGGTGGTTGTGGGCTATGTAAAAAAAAAAAATAATAACCACTTACCTTGCCCCCGGGTCCCGCGTCTCTGCTCCTGCTCGTCTTAACTCGAGGAAGAGGAAGCAGAGCCAGGCTTCCATGACTAATTACAACGCTGCAATGCAGCGTTGTGATTGGTCTGAGCTTCCTGGTTCGACACTCAGCCAGGGAATGGGGGCCTGGGCATGTTCTCCATGCAGGCTGTAATGCAGCCTGCATGGAGAACGGGGAAAGTGCACATGAGTGGTTTGGGCAGCAAGTGAGGGCTGGCCAACAGTCATGTGCTCTTAGGAGTGGGCAAACCACTCCTCACCTGCCCTGCTCCGAGAGCAGGCAGTCCCGCACACCCGCCCGCCTGCCCGTTCGCAAACTAAGCAGCACAGAAACATAAAATGATAGTAACTTAAAGTTATTATCATTTTATGTTTTCTTTATGTTGCACTGCTTAACAGCAGTGGGGCGATGCTCCTCCGTTTCTCGAATTCTGGATTGGCAGTTCCCAGACTGAGGGCCTCAGGTACAGAAGGAATGATCCCTACTGGGACTCACGTTCTAATTTCCTGCACTTCTTCGAACTTCAATTTTGCTACCGGATATTTTTTTTCATCCCCATAGACACATTTTATACTGACAGCTCTCTGTGGAACAAATCTCCCTGTGGTAATATATCGAGATTGGATTTAGGCCTGGGCGTAGTTCGTGGAGTTTTGCTACACGGAACTCCGCGAAGTTACAAAAAACCTCCGCGAAGTTCCACGAGTGGCGGAGTGCAGTGCGAACTGCAGTTTGTGCTGGTATTCCTGCCGCTCGGGTAGAAATTCTACCCGAGCGGCAGCTCGCGCTCGTGAACTTACTGTTCGCGATCTTACCGTTCGCGAGCAGGGAAAAAACTCTGATGCACATCGCGAAGCGGAGTTTTCTGCACTCCGCTAGCTCCGCGGAGTGAGGAGTGCAGAAAACTCCGCAAACTCCTCGAACGGAGCGAAGTTCACCGCCCAGGCCTAGTTGGATTACTGATTGTCGACACCCAACGTCTATTAAGGCTGTTAGGTCGATCTCTCTGACTCTAACTGACAAGTAACATTTCAAACTCTATTTTCCTGTTTAATAAATGGGCTTATTTTCAGCCCCAATATCCGTAAGTTCTTCTTTTTGTTTCTTCTGACAACATCTTGTAATGTACCCACTGTTGCCTCATTCAAAATACTGAGGGCCTTTGCCGGGTTCCATTATTCCTCTATAAAGGAGAAAGCTGAAAGATTTAGCTATTGACGCAGTCTTTTTCTTATTAATATTCTCTTCTATACCCACTTGATTTTCTTGAGCCTAAGAAAAAAACAGTGGCAATCTTGACTGCAAGGGTCAGTGTTAGATTACTGTATTTTCTCACCCATCTCTGTACTGGTGAACTAAGAGGATTTAGGAATTGTTCAAAATAAATCTTTTCAAAACTTTTCTCTTCGGAAGATGTTTTTGGCTTGCGCCATTTATCATAATGTCCTTAAGGCGGTTATATAATATCTTGGGAGTTTAACCCACTCTCTTCCTTTCTCTCCTAAATAGTATCTGGTAAATCTCTGAGTCTATACCCCACCTCTTGAAGATAGTATTTTTTTATTTCTTCATATGATACTATGCCGCCAGGACTGGAAGCCTGGTTTGTGACTTGCAATCGCTTGTCAGGATAGGGGCTAGATACTAACCCCACATTTGATTATGAAATGCAACACTTTGTGCTATTCATTTGAAATTCGTTAAAAAAAAACTGTTCCTGATTAGCAAACTGTTCTTTTGAGTATGTTTTCAATTTTGAGTAAGTTTACTACTTTCAGCATTCACAAACTGCAGTTTTGTAGTATCTTACACTTTTGTAGTAAGCCCAACATTACACGTGACCAGCCACTGGTACTGCAAAACCCTCTCACAGAAAATAGTGGCGTTAGGGACTTAAAATAAAACCCCATAGGAAATTATGTTAAATTAAAATAATTTACTTTAAATAGTTAAAAATATAAATAAATATAACTTAATGCTAAACAAAATATATAAACATAGCACATATTCATTATTTAATTATAAAATATTTTAATAACTTATTTTAAAGTAAAAAATAATGTGACAATGCATTTTATTAAATAATAAATCAAATTGTATTAATTTAATTATAATTAACTCCACACATCACTATTCATAATTATTAATGCACATTTTTATCTTTAGATGGCAATCTATTTTTTAATTTGACTTTTCAGAAAAATAATTTTAATTTAATGTATTTCCATTAACTAAAGTTTTCATTCAAAATTGATTTAATATTGCAGAGGTATTGTCTTTAATTTGTTCTACATTTAAAATAAATATATAAAATAAATTTGCATTATATTAAACATAAAAATATTTTTTGTGTTTATCTTCAAGTAAAATACACCTTTTTCTGTTTTTCCATATACTTTATGATGCGGAGATCTCCGTGCTGGCTCCGGAGTTTCAGCCTGGAATGTCCATCCACCTCCGTCTGACATGTTTCGGGCTGTCTCTCCTCTCAGTGTCCTCTTCTCCTCCTGAGAAAGCTGGGTTACCAGTCATTTATTTATTTCTAGTCTTTCGTTTCTTTCTCTTCCCTCTCTCTCTAGCCTGTGTTTCTTTTCTATCCTTTCCTCCTGCTCTTTTTTTTTTTTGGAAAATATTTTTATTGGCATTTATAATCATAAAACAATACATTCGCCCGGAGAAATTCAAAACGTATCACCTGTGAAACATTGTATAGACAATATCTATCCATTCGGGCATTTGGACTGTAGCAGGATATATTCCGTCCAATACAAAGAGAGGCAAGCGATTAGTCAATGCAAACAGTTAATACATCTAGTACTCCATTTGATCTATCGTAGTGTGTGGGCAGGGTACTCCCCTCCCACCCAATATTTCGATGGTACTCATGCCTCAGCATCAGTTTCTCTCGTCATCCCTGGGGCCTGCCAATTATCAATGTGATATAGGCCCTCTGTAGATCGTCTTACTGAGAGCCAAGGTTCATATGCCAATACATTAAAAAAACTATTAAACTGAAACAAAACTAAACAAAACCAGTCCTCATGTATCCATCTCTAACATTGCTACTCTCAGGTGGGGGAGCTGCCCTCCATCAGTGGTCCAGCCCGGTGGGGTCGCCCGGCCTTCATCAGGCCAGGCCCATACTCAGGCTTCGTACAAGAAAAGAAAAGGGGAGGGGGGCCGCGTGCGTGGGGGGAGGGGTACCGCCCAGGGGGAGCCCCCGCAAAGGGAGGCGCGGCATGGGTAGTGCGGGCGCTTAGGGGCAGTCAGGGTCTATGTCAGAGGTCGTGGCGCCGCCTCTCCAGTATTCTTCCGTCCTCCTCCCTTTATCTTCCCACAGCTAAATCCCCGAGGTTGGGGTTGTTCCACTCCCTTCCTCCTCGCTATCGGAGCTGCTTGAATGCTCCCAGTTATACAACACCTCACTCCAGGCTTCGGCAATAGTGCGCCTGCGTAGGCCCTTCACTTCTTTCCTACGCAAAGCCCTGCCCTCAGTCGCCGCCCAGCGCGAAACCTCCAGGACCCAAGTCCCAAATTGCGGCCCCATAGCCGATTTCCAAGTGATCGCGATACACCTCTTTGCCAAGGCCAGGGACAGGTCGATGAATCTGGTGCCAACCTTTCGCTTAGGCGGCCTGGGATATAGTCCCAGGAGACAGACTTCCACCGAATGGGGCAACGCGCGGCCCAGTGCGTCATTGATTTTAGTCACCACTGCCTCCCAGAACCGTTGTACCGGCATGCAGCTCCACGTCATGTGGAGAAAATCCGCATCCATTTGCCGACACCTCGGACACTCCCTGGGCTCGCCTCCAAATGCGGCTTGTTTACGATGTGGGGTCATATATGTCATATGGACATAGTTAAACTGTAAATATTTGAGGTGGGAATTACGGGAGACCTTCTTGGGACCTCCTAACACCCGCCCCCACTCAGCATCAGTAAGTGTTCTATTAAGTCCTCTCTCCCATTTCCCCGTAGGCCTGTCAATGGGGACAGGGATGTCTCCAAGAGTGATGCATAAAACCACTTAATTTGGTGCCCGTCTGAGCCCAGCGTGAGCACGGAGTGAAGAACCCCATGCGTTGCCGGGTCCTCCCGCCCCGCGCCCCACAAACACTCAAATGTCCTCACCAGCGTCTCATATAAGAGGAACTGACTGGGGGGGTAACCCACAGCTCTCCGTCAGCTCCGCAAAGGGGAGCAGGCACTTGTCCTGATAGCAGTCCCCTGTTGTGTCGATTCCAACCGCAGTCCAAGTGGACAGCTGCTCTTCCCCCATGATCACCTGGGGCTCTCCATGGGGCAGCCCCACCAAGGGCAATGCTGGTGTATATATATTGGGCCTGCCAGCAGTCGGGCCACGCACCTCCTCCAGCACTGTAAGGCGGTGGTTTGCAGCATCAACGCATAGGGCACTTTCGTGGCCGGGTTCAGCAGTTTGGCCAACAATAGTCGAGGATGCTGTCCTGGTTCCACTAGGTATGTGCCTTCCTGATTTACCTCCTCCAGCCATTGCTCCAGCCACTGCAGTTGTGCAGCCAGCTGGTAGAACTCAAAATCTGGCACCGCAGTACCCCCTCCCCCATAGGACGCCTCAGGGTCCGCAGTGCGACCCTGCGTCTCCCATCTGCCCAGATAAGGTCCCGCACCAGTGCGTCCAATGGCTTAAACCAGCCCGCAGGCATCAAAACCGGTAAATTGGCAAAAAAGTACAGTAAGCGGGGCAACATAACCATTTTCGTCAAGGAGATCCTGGCCATCAAGGGCAACCGCAACGAGCTCCAAAAGGCCACGCTATAACCCAGTGAGTGCACTGCCCTCCCCAAGTTTCCCTCTCGTATATCCTCCAGGGAATGGAAAATCTGGATACCCAGGTATCGAAAGGAATCTGATGTCCAGTTATACTCATCGGGGAGATCCTCGGGTCTAGGGGCGGGACCGGCCACCGGGAACAGGTGCGTCTTGCGGTGATTTACCCTCAAGTCAGACAGGCTGCCAAACCTCTCCAGCAGCGCAAAAGCAGAATCTGCCCCTCTGGTGACATCATTAAGATAAATCAGCAGATCATCTGCATACAGGGAGATTGTGTATGCCCTCCCGTTCAGTTGTATCCCCAGTCCCTCACCACCCGCGCGAAAAAGCGCCGCCAGCGGTTCCACTGCCAGTGCAAACAGCAGCGGGGATAGAGGGCATCCCTGGCGGGTCCCGCGGGTTATCGCGTATTCCGAGGAGATGGTGCCTCCTGTCTTAACTCGCGCCATTGGGGACATGTACAACAGCTGGACCCATTTCAGCCAACCCGTGCCCAGCCCCATCCTCCGCATCACCTCTAGAAGAAAGTCCCAGCTTACCGTATCAAATGCTTTCTCCAGGTCCACTGAGAGGAGCGCAGCCCGAGGCAGATCCCTCGCCTCAGAGTGATATAAGACTGAGTACAGCCGACGTAAGTTAAATGACGTATTGCGAGAGGGGACAAACCCGTTCTGATCCGGATGATTTAGATGCTGCATGTGAGGGAGAAGCCGGAGCGCCAGTACCTTACTGAGTAGCTTAAAATCGGTATTAAGCATAGATAACAGTCTATAATCTCGCACTCCAGCCTCCAGGCGCTCAGTCTTGGGAAGTGGTATTACAGTAGCGGATCGCGTGGACGGCGGCAGATGGCCCAGCTGCAGGGCCTCATTATACATGGTTACCAGGCGAGGGGCCAACGAGGTTCCATACTTCGTATAGAACTCGGCAGGTAGGCCATCCGGACCCGGAGTCTTGCCTCCCGCCAACAACGATATAGCTCCCCTAACCTCCTGAAGGGTGATCGGACCTCCTAGTTCATCCTCCATGTCTCCTTCAACCTACGTCAGGGCTAAAGGGACCAGGAAGGTGGCAATCTCCTCCCGCGGTGGGCCCGGCGGCGCCAAGTACAGTGTTTCGTAATACGTCTAAAAGGCTCCGTTAATCTTATCCGGATCATACTCAGTTTTCTCCACCGCTACGTTAACCCGGGTAATTGGGGATCCCCGGGATTCGGGCCTAATAAGCCACGCTAGTAGCCGCCCCGCTTTCCCCTCCTCGCTCTGCATCCTATCCATATATGCTCTATAATCATGTGCTCGGAGACGGTCCAAGGACTCATCGTACTGCTTACGTTTGGCCAGCAGTTGCTCACAAGCTCTGGGATCCGGCCCCTGGATGCTATCCAGGGTCCGCAGGTCACCCTCAATGTCCGCGAGCTCTTTATGGAGTGCTTTCTGTATCCCCACGGTCTGCCACATACAATGTCCCCGCACCACCACCTTAAAAGCCTCCCATTCAACCAGGGCCGTAGACGCCATACCTGCATTCTCAGTAAAGTATGCATCTATTGTTGTGCGCAGTGTGTCCGCGAATGGCGCATCCTCCAAGGCCATAGGACTAAGCCGCCACGCAGTGATGGGGGACCTGCGCCATGAGGGGCGGAGGGCCAGCAGCAGAGCGCTATGATCCGAATATGTGCGGCCCAGGTATTCACCAGAATGCATCAATTCGAGTGTGAAGGTGATGTAAATGCGAGTAATAGGAGTATTCCCTGTCCTCACCGTGCTGTATGCGCCATACATCGTGTAAATCCCAATGTGTCATCCACTCCCGTTACCCTGTAGCCGTCCTATGTGTCAGTGCTCCCGCCAGAGGGGGATGAGAACGGTCTAAAAGTACATCAGCCACGCAACCAAAGTCTCCCCCCACCACCAGCTGCCCCACCGCCACGTCCGCTATGTGTGCCAAAAGGGATGTCAAGTACGCCAGTTGGTCATGATTAGTGGCGTAACAGCAGCAAATGGTCACTTCCCGACCCAGCAATCGCCCCGCCACTAACACATAGCGTCCTTCAACGTCCGTCAAAGTACGGATCATTTCAAAGTGAACCCCAGGACGAACCCACACCAACACCCCCGGGCAAATGCAGAGTATCCAGTGGCGTAAACCTGCCCCCTCCACCGTCTCCTCAACCGACCCACCTCTTCCTGCGTCAAATGGGTTTCCTGCAACAAGGCTATCTGCACTCCCCGGTGCTTTAAATCATTATAAATGTTATAGCGCTTAGCCATGGAACCCATACCCTTGATGTTCCATGTGAGTATTTTCACCTCTTGATGTGCCATTGGTGCTCAATAATGTCCAGTACCCCTCCCCCTCGCTCACCCACCCGCCCCTCCAGGACACCAGGATTCACCAACGGGGCACCCCCACCCACCGAAGAGATATGACCGATGGACTGTAACAACCTCAAACAAAAACATAACTCCCCAGCCCTAGGGCATTCTGGCAACGACCATCTGCCCAAACTCCACTTTAAATGATTCAAACAATGGAGTCCTAGCCCAAACGTGGTGAAGACCTCCAGGGGGGTCACAGCTCCTGTCGACTGAACAAGTTTATCGTGAGCTGTAGCAAACAAATCACCGTGAACAGTGGTGCAAGACCTCCGGCATTGGCCCAATCTCAGATACGGTCTGTCTGGCCACTTTTACTAGATAATGTCATCTGCCGTGTGTGGAGTCACCACCGGGAGCTCCAGGCTGCCCTTGCCCGAGGAGGCCGACTCAGTGCCATCCGTTCCTCTCGTAGACCGTGATCCCTGATTTGACAGGGAATCCCCTTTCCGAGCTATCTCCACCACCGCCTGCAGTGCTGCCGCTCTCTCCAACTCTGTGAGGAGGTGGGTTTCTTCGCCCCGATACGTTTTGATCGTCTCTGGGATCGTTGCCCCGGTCTACGGTCCTTCGCCGTTTGCTGTGATTTCGGCGCCTGGCCTGGCTGCTCCGTACGATAGGCCTCAAACCAGTCCCAGGCTGCCATGGGTTGTCACAGAAGTGGGTCATACCACCCACAACAATGCGGAGTTTGGCTGGGAACATGAGCGAGTATTGGATCCCTTCCGCACGGAGTGCCTTTTTAACCTCAAAGTACGAGGCCCGTTTCCGCTGGACCTCCAGCGTATAATCTGGGAACATGGAAACTTTAGAGTTGCCAACCGCGAAGGGGCCATTCGTGCGGGCCCACTGCAGGATAATGTCCCTATCCCGGTAGTGCAGCAGCCTAGCCACCACCGGTCTCGGGGGACGGCTGGGCGCCAGCGGGCAGGTGAGCACCCGGTGCGTCCTTCCAGCGTGAAAAACTGTGTCAGCTCCCCCGGGGCTACCACCTCCCGAAGCCACGGCTCCAGGTACGCCACCATGTCGTCTCCTTCGATCCCTTCCGGTAGGCCAAGAATACGTAGATTATTGCGGCGGTTGCGCCCTTCACTATCCTTTGCCCGTCTTTCCAGGGTCCGGACCCTATCTGTCAGTTCCGTCACCTGCAGGGAGAGGGCCCTATGGCCAGGCGCTATCTCTTCCATTCAAGATTCCACCACTTTCACCCTTTCATTAAGCTTCTGGTGTTCGGCCCGAAGGAGACCAAGGCCCACCGACACTGTGCTTATGTCTTGGTGGAGAGTATTTTTCGTGTCTGAGATGGCCTCCAGTATCTTGGAAAGCTGTAATTGAATGGGGTCCGGCCTCGCCTGAGGCTCAGAGCTACCCCACACCTGATCAGTCTGGTCCTCCTCATGTTCCGGGGTGGTGCCGGCTTGTCTTCCCCGTGGCTTTCCCATCCTCCCCGGTGAAGGCAGGGAGGGGTCTCAGTCCCTGACCCTGCAACTGTCTACAATGAAATGCCCACCAGTCCCTGAGGGGTCTCCTGTGCAGTGTGCAGTCATTCCTCAGGGCTTCTTCACCACAGGAGGCCGTACCCACCCGTCCGTGTCGACCGCTGCCTGTAGTGACCAAAAGAGGGAAAGGCCTCTAGTTCCCAAAGAGCAAACAGCGCCCTTGAGCTAGCGTTGTTCCCAATCTCCTCTCTGGGCCCTAGGCCTCACAGCCTCACCAGCCACGGGCACACATCTCCAGCCAGCCACCTTGCAAACTAACCACAGTCCAGGCCCATTGCACTTCGCCTTTGTTCTCCTCAGGTGCCCCCCAGTGTGGTCCGCAGCTCTGCACAGTCCCACAACAGTCCCTCTGGCCTACAGGCCCCCCCGCGGGTCCCGCTCACCTCGCTCCCCGTGGGGAGAAACATTTTGACCACCCGGTGTCCGCTGAGCCCGGGCCAACAATCTGCCACAGCGCCTCGCTGGGCTCCTTAAGTGCAGCAAAAAGGCCAAATTCGACCCCCAAGTGGGGGCCCCAGGCACAACGGTTCCACCCACACTGGATCTGTGACCCCTGAAGTTCACCGCAGCCCAGGGGCACCACCGATGTTCACTGCTGCAACACTGCGTCACCGCTCAGGAGCAGGCCGCAGCGCCGTCAGTCCACCAATGCTAGCCAGCAGTCCACTCTACCTCGCAGTCAGGAATCCTCCAGTCTCGAGGCCTCCGGCTCCTTCCGCCAGGGTCTCGGCCGCTCCTCTCTGCAGCACTCACCAGGCGGCCCCAGGGGGCTCCGTTGGTCCGGTGTCCCGAGGCCAGCAGCCAGCATTCTGTATGGAGCCGCTCCGCTCTATCAGCCTGGCTCTTATAATGAGCAAGCCGATCTTTCTCCGCCTCAGGACCCCACTCGGTGCACCCTTTTACTGTGAGCCCGGCACTCCCAGCCCGGGCTTTGCAGTCTCGACGCTTCTGTAGGCAGGAGGTGCAGGCAGTCTCCGCCTTATTTCCAGCGCTCAAGGCCGGGGCTCCCGGCCTCTTCTCCGCCCTCGACCACCTCACTTCAGCAATAGGGTTTGGGCGCTTGATTGCAGCACAAACGCTTCACCCCAGTCGCCCGTATCCATGCCACCACGTCCGGCGGTTCGGGCCAGACCAAGACCTCTGTTTTTACTGGAGAATTTGCTGGGCCGATGCGGAGCTTAGCGCTCACGCGTCCGCCATCACTGGCAGTTCGCCACGCCCCCCATCCTTTCCTCATGCTCTTGTGCTTCTCTTTTCAGACCCCTCACTGATCCACAGGAAGAGCTGCCACGTCTTATAAACTCATACTTCAGGTGAACAAAAGTGAGATTACTTAAGGGCAAATAAGGCTAATTTCCAGTTTAGAATTACTAAAGAAAAAAAACATCTTCAAAACCTATTAAGAATTGGTGGTCACTCAAAAGGGGCAATATTCCCGGCAGTCAGGTTTGTGAGCATTCTTGAACTCATAATGGCTGCCACTGTCCAACCCATGATCAAACTCTGTTGTGATACCTTTTATTTCACTACAAATAACACAACGAGGTGTTTATGCTCCTGTATTGAGCCATCTCACAAGTGGAAACAAGCCTTGGTAGTGAGTATAGTCTGGCCTTCCAATTGTTGGTTGACTTGTGTTACACTCCAAAAGAAGTCCAAAGGTAGCCATGAAGTAGATTATAGGTAGAAGGTTTATTAAGCTTAGTTACAGGATGGTAAGTTGGATAATAAGTTCAGCCCCACCAGGAGCAGCATCCGTGCTGCTCAGCCCACACACTCCAACTGTCTCTCTCTCAACCACACCAGGCACTCCAGCATTCCACTACCTCATCAAACATTCCAAAATTCCACACACACACCACATCCATTCTGGCTGAGCAGCAGGGAACGGGTAACCAGGGGAAAGGATGCATTATGGGAATTCAAGTTACAACAACTTGCCATTTAGAGTGGGCATAAGGAGCAAGATACTTCCTATCTTCCTTGAACAGAAAATGGACCGTGACAGGGGCTAGTAACCCTTGTCAGCTTAAGTCCTTGTTGGCCTCAGGAAGCCCCTTTAACATTTCCAAAAAGACTTTGACAATCACCAACTGAGCCCAAACTCGAGCAGGTTTAAGAGGGGCAGTGACAACAACGGAATAACCATGTTCTGTTTCATCTAAGTCTCACCTGGGCAGAGCAGATTTACAGGGAAACGCTAATGCACCGGTCAGGATCTAGAAAATTAAATAATTTAAACTCTGACTGACACTCAGATGCCACTGCACATCCCCACCCTGAGAGGGGGCCCAAGTGACGCCACTATTGCACTGGGAATTTGTCTAACAACTATACATATAATGCTAGTGGAGGGATCTCAGTCACGCTATGCAAACCATCAGAAAGTAATGATTGCCCTGGGTGTATGGAGCTGAAGATCTTAGATGGAACGTAAAATACTTTTATAAAAAATATTGTTATGAAGAACCCACTATGATGAATCATCATAAACAAACATTTGAATGAACATTAAAAGGATTATAATATTGAAACTTTTATAACACAACTCTCTATGAAGGCAATGCATTTATTTCCAACCTAAAAACTCTGATCCTGGCCTAAATCCTAAAACTATCCCAAACCCCATTCCCCATTCCCCATTCCTTATTCATGACTTAATGCTAACCCTAATCATACCCCTATTTACAACCTTTTCCTTTTTTAACTCCGCTTATAACTTTATTTATATGTCCTGATTGTACTGAATAATATAGCATTGCAGCATTTATACGGCGCTTAGTACCCCATTGTTGGGATCTGTAGAACTTGCTTACATGAGTAGCATGATACACCATGTAGGATACACCATGTAGGGTGTGTTGTTAGAAGGATGTTGTTTTTTTTCATCCTATGTGGGATGTGTTTCCATGTTGTGCGTGATGACAAACGAAGTGTGGTTAACGTGTTATGGGACACAGTGCGTAGCAGTGTGTTGGATAATGAAGTGTAAGGGAAAGACTCACAGGGGCATATTCTCAAGGAGCCATCGCCGAGTTAACGGCACTTTATTGCAGCCAAAGTTGCGATAAATTTATCGCCCCATTCACAAGCTGGTGTTAACAGCCCATAACACCAGTTCACCCGCGATAGCAGCCACAAAAAACTTCGCCACAGATGACCCTCGCAACTATCGCTAATGAGATGCAGAGTAGGCGTTCCCTTGCAAAAAGCCCCGAAAAAAACCACTCCGCAACATTCTCAACGACCAACCAGATCGGCGATAAGACCACAAAGCAGGCGATAAGGCGCGTTAGCAGCAGGAAATTAACACCTGCTCTGACCTGGTGCAAAGTCGGACCACAGCCTGCACCACAAAATGGAGCCCAGCCCAGAGCCACACCTGAAGGGCAACAGATGCCATGGAGCCACTGATCATGCAGCTTGGAGCCCCAACAGGGCCACAACACCCACCGCCACCACCCCCAGGATCCCCCCTCCACGCCACCCCCCGACCAAAGACATGCCACATCAACTACACGGAATCATGTACCAAATAATCCGCCTGATGTCGCACAATCACATTTGGTGACATGCATGTGTCGTCACAAAAATGAGCATCACACATTCACCTTTGATGTAACAAATGTAAATTTATTCAAAGAAACACAGAACAGAAATGAAGACACATGGCGGCTCCCCTCGGGACAATCCGTAGGTCACAGCCTGCAAGACAAAAATCATGATGAGAAGGTGTGTCTTGCGCACATCAAAGGACAGAGAGAGAGCGAAGGTGAGAGAGAAAGAGAGGGAGCGAGAGAAAGACGGACAGAGAGGGGGAGCGAGAGAAAGACGGACAGAGAGGGGGAGCGAGAGAAATGCAGAAATGCAAATTATTACATCAAGCTGCAGTTCCACTAGTCGTTACTAGATGTCCCTCACGAGTCAAATGCAAAAGCATTGAAACCCTTTCATGAAGCTGCAGTTCAGCTCTTTGTAGAATTTATAGTATTAGCTCTCAGCTCAGGGTTTCAATGCTTTTGCATTTGACTCGTGAGGGACACCTAGTAACGACTAGTGGAACTGCAGCTTCATGAAAGGGTTTCAATGCTTTTGCATTTGACTCGTGAGGACATCTAGTAACGACTAGTGGAACTGCAGCTTGATGTAATAATTTCAATGCTTTTGCATTTGACTCGTGAGGGACACCTAGTAACGACGAGTTGAACTGCAGCTCTTTGTAGAATTATTTTGATATTGGATACTATAATATTCACTGCCCACTGCTAATCTCATCCCATAATGCTTTGCAGAGCCTTTGATTGGGATTGTATTTTTGCCCATAACTGTGCTTGGGGTGGTCCTAACAGAATGGGACCACCACTGAATCGTTCAGCATGATGTGCTCTTTGTGTTCAAGGCATCTGCTTGGTCCTCCCCCTAGGTTAGGGGGGATCCCAAAATCATCACCATTGGTTATATGCTTTTTAGCATGTAAAGTTGCATTATCAAAGCATTCACGGATATCCGTGTTTTTAATGGAATGCGTAGTTAACAATTCTTCGCGGAGCGGTGTTCATTGCCCACTCCTAGTTTGTACTTGTACATTATCAACTCACATTTCCCTGCAATGCCAAATGTGATTGGCCAGTGTCTGCACCCAAGCGGCACCAGTTGTGTCCTGTGTTCTGTTGTAGGGGTTTTGCGGATTGTGTCACATCGTTGTCAATGTAGATGTGCTCTGCATGTGATGTGTGTGCTGCATTTTGAGGGAGTCGCCCCTGCAGCTCAGATTTTGTTGCTGCCCCTTATCTCTTTCATGAGGTGTGCCTTTGACTTCTGTGCTTGTACAGTGCTGACATGTTGCATACTTGGGTACATTGGTCTCTTGGTGGGAGTTGGTGGTCTGGGGCATGGTTTGTCTGCAGATGTGCTCAACTTAATTGTGCATGTGTGCCATTGTGCCCATCTCCCCCCGTCCCCCCAGGCCCTGGTCGTTACTCACCCTGTTGCTGTTGTGTCGGGTCCTGTTGAGCAGTGTCCGGGCCCCCAACTCCTGCCACTGTCTCCCCACTGATGACTGTGGACACCATTTCCTCCATGTCGTCCAGCTCCTCCTGTGGCGCTGGGCTCCCACCTCCAGTCTGCATTGCTGCCTTCAGGTTGTTGGCGAGTTTCAGCTTGGTTTTGCGCTTGACATCATTCCAGCGCCTCTTGACCTCGTCCATTGTCCTCTTCAGCACTGCGACTGCATTCACCTTGTCCACGATGGACTGCCATAGTCCATTTTTGGTTGCCAATGACACAGTGGAGGTGACGAACAGCTGTTGATGCTGTTCTGTCACCTCCGTTATCAGGATCCTGTTTTTCTGCAGACTGAACCGCTTCTTCCTACTCTTCTTGTCCTTCCCTAACCCCGAAGTCCCAGGATGGTCCTCAGGGGGGCTTGTGGGGTTCTGGTTCTCCTCCGTACTTGCTCCGGCAACGTCCATTGTGCTTCGCTGTTGTTTGGCATTTGTTTGTCTGGTTTTTTTCTACTTTTATGGTGATTGTTCCCGCCTGACGTGTGTGAATTGCAGGCCTGTAGCTGGGTTTCGCTGATATTCGTATCGCGATTGGCCTCATCGCAGCTTTTTTTGCGTTAGTGTTTCGCATTTTTGCGGCGTGGCGTTGATTTTAACGCGGTCAGTTGACGCGTTATCTGGAGACTATCGCATGGTACCGCCGTGTTGTGAATACTTGGTTAACACGGCGTAAATTTCCCACGATAGACTGCGATGTTGAAGGTTGCGTTAAGTTACTTTTGCGATGGTTATCACACGTCCTTGAGAATATGCCCCAGAGTTTTATGGTTTCAACATGCTGGTAGATTTAAAACAGCTCTGCAGGTCCCTTTATGGTATCTCATATGATATAGTGTGCTTATCTGATTATTGCTCTGGGTCGTCTAAACTGTGATTTTGTGTACAGTTGTGGTCCTGAGCTGGCAGGGTTCGGGGGAGAGAGAAATGGAGAGATCTGCTGGGCTTTCAATAGTCCTTAATGGCTTCCACTGCCGTGAATGTCTTTTGCCGCGTGTATACGTCTGCACGTTATCATCAAGTCAGTCAACGCCTTTTTGCTGGGCTAAATTTGAAAGACATAAGGGCACAATAGATGAGGATTGTTAACAAATTGGGTGTCCGGAGAATTGTCTTGAACAAATTAGCAAATGTGTAAGACAGATGTGATTGTCTAGCTTTTTTCTCTCCTGTTTATGTATCTTTGTTTGTAGTGACACAAATAAGATCACGTTTTCATCGTTATATATAACATCTTTTTTTAAACAAAAGAGGATAGAGGTTTTTTATATTTAGATTTTATATGCTGTGTATACACACAGTTTTAATCAAATCATGCATTGTATGATATACGCAAGGAAAACGTTTTTATATTAAAAATTAGAAATTATATGAAAACCAGTGTGGCACTTAACTTAGGCTGTGGGTACAAATGGTAGATGCTTAAGATTGGGCAAAAGTATGCACGGATGAAGTATAAGTAGAGAAGTGTGCTGAACTGTGTTACCAAAGGAAAATAACTGTGACTTTACAGTCTAATACGGAGCCCTGTTCCTTTGGTTGAGGGGCCCCTCTCTTAAGACTAGCTCCAAACCAAGCCACAGGGCTTATATTGGGTCTTAGATGTCATGAAGACATAAGTCCACACTTCTAGCTCTCCATTGGCAAAAAACATCATTGACTGATAATCAGTGTATTGGCGACTTGATTATGATATTAGTTGCAAATAATGGAGAATAAAATGAACAAACTAGGTTTGCATATATTTTGCCCATGAAATTAAACAAGGCACACTGTTTTGAATGGACCATTACCATTATTTACAAGCTGGTGGTAAATATGTTTGCAAAAATGCGAGTATGTGCAAATTCTGTTAACTGCTAATGGATGCAAGTTCCATTTAACCGCTTACTCAGAGGTCTAAAAGATTGTGTACAAGTTATACCTCTAAGAATCTCTACGTGAATTGCAGTGCAAAATAGCGCTAGGTTCATGCACCCAGCAGCAGTATGCAAACAAGTATTGGTAAAACCAATAGGGTTTGCCAATGTAAGAGCTATTGGCTTTGCCAATGTCTTTTAGCCATGTTGCATAGCAGCGTGGAGTGGAGTTGAGTAGAGTAGAGTAGAGTAGCATTGAGTAGAGTAGTGTGGAGTGGCATAGAGTGGAGTGGAGTAGAGTGGCTTGGAGTGGTTTATAGTGGTATAGTAGTAGAGTGGAGTGGCATAGAGTGCATTGGAGTAGACTGTAGTAGAGTAGAGTGGCATACAGTGGTGCAGAGTGCAGTGGTGTAGAGTGGAGTGGCGTTGAGTTGAGTAGAGTAGAGTGGTGTAGAGTGGAGTGGTGTGGAGTGGCATGGTATAGAGTGGTGTGGAGCAGAGGGATGTAAAGTGGAGTGGGATAGAGTGGCTTGGAGCGGGGTTGAGCAGAGTGGGGTAGAGTTAAGTGCGGTGGAGTGAAGAGGGGTAGAGTAAAGTGGGGTAGAGTGAAGTGGGGTGGAGTACAGTGGCATAGAGTAGAGCTGCGTAGATTAGAGTGGTATTGTGTGGAGTGGGGTAGAGTCATGTAGAGTGTCACTTTGTGGAGTGGCACAAAGTGGCATAGAGTGGAGTTCATAAAGTGGTGTAGAGTGGCTAGAGTAGAGTGGAGTGGCGTACAGTAGACTGGCATAGAGTGCAGTGGAATAGAGTGCAGTGGTGCAGAGTAGAGTTCAGTGGTGTAGAGTGCAGTGGTGCAGAGTAGTGTAGAGCGACATATAGTGCACTCTGGTAGCGTGCAGTGGAGTACAGTAGCGTGGTATAGACTGCAGTGGCATAGAGTAGAGTGAAGTTACAGAGTGCAGTGGAATAGAGTAGAGTGGTGCAAAGTGGAGTAGAGTGGTGTAGAGTGCCATGGCATAGAGTAGAGTGAAGTGGCATAGAGTGCAGTGGTGTAGAGTAGAGTGGCATGGAGTGCACCGGCGTAGAGTATAGTGGGCTGGCATAGAGTGGTGCAGACTAGAGGAGAGTAAAGCAGTGTATAGCGCACTGGGCTAGAGTGCAGTAGAGTAGAGTGGCATAGAGTGCAGTGGCATAGAGTAGAGTGGTGTAGAGTGCAGTAGTGTAGAATGGTGCAGAGTAGAGTGGAGTGCAGTGCCGTAGAGTGTAAGGGCATAGAATGCAGAAGTGTACAGGAGAGTGGCTTAGAGTGCAGTGTTGCAGTGGCATAGAATACAGTGGCATAGAGTGCAGAGGCATAGAGGACAGTGCTGTAGAGAGCAGTGGCGTAGAGTAAAGTGGTGCAGAGTAGAGTGCAGTGGCATAGAGTGAGCCATTGGCGTAGAGTGGTGTAGTGGCATAGAGTGCAGTGGTGTAGAGTAGAGTGGCACAGTTAGAGTGCAGTGGCATAGAGAACAGTGGTGTAGAGTGCAGTGACATAGAGTGGTGCAGAGTAGAGTGGCGCAGACTGCAGTGGCATAGAGTAGAGTGGTACAGAGTAGATTAGAGTGGTGTAGAGTGCAGTGGCGCAAAGAAGATTGCTGTGGCATAGATTGCTGTGGCATAGAGTGCAGTTCCAAAGAGTGCAGTGGTGTAGAGTAGTGAAGTGGCATAGAGTGCAATGGTACAGAGTAAAGTGGTGCAGATTAGAGTGCAGAGGCATAGAGTAGAGTGCAATGGCATAGCATGCAGTGGCGTAGAGTGCAGTGACATAAAGTGCAGTGGCATAGAGTACAGGGTGGGGAGGCGGGACGGGAAAAGAAACAACATGGTAGGGCGACGGTGGGAGTGGATAGATGTTACATGGATGGGGGCATGTGAGGAGGACTGGAAACACAAGCACTCATATGGAGTGCTTGAACAAAAAGAAAAATGTAGCTCCAAAAACGGGAGCAATGGATGGCCGCAAGTACTTCGTCCATGCTCCAGGGGAGGGCCAAACACAAGCAGAGGATATGACGTGCACATGCTGTGACAAACGGGAACAAAGGAAATAAGAGGGATGCTTAAGCTAACAAATGGTAAGCTATGGATGGACTGTAAGCCCACTGTATGTAAATAACATGCCTCGCAGAGACAGCACATGTGTTGTCTTGGCGAAGCCTTAAAAGCAGTAAAGCCACCGCAGACTGTCCATGTTATTGGTCTAAAATTGTGCACCTGGGCCATAGGGAGCACTTAATTTGTAAAAGAATAAGTGCCCAATGATTTTCTCAGAAGACTGCCGAATGTCAGGGTTGCCAAATCCCAGGACTGTTTAGTCTTGATTGCAGCTCATGTCTCTTTAATCCACCACCAGACTCTCACGGCCCATTTACTTCACTCTTGCAGGTCCCTCACCCTTCCTTTCTTATTTTCTCACTGTTTTTTCCGTCTTTCTCATCTTCCTTCTTTTCCCCTTTTCTGCCATTTTCTCACTTGTTCTTTGTCAAAATATGATGATAAAAAATAAGTTCCGGTCCCCAAAACTAAATGCTGTGATCCCCAAACAGCCACGGCTCAAATTAAGCAGCTTTCGAAAATCTGCTTCTTGCAGCCTTACTGATAAATGCCTGCGGAAGCATATGAGTCGAAATGTCCTAAGCGTTCCAAAGTGAACCATTTGCTAACATTTTACCGAATGTCTAATACTGAATAAAAGTACTTTATATTGTTCAGCTGTGATTTAGATAATCTTTGAACCCACCCCTTCCTGGCTCAATCAGTGAGAAGCATGGCCGCCGCTGCTGTGCCTGACAGTTTTGCCAGCGCATTTTATTCAGTAATTGGTCCCATTATTTGACGTGTGGCCGCATTAAAAAGTGCATAAAATAGAACTTGCTGAGTATTCCCCTGGGCGGAGCTTAGGCCACTGCAGTCTGCTTGCTGCAGGCAGTTTTATACCGTCGTCCTCTGTGCGGTGCCAGCCCCAGGTAATGCTTCAATGGGTCACACTGATTGATATTCCTGCATACACCTCACTTCACAGCACCACTCAAAGTCACCTTAGGCACCCATGGCTTCAGCACAACGAGCACAGCTCCTCTCAATATAAGGCAGACAAATCTGTGAAAACCAAGGGGGTAGCCAGAAAATGTAAAAAAAAAACCTCACTTTGAACCAAAGCTCGTAGGCACCAAGCAAGCTAAGCAAGTCATTGTGACCCTACCGAGAAGAGTTTGCTTGTCTCTTCCAACCATACATCTATCCATTCATCTTTTAATCCTTCCATCCACCTGCTGATAATCACACTTTCACCTTTACATTCTGTGATCCATTCAGTCTTTCATCCAACATTCAGTCTGTCATCATTCTGTCCATCCGTCCACCCATCCATGTCCAAACCTATCCATCTATCTTCAAATCTATCCATCAAACATATCCATCTTTTCACTCAGTAATCCATCCATTCATTAATTTATCCCTCCTTTCTTCCATTCTTCCATTCATCCATCTTTCCTTTCAGTAATCCATCCATCCATCCTTACGCACATCCAGCCACCCTTTTACTCATCCATCCATCCTTTCACTCCATAAATCCATACATCTCCCTTTCACTCATCTATCCATCCTTTCACTAAGCCATTCATCCTTCTAGTCAACCATCCATCCTTCAACCCACCCATCCACTCAGCCATCCATTTACCCTTTCACTCATCCATCCATTCTTTCAATCACCCACTCATCTATCCACCCTTTCACTCATTCGTCCACCCATTCACACTTTCACTCATTCAACCATGAACCTTTTTATCCAGCCATCCATCTACCTTCCGTTTCACTCAACCATCCATCCCTTCCCTCATCCACTGTTACATCCATCCTTTCACTCATCCATCCATGCTTTCACTCAACATCCATCCACCAATCCATTCATCCATCCATCCACCCATCCATTCATCTATCCACTCTTTCACTCAGTTGATCAAGCCATCCATCCACTCATCGATCGATCCATTTACCCTTTCACTCATCGATCCATCCTTTCAGTCACTCATCCATCCATCCTTTCTCTAATTATCGATCCATCCACCCTTTCACTCATCGTTCCATTTACCCTTTTACTCATCCATCCTTCCTCCCTTGCAGTCATCCATTCTTACATCCATCCTTTCACTCATTAATCCAGGTATCTATCTGTCCACCTTTTTCACTCACCCATCCATCCACCATTTCATTTACGGCCCCATCCATTCACTTTCACTCATCCATCCATCCACCCTTTCATCCAGCCATCCATCTGTCCTCCCTTTCACTCATTCATCCTTTCTTTCACTCATCCGTCCTTACGTCTATCCTTTCATTCATCCATAGATTCATCCGTCTATCCTTTCACTCATTCATCCATCAACCCTTTCAACCTGTCCATCCATCCAGCCTTTCACTACATCCATCCATCTATCCACTCTACTATCATCCAGTTATCCTTTCACTCACACATCCATCCATCCTTTCTCTCCTCATCCATCCATTTACCCTTTCACACATCCATATATCCATTTATCCATCCTTCCTCCCTTTCACATCCAATCTTTCACTCATTAATCCATGCATCTATCCATCCACCACTTCAATCACCCACCCATCCATCATTCCAACCATCCTTTCACTCATTCACCTTTCCACCCTTCCGGTTAATTATGAGTCTTTGTCTGCCGAGTTTCAGGCAGAGGAGGCCCATCAAATACACAACCCCAACTGTAGCTGCTAAAGCCGGGGGTTGAGGACGCCCCTGGAAAACACTCTGGCCCGAATCTTGGTGAGGTGTTCAATTCCGATATGTGCGGTAACTCCGGTTATGGATGAAGTGTTCAAGAAGGCACCCTTCACAATTTAGCCCTGCTAAATACTGATTCAGGTGGAATTATGTGTGTTAAGCACCAAATTCTGAATGTTATGCTCTATTTTCCGATAGTGCACCCTGTAAATACCTCACCGGTGGGATCGGTAATTACCGGGTGTAGAAAATGCCTCGCCTGACTTCTCCTTGGTTCTGTGCACCATTGAAACGAGTTGGGCACAACGAGACGGTACAAGAGCATTGAGAGTGAGTTTGACATATCGCACTATAGTAAACGAACCCCTTTGGAGTGAATAGGGTCGTTCAACAACTGACCGCCCAGTTCCTGTGGTGGCCAGTATATTTATTTTCTTTATCACATATGCATAGTGACTATCTATTTAAGGTCCTGGCAAATGCCTCTGGATCTCTATAGGGGACCAAGAAATGGCAGAAACATGTTGACCTTGAACTAGGGATATATTGGTTTAATCCCTAGCCCTCTTGCTTTTTAATCATGTCCCTGTGACCACCTAATAAAAATTCAGTGGATCCAGAGAGACATTTTTAAAATCACTCACTAACTTTCTTTGCACTCTTCCCCTCACTCACCTGTACTTTCTTACGCTCCTCTTTGAGAAAACACCTCAGCTCCTCCCCTCGGGGAGTCGTAGCCCACACCGCGGTGTGAGGAGGGAACCCATATGATGAAGCTTGTCACCTAACGGTGAGTGAGGGTTCCTGTCCCGAAGGAAATTTCTCCTTCTATCTTTTCCTCAAACATTACACTACCTTTATCTTCCTTTTTCCTCTTCTTCACGTATAGCCAGACGGACTTTGTGTGATAAGGATTGTTCTTTTTGAGGGATCAGTACCCTCTGGCTTCCTCAGATCCCCTCTGATCCTAAGTGATCCCTGCCTGCTCACTCAAAATCGTGGTCTTTGCTATGATATTAAAATGTGTGGTACAGCCACAAGTTCAAGATTGGAACATGACCGTTTTTATTGATATATTTTAGTCCTTATATTACTGCCTCCTCTCTCTTCTTCGTCCCAGACCCAAGCTAGGTAGGTCGAGGCTCCCCAGAGTGTGATAACCTGTAATAACACAGATGAGAAGAAGGATGATTTCCAATTCATTATATAATGTTAAGCCTTTCCTCTGTTTCTATTTCTAAAATCGTAACCCATCGATTTAACTTCAGAGTGGAAGATGAAAGTTGGGAGGAAAAGCTTGATTATGCATAGATGGCTTTGCTGGTTGCAGAAATCATATATCTGAGGTTTCTTTAGAAGATCTTCCAATGAAATGCAGAAATTGATGAGGGAACCAGGCACATGGAATTAGCAAAGAGGGATGTGCTGATCCAGCTAGTTATTTGTCATTAAGACATTTTTCATTTGAGGGTTAAAGCAGACCAACATTTCAAGGATAGATTTAGCTTTGGTGTGATTATCTGTGAGAAACACCGATTGACATCTGATATCGGATAAAGTCCAAGCAACACCAATATCACTTTATAAGATACAGTGGTGTATCATCTGCATATTGATGAAGTTTAATATCCTTTTTGACTACTCAAATCCAGAGGATCCATGCGGCGTGGATGGAACCTTGGGGTACGCCGTATTTGACAGGGTTTCCTGATGTCTTGGAATAGTCCATCAGGGTGTATTGTTTCTGTCTGCTAGAATGGAGGTAATCAGTTGAGAACTGTTTGGGTGAAGCCTTTGCAGATAGGAAGGCTGTTGAGTAGGATCTGGTTATCAACTGTGTAGAGATTAAACAAGATCCACAGATCAAGCAATATTGTGGTTTAGGTCCCTTTGTCCATTATCTTCAGAGTGCTGCCGACAATATTTATTGTGGGAGTTTCTGTGCACGAAGTGGGGCATAACCCTGTTTTGTGTGCCTATAGAAGACTGTGGCTGTCCATGAAGTCTTTCACCTTATAGGATATTGCTGTTTAAGGTACCTTGCGAAGGAAAGGGCGGTGGTTGATGAGGTGGAATGTGATGAGGACATGAGTGTGCTGGTGAGGTATTTTTAGAAGGACAAGTATTTGGCCAGTTTCAGGGAAGTTGGAAAGGAATCCATGTTGAGGATGGAGCTCATGATGTACAGGCAGGGAATAAGAGCTGCTGAGGAAAGGATATGATAAGGTTGGCGGGGAGCATGTTGTTATTGCATGAGGTTGTCGTGTGAGATGTCAGAATGCTGACATCTGCTAGGTGGGAATACACGGCTGTGGCTGGTGAGAACCTTGAAGCTCAGTGTTGGGGTGCATGATGCTTGTGATACAGTCAAGATTGGTACTATGTAAAGTTTTCCATCAAGTTCAGAGTGGCAGGTGGAGAGCTGGGGTTTATTCACTTTTTCAGTACAATGAACAGTGCTTTGGTTTCACTGTCAATGTTCTAAATGGTCTTGATTTTGTAGTCTGATTTTGCTTTCTGAATCAATGTTGCAGCTTTCAACAGTGCAGCAGGTGTAGTGCACTAGGGCCCAGGGGTGTGAGGGGCCCACTACATCACAGTTATGTCTGTCTTTCATTACCTAACTGGGGGCTGCGGGGCACATGTCTTTGCTTGCAGTGGGGCCCATGGTACCCCTGCTATTCAATTGTTCCGGATGGAGAGGTTTGGGCAGAGAGTGTCAGGAGATGCTTGGGGGGCGAATGGACAGCACCAGATCACCTAGTATTCTTATTAGGCTGTTCCTGGCATTGTGGTTTTCTGCAGAGCCGGCTTTAGGGCAGTGGAACTGGTGCAGCCGCATTGGACGCTGACCTGGGGAGGGAGCGTTGACCTCAAGGGGGTTGTTGCTAAAAAGGGTTAGTTTGGGTAGATATACATTCTTATTAGTAAATCCAGCTTTTACCTGTGCTTCAAAATATATTAAATGTTTGGGACAGAGGGGCTATGGAGAGATAAGGGGCACTTTTGCCCAGTGGTAGTCATGGGGGGGGGTGCCAAAACTGATTGTCGCATGGGGCCCCACCAGCGCTAAAGCCAGCCCTGGTCTTCTGTGTTATCAGAGAGTTTTAGAATTTATTTGAACCTTCCTTATGTGGATGAGTGCGTATGGGACACTGAAGGCATAGATGGTGGATTGAAGGTCATCGAGTTGCAGGTCAATATTGTTGGATTGATTGAACGTGATCTGTTGAAGGTTGTGGTTGGGAGAGGTTTTAACGGGTATGCTGTGGATTGTCTTGTGTTTGGGCTCTCCTGTTGGGCGGTTTAGGTGGTAAAATGTGAAAAATCAAGATGAGGTCGTCAGTCCATCTAAGGTGAAATGTTGTGGGCAGTTCTTAATTTACAAAAACAAATTGCAGGTGCCCAAAGTTATTTTCAGGAGCCCACTATCCTTTTTGCCATTTGTGCCTCATGCCTGGTTTCCTCATAACAAGCGCACCGTGGGGCATATTCACAAGGAGCTATCGCCGAATTAATGGCACTTTATCGCAGCCAAAGTCGTGATAAATTTACCCCCCCATTCACAAGCCGGTGTTAACAGCCCACAGCACCAGTATACCTGCGATATCAGCCGCCAAAAACATCGCCACAGAGGACCCTCGCAAATAGCGCTAATGAGATGCAGAGTAGGCGTTCCCATGACAAAAGCCGAGACAACAGCACACCTCAACATTCACAACGACCAGCCACATCCGCGATAAAAACACAAAACAGGCAATAAGGCGCGTTAGCACCAGGAAATCTACACCTGCTCTGACCTGGTGTAAAGTCGGACGGCAGCCTGCACCACAAAAGGGAGCACAGCCCAGGGCCACAACTGAAGGGCAACAGATGCCATGGAGCCACACATCATGCAGCCCGGACACCCAAGAGGGCCACAACACCCCCCCCCACCACCCCAGGACCCCATCCCACACCCGGAACACCCCCCACCCCCCCCCGGACCAACACAGACACAGCGCAGACAAAGACAGCGGAACCCCAGGAAATGTACCAGCCGCACAGACCCAACATCTGACAATGTCACCTTCCACTCCAGGCTGAAAGGGACAACCAACCTATGTATCCTGACCAACATCGCCTAACAGGCCTACGGCAACAACACAGCGGACAACCAACATCCCACCCCACACAAAGCTGATGGCGTGGCTGCACCTGTTGGCCCCTGAGACCCCCCATCCAACACCCGCCAGAGTCGGAGGAGTCCCACAGCCAGCCACATCCAAGTCCCCCACACCTGTCCTGGACATCACCATCACCCTGGTACCCCAGTCCCCATACGTACAACACAATGCGCAGGATCCACTGGAGACCAAGCAAGGACCATACGCCATAGCAGGATGCACGCACGTGTTGGGGGCAACACACAGCACACATGTACTACCTGTGACACAGCACACAATCACCGCAACAGGAAGCACACGTCTCACACCAATGTGCAGGCAACAACAGAACACCATGGAACACCCAACAATGTCGCCTTCAAATACACAGCCAGTGTGCATGATACCTTCATCCTCCGACAGTCCATCATCAACCAGTGTTCCCAGGATGGCAACAAGGGAAATGTACAGCCCCTTGGCAATATACAAATGAACACCCCACACACCTCAACACCACAACCATGCAACTTACAACTCTGGCAATGCACACGTCACAAAATCACATACAACAGGCACAACAATATGCCCACCCACCAGACACGACAGAACAACTTACAATGTCCACATGGGCAAGCCCTGAAAATGAGCCAGCAACGGCATGGCACCTCAGCCACATACTAGCCGAATGTGGGGAGAGGTGGCAACCAGGCATGTGTGAAGGATGCAGTAGAACCATGTTTGGGAAAGTACACAATGCCAACAGTGCCGGAGATGTGCTGGACACCTCGCACTATGCAGAACACACCCATATCCATGGCGACATACACCGCTTGCGTATGGAGTGTAGTGGACAGTGGACACCACCATGTCACCACAGCCAGTGGGGGACCTCACGGAAATGTTGCCTGTTACGCCCCCCCCCCTACGCGTCAGCGGAGTGGGATGGCCCGGCGTACGCCACGCCAGTGTAGGGGTGTGAATAAAAACCACGTAGGCCTGGGCGTGGTCCACTTCCGGAAAGACCCACGTCTCTGCCAGGGCGGCGCCTCCCACCTCGCCACGAGGCCGACGCCATCCTCATGAGCGGAGTTGCCTGAGATGCTGTGCGCCTGCCGAACCCCGGCACGCTGGTTCACGAACCCGTCAGGCCAGCCCCTGCGCAGCCAGGCCACACTGATCACCTTCCGACACCGGCGTGTGTCAAGGAGGGCCACCACGTGCCGGCGCAAGCCACAAGCCCGAGGCCCGAGACCTTGGCAGCCACCTCAGACCATCCCGGCTGCCACAACACCGGCCCGCTTCATTCCTTTTTCGTTGACGTACTCCACTGCCGACCCCGGCCTACTCTTCGGACCAGTAGGTCCCACATGTGGAACTGTGTCTTGAGTCATGAATGGCAGTGACCCCATATCCCGGCCAGCGGCCACAGCACCAGACCCCTCCAGTTCAGTGAGGCATAGTTCCATATGGGCATCTTGCGACACGTGGTGCCACTAACCCTGTTCAACGCCAGCCTGCTACACGTGGTGCCACTAACCCTGTTTAACGCCAGCCTGCTACACGTGGTGCCACTAACCCTGTTCAACGCCAGCCTGCTACACGTGGTGCCACTAACCCTGTTCAACGCCAGCCTGCTACACGTGGTGCCACTGAACCTGAACTACGCAGGCCGGTGGGGCCATCCAACCTATGCTGGCGACACTCGGTGAATGGGCCGTGCTGACCGCTGCCTCAGGCCTACACCACGGTCAGGTAGGTCACACATTTGGAACTGAGTCTTGATTACACTATGGCAGTGAACATCATTTAAGGCATAGAACAATACACTATACACCCTCCAATGTGGTGGCAACAAGTCTGTGCATGGCATCACAACCACACGTGTCTGTGGGCCTACGCGGACCACTGCCCTCGGCCTACGCTGCGCACGAGTGGGATCACTGATTTGTAACTGAACATCGGTAATTCAGAAGGCAGAATACATTTCCTCGCACGCACGGAGGGGCGTAAGAGGATGACACGTTGCAGTCCAGACGGAACAGGATCAGCGTCACGGAGGAGATTGAACACTACCGACAACTGCCACTGTGTCACCAACTCTGTGCCTCGCGAGCCAACGACCCGTGGCTGTGGGCCACTGCTGACCGCTGCCTCCGGCCTACACTGCGGTCCAGTAGGTCACAGTGCCTTGATTTGGCATTCTTGGAGTTCACATCTGTGTGCGGGCATCATCGCAGACTGCATCCCCACACAGCACCTGTGCCACTAAGTTTGTTCCCCGACATTCATGGACACTCACTGGTCGGACATTGGTGGCGTTTGAGTCCATGGACTAGGGGCTAGTTCTCATCCTCATGTAGCTGATCCCGAATTGTTGGTGAGGACGAGGGTTGCGCTTTCCACTCCTCCATTTGCTGCTTCCAGATAACATCAGACCTTCCGCATCATGCCCTGGAGGACACCTTCCACTGTCCCCTGAAACCCTCCGCAACATACACCTCGGACATTGATGGGGACCCGTTCAGGTCGCATGGCCCATCTGACTGCACCGCAAGTCACCGTCCCGTGGCAGGGTGCCTGTGCCGGCCGCAGTGCATCCAGGGCCACTAAATCTGTGCTGCTTAGGCCTGGGACCCCTTCTTCTGAGTCATTGAATGGCCTCTGTAGCGATGGTCTTGGGGTCATCAATGCCATGTGTCTGTGGCCCTGCGCTGTCCGCCTCCTCCGGCCCCAAATGCGGTCCACCAGGGCCCACACATGGCATCGAGTCTTGACCGGCCCGGACGTCGCATCACCGCAGGAGGCACACGCCACCACCGCAAGGACCACCTTCAACCGCCATCTACCAGAGTCGAAACGGTGGTCCTGACAGACCTAAGGAGTTGCTCAGACCTGTCGTGGATGCCATCATCGGACTGATACCCTGCTCAGCACTCCAGGTGCCAGTGACTCAGTGCACTGCAAGCCATTGTCCGTTACTGATTGAGTTTTGTGCTGTTGTGAGGTTGCGCAGCAATGTCACCTCATGCAGTGGGGAAGACCTGGGACTATGATGAGGAAGATGGTCAAGTGTGCGGAAGGGAGAGGGCACAGACAATGGGAGGGCAGGAGGCAACAGCCCCAAGGCAGGAATGCAGACTGGTGGTGGTAGTCAAGCTACACACCCGGATCTATTGCTGGGTATTGCGCTGTGGACTGCGGACGCAACTGTCACCTCAGGCAGTGTGGGAGACCTGGGACGTTGATGAGGAAGTTGATGCAGGTGTAACACACTCCACTGCATCTGCATCAGGACTGACCTGAAGGGACACAATCCTAGCAATTTCTTCACATGAGCGCGCTCTTCTCTAGTGCCCCTGCCTCAGTGCACTGCAACTCAAGGAACGTCCAGACTGAATATTGGGTGACCTCTGTCCTTACTCCGGATCCCGCCATGTTGCTCTGCAGTTGACTCTGTTATGCTGGTGTTTTCTGTTTCCATTGCACTGGTGTCCACTGTTCAGGTTGTTGGCAGCACCAAGCACTCCGTGCGGGCTGGCTTATACTCAACCCACACACATCCAGCACAGGCGTCACTGTACATGTGGCCCTGCCAATAAAGGGGCCGGGCGCACGTGCCCGTGGCCAGTTCAACATGATATGTGCATGTGTCTCTGTGGAGGTGTGGGTCTCCTTTGTAGGGTGTGGGGGTCCCTGAAGGGTATTGGACACCCACGTATGTGTTCTAGTTCGCATTCCATGGGTTGGGCAACACCCTCACCTGTTGGGCCACCTCCTTTTGGCGTTCTGCCACCTGGCATTGGGATGCCATGTGTGGGTGGGTGAAGTGTTGTGAGCCAGCCGTGATTGCGGGTGCTTCATGCTGTGTGGTCTGTTGCAGGGGCTGGGTTCTCCTCTGAGTGGCTTATCTGCCCTGGTCCTGGTGGTGGGTTGTGTGGGACGTCATGGGCTGTTGTAGGGCGTCGGTGTCGGGGGTGTGGTGTTCGTCTCGGGCATCACTGATGGGTTGTCTGTTCTGACCTGCTGGAGGTGTTGTTTGTCCCTCTGCATTGTGAAGGGGAGGTGCATGTTGGCATTGTGTTGGCGCCTTGTTCTTGTCGACATGCAGACTGTGTGACGATGTACATTGTGAGTGTTTGGGCGGTGGTGGCTATTTGAGTTGGGACAGTGTCCATTTGGCCTACATGGCTGATGTGGGGTTGTAGGGGTAGATGTGCATCTCACAGTTCCCTGCTCTGTCCGATGTGATTGTTCTGTTACTGTGCCTGGTTGGACCCAGTTGTGTCCCCTGTTCTGCAGTGTGGGTGTTGCACTTTGTGCCACATTGTCATGGTATGTGCTGTGATTGCTATGTGTGTGTGCTGCAGTGTGCCACGGGGATGGGGGACATGTCCCTGGGTAATTGTGGGTGTGCAGTGTGTTACACCTCATTGTGCATGTGTGGCATTGTGCCCATCACCCACCGTCCCCCCAGTCCCTGTTGGATCCTCACCCTGTTGTTGTTGTGTCAGGTCCTGTCGGGCTGTGTCCGTACTCCCTACTCCTTGCACCCTCTCCACACTGATGACTGTGGCCTGGGTTTCCTCCTGCTCTTCCTGTGGCGCTGGGCTGCCACCTCCTGTCTCCGTTGCTGCCTTCCTGTTGGCAGCGGGTTTGTACCTGGTTTAGGTTGTCAGGTCCTGCCGGTGCCTCTTGGCCTCCTGGATTGGCCTCCTGGGCTCTGCGACTGCATTCCAGGCGGTCTGCTTGTGGGTCATTTGCTGGTAGTGTTCTGTCACCTCTGTGGCCTTGGTCTTGTTTTCCTGCGGTCTGCACCCCGTCTTCCTCTCCATTTTCTCCTTGGCCTTCCCCGACCCACTTGTTCCTTGCTGGTGGTCTGTGGGGGTTGTGATGTTCGCATTGCCCTCTGCGCTGGGTCAGGGTGCATGGATGTTGCTACGTGCTTTGGCTTGTTTCTGGTGTGTTGTGTCTGTGGTTTTTATGATGCAATTGCCCGCCAGACGCGTGGGAGTTGCAGGCCTGAGGCTGCTTTTCGCAGCTTTTTGTACCGCGATTGGCCTCATCGCATGATTTCTCGCGTTTGCGTTTCGCATTTTTTGGGCGTGGTGTTGATTTACACGCTGGCATTTGACGCGTTATCTGGTGACTATCGCATGCTACCGCCTTGTTGTGAATTCCACGTTGACACGGGGTTATTTTCCCGTGATAGGCTGCGTTATTGAAAGTTGCGTTACGCTACTCTTGCGGTAGTTATCACACGTTCTTGTGAATATACCCCCTAGTCTTGATTGCACCAAGCATCTTTCTTCCACCTCCTTACACTTTCTGTCTAATAATCTCATTCATGTAGGTTATTTTTCATTCTTCTTTCTCCCCAAGTCACTGGTGTTTATCTCTAGTACCATGGTGTTCCCGAAACTCCGTTCTGGAAGGCGAGTGACAAGATACACATCTTTTCTACATCCCAGTCACTGCTTCTCCAAACCCGCCCTTTTCGGATACATTCTCTCATGACGGAAATTCCATCTGAAAAGCAATACTGGAGGAACACGGTAATAGGAAGATAATATGCCTCCCCTGCGTGCTGATAAATGTCTTCAGATCACCTTATTTATTCTGGAAAATGTGCAGACGCAGCTAGTTCTAAGTAAGGCAGGAAAACAAAATATGTGCAGCAGCAATCAGAGAAAAACACATTTAGGGATATCAAACAGTCAAATCCACAAGCTCTGTAAATGTCGCCGAATTTTAAATAATGTTATTTTTGCTCCCCGACGCCCCTGCGTTTTGTTTCACTTTGAACTGTAGAAATGGCCCTACCATGCTCCCATGCCAGGAAAAAAATCTCCAAGCAATAATTCATGCCTAAGCTCCTCTCATTTATACAGTCTCCAAAGTGTCAAGTGCTGTGTGTCTGTCCTGTGCCCTGTCTAGACTGTTATCCTCTACCCAACTTAGTGGCTGTAGCAAGCCCCTTGCCCTGGAACATACCCTCGTCGGAAAACCCCAGCTTTTGCTTGGCTCCTCCTTAACTTCCTATGAAACATAAAATATCTGTCCTTCCGGCCATACTAGATGCTTATTCAGCTCCAGCCATAACTACAGTACAATACAAGAGGGGAGAGTGCACTTAGACTGTGGGATGGTACGGGAAAGGAGATTGAGCTGGGGCTTTGGGGGCAGGTGTGGGAGCATGCAGCAGTCTTAGGCTGTGGGGATCAGCCAAAAGGAAGTGGTGAAAGCAGGTGAAGGAAGCAGGATGGGGAGCAGCACAACAGGCTCAGAATGAAGCACTGCAACTGTGGCTGTCATCTGATGTGGCAGATGAGTGGTACTGCATGCTAAGGGTGTGGTGGGGCAAGTTTTTGGAGCTCAATAGTTAGTTGTTGGCCCTGCACTGAGCCCCATAGGCCTTCATGACAGCCACTTTGAAGAAAGGTGGAGGGTCACCAGTGGCCAGACATGCTGTTTTTGCTGCTTTTGAAGCCATGATGTAGACCAACCTCTGAGCCCTGTTGGCCTGCATAGCAATAGCGCTCTGCAGGGGCTGGTACTGGAGGGGAGAGAGTGCTGAGACTACAGCTGGTGTGTGAGATGGGAGCAGTCCGTGGAGGAGCCAGTGAAGTTAAGGAGAGTAAAGTGAGGTTGTAGGTTGTTGTAGGAGGAGGGACTGGGATGAGGTTGTTGCGATACAGGACCGCAGGCTAAGGCTGCAGTGAGAAGCACTTCTGGAGTGCAAGGAAGGTTGGGCACAACAAACTCTTTTGTTTTGAATGTCACTAATGCAAAGGGGGAAGAAAAAGCAAACAGATGCCGCTGAGTCTTCACGCTGGACATAGCAACCGTTTTGGATGGGAGACATCCCTTGCTGGGAAGCTCTATTCACCAATACTTCTACCAGTTATACTGCTGTTGGCTCACAGAGTAATATTCTTAGCCAATACTATCACATCATTGTGGAGGGGTCTTCTTCTTGCACACCGCCATGTTATTGCTTTTTAATGGGGTAGCTATGTTAGGTGAGGAAGCACCACTAAAGGAGTCAATAGAAGTGCAACAAGCACTGCACTCTTTCTCAGCAGCATCATACAAGTTGTGCCCAATCAAATGCTGTAATCAAGGTAAACATGAGGGAGGAGCCAAAGTCTCTCTGAAGGTTGTGTTTCATAAAACTTTTTTCTGTTGATCACACAAGATATGGTGATCGCCAGACCTAAAAAGTACAACTCAAAAGTATTGAAGCATTTTCAATATGGCGCTTAAAAACTCACATCATAGCACGATACATTAATTTAAGTACATTAACGCTTCAAGAATAACACAAGGAGTTATGCCATATGTTGTGCAGTACTGGTGATTATCTAAATATTGCAAAGTGTTTTTTAAAACAGTATTAGTGGGGGTGTGGCTTGGTCGCGGACCAAGATGGCTGTGAAGTAGAACACCTCCCGTCCAGGCCACAATATATCTGGGAAATATCCTGTACTTCGGCGGCATCGGGTCAGGAAGAGCAGCGCCGAGTGAGCAGTTAGCGGATTCCGACCCAGCGAGCGGATTGATGCCATCCTAGCAATTGCCACGGCAACGGGAGACCTCTGTGAACGAAGGGGGGTCGGCACGTTAACGCAGCACTGAGCAGGCCACAGTGAGGAGAGCTGCGGCAACGGAGCCCACCCAACAGTGCCGCGGGAGAAGATCGATTGCCGTAAAGGCCGGAAGAGACAGACGGGGAGCCACAGTGACCGCGCTACGTGAAGTGAGTGAAAGAGAGGCGGTCTGAGGACCGCGGAATGCGGCCGGTACGAGCGCGGCCCCGGGTGACACTTATGGTACCATTGTGCCCCCGATCCTGGCAGAGAGAGACTGCGACCCCCCCCGAGAGACACTTAATATCCAGGGGCTGTGTGGAGGCAGATACGTCTGCGTCTGGTCCCGGTGGGAAAGTTGGGAACGCGGCCGTTACACCGAGTACACAATGGGCGCAGCCATTAAGGGGCACTTCAGCTGCGTCATGAGCTGGGAGGCAGTAGCAGCTGATGACTGAGGCGCTAGAGAGCCAGGATAAAGGGGATATAAGGAGCCAGTAAACAGCCGATTGAAGTCACTGGAGGGAGGCCCCTCTCCAGGTGTGACCAAGGAAGTATTATCCCTATGGGGACCTAGCAGATAGAAGCCCATAGCAGTGCCCTGAACGTAGTGCCCTGTGTCCCCAGGAGACAGCCACTGAATTGGACGACTGGGTGTTGAGGAGCACATAGAGGGAGGTACGCGGACTGCTGATAAGGGAAGGATAGACAATACTGGGCCTTGGGGCCCTTCAACAGGGAAAGTGTGGCAAGGAGGGGTCCCGAGACGATGGGGAAGCACAGAGGAGCAGGCTCAACTCAAACTAACAAAATGGAGCACTATACTGCAATAAGGGAAGAGGAAAAGGAAGATGGAGAGCCTTCTCTGACGGCAATTATGGCGGCTATTAGGGATGTCAAGGGCTCTCTGGAACCTAAGATCGACGCAGTATCAGTGGAGGTCACCCTTATGAGAGCAGATCTCTCTAACCTCAATGAAAAGGTGGCAGCTGCGGAGACTGACATTACTCAACTTCAATCCACAACTAAGAGCCTCGAAGAGCGGGTCCGCATGTTAACGCAACAAACGTCGCAAATGGAGGCGCGGTTAGAAGATTAGGAGGGAAGGGCACGGCGAAACAACATAAGGGTAGTTGGGGTGCCCGAAGGAGCGGAAGGACGGAGTATGGACCTCTTTCTGGAAGACCTCATTTTTACAAACTGCAGCCCCCATGCCTCTCCAAGTTTTTCACTACTGAGAGGTCGCATAGAGTTCTGGCGAGGCCCCCCCTCCCCGGGAACCCGCCGCGGACCATAATTGCCAGAATATTTAATTATCGGGACAGAGATGCTATACTCCAAGTCGCCAGGGTGAAAGGAGATCTCCCTTATGAGAACTCCACCATTAGGTTCTTCCCGGACTTTACATTGCAAGTACAGCGGCAAAGAAGACGTTTCGATTTGGTCAAAAAGGAGCTGAGAGCTAGAGACCTTAAGTATTTGATGCTCTTCCCGGCCAGACTAAGAGTGATCGCGGAAGGGAAGTCGTGGTACTTCGCAACTCCCGAGGAGGCGTGGGAGTGGCTGGAGGGCTGGCGCGCTGCTGGGAAAAAGCAAGCACATGCATCCCGCCGAAGAACGGAACCAATCACCGAGAGGGGGGACCCTCGAGCGGATCGGGAGCGGCGAGCCCCATCGGCCAGTCCCACGGGAGCTGCCGGAGGAGAGGATGATCCAAATGGGTGAAGTAAGGAAGACACACTGAGGTAAGACAGTCCCGTCCGGGGCAGGGCTGGAGAGACGCTTGATGAGTGTTACCACTTTCTTAGGTTTTAGTTCCTTTTCCAGGTTTTCATACTTACCTGTGCTCTCTCTCTCTGGGTTTCCACTCCTTTTTTCCTCTGGGTTCCACCCCCTTCCCCCACTGGCTACCAATTCCCAGGTGACCCTGGTGACCAGTATATACAGCCCCCTCGCCTGGACTCCGGTGCTTGGCTTATTTCGTTCGTGGATTCCAGTAACCCAGACTAGAGAGCGCACAGGAGCGTGTCTCTATTCCCTTCCGTTCAGCCGTGTTCTCAGCGGGTGCAGCTGGGATACAGCGCTGCCCCCGGTGACCTTTGCAAAACCCCGTGCTTGGTGCTCGCAGCCGGAGCTGGGTTTTCTTCGGCGTCTGGCTGGCCTCATTCCTTGCTGAGTTGAAGCGAGGCAGGAGCCGTTACCACAAAGGCGGTAAATACCGCGAAGACATTTTCCTTTCTCCTTTGGGTTGGTGCTCACGGCAGGAGCCGAGCACTCAGCCTTTTGTTTTGTTCGTTGTGGCTGCATAACATATGGTGCGAGGCAAGAGGACACCCGTACCGACTTTTAGAGCGCTATTGAATTTTGTACTTTCCTCCAGTGCGGGGCGGAAGCCGCCCGCGATATTCTTTTGGACATCTCTTTTCCGTCCTTCACGCCGCTGCAACCGATAGCGCTACAGTGTATCCCGTTTGGTTCCTTTGATCGAAAGCGCGGCAGGAGCAGACTGCGCTTCCTTTCATTTCTCCTACCACGGTTGCGGTCATTCTTCTTGGTTTCCCCCGCAGGCACACGGCAGGAGCCGGCAGCATCGCATTGGCCCTGTACTCCGGCTAGCAGTGAGGAACTGCAGTCAGGAGACTTTAACCTTGTTCGCTCTGATCCACTTGCAGTCGTGAGAGGGCGCCAAGTAGTGGGACCCGCAAAGACCCTGTTTCCTGAACCAACACTACGACCTCTCCTTTTATTAAGGGTGAGTGGCTGTCCCTCTGTTGTGGGAAGGAAGTTGACTTTGATCCCTGAACTGCTTGAGCCCCTTTGATCTTCCCTTCTCACCCTATTTACATTTTCCTCTCACTTCCTGTATTCCAGATTTGGGCGGCTCCTCCTTGATGTTGGATCTGATTCCCTTCTTCCCGACCCTGCCACCCCTAGAACAAGCCCTTCGATTACCTGTCTTCCACGCCCCAGAGAATCTGGTGCGCCGTACCTCACGTCCCTTTCCCCTTGGGATCAATCGCCCATACTGCAATATACCGTGTGGAGGATTGGTCTGAAGGTGAGAGGGGGGACTCTCTTCGTTTCCGCGGTTCCTGCTGTTCAGGTGAGTGGGATCGCGACAATGAGCGACAGGAACATTTAAGACTTTGATGGAACTTGGAAGACGAGGCGCTCAGAATTTTATCCCAGGATGCGCCGAAGATATTCATTGGCTGTGTTGCCTGGGGGGGAAGGCCCAAATGTTATTTGTATATCTGGTTGGTCCTGCTTGATCGACCGCCCTGTCAGTTCTGAGCTAGTATTGTAATGTTTTTCTGGGGACGACAGGCGCTCTGCGGGTTGGAGAGTTGGGGTTTCCTTAACCTTATAAGCAGGGTAGCAGGGAGGAGGGAGGGATTGGGGAGGAGGAAGTTGGTAGATAGTTTTGTTAGTTTAGTATTGTACTGCAAGAGTACGGAATATAGAGATGCATGCATGACGATCCTTGGTGTACATGTAAATGGCAGGATGAATCGACACTTAGATGGGGTCCTATAGCAATGTACAGTCCTTGATCAAGGTCTGGTCCTGGAACGTCAATGGATCAATGGGAAATTGAAAAGGTCAACTGTATTATTGTTTATCAAACGCCACTTACCAGATGTCATTCTCCTCCAAGAAACACATCTTAAGGGCAATCACTGTAGGGCCTTAGATAGGTTTGGATATAGTCTCAGGGCACACACAGGCTATACCTTGGGCTCTAGAGGAGTAGGGATACTGATCAAGCGTTCATGTCCGTTCACACACTACAAAGTCATAACAGATGACCTGGGCAGAAACGCTGCACTTAGTGGGGTATGGGAGGGAGTTAGAATTAACCTCTGCTCAGTATACTCGCTACCTGGGCTACAAGCCCCCACATTAGACATACTAGGCTCTAAACTATTGCAGCTACCGGAAGGGAGGTTGATCCTGGGAGGAGACTTGAATGATATAACTTCGGCTGAACTCGATGCATTGAGCAGGGGCCAGAGGGGCATGAACAATCCACGACAGGGCGGTCAACTTGAGGGGTTTCTAGAGGCACTGGGTCTGGAGGATATATGGAGACATCAAAACCCCAGTGTGAAGCAATACACACACCTCTCGGCGGGAACAGGCAGCCTCTCGAGAATAGATTATCTCATAACACAAGTCGCCGGGCTGGGGGAATTTAGAGAGGCAGCTCATATAGCTAGGGGAATTTCGCTCCCCAGTGGAAGTGAAATTAGCAGGTCCATGGAAGGATCATACGCTGCCACCCAGAATCATACCGTGTAATAGAGAAAAACAAGGGTACCCCAATATGTGAACCTGGGGTGGTAACGTGTTTTAGAGAAACAATGGTTCTGGTATGGCCAGACGGTCCGTTTAAAAAAGTGACGCTGTGGGGGCCACTACGTTTGAGAGTAGGAAGTTAATTCTTTAGGGGAGCGATGAGTAATATACTGAGGGACATGTAGGTCAATATATCACAGATATTTATTTATTTCCAAAACAATAGTATTCAGGTGCTCACACAATAAGTGACAAAAAGTGTGACGTGAAAAAGTGATGGTGATATTAAAATAAAGACATCGCATTGACAACAATAATAGAAGCTCCTCAGAAAATTTTTACAGAGTGGGAGGAGTTCATGTTGTAGGGGGTCGACGGCATTTCGAACTCAATTGTTCGAGATCATCTTCAGGACAAATAGGTGAGCAAGCTGAATTATGGCTTTATTCGCGCTGTTAATCAGCATCAAAAAGGGGCAAGTGCTGGCTGGACGCTGCAATAGTCGTCGCGTTTTTCGTGGTAGAGATATCGGAGCTGAGATCAATCGCCAGAACCTTGAAGAACACCTGAGTTGTTCACAAGCGGCGCTTAGAGCAGATGAATTATTTTAGCTGAACCAAGGGCACTGAATGTAATCCATGGAACGGGGAGCAGAGCGTGTCCTGCTTTCACGACTATCCGCGCTGAGTGCGAGACTCAGCGAGACTCAGCGAGACCCTTGGTTCAGCTAAAATAATGAATCTGCTCTAAGCGCCGCTTGTGAACAACTCAGCTGTTCTTCAAGGTTCTGGCGATTGATCTCAGCTCCGATATCTCTACCATGCAAAACGTGATGACTATTGCAGCGTCCAGCCAGCGCTTGCCCCTTTTTGATGCTGATTAACAGCGCGAATAAAGCCATAATTCAGCTTGCTCACCTATTTGTCCTGAAGATGATCTCGAACAATTGAGATCGAGCGCCATCGACCCCTACAACATGAACTCCTCCCACTCTGTAAAAAAATTCTGAGGAGCTTCTATTGTTGTCAATGCGATGTCTTTATTTTAATATCACCATCACTTTTTCACGTCACGCTTTTGTCACTTATTGTGTGAGCACCTGAATACTATTGTTTTGGAAATAAATAAATATCTGTGATATATTGACCTACATGTCCCTCAGTATATTACTCATCGCTCCCCTAAAGAATTAACTTCCTACTCTCAAATGGAGTGGCCCCCACAGCGTCACTTTTTTAAACGGACCGTCTGGCCATACCAGAACCATTGTTTCTCTAAAACACAGAATCATACCATGGCATTTCAAAGATGAAGACTTTCGTGAAGTAATACGGTCCGAAGCAGAGCAATATTTTACTGAGAACTGCGGTACAGTGGATTCGGCTGTGACTCTCTGGGAAGCATTTAAAGCCGTCATCAGAGATCGCACTCAGTCGAGAATAGGCGTCATCAGGAAAGAAAAGCAAGCCAAGTGTGTTGCGCTCGAAACAGAGATACTACGTATCGAGGCTCAGGTAGGTGAGGGAGGCCAACAGGCAGACAAGGAGAGACATCTTCTCCAGGTCCGACAGAAGGAACTCAGGGATGTGGAGGAGGATAGTGCCAGGACCCTCGCGAGAGCAACGCAATACCGTCTGTACGATGTTGGGGATAAGGCGACTAAATTACTGGCATGGTTAGACATGAAGCGGACAGGGGGAGGCTGGGTTCCCGGCCTGCTAAACGAGACGGGGACCAAATTTGAAACCGGGGCGGAGATAGCTGAGGGGTTCGCACGGTACTATGAAGAAGTTTATACGTCCCGCTCCGCACACTCAGCTGAAGACTGGGGCTTTTCTACGTGACATTGCCATGCCGCGACTAGGCAGAGAGGACTGCGACAATCTGAAATTAGACCTAACGGTAGAGGAAGTTAAAGCAGCGGCCAGGGCTCTTCAGTCCGGGAAGGCAGCGGGCCCCAATGGTCTGCCGGTAGAGTTATATAAGGTGGTGCTAGATGTAATGGCGGAGCATATGTTAAATATGTTTAATCAGGCGCTGCAAGATGGTAGGTTGCCGGCAGATCAAAGAACAGCAGTAATAACGGTGATACTAAAGCCAGGCAAACCACCTTCAAACTGCGGGTCGTATCGACCGATTTCTCTACTAAACTTTGGAGTTAAAGTACTGGCTAAATTACTAGCCATGAGGCTACCAGGAGTGATCGAGACGCTCATACACCTGGACCAGTCGGGATTCATGCCGCACCGCAGCACCAGGCTGAACCTGCGCCGGCTGTTTGGGATAACTCAATCAGGCATGAAATAGAAAAATGACTCTTCTGTCCTTGGATGCTAGCATGGCCTTTGATAGTGTGGAATGGAACCACCTCTATGCTGTCCTGGTACATTGTGGCTTCGGCCCTTATTGCCTGGGTTAAACTTCTCTACAATCAGCCGTTAGCAAGGGTAAGGGTCAATGCAACCGTTTCCTGCGCCTTTGCCCTGCAGAGTGGGACCAGACAGGGGTGCCCTCTGTCTCCGATTCTCTTTGCGCTTGCTCTGGAGCCGTTAGCGGCTTGGGTCCGGCAAGACCCGTTGATCTGGGGGATCCCTGTAGGAGATGAATGGGAGGACTGCATCTCTCTATATGCGGATGATATCCTACTGTATGTTAAGAAGCCGAGGCAATCAATAGACCGCATCCTTCAGATCTTCCATATATATGGAGAGTACTCAGGATATAGAATTAATTGGGAAAAGTAATTGCTGTTTCCACTTTCAGGAGGGCCCATTGCCCTGATCTCTAGATGTTCAGTGCCAATGCAAGAGAATGGCTTTAAATACCTATGGATCTTTATCACGCGTGATCCAAGTGAGTTTTACAGCCAAAACTTAGGGCGACAGCTGGACAGGCTAGTCATGGACGCAAAACACTGGCGTATGCTCCCATTGACACTGATGGGCAGAGCAGCCCTGTTCAAAATGATGGCACTCCCACGCCTCTTATATGTGTTACAAAATTCACCCTATGAGGCACCTCCTGGTTTCTTCCGTAGAGTGGACTCAGAAATTAGGACACTACTGTGGAGCGGAGCGTCTCCCCGCATTGCTCTGAGCAAACTCCAAAGGGGGGTCTTTGACTGGGGCCTGGCGGTGCCGGATATCCGGGGCTATTATTGGGCCACGCAATTGGTGAATGTCAATGGCTGGATGTTTGATGATCATGCGGAACCAGCCTATAGGGTCGAAAGACTGGCCATGGGGATGAGAGGCCCGCAGACACTACTATATAGGAAGCGTGTTGACAAGCTTCTCCCGACACATATGCGGACGGTAGTGAGGGTGTGGAAAGCTGCCACGAAATACTTGGGGTGGGAGAAGAAGCTCTCCGGAATGACGCCTCTTTGGGCAGGGGATTTTTTGAAGGAGGTAGGGAGCCTGGATGGTTTCGCCAAATGGGAATTGCTAGGTATAGAGACGCTAAGGGACATTTGGAGAGGAGGGGCGTTTACAGAGTTACAACGAGACTACGAGATGGGGCAGGGTGAATGGCTTTCATATATATACGATTGGGACATGCACTCAGGAAACATGTCAGGGAAGGTGACACAATAATAGAAGCAGCACCTCTAGAAGATAGGGTTTTGACAGAGCAGATACGTGAAAAGACGATCTCTCTCTTCTATAGAAAGATAGTGAATAACGCCCCGGATCCCATGAACACGATTAGGCAGACATGGGAGCGTGACGTCGGCACTTTAGAGGAAGATCAATGGGCGGAAATACTCCAGGGCCCAAGGGAGGTGGCAATACGTGCCAGATTCGGGCTCATACAACTCAAGGTGTTACATAGAGTATACTACCCCAGAGTATAGAATGGGGAGGTGTGAAAGTACGAGTTGTCACAGGGGGTGTGGGGCGGAGGGATCCTTCTATCACTTGATATGGGAGTGCCCAAGCATCCAGGAATTTTGGATAAAGACAACAAGGGTAATGTCAGAGGTGGTAGATATGGATGTGCCATTAGATCCTAAATGGCTCCTTTTAACAACTGAGGCTAACGAAGACTGGCCCCAACATGTGAAGCAATGGCTAATGCTGGCAGCAGTGGTTGCTAAGCGTAATATAGCAAGGAAGTGGGCAGCGATACCCACCCCAACATTGGAGGAATGGGAAAATGACCTAGATTGGTGCTGGCAAGCAGAATTAGTGATTTATAAAAGTAGAGGGTGCCCCAAAAAAGGGAAGAAAATCTGGTCGGCATGGCAGCTATATCGGGTACTCTAAGAGGGAAGCAGGGTACGAATGGGGTTCTTACTAGGGTGGGCTCAGACTTGTCAATAGGAATAGATAATTCAACTCTAAATGAGACCAAGGATGCAATATTACTGCTTTGTGTATGTACAATGATTTTTTGAGGATTAATTAAAAGAGTTTTAAAAAAAAACAGTATTAGTGTTCTAAAAAAAATCTTTGTTTTCATTCTTTTCCCTCAATGCCTTTTGTGCCTCTTGCACCATTCCTACCTGAGCCTAATGTGCCTTTGATTCCCATTGATAACTTGGGGGCTGATTCACAGAACTAATCTGAGATAAAATCCTAAACTTACTACTTTTGGTATTCACAGAAGGCATTTAGTAGTAGTAAAGTTAGGACTCCTAACTTTACTACTACTAAACTGAGACAAAATCCTAAGTTTACGACTTTCGGTATTCACAAAAGGCATTTAGTAGTAGTAAAGTTAGGATTCCTAACTTTACTACTACTAAATGCCTTTTGTGAATACCGAAAGTCGTAAAGTTAGGATTTTGTCTCAATTTAGTAGTAGTAAAGTTAGGAGTACTAACTTTACTACTACTAAATGCCTTCTGTGAATACCAAAAGTAGTAAGTTTAGGATTTTATCTCAGATTAGTTCTGTGAACCGGCCCCTTAGTATCTAGTGACTTAGGTGGCATGAAGTGTATAGTTAGTCACTCTGAATACATATCCCTTCTGCCAGAGGGCATGTGATCAGATCCAGTTCAGGGGGCATGACGCAAGCAGTGGCTGCTGGAACTCAGCCATGGGGGCAGGGGTGGTTTACCTCTGATGTCCCAGGGGCCGATTCACAGAACTAATCTGAGACAAAATCCTAAACTTACTACTTTTGGTATTCACAGAAGGCATTTAGTAGTAGTAAAGTTAGGATTCCTAACTTTACTACTACTAAACTGAGACAAAATCCTAACTTTACGACTTTCGGTATTCACAAAAGGCATTTAGTAGTAGTAAAGTTAGGATTCCTAACTTTACTACTACTAAATGCCTATTGTGAATACCGAAAGTCGTAAAGTTAGGATTTTGTCTCAATTTAGTAGTAGTAAAGTTAGGAGTACTAACTTTACTACTACTAAATGCCTTCTGTGAATACCAAAAGTAGTAAGTTTAGGATTTTATCTCAGATTAGTTCTGTGAACCGGCCCCTTAGTATCTAGTGACTTAGGTGGCATGAAGTGTATAGTTAGTCACTCTGAATACATATCCCTTCTGCCAGAGGGCATGTGATCAGATCCAGTTCAGGGGCATGACGCAAGCAGTGGCTGCTGGAACTCAGCCATGGGGGCAGGGGTGGTTTACCTCTGATGTCCCAGGGGCCGATTCACAGAACTAATCTGAGACAAAATCCTAAACTTACTACTTTTGGTATTCACAGAAGGCATTTAGTAGTAGTAAAGTTAGGATTCCTAACTTTACTACTACTAAACTGAGACAAAATCCTAACTTTACGACTTTCGGTATTCACAAAAGGATTTAGTAGTAGTAAAGTTAGGATTCCTAGCTTTACTACTACTAAATGCCTTTTGTGAATACCGAAAGTCGTAAAGTTAGGATTTTGTCTCAGTTTAGTAGTAGTAAAGTTAGGAATCCTAACTTTACTACTACTAAATGACTTCTGTGAATACCAAAAGTAGTAAGTTTAGGATTTTGTCTCAGATTACTTTTGTGAATCGGGCCCCCAAAGTCTATACTACTTTGGCTTCACAAACTGGGCCACGTACAACCCCTTCAGCATTTGACTCACAGTGGTAGCACTTTGGAGAATTTACAAACTTTTCAGTGAGGTAGTATAGAGGTACTGAAACTCAGAACTCAGATCACTCAGCAGAGCAATATCTGTTTCCAGCCCAGTGCTTTCTTTGAATAAGAAACTTACTTTAGTAGACCGCCTAAAACATTATACTGCTGCAGGTCCAATAATATGCACTGCCACTTGAGCTACTTCACCTTGGGATACTGTCTTTACAGTCTTCTTCTTCTCTCCTTGACATGAGTCCCTCCTCTTGTTTGTCAGGCAGGTCCCTGTAAGGTTAGTTTTGTGAGACAATAATCAAGGCTCAGGTGCAGGTAAACCAGTTCAATTATGGTTGTGCTCAGTTCAGTACAGTTTCCTAGATACAGCCTTAAAACAATGCAGATCTCTATGCATTTCAGCATCTTGTGTCTCCGATCTCGCTCGCTTCTAGGATGAGATGGCATGGTTGCAGGAGTGGTCCTTAGTTTGGGTAGGCCGCAGCAGGATGGGGCAGCCAGAGCTGCAGCTGTGAGTCCTTCAGTGAACACAGATAATCGATGTCAGTGAGGGCTCATGGCGGGCATGAGATCTGCTTCTGGGCCACTGGGCAGCAGATGTGCCAACACTTACATGTGTGCCACAACAGCACGCTAGCAGCCACAGGTTGTACTTTGTAAACAATGCAGCGGTGACTGTCATGTGTACAAGTCTTGGCTACGACCGTGACGTCCACCATGGACATCATTTTTTACTTCTGTGGTGATGTTAGCCACAGGAACAGCTCTGGGTTTTAGTGGCTACATTCACCATGGGCAAAGTTCTTGATTTAAGCAGCTACGTCAACCGTGATTGTTCCTATTGCAAGATCATCTGCCTGCCAGTGATTCCCTCTTGGAAGCTCACTTCTTTAGAGACTGCATCCACTCTCTTCAGACTCCCAGATCGCTTTCTGCAGTCTTCTTTCTCTTGGTAGACCCTCCAGACTAGAGTCTGACACTTTCTGGCACTACCTGGACAGTCACACCTCCTGTGGCTTGACAGGCTCTTTCACTCTCTCAGCAGGCAGGCTGGCTTCCAGGTGCTTCAGGCCAGAGGTATAGCTCTTGCAGCAAGTAAAGACTCCAGTTGATGTATCCTCTCCTCTAGGAAGCTGGCTGTCACACAAACACCAGTTCTGGTTGTTGTACAGCATTCCTCAAAGTATGCTGTGGAATACTCCCTTCCTTGGTGAAAGGACTTGGAACTGGAGCAACAAAGATGTAAGTAGCTCCCACTTTTATGCAGTCAAATCAGAAAAGGAATGTGGATTCTCTGGCTGCAATCTCAAGGCAGGTTTGTGGTGGTTCTTCTGTCAAGTGTGCTTGCTGGGTTATTCTCCAGACAGAGCTTGCTTTTGTGTAGATGGATGCTCTTTCCAGTTTCCAGCCTGGAGTTCTCACAACAGAGGCACAAAGAGGCGTGAATTTTCTGCAGCTGGCTTTTCACCGGCTACACTGAACAGTGATTAGGATGAAGACAAAAGGCTAGCTTCACCAAAAAGATCTCTCTCACCCTGAACAACAAAGATGAGAGTCCTATCCCGAACATCTACAAAATGACAGTACCACAGGAAAACTAATCAGCAGCTCCACTCAGTAGGAGCTGCTTAAGTGAAATTTAATGGAACATGTCACCTCCCTCCATTTTCAAGAATGACAGCAATGCTCTTCCACTGTCTGTCAAAGCAATCTCAACTACATCTTGTGCATAGAAGCAGGCTAGGGGCTTCCAAAATGGGACCTGCAGCCCTCCATTACTCTGGCTCACTCATGCACATACTGCATATACTACACAAGCCACAAACGGTGCGCAGTCAAAATATCGATTTTTTTATATCGACCTACACTAATATCGAGTTTTTAATATCGTAGGGACAGAATATCGATGTCAAGAATATCGGTGACCAGAATATCGACCTTAAGGTAAGTAATATCGTTTTTTTTTATATCGAAGTAAGTAATATCGTTAGCAAAAATATTGTTGGTAATAATATCGATATTTATATTAGTGTTATGTATTTTAGTATGTATTTTATATGTATGTTTAACATTTTTTGTAATGTATTTTTATTATTTTTAAATATATGTATTAAATGTTTAGAAATTAGTAATTTTTTAAAGTAAATTTTGCGTTTTAGTATCAGAGCGGGTTGTGGGTTTATAGGGGAGTAGGGTGGGAAGTAATTTAATTATAATTAATTAATTAATATGTTTTTATTTATTGTTATTGATTATTAATTTATTGTTAATTAATTATTAATTGTTTTTTTATTCCTTACTATCATTATATTAATTATAATTTTTTATGTTTTATTTATTGTTGGTGATTAATTTATTGTTAATTAATTATTAATTGGTAATTAATTTTTAATAACTGATTAATTGATAATTAAATTAATTATGTTCATTTTTATGTGTAGCGGGTTGTGGGTTTATAGGGGAATAGGGTGGGAAGTAATTTAATTATAATTAATTAATTAATATTTTTATTTATTGTCATTGATAATTAATTTATTGTTAATTAATTATTAATTGGTAATTAATAATTTTTATTATTTGATTAATTTATAATTATATTACTTATAATTCATTTATTATTATTTTTAACTTATTGTTATTGTTAATTAATTTATTGTTAATTTATTATTAATTGGTAATTAATTTTTATTAATTGATTAATTGATAATTACATTAATTGTGTTCTTTTTATGTGTAGCGGGTTGTGTGTTTATGGGGGAATAGGGTGGGAAGTAATTTAATGTTATTTAAGTAAATATTAATTTAATTTTATTGGTATTTATTATTAATTGTTTAGTTAATTATTAATATGTTATTTATTTTAAAAAATTATTTAATTAATAAGTATGTTAATTTAACCCCTACGCTATCCAACACTTTCCCTACTGTTGCACTCACTGGAGTGGGAATAGTAATTTCAACCCCTACGCTATCCAACACTTTCCCTACTGTTGCACTCCCTGGAGTGGGAATAGTAATTTTAACCCCTATGCTATCCAACACTTTCCCTACTGTTGCACTCACTGGAGTGGGAATAGTAATTTTTACCCCTACGCTATCCAACACTTTCCCTACTGGTGCACTCACTGGAGTGGGAATAGTAATTTCAACCCCTACGCTATCCAACACTTTCCCTACTGTTGCACTCCCTGGAGTGGGAATAGTAATTTTAACCCCTATGCTATCCAACACTTTCCCTACTGTTGCACTCACTGGAGTGGGAATAGTAATTTTTATCCCTACGCTATCCAACACTTTCCCTACTGTTGCACTCACTGGGGTGGGAATAGTAATTTTTACCCCTACGCTATCCAACATTTTCCCTACTGTTGCACTGTTTGGAGTTGGAATAGTAATTTTATTACCTCCGCTATCTAATATTTTTTGTATTATTTTAGTTAATGTAGTATATAATTAATTTTTAAAAGATTAAAAATAATTTTAATTTTTTTAATTTGTTATATATATTTATTTAATTTTTATTTATATTATTGTTTTATGTGTATAGATGTATTTATAATTTATATGATATTTTAATTTTTTTAATGTTATTAAAATAATTATTCAAAATTATTAGTAAGTATATATATTATATATTATATGTATATGTTTAATTTATTTTTACATTACATATATATTACTTATAATTTTTAAACATTTTAAAATATCTTTAACTATGTTTATTTTAATTATATGTATTATTTACTTTATTTTACATTATTTTTTTAACTTAAATAAAAAACGATATTTTTAACAACGATATTTTTGACATCGATATTTTTGTACTTACCATAATGTAGATAGGATGTCAATATTCTTGACTTCGATATTCTTGCGTCGATATTTCTGTAGGTCGATATTCTGACCTTCGATATTCTGTCAGTGATTCGCCACAAACACACACAATCCACGTGGATGTTAGTACTAGGATCTCAGTTACACATTGATGCAGAACTTTACACAAGTGGAGCCAGTTACACAGATAGGTCTGATCACGACTGTGGATTCCCAAAGTCGGTATGCTGCCACCACCGCTGTACATGCGTTTGACAGGGGCAGCAGTAGTCCACTGTCAGCAAAATAGTGAGTACAATTGGTGCACCCCTCCAGGTCACAGGACAGTTGCCGGACTTCATTTGTCTCCAGGACAGGGGTAGGCCTCTGCACATGGTATATTAGTGTAAGCCTAGAGCCAAAATCAAAAACTGGAATATAGGTGAGTCACAGTCAAGCACTCAGAACATCTGCACACCCCGCAGGGAACATTCTCAGTCCAACAGCATGTTCAGGTAATATTATGTTTTTCCTTAATTAATATTGCTTATCTTATGGTTTTTTCACTACATATATGTTTACGCTACTCATACAAATATGCTATTTTGTGAATACTAAACAAGTGCATAATTGTGTCTCAATGTATAATCATTGATATAAATATACATTCATTCCGATCATTGCCCTTCTCTACACAGTGCACACATGCAGAAATAGCTGCTCCTCACCCTCTAAAGGGTGAGTAGCTTAGATGTTTGGTTTCTTTTCTTCACAAGAACGATGAGCTGATAACAAGAAAAGCTGACTGGAGCCTGTAAAGGTGACACTCCTTGTGACCTGGTGGCTGCCTTGCTCAAGGAAGACCTGCCCTATGTCCTGGAGAGGGTTGTATGACGGAATAACGAGTTCCTCAACCCTGATTACCTAAACAACGCTGTCTGTATAATGACTGCGTCTTAACCACGCATTGCTTTACCACGCATGTCTTTACAATGATTTTTCATGGTAATGGCATGCAGGTTAAAGGGGTATGCGTGGCTAAGGTTACCACCCCTTTCCCCCTCCCCCTGAGCCCTAAAAGCGACCCTGCCCTCCCCTAATCCCTAAAAACTACCCCATCCCCCTCCCTGAGCCCTAAAAAAAACCCTAAAAAATACCCTCAACCCCCCCTGAAAACTACCCCGAACCCCCACCCCTAAAAACTACCCTGAACCACCCCATCCCTAAAAGAACCCTGAACCCCACCCCTGAAAACTACCCCAAACTCCCACTCCTAAAAACAACCCCAAACACCCCACCCCTAAAAACTACCCCAACCCGAACCCCCACCCCTGAAAACTACCCGAACCCTCCCACCCCTGAAAACTACCCCGAACCCGCACCAGCCCTGAAAACTACCCCAAACCCGCCTCCACCCCTGAAAACTACCCTGCCTACTCCTTAAAACTACCCCGGAACCCCCACCCCTAAAAACTACCCCGAACCCCCCCAGCCCTGAAAACTACCCCAAACCCCCAACACCCCTTAAAACTACCTCAAACCTCCACCATCCCTGAACACTACCCTGAGCCCCCACCACCCTTGAAAACTAACCTGAACCCCCACCACCCCTTAAAACTACTCGAACCCCCACCATCCCTTAAAACTACCCCGAACCCACCCCACCACCCCATAAAACTACCCCAAACCCCCACCACCCCCAGACCCGGCCCCAGCTCCACTTACCTGTCCATGTCCGCTTCCCGATGCTCCTCTTTCCCCAGCCATTCTGAACACTAGAGTGCATTTGCCTTAAGGCAAAGTCGTTGTTCGGGCAAGCATGGTTACGCTTACGGGCTTCCGGAACTCGTGACTCTGGCCTAGTTGTTCCGGATGTTTCCTCCTGGAGAGCTTACCTACAGGCTGTAGAGCAGAAAGTAGCCACAAACCCTTAACACAAGGCAGACGATTTGAATAGAGAGAGCTGGTGAGGGGCCTTCACACTTGAAGAGAGGCTTCAAGGTCACAAACAATAGCTACGCTAGAAGATTTCATACAAAAAAGGGTCTGCCAGCTATAATACCTGAAGAGGTAGCACCTTAGAACATCCTGATTCATTGGCAGCACAGCTGAAGGCCTCCTCACCACTGGCCCTTTCTGTTTGGAGGGCAAACCTGCATTACGTCTCACACACCAATTTTACTCTTCTTGCATCCCTTCCCTCTGCTCAACTACAATTCAAGAAGCTCAATAGTTTACCTGATAAAATAACAGAAAAACATCTATAGACACTCGCCTTTAATCTCATCAAGACTTCATCAATCCTTTATCAATGTTGCAAATGCCTGCGGGCAAGCAGAATTGCCTGCAGGCTTATGTCAATGACTAGATCTGCTGCCAATCAAGTCAGAACAGTCAAGAATTCATTGAATATAGGTATTTTCGCAAAGGAACTCTAAATGCCTTATATAAAACCCTCCTTAAACCAAGCAGGCTTTGAGACGAGATCAATTAAGACTGTTTTTAGTGAAAAAGATAGAACGATTGAAAGATCTGCCTCAAAACATATATCTACAATCAAAGTAAATAACCTGCTTTAAGATTACCATAACAGATTCTAGTTTAGCTGAGGCACATAAGCAGCTCTGATTTCCACATGTGATGATTTTAAAACAACAGTGGATTAAAACTGGAGTACCACCACACCTATTACTTGAACTTTCCCTTGCCTTTGATACTGTTCACCATCCCCAGCTTCTACAGAGACTTGACAACATCAGAGTGCAGGGCACATAAATGAAGCAGATTGCATTGTTTCTATTAGACACATCATCATCTCACTGCTCCCTTCATGTCAGCTCCATTAATTCACATCTAATGTACTAAACATCTTTACCCCCTCTTTAACATTTACTTTAGCTCTATACAGTGCTAAATTTGTAAAATAATAAGTGCCAGGGCCCTGACCAGGAGGCCACTGCATCTTACACCATCCATTGCCCCATCATCACTGCCAATAGTGGTACCAAAATGACTACTAACCATCTCTCTAGCCTGCAAGTGCTACAGTTCAGATCATTCCACATCCCCAAAGCTACAGGAATGGCTGGGGAGGCAGGTATTAGTATTTTTAATGTATATTGTATTCATAAACAGTCTTTGTTCTGATCATCTCTAAATTAGATGAGCAGCGCCACCATGTGGCAAATTGTCATAAGTGTGGTGATGGCAATTAAGTGCCGGTGCCGAGCACCAGAAATCAATTAAGTGCCGGTGCGAGCACCAGAAATCAATTAAGTGCTGGTGCGAGCACCGGAAACCACAGGCTCAAAATAAGCACTAGCTCTATATTGCACCCAATCTGTTCCTGCAATTTCAAGTGTTACTGTTAAGCAGATGATAAACAAATCATACTTAAGTATGGAAACTCATCTAACTTTGACTCATACTCAATCGGGAAATAGCTCAAAGTCAAGCAATGGATGATATGTAACCACAGCATAATACAACAAGTCACAAATCGAAATATCCATATGCAGTAAATGGATCATACACCATCCATCCACAATATGGTCTCAGCAAGTAGGCCCTCCACCAACAGCTGAGTCTAAGTGAGGAATCTAGGGATAAATACGAACTCATAATATGATTGTGTTTGTCTAATACGTTTAAACTGCAGTGTGGCACTTCTTCCCGTCATATTGGCTGTAAAGATATCTGCGCCTACATTGCTTGAAATGCTTGTCCTGCCCAATTGACTGAAGAGTTAACCCCCCGAAAACCGGGTCTAGTTGCACTCCTGGCAGCATTTCTGTAGCGCCTTCTGCCATTAGCATTGAACCGAAGCGTATATGTGCGCACCCTTTTTGTATGGTTCCAAGACATTCATTGATCTGCTGTGTATGGTTCTTTGGTTATGTTTGTTGTTGTTGTCTGCTACAATTTGCAAAACGAAAGTCCATGCTCCAACAGCCTCTCTTCCTCTTTCTTTTTATAAACTCTGGGGCATATTATCAAGGGCTCATCGCCACTTTAGCGGCACTTTTTTGATGCTGAAGTGGCGATATTTCTATCGCCCTATTAGGCGTTAGCGACAGCTTTCCGGCGATAGCACCCGTTTTTTCTATCGCCTTGCATGCCAGCGATATTTATCACTAATGACATGCAAGGTAGGCGTTCCGTCTCTAAATCCAGCAAAAACTCCCGCTAACCGCACTTCGCCCTATTAGCAAGGTTAGGCCGGACCCGCGAAGCGATAAAAAAAGTCGCGAAAAGGCCCGTTAGCTGCAGGAACTTAAGACCAGAAAATAGCTGGTCTTAAAAATGGAAATAAGTCTTGGGCCCACATCCATGCATGTTTTCGGTGTTGGACAGCGCTGCAAGCAATGTTGCAGCGCTGCCCTGCATCAAAAATACAGTGCAGGAATGTGCACCATCAATAAGATAGTGCGCATTCCTGGGCCCCAGTCATGAAAAGTGTTGCTGCGCTGCGACAAGACAGCGCTGCAACACTTCTCATTATGCCCTCCTTGCAACAGCATGGATGCGCTGTACTCGCTGTACAGCGCTCCATGACGCAAGTAATGACAGATATGTCAGGAATCCTGACATATCTGTCTGCGCTAAAGCCACGCATTGCTGCAGTCGTGTCACAACCATGACGCAACTCCAGCAATGCATGGGGCCAGCCTATCCCTGTGGCACTGCCTCACCCTCACGCCTGCCACCAGGCAGGCGGAAGGTACTGACGCAGTGCTGTACATGAGGGGTGCCCGAATGTCTGCGCAGTAGGAGATACATCGGCGGTGGTTGGGCACTGCGGTGTCATCGTATGGAAGCAATGGTGGAGTGTTGGTGCAGAGGGAGTTGAAGAGATGTACTTCGGTGGCCTTGATCCAGCTGCCAGTGGGTGCGATGATGGCGGTGGCGTCCGGTGGACAAGGTGAAGACGTGATGTTACCAATGATGGTCGGTCCAGGAAAGTCCGGTGTTGTGGCTGCACTTGAAGTTCACGCTGGTGGAGGTGACGTGCTCGACCATGTGTCCTGCTATGTGGCTTGTTGCAGTGACTTGCTGCTTGCGTCTGATGTAGGGGACCTTCCCCATGTGGGGGTGGTGTCCTGGTCACTGGGGTTCTCCAGGTGAAACTTGAGGTCACCGAGTAGGATGTCGTTGGTGGATGGGAGATCCTGGGGTGCAATGAGGTCTAAAATGGTATTGGAGAATGGGGGCCATGGCCCGGGGGCCTGCACATGAGGGTGCCGCAGAGGATGCACCTGTGCCTGGTCCGGATCTTGGAGTTGATGTGGTCCATGGACACCCTTGGGTCATTAGAGTGCGTGGTCAGTCGGAGTGTGCTTCTGTAGGTGATGGCAATGCCTCCTCCCTGACGGTTGGGGTGCTCCTTGCGGGTGATACTGCAGCCGTCAGTGATGGTGATGGCGATGTCCGGTCCGGAGCAGAGGTTGGTCCTGCCAGGCGAGGTGGTGTCCAGGGTTGATGGCGAGGAGGCTGCTGGCGTCGTATCGGTGGAGTGTCCAAGAGGAATGCTCCTTGGTGCTGAGCGCGGTCCAGGGGCAGACGGACGCAAACGGCGTAGCCTATGGGTTGCCTTTGGCACGGGAGACGAACATTACAATGCAGGCAGTACCACGTTAACAACGCAACTCTGACAACGCAGGTGCCTTAACATCGCATTTGAATACAATGCATTGTGAGGTCAGTAATGGGGTAATTTCAACTTTTTCAGGTGTGCATGGGTATTGGATGTAAAATATGAAAAATGGGCTGTTTTTTGGGTAAAATATGAAGAATGGGGTGTTTTCTGGGGTAAAATATGAAAAATGGGGTGTTTCTTGGGGTAAAATATGAAAAATGGGGTGTTTTTTGGGGTAAATTTTTTAATTTTTGTGTGTATTTTTTGGGGTCAAATTTCTAAATCCTGATTGTGTTTTATGCCAAAAGAAAGAGAAATTTGGGGGGTGCATTTGTCTCAAATGTGATCTTTTGGGTGTCTTCTGGGGGGTTCAGAAATGAATTCCAGGGTTCACGGTTGGGTCTGTAGTGCAAAGGTTATTCTTGGGTCGCACTCACTGTAGTGGTAACAGTGATCGTCATGTCTCAGCTATGCAACACCTACTCTACTGTTGCAATGTGCCTAGTATTAGTATGTATTAGAATGGAATGCGATGTCATGGCATGCATCGCAACTGCGTATGTGCCTTTGGCACACGAGTTGTACGCCCGCTGTGCATGGGCGCTCAGCGGCCACCATTGAGAAGTGCCGAGGGGGGGGTGTCTGGACAGCTGTGAGGTGGTAAACCTCGTAATGAACACTGGATGGTGCGTGGCCGTGGGGATGTGTGTGTGAGCGTGTGTAGTTAAGAACTTATTGAGGGAAGTCTCACCTCTAAGCCGTGTCCCGTGTCTACGTAGCTCCTGCTCTCCTGCGTCTGCTTCCAGGAAAAGGAAGTAGGCAGCCAGGCTCCCTTGCATGAGTCATTCACAATGCTGCGATGCGGCGGTGGTATTGTAATTGGGCTACAGGACAAGTCATGCAGCCAGGGGCCAGAGGGGTGGGCATGTTCTCCATGCGAACAGAGAAGTGCGCATGTCTGCATTTGCGGCCTGAGTGGGCCGACCAAATAGTCATTGCGCACTTGAGTGTGCATGCCAATCCGCACATTCCCTGCTCCGTGTTTGGAGCAGTCCTACCCACCCGCCCAACTCCTGAGGATACATAGCATGATTACATCCATTATTTATCCCTTGTTTGTCCCTTTTTTAACTGTTTCATTGGCTTCTCTGGGCCCGCACTACACGCTTCCCGCCGCTGCTGCCCCTGCGGCCCCGCGCCCCTGACCTCGCACATTCCCGCCTCCCAGCTGATCGTTCCTCCGCCCTCCCCTACTTAATGGCGGACAGGCGCTGCTGGCGCGCAGAAGGCGCACCTAAGACAAGCCCGTCTGCGCACGTCTGCAACCCAACCGCGACCAGCGCCAGTAAGCCTGGATCACGGGCCACCCACTGCTACAGCACAGCCACCCTCCACGCACTCAAACCCGGGAAAGTCATAGACTGACAACAGGCCTTGGCAAACACGACCCACGGCCAGTTCTCCTGCCTCCACTGCCGCCGGAGCATAACCACCACCCCGGACTCCAACACAGCCGACACCAGCACCGGCTACACCCTAGAATGCATCCCCCCTCAATGGGCGCTCCGTGCACATACACGCAGTGGAAATCTGGAACCTACTCTACTCTCTCTCGCCCGACATCGCCTTCTTCACTGAGACCTGGACCAACGCCTCCTCCGCCCCCGACATCAAGACCGCCATCCCGGACAGATACAAGATCCAGAGGAAGGACCGCACCAACCACCCGGGAGGGTGCCTCGCCATTGCACACAAGAGCACCCTCCGCCTCACCAACCCCAGCGGAACCTTCCCCTCCGCCAAACACCTGCACTTCCAGATCCAGACCAGCCACAACTCCACACTCCGAGGAACCCTCGTCTACAGACACCCCGGGCCCAGAACACACCAGCCAGCCCACCATCTCCACCTGGACGCCAGTCACAGCCGAAGACACAGCCTCAACCATGAAAGGCATGCACTCATGGGCCCCCACCAACCCATGCTCTCCCACATCTACCACAGAGCCGCGGCCGCCATCACACACGAACTGCAATGCCCCATCAACACCACCTTCAAGACAGGCACCTACCCAGACGACTGAAAGCGTGCAGAAGTCTGGCCCCTTCTCAAGAAGACCACAGCTGACCCCACCGACCTCAAGAACTACCAGCCCATCTCGCTCCTCCCCTTCGCAGCCAAAGTTGCAGAGTAAACAGTGAACAGGGAAGTGACACGATTCATTGATGACAACGCCATCCTCGACCCGTCCCAATCCGGATTGCAAACCAACCACAGCAATGAGGCCGTCCTACTGGCCGCCACAGACAACATCCGCACACTCCTGGACCAAGGCCACTCCGCAACCCTCATCATACTCGTCCTTTCAGCGGCCTTCAACACCGTCTCCCACCACAGACTAGTCGCAAGACTACACGACGCCACCATTTACAAGTCCATACTCCGCAAACTACCGACATTACAGTACAACGCCACCAGACTTGTCCTCGGCATCCCCCCAGCACTAACACATCGGCCGACACCTACGTAGACTCCAGTGTCTCCCTGTGGTGATAAGAGTCACCTTCAAAATCATCACTCACGCCTCCGAATGCCTACACAACAACGTAACCAAATACCTCGACAACAGAATCAACTTCCACGTACACAAATGAGACATCCTATCTTCCAACCTCGCACTGTCCAAAACACAGCACATCCACAGAGCCAGAGCAGGCGGGAGATCCTTCTTCCACATTGCATCCAATACCTGGAACGAGCTACCGGCAGACATCAGAGGTGCCCCCTCCCTGAACACCTTCAGGAAGACCCTCAAGACCTGGCTCTTCGGCTTACAGATCTGCGGACACCCACCCCTCAGTGCCTTGAGACCCTCACGGGTGTGTGGCACGCTTACAATTCCCCTGAGTGACTGATTGATTGAGTTATCATCATGTGATGATTGTTCCTCTTCTGCACTGCTTGAGGTGGTGGGGCAACGCTCTTCCAACATAGCGGTAGACCCGCCACTGGGGGTGTGTCATCTACGTGTAATAGGTATGAGCGACTCCCCCCCGGCCCTCCTGCGCTACACGTCCCACCTTCTCCTTACCTGGACATTGACCCCGTGGCGCAATCCACTGCACTCTCTCCACATCTGTGACTCAGCCAGCAGGAGCCTGAGACAGGTGTGCTTTCACTGGGTTGGGTACAGCAGTCACCGCGTAGTCGGCTGGTGGACCGCCCAATGCAGTTAATGCAGCAGGGCTCCCTTAGGCGTGTAGTTGCAGCGCTCAGTCCACACAAGTTCGGTGTCGCACAGGGGCCTCGCCCTCCAGGGCGTCCGGCCAGCCCAACATCATCCGTCCTGTGATGCAGGGAGATGGCACCCACCGTTGGTAATCCCCTCCTTGCACCCCGGTGTAGTGGTGGATCATAGTATGCAAAGCGGACATCACTACGTTGGTGCGCAGGATCACCTCTACCATTGACTGCACCAAGGTGCGCAAGGCGGGCTTCTCACACAGGTCAGCAACGTGTCTCCATGCGACCTGCCAGACTTCACCACCAGGTACGGGTGATCGTCGCACATCAATGTCTCTCGCCATGGCTCATCGACTCCACATCTACTCCACATCCCACTCCAGGCCACAGACGCAGGTCCAGCGAAGGATCCAGGAACCAGACGCAGCTCCAGCGAGGGATCCAGGACCCAGACGCAGGTCCAGCGAGGGATCCAGGAACCAGACGCAGGTCCAGCAAGGGATCCAGGAACCAGACGCAGGTCCAGCGAGGGATCCAGGAACCAGACGCAGGTCCAGCGAGGGATCCAGGAACCAGACGCAGGTCCAGCAAGGGATCCAGGAACCAGACACAGGTCCAGCAAGGGATCCAGGAACCAGACGCAGGTCCAGCGAGGGATCCAGGAACCAGACGCAGGTCCAGCAAGGGATCCAGGAACCAGACGCAGGTCCAGCGAGGGATCCAGAAACCAGACGCAGGTCCAGCGAGGGATCCAGGAACCAGATGCAGGCCCAGCGAGGGATCCAGGAACCAGACGCAGGTCCAGTGAGGGATCCAGGAACCAGACGCAGGTCCAGCGAGGGATCCAGGAACCAGACGCAGGTCCAGCAAGGGATGCAGGAACCAGACGCAGGTCCAGCAAGGGATGCAGGAACCAGACGCAGCTCCAGCGAGGGATCCAGGAACCAGACGCAGGTCCAGCGAGGGATGCAGGAACCAGACGCAGCTCCAGCGAGGGATCCAGGAACCAGACGCAGCTCCAGCGAGGGATCCAGGAACCAGACGCAGCTCCAGCGAGGGATCCAGGAACCAGACGCAGGTCCAGCGAGGGATCCAGGAACCAGACGCAGGTCCAGCGAGGGATCCAGGAACCAGACGCAGGTCCAGCGAGGGATCCAGGAACCAGACGCAGGTCCAGCAATAGATCCAGGAACCAGACACAGGTCCAGCGAGGGATCCAGGAACCAGACGCATCTCCAGTGAGGGATCCAGGAACCAGACGCAGGTCCAGCGAGGGATCCAGGAACCAGACGCAGGTCCAGCTAGGGATGCAGGAACCAGATGCAGGTCCAGCAAGGGATTCAGGAACCAGACGCAGCTCCAGCGAGGGATCCAGGAACCAGATGCAGCTCCAGCGAGGGATCCAGGAACCAGATGCAGCTCCAGCAAGGGATCCAGGAACCAGACGCAGGTCCAGCGAGGGATCCAGGAACCAGACGCAGGTCCAGCGAGGGATCCAGGAACCAAACGCAGGTCCAGCGAGGGATCCAGGAACCAGACGCAGCACCAGCAAGGGATCCAAGAACCAGACACAGGTCCAGCGAGGGATCCAGGAACCAGACGCAGGTCCTGCGTGGGGACCAGGATCTCATCCTCGTCAACCGGGATGTTGGGTGGCTTGAGGGGGTTGTTGGTGTGTGCTGCACTATGCCCTGGCTGCTCAAATCTGCATTCTTCCTTTTTTTTGGTGCACCTTTTATGTTGGAGGTGGCCAGATAGGCTAAGTCAGAAATTGCGGGTTAGCATGCCTTTTTCTATCGCTAAGGGCTTATCGCTGGATTCCACCCGCTATCGCTGGTTCCATTAATGCCGTTGCGTTAATGTTAGCTACGGTTTTCGCCACAGATCCCTGCAGCTATCACCTGTTAGCAAAACGTTGCTAATACGTCGCTAACAGGGCGATAAGTTGCAGGGATCGACAGCGATAGAAAAACTAGCGCTAACCTAGGTTAGCGATAGTTATCGCCATTTCTTGCTAATATGCCCCTCTGATTTTTTTGCCCATTGTGTTAGTTTGCAGCTGAGAATGAGTCCTGCAAAGCTCCCCTAAGCTCAGACATTTACCCTCCAAGGTGGATGACTTGGCTGGGTCCAATTAAAGCTCTCATTACTAAAGAGCCCTCTTCAGCTCCGAGCTCAAGCCCTTCACGAGGAAAAGCTTTCAGGTCCTGTCATTAATAACGTCCACTTAGAGTCAGAAACTTCCATTTTAAATATGAGATAAGAGACATTTGTCCAGCGTATAGCAGCCTCTATGTGTCTTGCTAATTCTGACAAATTGCCCAAAGAAAGCCATCTGGGCCTTATAAACATACAAGATAGATGGGTGTGTGCGTCAGGGGCAGGCCTGAGGGTGAGAAATGTGCAGCCAGGGATGTAAACCTAAAAATAAAACACAGAACAGGACAGCGAAAGGTCACTCGAAGGAAAAGGGCTCTTGTTTACATAAAGGTTATTGATGGAAGCGGAGGTCACGGGCTGACCCTCGAGGCACGGACCTGTCATGTCACTGTTTCAAGTGGACAATTAACGTCAACTGAATCGAGCGAGCTTCTAAGTCACTCCTAGTGGAGAGAGTTTCATATATTGTATTGTATTGTAATTGCATTTATATAGCGCTTACTACCACTGACGAGGCGCCGAAGCGCTTTTTCGGCGAGTAGCACGCTACTCCAGAACCCATAAAGGATTAATTTTGAGTTAGTATAGTGAAATATGAAAGTAATTTTTGTGGTGGATAAGTTAGTCAGTTATTTGGATTGAGAAGGATAGCGGAGGGATAGAAGAGGGAAAAAAGGTTAGCATTTATATAGCGCTTGTTACCCCTAATGGGGTGTTGAAGCACTTTCTTGGCGAGTAGTACGCTACTCCGGAACCCATAAGGATTAGTGGTGAATTAGTATAGTGAAATATGAAAGTAATTTGAGTGGTGGATGTTAGTCAGTTATTTGGATTGAGAAGGGTAGCAGAGGGATAGAAGAGGGACAAAGGTTTGCATATATATATAGCGCTTGTTACCCCTAATGGGGTGTTGAAGCGCTTTTTCGGCGAGTAGCACTCTACTCTGGAACCCATAAAGGATTAGTGGTGAATTAGTATAGTGAAATATGAAATTTGAGAAGTGGACATGTTAGTCTGTTATTTCGATTGAAAAGGATAGTGGAGGGATAGAAGAGTGAAGGCTTTAGACTTTTTTTTATTTTTTGGGAGGTCATTGCAGTAGTGGGAGGGTTGGGATGAGTAAAAAGGGATGTGGAGGGGAAGAGTCAGGGGGAAGAGTTTCGAAAGGCTTGTTTTGGGGGATCAGTATAGTAAAAGAGGTGTCAGGTGGTGCAAGGAGGGGTAGAGGAGGGGAGAGTCTAGAAAGGGCTATTTTGGGGATCATAGTGGTGGTATGGGGTTTGGGGTGAACGAGAGAGTGGAGGTAGTGGATATATTGATAGAGGTATAGGGTGAGAAATAGGCTAGTGCATTTGAAAGAGTAGTAGAAAGAGGTTTGGATTGAGTCAGAGAGCTGAGGGAGAAGATATATTGAGAGAGGTATAGGGTGAAAATAGGGTAGTGCATTGGATATGCTGAATTAGAAGAAAGTAATAAATATATAGATCCATAAGTACATGGAAAGTTTATAGATGCATAAAGGAAGGAAGTATATGTAGATTAAAGATATTGATAGAGGTATAGGGTGAGAAATAGGGTAGTGCATATAATATTTTTTTTTTTGGGGGAGGAAAGTAATAAATATATAGATCCAAGTACATGGAAGGTATATAGATGCATGAAGGAAGTAAGTATAAGTAGATTGAAGATGCATTCGATAAACTCTGGTTTTGAAGTGTTGTACTTAAAACTTTATGTATATATATATATTTTTTAAAACATAATTAATCTACATGTTAATACAAAGCAATACACATATATAGGTACATATCTATAGTACAAATAAATGCTTATATACAGAGGGATTGTGCTGTATATTTCTGTTTGCGTATGGTGCTTATGTGGGGAAGAGCCAATTCTTGAGTAGTTTTCTGAAGATAAGGTGGTTGTCGGTGGATCTTATGTTGGGGGGTAAAGAGTTCCATATTTTGGCTTCTTGAACAGAGAAGGATGTGCCACCCATGGTTTTTTTCTCGTATCTTGGAATTTTGAGGCGAGGTGCCACTCTAGAGCAGAGGTTCCTATGATGAATGTGTTTGGCGATTTTATTCCTGATGAAGAGTGGTCCCATTCCATGTATGGCTTTGTGGGTGATACAAAGAACGTGAATCTTCTGGCAACCGGTAATCAGTGCAGGGCTTTCAAGGCAGGGGAGTTGTGGTCTCGCGGTTTCATATGCAAGAGTAGTCTGGCAGCCGAGTTCTGAATCCGTTGTAGTCTTTTCATAGTCGTTAAAGGTGATCCGTGGTAGAGGCTATTGGCGTAATCGAGTTTGGACAGAACAAGGGAGATGATAGCTTGGACCTTGTGTGGGAATCCCAAATGGGGGAAGATTCGTCGCAGAGTTTTTATAGTAACAAAGCTTGATCTTGATAGTTTGTCCACTTGGGCATTCATCGATAGCTTGGAGTCCATGGTCATTCCGAGGTGTCTTACTTCCTTTGATACTTTAGGCGGTGATCCCAGTTCATCAGGCCAGGCAGCAAGCGGGTCATAATGTTTCCAATCGCCACACGTGAGTATTTTCATTTTGGAAGCATTCAATTTGAGGTGGCTCCAAGTCATCCATTGATCCACAGCTCTGAGACAACTGAAAATTAGCGCGTTTCCAATGTCTTTGGGGCATTCCAGTTGAAGGAGTATTTGCATGTCATCTGCATAGTTATAACACGTGAGTTGAAATTGATTGATCAGTACCGGTAATGACTTCATCTAGATGTTGAAGAGCATGGGCGAGATGATAGAGCCTTGAGGGACCCCAGCTTTAGTGGAGTATGGTTTGGACGAGAAAGGTGGGGTATAGATGACATTAGTTCTGTTTTGAAGGTAGGACGTGATCAGGTCTAAAGCAGTCCCCTCTATGCCGGCTTCGTAGAGTCTTTGTATTAGAGTGTCATGGTCAACCGTGTCAAAGGCAGTCGAGAGGTCCAAGAGGAGTAGCGCAGAAAACCCGTTGCGGTCAACTGTGTTCTTCAGGTCATCCCAGATGGAAAGGAGGGCAGATTCTGTGCCTCTTCCTGGACGAAATCCTGTTTGGAAGTCTGAAAGTATGGCATTCTCTTCAATGAATTGTGACATCTGGGCGAACGCTGCTCTTTCTATCAGTTTGCCCAGGAAAGGTCCATTAGTAATGGGTCTGTAGCTGTCAGGGTTCAGCGGGTCCAAGTTTGTTTTCTTCAGTAAAGGGCATATGTATGACTTTTTGAGTTCTTCTGGAAATATTCCGGTAGTTAAGGAATCGTTGATGATTTTTCTTACTGGAGTGGCAGCAGAGGTTGTTAGAAGAATACTCTTGAAGGTTTGTGGTGGGCATGGGTCAGAAGGGCTGCTGGCAGGCCTGCTTGCTTTGACCAGGTCCATAAATTCATCATATGAAATGTGTTGGAAGGAACGGAGAGGCTGAGTTAGAGTATTTTTGGATTGTTATTTTGTAAAAGGGTTAGTGCTGGTGCTTTGTTTCTATTTTAAGTATGAGTCCAATGTGTCTGCTTTGTCCGTGTAATGATTTGCCAGTTTGTCAGTGAAATCTTGAGTAACGGGATGAGTTCCTTCTAGGCAATGTGGTTTACGAAATTCATTGAGTATTTTATAGAATTCTTTATGTGCACATTTAGCATTTTGAATTCTGTCTGAATAGTACTTTTTCTTTGCTTTTTTGATAGCTGACTTGTATAATCTGTATATATGAATGACTGCATCTTCAGAGGCCTGCCAGAAGCACTGGCCTGACATGGGACTGACTGTGCCCCATCCCAATCAGCCTCCTAAAGGTGACTCTAACATCAACCGTCTCTAGCACCAGCAGCTTTTCAGAGGCATTCGTATCTTCAGGGAGGGCCCCACCCCCCAATTAGGGAGGGCCCCACCCCCCAATTATTACTGTCAGTCTGGTAACATGTCCCAGGTGAGCTCAAACTGTGCAGGGTGAACGTTTCCCTGTATGCGGAGCACGAAATTGTGACAGAGGCGCAGGGCAGACCATGGGTGTAATCTCGGCACTGACAGGCCCCTTTCACAGTGACTCCAGTGACCCTATGTAATACACCTCCTCACACAACAGCTGTGTGAGTCAAAGAAAATAAGTGCATGTGATTGTGTCTCCTCTCGCTGCAATAGCTTTAGTTTCTTTTGTTTCTGGTGAAAGAGATGGGATTCAATCAGTCAGACTTTCATCTGAGTCGGTTTTAAGGAGTTAGTGGCAGAGGCACCCACGCACTAGTGCGTGCACACACCTGTGTGTGCATGTGAGAGTCCATGCACGTGTGTGTGCGTGTGTTCCTGTGAGTGTGCGTTTCCATATAAGTGGATGTGTGTGCACACGCATGCCCATCAGTGCGTTTGTTCATGTGAGCGTGCACATAATAATCACGTTATTCATATAGAGCTTATTACCACACTTCTGCGTTTTTTAACAGCTTTAAAAAGCAGATGTTACTATTACCTGCTCCTGGCACTTAATTTACTGGCCTCCTGGAGGATAGAAGGCTGAGTTGGCCTTGCCAGGACTGAAGTTCATTGCCTGCCGATCACTGATTTGTTGCAGCAGCGAATGTTCGGCTCATTGAGCTACCCCTCAACGCATGTCTATGCACGAGTGTCTGTGTGCTCCACACACCCCTACTGTTACCTATGGGGCACCTGTTTGTATATGTTTCATGAGTATACATTACCTAATGAAGATGCCCTAGCTAGCGTGACTGGTCCTTGAGTGAGGATGCTGTGTCAGCCTCCACTGAGATATCAAATGTGTTTTAGAAATTGGTCTCCACGCGCCACGGGAAGATTTCACTTTGAGAAGAGAGTCATCTCAGAATTCTCTGGAGACTCTACAGAGCTGCATCACACTTATCTACACTCCAGTGTTTTTTTATATTGACTATAGAGTACCAACCTTTGTAATTTATACCCCTTTCTTGAAAAGAATAATTAAATCTGCAGGTATCCTTGATTCTTCCACCATCATACAGTGGACTTGGACAAATAACGGGAATCTCTGTTGAATTTAGAATACTTTCCCTTCCTTGGAAGATAATTTTGGGATACTGACGGATCCCTGGCTGTGGGCTCCATCCTAGGGTGCAGTAGTCTCGCTCCATATACGATCCTATTACAGCTGGCTGTCCTTAATTTACTAGTCCTGAGGAAGTCCCGCCGTGATGTGTACCAACTAACACATTCGTAATGCAAAAGTCGACGACAATTTTATTGGTCCAACTCTTTGGTCAACTATCCTTTAAAGGGAATTAATGATGTAATTGGGTGCATGTTGAACCAGTAGATACAAGAAGGACGGACATCTTTCTATTTTTGTTTCATGTGTATTTTTTGTATTGTGTTATGTCAAGCACCTTTTGCACTTTGTCACTTCTTCACCTGAGTCACATTGTGTATTTTTCATATCTGTGTTTGTGACTGCCTCATACGAAAAAAATTGTGTATTGTATCTGGACCTATAATTGTGAATATACGCAATAAGTAATGGTTATGTTGTGTGTTGCCTATTTCTTCTTTGATTGGTACTATGGGGTGTTAAACATTGATCAAGTATAGGACCAAACTCCACCTATGTTGTGGATATTGTCTACTCAACTCTACAGATCATAGACTGATCTGCACAAATTGGTGATTTATTCTAGACACCATTTCGATTACGCTAAGCAAGTGGGACACCCGACAGAATACGTTGTAGCTTTTATCATTAGCAGTAAAATATAGCAATAATCGGTGTTAAGTGGGTTTTCTAGAGTTTATGGCCCCTGTGCCACTGCACCTCCTGCACCATTCAAATCATGACACTAGCGCCTGCAAGGTAACTGCACTTGTGACTGCTTGCTTAGTAGTAAAATATAGCAATAATCGGTGCTCAGTGTGTTTCCTAAACCTTTTGGCACCTGTGCCACTGCACCTGCTGCACCATTGAATCAGGACTCTAGTGCCTGCAAGGACAAATGAGGACAATGTTTATATCTAGTAATGTATGTGTTACCGAAAAAGGCACAGTTGCAGACGGAATATATAATTATTGGTACGCAGACATAATCTTGAGTTGTAAATATCGATATGCTATAATATCGATGTTTAAATTTCGATATGACAGAATATCGACCTGCAAGAATATCGACTTCAAGAATATCAACATGCAGGTAAGAGATATCGTTTACTTAATATCGAAGTTAGTAATATCGTAAGTCAAAATATCGTTGTTAATAATATCGATTTTTTTTTAGTGTTTTTTATGTTAGTATATGTGTTACAAGTATAGGTTATTTTTTTAATGTATGTTTGAATTTTTTATAAGTAATTAATTTTATGTTAAACATTTTTTGCGTATTTACGTTCCGTAGCAGGTTGTGGGTTTATAGGGGAATAGGGTGGGAAGTAATTTAATTATAATATATTAATTAATAATTTTTTTTAAGTTATTAATTTTTAAAATAAATAAATATTGTGTTTTAGTTCCGTAGCAGGTTGTGGGTTTATAGGAGAATTAATGTATTTAATAATTTATAATGTTAATTGTGTTAATTAATTGGTTATTAATTACATTTTAATTGATTATTAATTAATAATAATTAAGGGGTAAATATGGTAAATGTGTAATTTTTTTAGGTGTGGGTTGTGGTTTTATAGGGGAGTAGGGTGGGAAGTAATTATAATTAATTAATAATTTTATTAATATTTATGTAATTAATATTTTATATTGTTAATTGTGTTAAAATAAATTTATTAATTAGTTATTAATTAGATATTAATTATTAATAATTAATTGGTAAATATGTTAATTGTGTGATTTTTTTAGGTGTGGGTTGTGGGTTGAAAAGGGGGTTGGAAGTAATTTCATTGTAATACATTTTTTTATATTTTTATATATAATATTTATTTAAAGTTATTTTAAAGTGTTAATTGTGTGATCTAATTTATTTTTGATGGTTTTTAATTTGCTTGTTAATTGTTATTAATGAATGAATTAATTGATATTTAATTATGTTAATTGTGTAATATTTTATAATGTTGGTGTTGTTGTTTATAGGGGAATATGGTGGGAGGTTAATTATTTTTGAGAAAATAATTATTTGTTAATTATGTTAATTATTTTGCAGGAGTGGGAATACTAAATTATTCCCCTCCACTATCCAACACTTTCCCTACTGTTGCATTTGCTGGAGTGGGAATAGTAAATTATTCCCCTACGCTATCCAACATTTACCCTACTGTTACACTTGGTGGAGTGGGAATAGTAAATTATTCCCACTCGCTATCCAACACTTTCACTACTGTTGCACTCGCTGGAGTGGGAATAGTAATTTTTACCCCCCCGCTATCCAACACTTTCCCTACTGTTGCATTCACTGGAGTGGGAATAGTAATTTGTACACACCCGCTATCCAACACGTTCCCTACTGTTGCACTCACTGGAGCGGTAATAGTAATTTTTACCAACCCGCTATCCAACACTTTCCCTACTGTTGCATTTGCTGGAGTGGGAATAGAAAATTATTCCCACCCGCTATCCAACACTTTCCCTACTGTTGCACTCACTGGAGTGGGAATAGTCATTTTTACCCCCCGCCATCCAACACTTTCCCTACTGTTGCACTTGCTGGAGTGGGAATAGTAATTTTTACATACCCTCTATCCAACACTTTCCCTAGTGTTGCACTCATTGGAGTGGGAATAGTAATTTTTACCCACCCGCTATCCAACACTTTCCCTACTGTTGCATTTACTGGAGTGGGAATAGTAATTTTTACCCTACGGTATCCAACACTTTCCCTACTGTTGCAATAACTGGAGTGGGAATATTAATTTTTACCTCTCCGCTATCCAACACTTTCCCTACTGTTGCACTCAGTGGAGTGGGAATAGTAATTTTTACCCACCCGCTAACCAACACTTACCCTACTGTTGCATTTGCTGGAGTGGGAATAGTAATTTTTACCCTACGGTATCCAACACTTTCCCTACTGTTGCAATAACTGGAGTGGGAATAGTAATTCTAACCCCTCCGCTATCCAACACTTTCCCTACTGTTACACTTTGTGGAGTGGGAATAGTAAATTATTCCCTTTCGCTATCCAACACTTTCCCTACTGTTGAGTGGAGAGGTGTCGTGCAGCGACCAGGGCAGCTGACTTCGGAGCACAGGGCTCACGGTTCGATCCCCGGCTCCGGCGGCAGCTCAGCTCAGCACCATGTGACTCTGGGCAATAGCTCACTTAATTTCCACGACGGCCCCCAGCGCCTTGAGACCCGTAAGGGTGAGTAGTTCGCGCTTTACAAATACGGATTTACATTTTTACTGTTGCTGGAGTGGGAATAGTAAATTATTCCCCTCCGCTATCCAAAACTTTCCCTACTGTTGCAGTTTTTGGAGTGGGAATAGTAATTTTATTCCCTACGCTATCCAACATTTTCCTATTGTTATAGTTAATGTAGTGTAAAATATTTTTTTAGAAATAAATATAAATTTTACTATTTTAATTTATTATATATATAATTTATTTTTATATTTATATTACAGCTTTATGTATATATATGTGTATTTATACTTTTTATTATGTTTCTGACATGTTATAATTAAATAAAATAATTATTTATTAATATTTTTAAGTTAATATATATATAATTTTTTTAAAATATGTATGTTTTATTTTTTATATATTACATTTATTGTTTATCATTAACTATTTTAAATAATTGTAACTATGTTTTTATTAATTATATTTATTTTTTAATTAATTTTACATTATTTTTAAGACATTTAAAAAAAAAAAACGATATTTTATACAATGATATTTTAAACAACGATATTTTGGTTTCGATATTTTTGTACTTACCTTTGTAGAGATAGGATGTCGATATTCTGTCCATCGATATTCTGGACTCGATATTATTGTAGGTCGATATTCGGTCCGTCGATATTATGTCAGTGATCCATAATTATTGTGTAGGTAAACATAAACACAAAAGCTTTCATAAAAAGTGCCTTTAAACTTATCCAACTCTCCAAAACAAGTTGCCACAGATGTCATAAATAAAGCATATGCTTTACACAACAAAGTGAAAACCAAGCATTGTTAAATTGTGTTACAATGTGGCTGGCTCTTTCCTGTGAAAAGATCTTATCCTGTGCTTGACAGTGAATGAGCCATAAACAGTTTAAATTGCCCAAGATCACTATATGCCAGGCTGAGACTTAAATGCGGTTTTGTACTTTGCTCCTACAAAGGCAGTCTCACAAAATAAATGGACTCACCAAAGAAGAGGGAGTTTGCAAAAAACGTGCAAATATTTTTTTTTTAAAAACTCTTTTTATTGTAATGAGTAAACATAAAGCTGCAATGACAGCACATCTCATGGTACATGGTATTGAGACACAATATAACAGTGGGTGAGCGCCATATATTTCTTATACATATCAAGTATCCCAACCTCTCCATTACAACATTTTTAAACCCTTCATACAACATTCTTTAAGATAGCTCCATTGGGTTGACTCTATTGACAGGTGCTCATAGCATTCCCCTATATTCATTCCACTTTCCCCAAACTTTCGTCCATTTATGTGGACAGTCTCTGCCCACATAGACCACCCTCTCTGCTTGCATGCACCAGTCCATGTCTGCTTTCCATTCCCTCAATAACGGGGTGGACATAGCTCTCCACATCTTAACTGTGTTACGCTTGGCCCCCATGAAGCCCAGAGTCACCCAGAGACAATCTTTACTGTTTAGGTCTGTTGCCTCCCATATATTTATTAGGCACCACTTTGCTGACATCGTCCTTTTCCCTCTACACACTGTCATGATACAGGACATCACCGCATGCCAGTGAACCTGGAGTACTGGGCAGTCCCATAACATGTGAAAAAATGTGCCCTCTTGACCACACTCTCTGGGGCATAACGCCGACTCAGCCCTGCCCATCTTGACCAGCGTTGTACAGGCTTAGTAGGACCTATGTAAGATCTTAAGTTGTATTAGTCTAAAACAGGAGTGGATCAGTGGCGGCTCCTCCGCTAAGGCGGAGGAGCATCGCCCCACTGCTCTGTGAGCAGCAGTTAAAGAAAACAAAAATGATAACAACTAGCGTTATTATCATTTTAGTTTTCCTTTACTGGTGCGGGGCGGGGTAGTGCTGGACTGCCAGAGCAGGGCAGAGGAGGAGTGGTTTGCCCATTCCAAGGTTCGCAATGATGCTTTGACAGGCCCTCTAGGGCTGGCCAAACCGTTATGCGCACTTTACATGTTCTGCACCCAGGCTGCATTACAGCCTGGGTGCAGAACATGCCCCAGGCTCCCATTCCCTGCCTGAGCGCCGACCCACGGCGCTCAGACCAATCACAGCGCTGCATTGCAGTGCTGTGATTGGCTAGGGGAGTCAGTAGCCTGGGTGCTTCCTGTTCCTGCTTCCTGGAGCGAGAGGCGGCGGTGAGCAGACAGAGAGACAGCGGCCAGCCGGGGGGCCGGCCTGAAGGTAAGTATTTTTTTTTTCCATTTAGAACCCTCCCCATCCCCCCGCCCCTCCACCCCTGGTAAATAGCGGCCGCCACTGGAGTGGATAACCACCTCTTTAGGGGATGCCATTGCCTGTCATCATCCTCCAACTGTCCCAGGTCCTCCACCCAGCTTTCATGTAGAAGCATCAAGAGTTCAGGGGAATTATTTAGGATTTTGCGATTGGTTATGGAAATTGCCTTTTTATTCATACATTCATCAAGCAGTCTATCTTCTAACAGAGAGGACTCAGGGAGCTCCTCCCTCTTTGGTACTGCCCCACGTAATGCATGACTGATCTGGAGATAGCAGTATGCCTCTGTGTGTGCCAGTTGGCATTCTCTTTGTAAGTCTCCAAAGGACATCACCTCCCCACTTGCCCATAGGTCTCCTACACATGAAAGGCCTATTAGGTCCCATTTATCAAAGCCCTGTTGCTCAGCCAATATACCCAGTTGTGTTGTGTCCAATAACAGAGTAGCACAAGTGATTTTACCCCGCCATCCCAGTGCCACCAACGTAGTGTGCCATACCTGAATCGTCCCTAAAGTCGGGTTGGGCAGTGACTTGTAGCGTTTCCCCCCATAGATGGCTCTAAGGTAGCCCCCCGGTTGCATATTTCGCCAGTCCATTCTGTACGCAGGTTGATCGTGAGGGAGGTGAACCCAGTTATTAACCGTCATGAGCTGGGCTGCCCAGTAATATTTTTGAAGGGCCGGAGGTGCTATTTGTAGGAGACTGGCTTAGTATATGGTGCTCACTTATGTAAGTGTAGCACTCTGCACTAACCCAGACAACCCTTATGGGGATTTTAGTGGTCTTAGACAACCTTAGAAAGCTCTCTAAGTGGTAGCTGTGGAGAGCAGCCTTCAGTCTTAGTCCAGAAGGAGTGTAAAGCAGCTTGTTTTACCAGTACTTAATCTTATAGTGTAGGTTAAGTGAAAGCAAAAGCAAAAAGAACCACACAGTGTAGTTATAAAAATATGTATTTATTATAGACACGCACTTACATATTGCAATATCTCCTACCCGGAGATATAACCACAATGCACACAATACTTTGATAATAGAGCACGTAAGTATCACAAATATACAGTGGTCTCCAGGGGGAGACCAAACCATATACTAAAATAGTGGAATGCAAACCGCGACCTAAGTCGGGAATTGACCCTGAATACGTAGAAGAGTCGGGACCCAAGAAACCACCCAAACCATCTAGGAACCCCACGGAGGTCGTGTGCAGAGTGGGAACACAACCGCATGCTCAATACAAGGCAATGGGTAAGTCGTGGTTGCAGTTTTAAAGTAAGAGGACCCTTCCTAGCGGACCCTGAAGACACCCCGTGGAAGATGGGAGGTTGGAGAGTCACCCCACCCATGGATACCCCAGGAACCCGGATACCTACACCAGGGAAGCCAGGTGCATAAATGCGATGTGACGTCGGAAACCGCCGTAGACCACAATGGAGGACTTCAGAAAAGATGCAACTGGCAAAAAAGACAAAAGAGTCCGGTGGAACCCAAAGGTGGATTCAAGATGAGAGGTACCTGCAAGCAGAGGGGACAGAGTCTATGCCACTCAGGAGTGACCAGGAGGCACGAGAGACGAATGCCCACCGATGTCGGAACTGCAGGTGAGTTGACGGTGCCCTTGAAGTTGCAGCTGTGCGAACCAGGCTACGCTGTGGAAGACCAAGAGCCATTCACGAGCTGCCCCACGTCAGATGTCAAGAGTCAGGGGGTCAGTGTCTGGCAGGAACACCAACAAGCATTGACAACGGCAACCACACAGTAGTCGAAGAAGGTGCAGTGTCGGGACCAGCATGGTCCAAGTGACTCACCACGAGCAGGTAAGTCAGAGCAGGCCTGAGCAAGCAGGGGAGCCCACTGGAGCCAAAGAAGACCCTCAAGAGGACCCACAGGCCGAAGGCACAGGAGTTGCAATAGGACCTCGAGCAGCTCACCAAAGGATGAAGGCCCACGATGCAAAGGATACGGTGCAGGTGAAGATCTTAGCTGCAGGAGATGCTTGAGGCTGGAGCATCTTGGAGCCTGAAGATCTCTGGTGAAGAGAGTCAAGAAGCCTTGGCAATGGCAAGTCGATACGGTGCACAGGGGGACTGCTCCAGCGGTTCCGATGAGGGATACTGGCTTCAAACTTGCTATGAAGACAGTGCAGGCCTCGAGGGAGTTGCAGAACCACCACCTGTGTTGCTGAACCTTTCGTAGTCCGTAGGAGCTCAGGAACAACAGACCAGTCAGCTTCATTGCAGTGCCTGCAGATGCAGGGAAGTGACTCCTTCACTTCAAGGGAAATTCCTTCGGGTTTCTTTTATGTTCACAGGCCTGTAGAAAAACCTGAAAGGAGCACAGGCACAGATGATGCAAAAGACTGGCAGTCCGACGAGACCAGGAGCAGCAGGAGTCTTCCCAGTTGCAGTCTCGGTTCCCAAAGCGGAGGCCATTGAAGTCCAAAGTGCCCAGACGTTTGAAGATCAAGTGGTTTTGAATCTGAATCTTGTCCCAAGACGAATCTAGGGACTACCCACAGGCAAGCCCTTAATTACCCTTAGGAAAGGGTTGGGACGATTCAGGGGTCCCTCCCAGAGGAGGGGCTGGACAATGGGGAGTATACTCCCATGTCCTTTGTCCAGTTTCACGCCAGAGCGGGAGCCAACGGCTCCCTGAGCTGGTTTCAACTGGAGTATGCAAGGAGGGCACCAAATGTGCCCTTCAAAGCAGTCTGGTGTCGCTGGCAAGCGCCCCCACCCTTTCCCAATACACTAAGTCCTGTCTGGGAGGTGGTCACACCTCCCTGTGACAGGAAACCTATTGTCCTGCCTTCCCCTGCTCGAGCTTGGCTCAGCAGCAGGAGGGCAGAAACGTGTCTCTGATTGGCAGCAGCCATAGTTTGCTGCCTGGGTCTAGAAGACTGGTACCCGGAGCACAGAGGGCCTCCCGGAGGAGCTTTTGCATGGAAACATACCTCCAACACCATTTACGGTGTTGGGGTATGATTCCAACATGTTTGATACCAAACACGACAGGGTTCGTTAAAGCCAGTTGTGTAATGACGTATGGCCACTCTAAATATCGTAATTGCTGATGCACTTACAACCCGGGGGAATGGACTCTGTGATTTATAGGGGTGTCCTGCTCATGCAGGGGCACCCTCACACTTATAACCTAGCACCCTGCCTTCAGGATTAAAAGGCCTGCCTTAGGGGTGACTTATAGTTTTTAAGTGCAGTGACCTCAGATATAAGGAAACTTATATCTGTCGTAAGTGATGCTAGCACCAGCTTACAAAGGCTGCAATGGTAGGCCTCTAGACACAGTTTGAGTGGTCCCTCATGGGTGGCATAATACATGTTTCAGCCCATGGAGGACCCCTGGTGTACCTATGCCCTGGGTACCTTAGTACCATATACTAGAGACTTACATGGGTACACCAGTAGCCAATCTGGGGGGTACCTAAGCACTCATCATGTCCAATTTAAGGAAGAAGCACAGAGACTGGGGTCCAGATTAGCAGGATCCCAGTCAAACTAGTCAGTAAAACATGACACCAGCAAAAATGGGGGTGACCATGAAAGCAGATCCTACTTTCCTACACTATTCCACCATCGTACCAGCCTGTTGTTAGTTTTGGTAAAGATATCGTGGGTGCTCCCCCATCCCAGAGGAGTGTATGAAAAACAGTGTCAACTGCATGGAAGTATAAGGGGGGAACCGGATATGGTGTGTTATGAAAAATGTAGAGAAAGTGGGGTAGGGCCATCATTTTAAACAGTGATGCTTTCCCCAATAGGGACAGGGGTAGGGCTCTCCAATGCTGAACATCCCCTCGCAGACATGTCAATGGGGGCTCTAGGGAGTCTTCGTAAAAGACATCAGGGTCTCTAGCGACAAAAATACCCAGGTACCGGAACCCCTCCATCACCACCCGTGCTGTACAGTTCCTGGGAAGGCATGGGGTATCTCCATGGAGTACATAATTTAATGATGTCTCCCAATTTATAGTATACAGTATAGTATATTTATGATACAAGTCAAATATGTGAAGTATTCTATGTAGTGTAGTGTACGGACTTGCCACATACAGCAGGATTTGTTTTTCATATCTTTATTGGCATTTCAGAATCAAAAACAGGTAGGTTCAATATGGGAGTAGCAGCAAGCTGATCATCCCCATCCTCCTCTCTGTATCTGCCCTATACATCAGCGGGTAAGATCCAGTGCATTCACAGTATACATTCTGTGAGGAGGTTTGCTCTCCTATCTTGTTTCGGTGATTCCCACACCAATAATCAACCATTTAAATTCCTTGCCTCCCCTACCCCATCCCCATCCCCGTGTCCAACCTCGTCATGAGTTATACTGTGTACGTGCATCGCATATATCCCGGAGTGTCCCAATTGTCGGTCTATGAAGATCCATCTGTTACTCAGTTCGTACATCATCTCTGACCGCCCGATATAAATGTGACACCAATCGACGTCCCTGGGCCATGTAGAGCATTGTCCACAACATGTTAGCACAGGGAGGTTCCTCCGGAAAGGATGGTAAGATCTCCTGGGCCACCTTTGAGATTTTCTCATATTGTAGGACCTGTCCTGCTCCTAGGGCGAAGGATGTTTCTGCCTCCCCCGCGTTATAAAGCACCCGCCTTCATAGAAGTCTCCCATCCGCTGACATCCACCCTCCTGCCATCTCCTCACAGACATGGAATCCTCTATATGTTAGAAGGGCTTCACCACCCATAGTGGCATGTCCGGGGCATAGGGCGCATGTCGTATTACCCTATGAACTGTGGACTACCACACAGCAGTCACACGTTGAATAATGTAGGGGAGAGCTGTGGGAACCCCCAATCCTAGCATCAGGAGCTCCGATAAGGACCGACCCCTGTACTTGCCCGCCAGGAGCTGGTTTTCCCAATTGTCGCTATCATTCAGCCCAAGTCCTCTGTAGCATTATTAAGCATACACGTTTATATTTGGAGCCCCACAGGAGTTCTACCAGCAATCCATCTAGCATTCAGAAATACTGTTTGGGGATTCTGTAGAGCGAATGTTGTAGGGCGTATAGACATCGGGCAGAATAATCATTTTTACAATAGCTGTCCACCCCTTAAGGGACAGAGGTAAGTCCCTCTAGAATTTTATAGACCCTTGTATGCCTTCCACTACTTTCCCTGCATTTAGGTCCAGATAGGAGGGGGCCGTATTCGCCAGTCTAATCCCTAGGTATCTAGTCCCCTCTGACACCCACAGAGGTGTCCTACCCTAGGCAGTGCATCCATCGGTCTCGCCGCTCATCTCCCCATTGGATCCAGCTTAGATTTCCCTGGGTTTATGCGAAACCCAGAGACGGTCCCAATCCTCTGCAGTACGTTGAGGAGAGTGGGCATCGACTGTTCCGGCTGTCGGGCTATACCAGGGTATCGTCAGCGTACTTGGAGACCACATGCCGGGGTTCCCTGAGAAGTATTCCCCATGGAGCCATCTGTCTCCACAGGGCAGCCGCCAGATGCTCCATAGCTGTGGCAAAAATGAGCAGTGACAAAGGGCATCCCGGACGGGTGCCCCAGCCCAACGCAAATGCTTTAGATATTAGTCCGTACTTGGGCAACGGGGCAGTATAGAGCATTAGAACACATTTGAGGAAATCTGAACCTACCCCGAGCCATCGCAAAACCAACCTGATGTATGACCAGTCTACAGATTCAAAGGCTTGCTCAGGAGAGATCTCGGCTGAGAGAAAACAGTAGTCAATCGGCTAAAAGTACCAGTCGCCGGAGTATGACATGACAACAACATCTTTGTAGGGTAACAATCCCTTCACACGTCGCATAGCTGCATGCCCTTCAAGACATCCCTCAAAGTCCCAGTCATTCGGGGTTTGATATGCGCGCGGGGGGCTCTGGATCTAGCGTCCCGTCCAGCACACAGTTAACGTCACCCGTCGTGATTATTGTGGCGCCTAAGTAGGGGGCTGCCGCAGCTAACAGTGCTGGGAAAAAAGCAGGGCAGTCAACATTGGGGGCATATACATTAAGGATACATATTTCCCGTCCGTCCAATTTACCATGTAGAAAAACATATCTCCCTTCGGGATCTGCCAGATGAAGTAGGTACTGGAAAGGAACCCCTGGAGCTACCCATATGAGGGCTCCCCGCGCAAAACCTGAGTAAGAGGTAGCATAAAGTTGCCCTCTCCATCTCCGCCGCATACACCACAGTGAGTACCCCCTATACGTGTGTCTCCTGCACACATGCTATTGCTACCCCATAGCATTTCAGCTAGATCAGTACTTGTCTGCGTTTCTCAAATGCTTCCCCCCATCCCTTTCCTCGTAACCTCAATACCCAATTAGACCTTTTCAGTGATGCTAACAGTACAATTCGAAACAGAGGCAGTGTAAACAATTCAAAGCTTTTCAGAACATATACAACATGATCAATGCCAATATCTCCCCTCCCTTTGGGCAGTGCCACCAACCCTTCCACCCCACTACCATAGAAAGCAAGGAATCGTGTGTGCTGCCCCATTATCCCTCTAAACCCCAAAGAAAAGATAACAACTATCCACATCACCATAGTCTCCAGTTTGTTATTTGGTGCATATCTGCCCATTGGTGTGTGGTGTAGTAGTTCTCAAACTTGGTGCTACGCTAGTGAATAAATAACCGGTGGGGTGCGAGGCCGAGACGTCCAGCTCCTCTCACCGTTATCAACCTCTGGGGGGAGTCCCCCAATCAACATTGTTCCCTGCATGTAGAGAAGTAAATCCCCTAAATAGTCCCTCCCACAACAGCCCCCTTTCTATGACATTTCAGGTCACTCTCCCCCTCGAATCAATCCCCAACATTTCACTTATATGAGCCACCCCGGCACATCCATGTGTCGCTGCATCAACAGTCTGCACCGGCAGGCGAGCTCGGATCGCCCACCTGGTCTTGTGTTGCTCCATCCGAATCCGGCACTGTCTCCGAGGCCTGCAGTGTCCCATCAGGACAGACCCAGATCCGTCCCGAGCTCCCATCCTTGTTCGGGGATTTCCAGTGTTGCAGCCGCCTCCGATCTCGGGTGGACTGAAGCAGGGTCTAGTTTTACCATATAGTGCCCCAAGCCCATTCTGCCCACATCTGAAGCATAAGAGTCTCAATTGTCCCTGCCAGCCAATAGACAGGGTTGTGCTAAAATTATCCACACTGCCTGGAGCGTCTACAGAGGCAGTAGGCCTCACACCCTCCTGTAACCTCAGATGTATCTCTCCAATGAAGGCCAATAACCTCAGGTAACTGTCTTTCTGATGAAGGAGTGGGGGCAAACTGGGACTTTCCTCACCTTTGGAAACTAAAATAGCGACAGGGCTTAAAATAAACAATAGCCTTATAAGGAGCTTCCACCTTAAAGCTTCCGAGAGGTGACGCAAAGTGTTTTTGATAAAAAGTTCAAACTTTTGTTATGTTCTGGGGTCAAGCACCTGCCAAAATTAGATCTTGTGGTCAACGGTTCCTCATTTCAAATGTATAAAAGAACTGCTTACTCTCCAATTCGTCGACCACCTCGTGCAGTGTATTTTTTTCTCACGACGATGGTGCTCCCGGTTAACCGTTTTATTTAGCATTTTCAATAGAAGTTGTAATGCTTCATTGTATTTTGATGTTCGTGTTCTCTCTCTCTCTCCTTTACTTTGGATTGCCTTGATTTTAAACTTACTAGATTGCATGTTTTTGTTCCTGATCTGTGATGTGTCTTTGACACTTGTTTCTTACTAGATTGCATAGAGTTATTTTTGATTAATGATGTGTTCTTGACATTTATTGTCCAAATTTTTTGAATAAATAGTGCCACTCTTGACACAGTTCCTGCATTTCACACGTGTGTCTTGTTATTTTACAAAGCGCATTTCTGCGCTAAATTATGTGGTAAAAACCACTCTCCAACAGCTGGCGACCACTAAACGGGGCGTGCATAAGAATTTCCAGACTGCAAGGTGAAGGAGCTTTCCCCTGTGGCCGCGGCCGGAGGTTGCCCTTTGTTGCCTCTTCCTGACTTAACCACTGGACACACACGGGTAAGTCAAAGAGCCTTTTGCTTTTTCTCTTTGCCTTGTCCCGGTGTAGTGTCTGGCTGTGGTCAGTTGAGGACTTGTAGGTGTGATACTGCCCAAGCCACAGTTCCTTGCTGACTGGTGTCTTGCCACGATAAACAACCCTTTTTTTTAATATGGCACACGTGAGCAGGCGCTGAGCCAGGATTTATTGTCAGATTTTGAAGTTTGAGGTTGTGGTTTTTGGGTTTCCCGTGCACGGTTTTAAGATTATATATTTGTTTTCACATCGCCTGTCTAACCAGATAGGGATTCACTTGTCTCACGTCTGTCCGTGAAACATGTCATGCGAGTTGATAGGGCAGGAAAAGCCAAATCTCTCATACGTCTAGAGGACATGCCAGTGTATCTTCTTCGATAACTGGTGCGAAAAGTCATGCGCCTATTTAATTAGTACAAATAGGAAAAGGAGAATCGTGTCATGCGTCTCTCAGCTGTTGCGGTTTCTGAAAGGGTCAGAACTCCTAAAACAGTTAGTCAGTTCACGTCTGGTGACTGGTAAGGGAGGTTTAGTGCTGAAAGTATTAGAAATCCCCAGCTTCTGCAGTCCTAAAAGAGTTAGAAAATGTTAACGGTTAAATAGACTAAATAAATAGTTTTGTGAACGGGTGCCCGGCTACCTTCTCATGGAATAAAGAGGTAGTACTTCACTTTCAAACATTTCTAACTGCTTAGCAAAATAAAGAGGAAGTACTTCACTTTCGAAACTAGCTCCTTTCTCTGCTTCTTGCTTTCTTCATCTGAGAGAAAAATAAATGATTCCTCTCTGTCAGTATTTCTTACAAATGTACGGGTTCGTCTTTTTCATTCTGTTTTCTGGCAAAAGAGTGCACAGTTTTGCCTTTTTGAGAAAATTGTTGCCTGTTTGCATGGCAAGCTCATGGTTTTTCTATCTCTACGTTTTCAAGTGACCCTGTTGTGCTTTGTTTCTAAGATCGATATCTGGGGCGCTGACTCAGTGCTCCATTCTTGGTATACAGATTGTCATCTATTTTTTAGCGAGAAATAATCCAGGTGCATAAAATTGTATATTTATATGTCGTGTGCATGTTGACCTGCTCCATTCTGTTAACTATATGTGTTCCCTGTTATTTCCCTGTTAGCTTGAGCTCACAATACCCCTCCTTGTCCGCTGCCCATGTCATGTTTGTGGAATATAAACGTTTAAAAGTGCATTGTTACATTTAGCTTAAAAACACCTGCTTAACTTCCTGCTAATAAAGCCTTTGAAAGCAATTACAATAGGCTCACCAATTAAGATACTACACTGTGAATAACATTGTCAACAATTAAAAGCACCCTTGGATACAACTCACACTTACCCCCCTGCACCTATCTACCACAAATAAGCAGGAAGGTAACGTTCAATTTCCTCTCTAAAATGAAGAGGTTTAGTGAGTTGCTGGTCCAAAAGCAGTGGGTTATCCCAATTGATTGATCAGTCAAGTGGCAGGTAGCGTGGGAGGAGGCATTTAGCAGAGAATCCTAGAACTGAAGCGACAGGCTTGCGACTTCTGGCCTGACCGGAACCAAGCTGTAATCGCCAAAGTTCCAAGGGGGCATCTGCCAAGGGAAAACACTAAGTGGACAGACTGGGCCTCCGACTTCTGGCTTGTCCGGAACAAGGCTGAAACTCTGGAGCTTGTGGGCACCCAGACAGTGAGAAAAAGAGGGGTCCTTAAGAACATTTTTCCTTTTAAATTTCTACAGCCACATTAAAATTTAAAAGTAACGAGGGAAGAGGACTGTTGCTTCATTGATAAAGTTGACACTTTTAGCCCCCTACGTCTAGCAGAGGTACTTGCGCTACAAACACATTTCTGGCAAAGGATAGAAAAATTCACACATGTAATAAATAATGAAGGTAGAGAGAGCACAGAAGTAATTCTCCACCTACTGCATAACAGACCAGTCAATAAGACTAAATAGCACCAATTACTGTACATCAAAGTAACATTCTGTCAACGGCCCTAATACGTTCCACTAGGCAGAGGAAAAAAATTACAGAAATATGATGCTCAGTAAACAAAATGCGTTAAAGGGCAAAGACCTAACACCCAATGAAATAGTTACCCGCGGGGAGGGTTCTGACTTGTACGTCAACAGATTCACTGATGATTTGACGAGTTGGACAGAAAGTCTTGTCCCACAAATGATTCCGTGGCCACGAGATGGATCCTTTGATCCACAGAATATGGCAACATAAGACTGTATCTTACCCGGGGAGGGCGATGAAGACTGGGAGTATCCTTACATGAGGGCAAGCTTAAAAATATGGCAGAAATATGCACGTCAATTTGACCTCACATGACCCACAACAATAAATACCACAGTGCCTCATCAAATGCCCCTACTGTTCCAAAGTCCGGACGCTGTCCCTCAATGTGTCCCATGGCCCCAAATGGACAAAGACAATTTGAAAGAACAACTACCGCCGCTAACAGAAGGGGCTGGTAAATGGATAGCATTCTTAGAACAACATACAGCTGGTATAACATTAGCAGTAGGTGACATTAAAAGCTTGCTCACCTCCCTGATTAGAGAGGAAGCAGAAGATATACTAAAACAGGAATAAAAGGAACAACACTAACAGAAGCACAATATGACGGTATTCCATTAAACAAAATGCACACCATCATATGGTCCCAGTTATACTGCAAGTACCCTGATATGCATTAGCAGGCAACACGCAAGGTGTTGCACCCCACATGCAGTCACAGACTCTGGTAATTCAGCCCAAAATAATTTACTCCTACTTGTCTCCAACTCAACAACAGCCCATGCGGTAAACAGTGCCACCACTCTAGGCACCAGCAGTAGCCTGAATGCAAGCACCCATCCGAATAGGAACAGCTACAGAGCACACACAGTTAGCTAATATAAAAGAGGTTTTGAAAATGCGGCTCATGAACAAGGAAGTTAGTGACACTGGACTAAGAGCAACGGAAATATCGGAGCAGATGGTGAACATTAGACAGAAGGAAGGAATTAGCGAAATAAGCCTGTTCTGCTCTCCTGATTTCATGTGCACAGAACTCGGGAGACAAATTGGTGTAATAGAATGCACACTAACTACACCCAATTTTCGTCTTGAATAACACATAACATTTCCTGGCCCCAAAGATTCAATGACACCTATCCTCTATCCACGACAATACGCTTCAAAATATAGGTCCAATACATTTGCACACAGCAACAGATACAATAGCATCTGCAATGTGGTTGCGTGGCAGAGGACTCATGTTTATTCCAGGCCCTTATGAGCAATACACAAAAATATAATAATAATAATAAGGCATATTGCACAACATGCATGACACATAATGCACCTCAGTTGTGTCTGTGGGGACCTGTGTTTGACTTCATGGTCATAGGTTCAAATGCTGCCAGGTGTACTCAGCCTTTCATTCTTCTGAGGCAGATAAAATGAGTAATATTGAGCTGGGTAACAATAAAAATCTACTATTCAGCACCAAGATACTCTTCTGGGTGAAAGTGCGCTTTACAAATACACATGTTATGTTAAAATAGGCTCTATGTTCGGCAATACATACGCGGCTTCTTTGATAAGACAACTTAACCTTTACATGCTTTAAAAATAAAAAAATAAAGGATATAACCAATTCACAAAAGTGAACTTTGAAAAATATTAGGCAATGAGATAGGTGATGATTTTGGGGTCACCCCTAACCTAGGGGAGAACCAAGCAGATGCCTTGAACACAAAGAGCATATCATGCTGAACGATTCGGTGGTGGTCCCATCATCCTAGGACCACCCCAAGCAAAGTTATGGGCAAACATACAATGCCAACCAAAGGCCCAGCAAAGCATTATGGGGCGAGATTCTAGAGTGCAGTGAATATTATAGTATTAGCTCTCAGCTGAGCCGGGAGAGCCTGCCCCTTGAGGAATGTTTTGATATTGGATACTATAATATTCACTGCACTCTAGAATCTCGTCCCATAATGCTTTGCAGGGCCTTTGGTTGGGATTGTATTTTTGCCCATAACTGACTGTGCTTGGGGTGGTCCTAGGAGGATGGGACCACCACCGAATCGTTCAGCATGATGTGCTCTTTGTGTTCAAGGCATCTGCTTGGTTCTCTCCCTAGGTTAGGGAGGACCCCAAAATCATCACCTCTCTCACTGCTTGCTGTGTTTTCATTGTTAGTTTTGTGAAATGACTATAATATTATCAAAGGTATGTGCGGTTTCTGTTTTATTAATTGGCATGAGACGCAAGTTTTTGTTCAACTCCGCAGAATTCTGTGTAGTGGTACTACGCCACCGGAGATGTGTAAATGTATGAAACACACAGAAATAATAGGTTTAGTGTATACGTTTCTTTTCTTAACAATTTATTTTCAGTGGCAAGGCCATAGGAGTGGAGATGTTTTTGTTGTTTCAAGAAATAGTTTTAAAGAATGAATTAGGAGATACTGATTCTCTTCCCCACTGTGACAGATATGCCTATTTAGTATTTTGAACTAAGAGCTAAGCTAGAAAAGGCGAAATAGAGAAATAAATAGCCTAGGATCACACAATTTGGTAAAATGGGGAAGCCGGGATTAAATACAGGGTTTCAGGTTTCACGTTATGCAGTTTAGTAACAGGATATGTATATATGTACATATGTGTACATGTGTGTGCGTATGTGTCTATATATATATATATATATATATATATATATATATATATATATATATATATGCTTCACTCCACTATGCCCACTGTGCTACAGACACTCTCCTGCCCAACCACCTCTTTGCCTGGCATCAATTCAAAGCACTGTGCTGGGTTCGGTGTGGGCTTGTTCCATGAATAAGAGCATTCTGCCTAATGGCGCAGCACATCAGTGCTTTGCTCACAGACTTCCCTCATCTGAAGTATGTGAATTATACCTCTCTACAATTCGGTTATAGGGTCCACTTTGCGATCTTTTGACGAGTGCCAGAATAAGTGACAGGTTGCAGTACGTAAGAAATGTGGTAGTGAAGGAACTTGTGTTTTTTTGGGCAGCAGCAGTAAAGTGAAGTAAAAGATTATGTCACTACATGAAATACCACCGGCATTACCACTGCTTGAAATAAAGTCAGTTAAGTGTACTTGGATATATAAATATACGCATGTCCTACATTGACACATTTTGTAGACTATGACCACAAAACGTGGCAAAATGCGGCAGGTCAGGATCTTGTCCAATAAACGTGATGGGGACATCCCTTTATTAATTCACTGTTGTTCTAAATTGTGACACATAAGAGGCCTTCCTAACACAGGGGCACTATGAGTGCAGCTGTGTGGCAGGAGGAAAGGAATAGTTGTGGGATATGTGCAGCTCTGTGCAGTGTACGAAACATGGTACAGTGACCGGAGATCCGTAGGAATAGATTACCACAGATAGCAACAACACCGACTTCCTCCACACAAGCCCCAGGGCTAGGAAATGTGAAGAATGAATAATACGTGCTAATATAAAGCGTATTTCAATGTAGATGGACAATATGCATTTAATAGCGATGCTCAGTATTGCTGTATTTTCAGAATAAAATGTGTGCAGATTTAAAAATGCCTTTTAGACTGCAGTAGCAGACTTTAGGGGTGGTTGCAAATATTTAGCAATTCAACAACTATGGGGCATATTCTCAAGGACTTATCGCCGAGTTAGCGGCACTTTAACACAGCCAAAGTGGTGATAGATTTATCGCCCCATTCACAAGCAGGTGCTAACAGCCGATATCGCCAGTTTTCCTGTGATAGCAGCCGAAAAAACATCACCACTGATGACACCGGCAACTAACACCAATGAGATGCAGAGTAGGCGTTCCTGTGCAAAAAGCCGAGACAACACCACTTCGCAATATTCTCTACGACCAGCCAGATCGGCGATAAGATCCTGAAACAGGCGATAAGGCGCGTTAGCAGCAGGGATTTAACACCTGCTCCTACCTGGTGTTAAGTCGGACAACAACCTGCACCACAAAAGGGAGCCTAGACCAGAACCACACCTGAAGAACAAGAGATGCCATGGAGCTACTGATCATGCAGCTCGGAGCCCAAGAGGGCTACAACACCCACCGCCACCACACCCAGGACCCCCCCCCGGGCCCCTACCATGGACGAAGAAATTCTACATCAACTCTACGAAATCATGAACAAAACAATTCACCTGATGTCGCACAAGTACAACAATTAATATTCATGTGTGGTCAGAAAAAGGAGAATCATCCATTCATCTTTGAATTTACAAACAAATGATTTTATTCAAATTCAATGCAAAACAAATATTCGGAAGAGCCATGGCGGGTCTTCTCTGGACAATCTGTAAGACACAGCCTGCAAGACAAAATTCAAGATTAGAAGGTTTGTCATGCGCTCATCAAAGGACAGAGAGAGAGAGAGAAAGAAAGGGAGAGAGAGAGAGTGAAAGAGAGGGAGAGAGAGAAAGAGAAAGGGGGAGAGAGGGAGAAGGAGAGAGAGAGAGAGAAACAGAGGAAGAGAGAGAGACAGTGAAAGGAAGAGAGGGAGAAGGAGAGAGAGAGTAACAGAGGAAGAGAGAGAGACAGTGAAAGGAAGAGAGGGAGAGGGAGAGAGAGTGCCGAGTCCAGATGTAGGAATAGCAGAGTTCATTTCAGTGCACACGCCATCATCGCTTGGCCGCCCCTGCGCACACAGGCTGCTGCACCCCAGCCCCTCCCGCCGCCCAGCGGTGTATGCCCGCCCCTGCGCACCCAGACCTCACTGCTCACCTTCCGCCACCAGCATGTCACCAAGAGGGCCCACCACGTGCCGGTGCAAGCTCCAAGCCCGGGGCCCGCGACCTTGGCAGCCTCCACATTATGCAGCCCCGCCCTGCGGGCCACCAAGTCAAACACGTGATTCTGGGTCTTGATTTCGCAATGGCAGAGATCATATCAGTGCACACGGCACCATCGCAGGCTGCACACCCGCTCAGCGCTATAGGTGCCACTAACTCTGTGAACCGCGAGGCAACGCCCACGCTGCCCGCTGGCTCAGGCCTACACTGCGGTCCAGCAGGACTCACACAAACCATTACCAGTCCGGACCACCAGGACGGCGCATCATCTCAGGCTGCACACCCACTCAGCACCTAAGGTGCCCCTACCTCAGTGCACCGAAAGTCACCGTCCCGTGGCGGTAGGCCCATGCCGGCCGCAGTGTTTCTGGTGCCACCAACTCTGTGTAACGCAAGTCATGGACCCTTTCTGATTGAGTCCCGTGATATGCCAGTAGGACGCAGCCATGTCACCTCCGGCAGTGGGGAAGAACTGGGACACGTAGCGTCGTCGTCCCCCCCTTTATACGTACGCTGAGTGGTCTGGGTCGGCGTATGCCAGGCCAGCGTAGGGGTGTGAATAATTATCCCTGGGCTCTGGGCGTGGTTCATTTCTGGGCTGGACAGGAAACCAACTGATGCGTGTGTCTCTGTTGCAGTGTCTGCGACACACGGCCCGCAATCGACAATGTTACAATGTTGCATGCACCCGGAGGGCGGCCGCGCACGAAGGGATTGTACAAGGAGGGCAAGGCCGCTCTGGCTCTTGGCTCATGTATGCCAACTGTTGTGTGTGTATCGCTATCGGTGCACCATAAGCCTAAGGCCTAGCCTCAATTGCAGTGCGAAAGCCACATCACATTTCCAGAATGCAAGCAGTAGTCAGACTAACATTAGGGATGAAAGCTCCTTTGTCTCAATACATAAGGCGGAAGAACATCTGCACCTCCGACCTTGGTCTTGCATGCGGCAGGCACCCCCTGATAGAGATACCATGGCAGATGATGACAACTCTCTCACTACGCACAGCGCTAATGATAGACCAACGTATCCACACCCCACACACAGAAGTCCTTGCTCGAGGTACTCCTGCATGGAATGCCCTTGACACTTACGTACACAACAACCCATACGTCCAAACGTTGCACACACATACGAGTCATTGCTCCGAGCTGTGGCAAATCATCCACATAACGGCCGCAGGTCAGAAGAGTGCCGGTTCTACGAGAGCCACCAACGCAATGGCAGAACATCCCGGGCGCATGCACAACGCCTGTCACGTGGAACTGTACCGTGACCGAATGCTGCCTGTTAGTGTCTGATGCATTGGTCTGCATGTTGTGGCCCTTGTCTTGCCCGTACTGACACGCACATGGCAATAAAGTCTACGCAACTTCACTAGTGTTCAACTGTGATGAGTGTTGATTAGAATGACAAATCGTGTGCCTCAATGAGCATTGTCCGTACACAGGGAGGGACTGACTGACGCATTTCACTTAGGGGTGAGTCCCTATTGCCAGCTCCACCTCTGTGAGCCCGACATAGAGGTTGGGATAGTTGGTGATAGACCTGTGCTCTTACGTGTCTTCAGCAATGTGAGTATGGTGTCCATATTCTTGCCATGTGGATCAATGTGATCCATCACTACAGGCTGTGTCCACCCAGTTGAGTGTGAGTAGGTATGCGAAGAGATGTTCTGTTGTCAAATGTGATGGGGGACACTACTTTAGGCCTGCCAACGACTTTGACATTTCATACCCAGCCCTATTTCTAACATTGCGAGGGGCAAAGTTGAGGAATTGCGCGATTGTTGTTTCAGAGCAAGGAGGCCACAGCTAGTGCACACATTCCCAGTCATCTCACTTCCTATGTGTGTCACGGTCAAACATGCGCAATGCTTTCATTTCCCAGGGTGTACCTATTTGGGCAATCAATGTCCTTACATTCATTCACACTTTCAAAATAGATCGATTATGGACATGACACATCTGTGTGAATTTGAATGATTTATTCACATTCGGTGGAGTGTCGGAGCTGGAGCAGTACATGGCCATGCAAACCCCACATTACATTGTAGCCCAGTGGAGGGCCAGCCAGAGTCATTTAGGGATTGACAAGTACATCGGAAGAGGAAGAGTACAGTCTGCAGTCTGATTGCTGTGTCATTGGTAAGCAAACAAAATATGGCAGTCCATGTCGAGGTCCAAGGTGAGTGTCGCAGAGTGTTTTGGGGGACAGTGGGAGGTGTTGTTACAGGGCATGAAGCAGAGGGCAGAACCAAGCTGAAACAGGGCATATGGCGGAGAAGAATGCTACTGGCTCCTTCTTACTACAAAGGTGGAATCACCGGCATCTTCGTCCTCTATGTCATCTGTCTGACATGTGTGTGCTGATGTTTGGTCTGCAGCACTGTGTGCCACTGACACATCAGGGGCCGGAGATGTGTGTTTAGAAGTACCAGCAGCATTCATCAGCAACTGCCTTAGTGGCAGCAATGCGATGATGAGGACCTGCAGGGCATGGAAGATCCCAACAACTTTTCGCTGGTGTGCATCGGTGGCAGCCATTCTTTCTGCATGCATCCACTTCATGTTCTCCATTATCCTCAGCATCTGTGCCAACTCTCGGCTGACATCGCTGAGGCCACTCTGACTAGACAGTTGTTCTCCACTCAGAGTCATGACTCCAGCGATGTCGGGCATGGAATGTTGGACATCATGGAGCGAACTGTGGGTGGCCGTTAGGGAGTGTAAGTGGTCCCTGATGGGACTTATACACCCACGTATGGCATCTAGTTTGGCTGCCATGAGGTCGAACCCCACCCGCACCTGTTCAGTCACCTCCTTCTGGCAGTCTAACACATGGCCTTGGAATGCGATGTGTTCTTCGGTGAGGTGCTGGGAGCCAGGCATGGTGGTGGGTGCTTCCTGCTGCGTGGTCTGTGCAGGGGGGGGGTCTCCTCGATGCAGCTGGGCTGACCTGCTCCTGGAGGTGGGTTGCCGTAGCTGTCCATGAGCTGTTGTAGGGCGTCGGTGTCGAAGGTGTGGAGGTCCTCTTCATCATCACTGATGAGTTGTCTGGTCTGCTCTGCAGGAGGTGTGGATTGTCCCTCTGCAATGTGAAGGGGAGATGCATTTTGACATTGTGTTGACATGTATGTTGACGCATTGTTCAAGTTTACATACAGACTGCATGGCAATGTACATTGTGACTGTTTGGGAGGAGCTGACTTTTTGATGCGGGACAGTGGACATTTGAACTACATCACGGATGTGAGGTTGTACACGTACATCATCATCTCACAGTTTCCTGCTATGCCAGATGTGATTGTCCAGTTTCTACGCACAAGCGGAACCAGTTGTGTCCTCTGTTCTGTAGTGAGAGTGTTGCACTTTGTACCACATTGTCGTCAATGATGATGTGCTGTTATTGCTATGTGTGTGTGCTGCATTGTGGGAGAGTCGCCCCTGCAGCTGTGATTTTGCTGCCCCTTATCCCTTTGAGGCGGTGTGCCTTTGACTTCTGTGCTTCTACAGTGCTGGGATGTTGCAGACTTGGCTAATTTTGTCTCAAGTTCGGATTTTGGACTCCTGGGCATTTTTATCCGCAGATGTGTTGTTGGCGCCAGGGGTTGTTTGTGCACGTGGATGTGTCAGAGTGTGACCTGCTCCTTTTACGGATGTGTTCCACACTCAGCCACCTCAGTGTCGTGGCGTGCACCATGTCATGATAATTGAACTGCAGCCATGCTGTTCGTCATGCAGTGTCACTTGCATTGTCAGTGTGGCTCACAGACACGCAGCTTTGCTGGTTTAGACACGTGTGCATGGGTTGGTTGTGAGATTGGTGCTGTGTGGGGAGGGACCCCTTTGTGCCCATAGTGGATGGGGGCCTACTTGCTGTTTGTATGTGTGCTGCAGTGTGCCAAGGGGATCAGGGACATGATCCAGAGTAATTGTGGGTGTGCAGTGTGCTCTACTTAATTGTGCATGTGTGCCATTGTGCCCATCTCCCCCAGTCCCCCCAGTCCCTGTTCGGTACTCACCCTGGTGCTGTTGTGTCAGGTCATGTCGAGCAGTGTCCGGACCCCCAACTCCTGCCACCGTCTCCCCACTGATGACTGTGGCCACCATTTCCTCCATCTCGTCCAGCTCCTGGTGTTCCGCTGGATTGCCACCTCCAGTCTGCATTGCTGCCTGATGGTTGTCAACGAGTTTCTTCTTGGTTTTGCGCTTCGCATCATTCCAGCGCCTCTTGACCTCTCCAATTGTCCTCCTCCTCACTCCGACTGCATTCACCTTGTCCAGGATGGACTGCCAGATTGCATTCAAGTTTGCCAATGACACATTGGAGGTGACGAACAGTTGTTGGTGGTGTTCTATCACCTCCGTGATGATGATCCTGTTTTGCTGCGGACTGAACCTCATCTTCCTCGTCTTCTTCTCCTTGCCCTTCCGTGACCCCGAGGTCCCAGGCTGGTCCTCCTGGGGGCTTGTGGGGTTCTGGTCGTCCTCTGTACTTGCTCCGGCTTCCTCCATGGTGCTACGCAGTTTTAATTAATTTGTTTGTGTTTTTCAGTGCTTTTATAGTGCATTTTCCCACATGACGTGTGGGAATTGCAGGCCTGTCGCTGGTTATCGCTGATTTTTTTTATCACAGTTGGCCACATCGCAACTTTTTTCGCGTTCGTGTTTTTTCGGTGTTGCGTTAATTTTAACGCGGTTATTTGGCGCGCTGTCATGAGACTATCGCATGGTGCCAACGGGTTTAGAATACAACGTTAACACGGCGTTATTTTACCGCGATAGACTGCGATGTGCAAAGTTGCGTTAAGCTAATTTTGCGATAATTATCACACGTTCTTGGGAATATCCCCCTATGAGTTTTTATTTCCCGATTGTGTTACTGGGATGGAGATTCTTAAGATGTGCCTATCTCTTTGGAGCAATTATAGTACAATGTTTTGGTTCTTCTTTCGCTTTTGGAGTTAATTGATGTTTTGAGGTTTTGCATACTGCAGACATTATTATTTTTGGGTTCTTCCCTTCGTCCCTAAGCAGTGTACTAGGTTTCCTGTTCTCAGGATGTTTGCATACATATGCTCAATGTTTATGTTTCCACCTCCTCATGTCTGATCAGGAGTTCCACCAGTGCATTTGTGTTTTTATTTCTGAATATTGTGCCTGCACAATTGCACAACTACTGTTTCATACCTAGCCACAGGTCATGTACCAAATGTGTTGTCTACTCCTCCCGAAACATTCTGTGTCTAACAGTTGGATTAGATGTGAACATATAAATAAATAAATATTAATAAAAAAATAAAAAAAAGAGGGGAATACAATTAGACCCCTTAGATTTTATCTATAGGCAGGCTGTAACAGGAAAACATGTCATGCCACAGGCCCTACTACAAGTTTCCCACACATTTGGATCAAAGCTGGACCATGTGTCCACTGTGATGCTAAAGTAGCAGCCAATTTTAGCAATGCCTGAATGTCTGCTTAAAATTTAAAAAAGCAAGATAAGTGCCACAATTGAAAAAAAACAAAAAAAATTGGCTTTATTGCCTACCAATTACCCTGTTTTCACTCAGAAATATTCCAAGTTCTGACCATCACCTAACGTCCCATATGCTTGTCACTGAACAATTAATAAATGTATCAGTACCAGCAACTAGATTTAAAATTCATACTGAAAGTTCTTCTGAAGTTATGAAAGCGGAAATGTATCAGTATCTGTATGAGTTAACAAGCACTGCGAAGTTTCTTTCTACTCAGATATCCAAGCGGAAGGAGAAGGGCCCCATCGATCCTGAGCTCATACTCATCCCTCCCGGAACACAGACCTTTGTCCGGAAGGTCTCCATCAGTGGAAAAAAACCACCTAAAATTTGAAGGACCATTTAAAGTCACAGACTCCTCACCAACAACTCATCAAGGCCAACCCTCCACCACCTCAGCACTGACAATGAGCAAAAGGAGGACAAATTATTCCCATTGAACATCTGAGAAGAAGGATGTGATCGATTTTGTAATGTACGGATACAGCCGCAACACCAGCAGCGCAAAAGATCCTTATAACAAGATATGTTGCTTTATTTTATGTCTTTATCTTATTGTCGGAGTGGCGCTAACAATGTTTTAATTGGTTTGCTTTTCTTTCTTATTGCTTGGCTCAGAAGACTTGTATTCCTCAAAAGGTTGAAGTTGTCCACACTCCTGTACATCACACATCTTTTTTCCCCCTTCACCTGCTGACGCTTGTAGCAGTAGTAGTGGCACCTTTAATAACGCAACGCGTTCCAATACATCCATTGCCTGTGATGGTACTACTAATGTTACAATGTGTCCCTCTAAGTCGTCCCGTCATCGTAGGGATGCCCATTGGCAGTCTCAATTGTCCCTGCCAGCCCATAGACAGGGTTGTGCTCAAATTATCCACACTGCCTTGAGCATCTACAGATGCAGTAGGCCTCACACCCTCCTGTAACCTCAGATTTATATCTCCTATGAAGGCCAATAACCTCAAGTCACTGTCTTTCTGATGAAGGAGTGGGGGCCAACTGGGACTTTCCGCACCTTTGGAAACTAAAATAGCGACAGGGCTTAAAATAAACAATAGCCTTATAAGGAGCTTCCACCTTAAAGCTTCTGAGAGGTGACGCAAAGTGTTTTTGATAAAAAGTTCAAACTTTTGTTATGTTCTGCAGTCAAGCACCTGCCAAAATTAGATCTTGTGGTCAACGGTTTCTCATTTCAAATGTATAAAAGAACTGCTTACTCTCCAGTTCGTCGACCACCTTGTGCAGTGTATTTTTTTCTCAAGACGATGGTGCTCCCGGTTAACCATTTTATTTAGCATTCTCAATTGAGGTTGTAATGCTTCATTGTATTTTGATGTTCGTTTTCTCTCTCTCTCTCCTTTACTTTGGATTGCCGTGATTTTAAACTTACTAGATTGCATGTTTTTGTTCCTGATCTGCGATGTGTCTTTGACACTTGCTACTTACTAGATTCCATAGAGTTATTTTTGATTAATGATGTGTCTTTGACATTTATTGTCTAAATTGTTTGAATAAATAGTGCCACTCTTGACACAGTTCCTGCATTTCACTCGTGTGTTTTGTTATTTTAGATAGCGCATTTCTGCGCTAAATTATGTGGTAAAACCACTCTCCAACAGGACCTTCTTGACCCTGTTGAGGAGGAGTCCGTCGAGAGCATTAAACAGTCACCCAGCTGTCCCTGGTAATACAGCCAGTTGCTCACCTCCGCTGCTGAAAAAAGAACAGGGTCTTTCCCTTATATTCAACTCATAGCTTAGCTGGGAAAAGGAGACTGTATTTTAGGTTAAGGTCTGAAGTCGTCGTGTGACCTAGAGGAACGTTTTCCGCTGATCCTGGACCCGCTATGTTTAGTCAGGAAACTCCACTCCGCCTCTGTCTATGACTTCTGTTGGAAAGGGGTGCCATCTCCCATGACTGGTACACCTGTCACCCACAATCCTCCTGCCACTTCAGTCAGAATATTGCGTGGCACCTGTCACTCTGTTGGACTCCAGGGGGCAGGTGCTAATCCCCAGTATTGGGCCCCTTGCTCCCCTGGGATGCCCGTCCAAGGTCGGGCCCTCTCGTTTACACACGCCCCTCAGGGTTAATTGTAGAGTCGGTGAGTGTGGTATTCTGGTTGGTTTCACTCTACCTGGGCTCCACGCAGCACTTTGCCTGGCCTCCTTCTCCGTTTCCCCCTCTGTGCCTGCCAGCCACTACTTCATCTTGGTCCTGGTACCACGGGCTAACTAGCCCAATGCAGCTAACCTTTTTTTTGGTTTTGTCAGGTCTCAGGGATCCCCTCAGGGTGCCTGTCTGGGATTCGTCGTTCAGGCTCCTTCTTAGTCCTGAGTCAGTCCTCTTCTCCGAAACCTCGCCTGGGTGGCCACATGTCTCCTATTGTTGGGGGCCAGCTCCTATGGGCCAGCCCGCCAGTGCCACGGATCCCTACCACTGTTGCCCAGGACTCCAGATTCGCCACAGGGAGCTAGCCCCTGCCCGTCGGAGTCCCGTACCTGGCCCCCTCCTCGGAAGTCCGGCACCCGCACAGACTCGTCACCAGGCCTTCGCCTCCGCTCCGTGCGCTCTGGGGGGTCCTCTCCGCAGTCAGGTTATCAATAGTGGGTGGCCAACTCCATGGGGCCGCGCACACCACCACCCGGCTCTCAACAGGCGCGAAGCGGCACCCCGGGGGCCTAGTCTTGTCCACCTATATCGCAGGTCCTTTCAGGCCTTCGGACCCCGTGGCCTATCGCTCATCCGGCGGTGTGTGTTCAGGAGGCCAGAGGGGTCCCCCGGCCTCTCGGCCTAGGGTCACGCCCATCCCAGCCTGCAGGGCACCCCCACCTTGTCGCGCCTCTGCAGCTGGCCTCACCGCTTCGGCCCAGCCAATCTCGGGATGTCCCTCCGAGGGCTTTCTACCAGCCAGAACCCCGCCGGGAGGCACATCTGAACGGTCAGCCGGCCCCTGACAGCAACAGCCCGTGTCCACGACGGATCTGGCAGCAGGATCTGTCCCTCAGCGTCCAGGCAACCAGGGCAACGTATGTCTCGATGGCTTCTCCGTCTAGCCCTCCTTCAGGCAGAGAAGATGGCTCTGCAGCCCTGTTAGGCCACCGCTCCGCCGGAGCCAGCAGACACTATAGGAGGCCGCCCGAAAGATTACAAGCCACAGTGGGAGCGCCGCAGATCTTCAGGATTTACTCTGCCTTTTTATGGTGGAGTTGTCCTAAGGAGCCTTAGGATGTTGCCGGATTCAGGATTCGTCGACGGGAGTGCTGGTAGAGGCGTCTACACAGCCATCTTGCTAGGCCACGCCCCCATACAACAGGATATCGTCCGCATAGAGGAAGATTCTGTCTACGGATCATTTTAATCTTCTGACTAGCGGGTCTCCCCTTATACAAACCGACAGCAGCTCCAGCACCAAGGCAAAAATCAATGGGCAAAGCGGGCAGCCTTGCCTCGTGCCTCCCCTCAGCTCAAAGGGTGCTGACATGCCCCCATTCACCATCACCTGAGCCAGCGGGTCTGTATATAAAAGCCAAACCCAGGACAAAAAACATCATCCGAATCCCCACATGTCCAAAACTGCATACATAAAGGGTCATTCCACCGTATCGAAGGCCATCAGTGCATCCAATGAGACAACTACAGCCTCCTCTCGGATATCGGCAGCCCAGCCCAGTCCTCCATGTAGGTGTCAGTATTTCTACCTGGCATAAAGCCGGATTGGTCTGGATGGAGCAGGTTCCTATGACCTGAGTCAATCAAGTCGCCAATAGTTTAGCTAAAAATTTTACAGCTGCATTTAACAGTGAGATTGGTCTGTAGGACGTACAGAGATCAGGCGATTTACCAGCTGTATGGATTACTACAATATTAGTTGATCTCTGATCTGCCGGTAGCGTCCCTACTTCTCGACTTTCTTGAAACATGCGCAAGAGGAAGGGGGCAATTTTGGCTGTGGTGAGCTGGTATAGTTCAATAGGTAGGCCATTCGGGCCTCCAGCCTTTCCCGAGTTTAGTGGCTGGATGGCCTGCGAAACCTCACTATCAGTAAGGTCCTGCTCAAGGAGGTCTCTGTCAGCCGGTGTAAGGCGTGGCATATGGAGGTCAGATAATAGTTCTCGTGCCTCGTCTGTGGTGGTCGTGGAGGATGGGGCGTATAGTTTTGTGTAATAGTCCAAAAAAGCATCCGCTATTCCCTGTCTATCTCTGACTCGGATTCCCTCCCCATTGACCACCTCAAAGACCCGTCTCAACATCTCCTCTCCTTTGCCTGGTATCTGGCCCTGCCCTCCTCCTCTACAGCATCTTTGTATTTTTTGCATTTATCTGCCAAGCGGTGGTGCATCTCTGCATGGCCATCCTGTGTCAGGCGGGCCTCCAACTCCTGAATCTCCCACTCCAAAGATACTATCTTTCTTTCTTTTCCTTTTTATGTCCCACGATCAGAGAAATACCCTGGTGTCTTATCACTGCATTAAATGCCTCCCACAGCCCCTGTGCCGAATATACTGTTCCCTCATTTTCTGTAAAATAATGATCGGTGGCTTCTTGGATGCCCGTTCGTATTTGGGGCACCTTAAGATACCAGGGGTTGAGTACCATCATACGTCTCTGACCTGGAGACCTCCATCCACATGTTTTGCACACTGGGGAGTGATCGGAAATACCTCACGCGAGATGATGTATCTCGCTGAAAGTAGTGAGCTGACGGGCCAGAGCGAATATGTAGTCTATGAGGGATAGGCTGCAGTGTGCTCCTGAGTGAAAGGTGTATTGACGGACGGTGGGGTTGAAGACTTGCCACACGACTGCCAGGCCCATTGCGGATAGGAAATCAGCCAGGGCTCTACTGGAGGCCTCTGCCTGGCTTGAGGGCCAGTGGTCGAAACTTTCACAAAGGGCCGCTTTACAGTCACCCCCAATTAACAGTTCACCCTCTGGGAGACGGAGGAGAGTGCCCAGGTCTGAAATCTCCAAACCATGTAATCTCGGGGGTATATAGAGTGAAATTAAGTTAACCAATTAGCCCTCCCAGTGTCCCATGAGTGCCACGGAGCATCCGTGGGTGTCATGTGTGATGTGTGTATAATGAAAGGGAGAGAATTATGAAGAAGTATGCCCACTCCTATAGAGTCCCCATGTAATCAGCGTGGGCCACCATCTTGTATCCCCATCCATTCAATGCACAGTAGGTTGTCCCCTGGAGGTGCGTCTCCTGTAGCAGGACCACATCAGTAAAGTGTCTTTTCGTATACTGCAGGACCACCCCTCTTTTAATTTTATCTCCAAGGCCATTTACATTCTAAGAGAGGATGTCAAAGCTTATTGACAACAGTTTAGTATTCATAGGTATAATCAGTGGGCACTCCTCGCGGGATCGAGATCATCCATCACCATTTCGGCCCTGAGGTGTGAAGGAGGGGTTGCAGGGGCAGAAGCCCGATCCAGGTGGAGGCTCCCCAGCTATCTAGCAGAAAGAACTGGCAGGGGAAATCCGCAACTCTGCGACTGTCCTTGAATGAGGTCTGGGTATAATAGAGAGGCCCAAGTGGACACTGCGTCTTCAAGAGATTGTCATCGCTACTACAAGCACACTTATTAAAAACATACAAACAATACAAACCTGCATTTCAACCCCCTCCCTGCCTCCCTGCACGGCAGACTTAGAACTATGCCCACCCCCCAACTTTGCAGAATGCCATTTACCCCAACCCTTGTAACCTATTGTAGGGGAATGTTGACTCACTATAATGCCATCCCACCACTCTCTCCGTATATAACAAGTATAATCTGTTACCGCTTAGTTGTAATTCAATCTTGCAGTAGAGTTCTTAACATTCATGCATGAAAAATTACTGATAGCAGGCAGAGAGCGGGGGAGTAGCCCTCCCACTCCACCCTCTCAGCGGGTCATGTACAGTAGCGGCCGGCATGGCTCATGGATGGGAGAGGCGGGCGCGGGTGGGTGTCCCGCGGGGAGGGAAGTCACGCAGGGGGGACCATAATTCAAAAAAATAAATAAAACCTACCTGTCCGCCGGGTCCCGCATCTTCTCTGCTCCTGCAGGAACAGGAAGCAGGCAGACAGACTCCCTCCCCTAAGCCAATTACAACGCTGCATGCAGCGTTGTGATTGGTCTGGAGCGGCGCTCAGCCAGGGACTAGAGGGGTGGGCATTTTCTCCATTCAGGCTGCAATGCAGCCTGCATGGAGAAGGGCAAAGTGTGCATGACTGTTTTGGGCGGCCCGAGAGGGTCAACCAAACAGTCTTTGTGCACCCAGGAGTGGGTAAACCACTCCTCCCCTGCCCTGCTCGGAGATGAGAGCAGACCCGCCCACCCGTCCGCAAAGCAAACATAAAATGGTAATAACTAAAAGTTATTACCATTTTATGTTTTGGCTTCTCGCACTGCGAGAAAGCAGTTGGGCGACGCTCCTCCGCCATAGCAGAGGAGCCACCCCTGGTCATGTAGTCATGAAGAGAACCACAGTTGTCCCTTTCTTCAGCAATTCGACCATTTATGCTCTTTATGAAAGATTTCTAAGATGTCACAATTCTGGACACATCATGCTGTCTCTGAGGTCTAAGGTCCTTTCCATTCTTGGTCCGTCTGCAGCGGGATCTCCTGTCCTTGACCGTTCACCAGCCGCCAAACCAATTCCAAACCTCTTCCGGGGTTTCTAAAAAGCAAGTCTTACCCTCCTCCAACACTCGCAATTTAGCCGGGAACAGCATTGCATATTTCAGTTCACGTTCCCGCAGGGCTTTTTTGACTTCGAGGAAGGAGTACCGCAACTTCTGCACTCGGATAGTAAAGTCCAGAAAGAAGGTGATGGTAGCATTCTCCAACTTGTGCAGTGGCGCACTACGCATCTGCAAAATGACATCCTGGTCTCTGTAATCGAAGATTCATGCCACAATAGGGCATGGGGCTGCACCACCAGGTACACTGTGTGCTCCCTCAACTGAGAAATAATTTGAAAGTCCACAGGGTTGCATGTGGTTAAGGACTAGGTCTTCCACAAAAAAGTCCATTGTCGGGCCGTCCGCCCACTCCGGCACTCCGATTATGCGAACATTAGTGCGGCGCGATCGCTCCTTAAAGTCTTCCACTTTGGCCTCCAGTATACTTGTGCTGGCTTGCAATTCCTTGACTTGGTCCTTAAGCGTTTTTATTTCAGTCTTGAGTGTGTTTCTTGACTCCTCTGCATCTTTGACACTTGTGCCCAAATTTCACAGATCGGCGTACATCATGGAAACTGTGGTTGTTACTGAATCTATTTTGCCCTCCAGGGCTGTTCTAACACCTTGAATTGCCGCCATAATATCTTGCAGAGTTGGGGCCTCCTCTGTCGCGGATGACTGCTACTGACCCTCTTCCACTGATGTTGGTGTATCAGGTGTAGGTTGTGCATACTTGTCCGTTTTGGTTTGATGGTTCATACGAGACCCCCTACATCCAGACATCACCCTCTTCCACACTCAAAGGTCCACTGGTCAGGCGTCACTGAGATTGTAGTAACATGGGGTAGGGCTCCATACTGACCGCCGCCTACCAGAGGGCATGTAGAGACACCTCTGAGGCCTGTCGGGTTTCCTTCTGCCCCCCCACCAATAGGTAATTACTGTCACCCAGTTCAACCTTGCGCATGGATTCACAAGGATTATCTCTGTGAGCAAGGCCCAAAATGGTTCCCTCTCTTAGCAGTAGAGGCAAATTGTTGCTGGCAGGGCGGGCCGTCTCCTACTGAAGGCAGCGTCGAGAGCCTGTGCCTCACCCGGGGTTGGAGAGTCACCTCGTCATCCAGCCACACCTCAGCGCTGAGGCTACATACATCAGTTCCAGTCACAGGAGTCTAGGACAGGTCCTGTGCCCCCGGGCATCTGTAATTTGCCAGCCGGGCCGCCCCCGTGGAGGCTCTGTCTTCTTAATAGGTTGCATGCCTCGTGGGGTAAAGCGAGCTCTGCAAGCCCTTGTCATGGCCAAGCAGTTCTTCCCTAGTTCCCGCGGCTCGCTTATTGGCCTGCCTCTGGCCTGTCTGGGGCCTCCACAAATTTGTTAATTGTCAGTCCGCCCCTCTTCTGATGTCGGCTGCCGGTTCAGCTCTTTTTCATCAGCGGGAACCGTTTGGGGGCACAATCGCTCTACCTCTGCCCCGCACAGAGATGTAATTCTGCCCCGGGCATCATCTTCACTCACATCGTTCACAACATCTGCCCACACCCGGTGAAGCACTGCAAGACCGCCTGTGTCTGGCGAGTCCTCTCTTGGCAATGTCATAACGCTAGCTCAGGCCGCACTTCCCCACCCAGGCCCCAGCGGCCGATTTCAATGCAGGGCCTCCGAATGCACAGATAAGGGCCCCGCTGGCCTCCCCAAGATATTGCGCACCTCTTCTTAGCATTTTTTCGTTGCGGTGTGCGGATTATTATGCTGATTTTTGGGGATTATTGCGGTGGGTGGCAGGAGCCCGGTCAAGAAGCGGCCATCTTGATTGGCAATTGGCCACATCCCCCAACCTGCAAATGTTTTGTGCAGATGAAGAACGTGATACCTTTTGAGATGGCTATATAAAAAAGGGCACAAGCAGGTTCCATGGAGAAAGCACGCTGCATTCCTCTTTCCTATAAATGCTCTCACTTTGAAGTCAGCCAAAAGCAAAATAAACACCAGGTTCCCACGAAAACACAGGTTGACAGTTGACCTCAATCTTTGAATGCCCAGCAAAGGTGACGAGATAAGAACAAAATTTAAAGGCCTGTTTATTACAGAAAAAGAGTTTGTATAAGAATAGTGTAAAAACAGCTTTAGCATGGGAAGTTACGAACTCAAGCTGCACAGCCTAAAGCAAAGAAAGCCAGCAAATCAAAAGCCAGAAAACGTGAGTTACAAACGACAAAGCCAATAGCAGCGGGCAGAATGCATTCCAAGGGCGTCTTCTGAAAGTCCACAAGATGTTTTTTGCATACCTATGCGGCGACCTAAAAAGCAGGATGCACTTAAATGTTCAATCTACCACGAACACAGCCTTCCAAATCAAGAAGTCAAGTTACCTGCAAAGGTTACCCTCATTTTATGTAGAAATCATGAATCTCAGATTCTATGACATATACCAATCTGCTAACAAGGGTCACAAATACATGGTTCATGTTAATAAGGGGTATGTGACTGGAAACTCTGGAATGCCCTTGAACTATCCATGAGAGGCAGCCAAGCTTGCTTAAGACAGACTGTTCAAACAGGCGTTTTGCTCTTGACTAAAAAACAGTCCATACTTTGCATGGCCACCAAGTAGTACAGGCAAGAACTTGAGGAAATTATGTTGATGTTTGGTTTCCAAACATGTTTCAGCACAGCACAATTGTTTTTTTTAATGAAAATAATAAGCTATTGTTTAGGGGGAGTCAATTTAGTTTACCAACATAAAAAGATTGTAATTACAAGCAAAATATGTGATTCTTCATAAACTGCAAAACACACAAGATGATGGACGGAATGCTGCACAATGGCAAACATTCACCCCCAGTCACAGATCTGGGTTTAATCCATCGTTATTTTGCTTCACCACGCCACCCCAGTTCAGACATAGCCATATGCAAATCAGTCTTGACCCTGTGCCTCATGGGAACAGTCCAGACCGAACTGCCAAGCCATGTCTTCCCTGGACTGGAATCAAGCATCCTAGGACCGGTTTCAGGCTATCAGCCTTCATCAGCCAGAATAGCTTGACTCCAGTGGCGTAGTGAGCACGGGACCCACGTCTGGGCATACCCTTCCCACATAGGATGAAATGCAAAACACACAAGATGATGGACGGAATGCTGCACAATGGCAAACATTCACCCCCAGTCACAGATCTGGGTTTAATCCATCGTTATTTTGCTTCACCACGCCACCCCAGTTCAGACATAGCCATATGCAAACCAGTCTTGACCCTGTGCCTCATGGGAACAGTCCAGACCGAACTGCCAAGCCATGTCTTCCCTGGACCGAAATCAAGCATCCTAGAACCGGTTTCAGGCTATCAGCCTTCATCAGCCAGAATAGCTTGACTCCAGTGGCGTAGTGAGCACAGGACCCACGTCTGGGCATACCCTTCCCACATAGGGCGAAATGCAAAACACACAAGATGATGGACGGAATGCTGCACAATGGCAAACATTCACCCCCAGTCACAGATCTGGGTTTAATCCATCGTTATTTTGCTTCACCACGCCACCCCAGTTCAGATATAGCCATATGCAAATCAGTCTTGACCCTGTGCCTCATGGGAACAGTCCAGACCGAACTGCCAAGCCATGTCTTCCCTGGACCGGAATCAAGCATCCTAGGACCGGTTTCAGGCTATCAGCCTTCATCAGCCAGAATAGCTTGACTCCAGTGGCGTAGTGAGCACGGGACCCACGTCTGGGCATACCCTTCCCACATAGGGGGTGAATGTTTGCCAATGTGCAGCATTCCGTCCATCATCTTGTGTGTTTTGCATTTCGCCCTAAGTGGGAAGGGTATGCCCAGACGTGGGTCCCGTGCTCACTACGCCACTGGAGTCAAGCTATCCTGGCTGATGAAGGCTGATAGCCTGAAACCGGTCCTAGGATGCTTGATTCCGGTCCAGGGAAGACATGGCTTGGCAGTTCGGTCTGGACTGTTCCCATGAGGCACAGGGTCAAGACTGATTTGCATATGGCTATGTCTGAACTGGGGTGGCGTGGTGAAGCAAAATAACGATGGATTTAACCCAGATCTGTGACTGGGGGTGAATGTTTGCCAATGTGCAGCATTCCGTCCATCATCTTGTGTGTTTTGCATTTCGCCCTAAGTGGGAAGGGTATGCCCAGACGTGGGTCCCGTGCTCACTACGCCACTGGAGTCAAGCTGTCCTGGCTGATGAAGGCTGATAGCCTGAAACCGGTCCTAGGATGCTTGATTCCGGTCCAGGGAAGACATGGCTTGGCAGTTCGGTCTGGACTGTTCCCATGAGGCACAGGGTCAAGACTGATTTGCATATGGCTATGTCTGAACTGGGGTGGCGTGGTGAAGCAAAATAACGATGGATTTAACCCAGATCTGTGACTGGGGGTGAATGTTTGCCAATGTGCAGCATTCCGTCCATCATCTTGTGTGTTTTGCATTCTTCATAAACTGAACAGCTATTGTTGTGGGCAAAATAATTGCACTCATCCTCTCTGAAACCCTACTCTATAGATTAATGTAACCTGGCTGCTCTATGAACTAGCAAGGCCTCCGTAACCTGATTGGCAACACTGCTCAGCATGCAAAGGCACCATAGCCTTCTGGTACTCCCTAAGATTGATTGTAAGATATGAGTATTTTTTATTTTTTAAACCCTACCTCTTCTAACAAAGTTACAGTCACAAAATATGCAAATAAGAACCTACTTGGAAGGGCAAGAAAGCAAGTGAATGACAGAATTGTAATTAGATGTTACGATAAATTATAAGCCATGTGACATTGCATTTTATCTATGTCAATTACCTAACGCCTTTTAGATATTGTCCTACAAAAATAAAAAAAGATTTAAAATCATTTCCTGAAAATTGTCTTGGGATGAGTGAATATACAACACTCTTGGGGAGGGTCAGGCTTGCGAGTGCCCCTGAAAATCTTATAGCTTTTCATCAAACTGTGGTGGTGTTAAAGTATCTTATATTACCGCAGAAGCTCTGGATGTCTTGTATCATTGAAATAAAATGAAATACCAGTATTTGTAAAGCGCAAACAATTACCCGTAAGGGTGTCAAGGCGCTGGGGGCCGTCGGGAAGATTAAGCAAGATATTGCCCAGAGTCACATGGTGCTGGACTAACCTGTCGCCGGCACCGGGGATCGAACCGTGAGCCCCTGTGTTCCGGAGTCAGCCACCCTGGCCGCTGTGCCACACCTCTTCCACATTACATGCTATTTGTTATTCAGCATGCAGACTTTGTTACTGCTGGTCCTAATTTGACCTCTAACAGCTCTCCTTGCACCACCCAGCCTTGTCTGCTGCTGTTTGTGGCCTAGTCTACCCTCCTCTCCCACTCCTGCCCCCGGGCCTTGTTTGCTGCCGGGGCTTGGCTGCCTAAAGGACTGGTATTGCCCTCCCACTGCTGTGTCTGCTGTTGCTAGTCCCAAACTGGAGTAGGACCCTTTGTGCTTCCTTTCTGGTCTTCATTGCTGTGCTGAAGATTTGGACTAAAGTGGAAACCATCATCCACACTATTCCCACTGGGGCCTGAGCTTACTGGCAGGATTCCATAGTGAGTGGGATCCAAAACATTGCCTGTCTTTTTGAACAGACTTGTGTGTTTGAAGCCCAAACAAGAGTTAGATGCTTACTGGATTTATCAGAGGCCAAGAAAAAATCAAACACTGTGGGGGATATGTACAAGGAACTGGAGGAGAGAGGCGTTAGCCTTCCTGGCTTAACGCCTCTCTCCTCAACTTCTGAAACGCAAGGCTGCACCATATTTACAAGAATGTGGTGCAGCCTTGCGTTTCCCCCTGCAATGGAGCTAAGTTTAGCAACTTAGCGCCAACGCAGGCACCCTTGCACCAGAGTGCAAGGGTGTCTGCGTGCAGGGGAGGATTGTTTATGTGTAGGAAGGTGTCCCTTCCTGCACACAAACAATCCTAGGACTGCCATTCTATCACTTTCATGCGTGCTGCTTCATGCAGCACACATGAAAGTGACAAAATTGCATTTTTTTAAAAAGTTTGTTTATGTACAGGAAGGGACACCTTCCTGTACATAAACAAACCATGGCATTTTGCTTTTTCCATGTGTGCTGCACAAGGCAGCACACATGGAAAAAGCAAAAACGAGGAGAAATAATGCATTTCTTCTCATTTCGCCACCTTAAGACCAGTTTTACCTGGTCTTAATTTTGGCGCTGCCTCCTATGTACGCCACCCTTGTACATAGGGGGCAGCGTCAAAATAAATGGGTGTTGGGGTGGAACGCCCACGGCAACACCCACTGCACACCCCTTTCACGCTAACCATAGCGTGAAAGGGGGCCTTATGTACAAGGCAGCGTTAAGCCACGTTAAGTGGCTTAACGCTGCCTTGTACATAAGGCGCAGCCCCTATCGCCACCACAAAGTCACTATAGGTGACGTTGTGGTGGCGATAGGGGCTTGTACATATGCCCCTGTGTATTTCCTAGCTGAGGCAAAGATGCTCTTTGGAGTTTTTCTTAGGGTCTGATTTAGATCTTGGCGGACCGGGTCCAGCCGTCACTTTTTCGGCGGTCTTCCTGCCCACTCTATTTAGATGTTGACAGGTCCATAGATGAAAGATTGCCGTGGTCCTGCCGGACTCCGCCAGGAATTCCCAACTGCGGGATAAGTAGAATTGGCTGTTGGTGGGGCTCCAGACCAGATTCCAGCTGAGCTGATTACAACATGCCTTTCGGCCGTGGCAACTGTGGTGGGAATCCCTCCTACTTCGAGTTGCCGGAATCGAAGGAAATTAGGTAAAAGCCTACCTTTTTTCCTGGTTCCCGCTTCTATTTTCGTCTTCTACTCCATCATCTAGGCCCCTCCTTCGCTTCATCAACTCCACCACGACGCCAAACGACTCCATTGACGCCGAGTTCTACGGCAACTTACTTTTACATTTGTCCTATGTATTGACAATTGCCGTAGCCTGTCTGCGTTGCTATCACCTGCAATATATTCCTTAGGTGTAATGCAGTAGAGTTTATGTTCAAACTAATCAAGGTAAGCATCTGTAGTGACACTTAAAAAAATATTTTTTGTTGTGGTGCTTAGGGGTGTTGTGCTAGTGGTGCCTGTGGGTGTGCATTTAATAGTGTGTGTATGTTGTGTGAGTGGCATGAAATACATGACACAAAGGGGCATATCACATTGCCTACATAGGGTTTACATGCAAACATGACATGTGTATTGACACATTAAAAAGTAATACTTACTTGTCTCCACACCACAATGAACCTCACTCCATCAGGACACCGCTGCCAGGACACTGCCAGCACAGCCGGAACATCTAAATCGGTTCGGTGTGATCCCGCCGGCCTGACGGTGGCAGAGTACTGCTAACCATCAGAGAAGACTGCCGCAACATCTAAATGCGGCAGGGGGGTTGCCATCAGCTTGAGCATCAGTGGTAGTCCCGCCAAGATCTAAATCAGGTCCTCAGTCTAAGAAAGTCTAGCACATTGTTGGGGCCCAGATCCGTTTGCCAGTGCCCAGATAAGAGCCAGATGGTTACTGGATATTTAATTCGGCTAAGAAAAATTCAAACAGCAAATAGCTCCTGGCAGGGTCACAGGCGCCTTATAGGTGCATGTGCCCTACCAAGTAGTCTTTCTTAAGATAAGAAAAAATCCAAACTCCATCTTGCACTTTTTTTGGGCCTCACTGGCACCCTTCCAGAGCCACACTAAGGAGTCAGATGCTCTGTGGGTATTTTCTTATCCCAATTAAAAATACACAATAATCATTTGTCCTTTCTGGACAGGTATGTGGCCCAGCAGTGAGCCAGATGCTGTTTGGATTTTTTTGTAGCCTAAGAAAAAAAATCACAAAAACATCTTTCTCTTCCTGTGGGCAAAGAACTATGGGCCTTATTTATGAGAAGTGTTGCATCGCTGCGACGAAGCAGCGATACAATACTTCTCAGTGCGCCCTCCTTGCGACACCATCGATGCGTCATATTTGCTGTATGATGCATCATGTCGCAAGGAATGACAGATACGTCAGTATTACTGATGTATCCGTCGGCGCAAAACTGACGTATTGCTGGAGTTGTGTTGGAAGCGAGACGCAACTCCAACAATACAGGGGGAGGGCTATGATTATAGCACTGCGTCACCCTTACCCCTGCTATGAGGCAGGCGTAAGGTTTTGACGCAATGGCGTCCTAGAAGTGGTGCACTGAAATCTTATAGATTTCAATGCGCCACTTCTACAAGGCTTTGATGCGGAGGAATGCCCACCCTGCATACATTATACCTGACGCAGGTATAATGTAGTGCACAAGTTTACAAAGCGCCTTGAGACCCTCGCGGGTATGTAGTGCGCTTTATAAGTGACATGATTGATTGATTGATTGATTGATTGATTGAAAGTGACGCATCTGCCTAGATGCATCCCTTTGTAAATATAGAGCAATGTGGCGCATATTTTACGCTGCAGCTGCATCATGTAAAGTGATGCACAGCGGCGCAAAAGTGACGCAGGGGCTCATAAATAAGCCCCCATGTGTCTGTGCCCCAGAAACTAGCCAGACACTGCTTTCATTTTTTATTTCTTAGGCTGTCTGGTTCTTTGCTGGACCACAGATGCACTCCATTGTGTTACAGTGTTTCTCCTGAACAGAGAAGCATTGAGAAAAGAGTCAAGAGGGTGAACCAGGAATTGTGGATTGGAAGGGGAGGAACTAGGAACATCCTAGTCCATCCCCTTCCAATCCTCACCTCCTCTTTGTGTGGCTGGCAGGGTGTTGGGGGAAGCTGGGTTTCTCCTCTCATTTTTTCCCCAGGCTCTCTCCCTCCTAGTTCTAGAAAAAAGTAGCTCAAGCTGGTGGGCACGGCTAGGAAGGAATTGGGGACAGTACTACATGCCAGTAGCTGTTCCTGTAGTTCTACCCACCAGCTCAATCCTTGGATGGACGTGGGAGGGGTTAGGGAATCCTTCCCAGGCCTATTTGATATGCATGTGACATCCCTCATGACATCACTCAGATATTAATGAGGCAGGCTGGACGTGAGCATCGGGCTCTTCATACAACCTCCAACCACAGCACTAGGAGGAGTTTTCCCCCTCAGTGCACTAAGATCCTGGGTAGAGAAGCTATAAAAGTATATATATGTGTATATATACATCATTAGGGCATTCTTATGACAAGTTTTTACGATTACATAAGGAAGAAAGGGGGGGGGGTTTGGAGTGTTACATCCCTCTTAATAAATGTATTTTCTGATAAATAGTTGGGTGCAGGTGCTTTCAACGGGGTATTGTGAGATGCCAGTCGGATTTCAGCAGTCCCGGCTCCTGGAGGGAGTTCCGCCGGGCGGTGACGTGCGGCGGGGGAGGGGCAAGGTGGGGGGTAGTAAAAACCGGAATCCAGCTGAACACAGGTAAGTTAGCAAATAAATAAATGAACGAATTGTAGCGCGCGCTGCATCGCATTTGGCGATGCAGCGCGCGCTACGAAATTCGTTTTATTTATTTATTTGCTAACTTACCTGGATTCGGCCGGATTCCGGTTTTTACTACCCCCCACCCTGCCCCTCCCCCGCCACACGTCACCGCCCGGCGAAACTACCTCCAGGAGCCGCGACTGGATTTCAGCAAGAATTTTTACATACAAACAAAAATGCACCCATACTCTCTCACTCTCCGCTTTGAAAGTCCTCAAAAATATTAGTTATCTGATAAAATATTGTGTTTTCTCTCTTAGTGCTCCTACCAATCCGCATTCTTCTCCCTTTCCACTGCCCGTTAGGCTCCTCTCATGCACTGTGCTTGTCGTATAATGTATTTAAACATTATATGCCCATATGACAGCCTGATTGTCGGAAAATCTGAAGCCCACCCCCCTCAGCCCCTCCCCCACAATCTACTGACCAAGCTACGTCCCTGTGTCCGGCGTCTGCCAAACTTTACATAATGCCCTTAATTCTTTTGAACATTGAAAATATGTGTTTTAAGCAAAAACATGTTCTGATATTGTTTCTACAATGTATGTAATATGGAGATCTGCTTGACAATTGAGAGTAGGTCAACCAGTCCTGAATTTCCTTGCACTGTACTGACCTTTGTAAGTGCAAATGCTAAACTACAAATACCAGATGCAAACTAAAAATGCAATACTTAATCCCTTCGCTGCTTGGCCTTTTCCCCACCTGTGCTAAGCCTTTTTTTTAACTATTTGGGGTAGTTCGCGCTTAGGCCCCTGTAACCTTTTCTCCACATAAGGTATACATGCCAAATTTGTGTCCTTTTCTTCCAACATCCTGAGGAGTCTAAAGGTACCCAGGGTTTGTGGATACCTCTGGAGGGGACCGAGAAATTTGCCAAAATACAGCTAAATTTTGTTTTTTTATGGAAAAAGTGCTGCAGAAGAAAGCTTCTGTTTTTTTCCCTGCAAGTGGTATCAACAAAGGGTTTGCAGTGCTAAAATCACCATCTTCCCAGCTTTCAGGAACAGGCAGACGTTTGTTAGAAAACCAAAGTTTCCAAACAGTTTGGACATTTTACTGGGACATAGACTATTTTTCCTATTTTTTGTGGTTTCAACCTCCTTCCAGTAAGTGGTAGAAATGGGTATGAAACCAATAATGGATCCCGGTAAGCTATACACTTCTGAAAAGTAGACAATATTTTGAACTCAGCAAGGGGTCAGTTGTGTAGATCCTTCAAGGTTTTCCTATAGAAACTAACAGTTGAAATAAAAAAATATTGAAATTGAGTTGAAAAAAACAGCCATTTGTGCCAACGTTTTCACCTGTAACTTCTTCTAAGTGTGGCAGATATTTTTAAAGCAATATACTGTCACGTCCGCTGCACCCTTTTAATTGCGAGGCTATATAGGACCTGTAGGTACACCAAGAACCCGAGGTACCCAGAGCCAATAACCGAACTGCACTTTGCAATGGCTTTTCGTTGTGTACCGGGTAAATGTGATGTTTTGAGCTAAATTTGATGTTTGCAGGGGATTCTGGGTAAGAAAACGTTGGGGATCCACGCAAACCACACATCCTTGGACTCTCCTGGGTGTCTACTTTTCAGAAATGTCTGGGTTTGGTAGGTTTCCCTAGATGGCCGCCGAGCCCGGGACCAAAAACACAGGTGACCCCAATGCAAAACCAGGTCGCTTTGTGATCGATAATTTTGATGCCTTCTCAATACATTTTGGGCCCTTCCTTGTCACGTGCACTTGGCCCACCCATGCAAGTGAGGTAGCATTTTTATCGGGAGACCTGGGGGAACGCTGGGTGGTAGGTAATTTGTGTGGGCCCAATGATCCCACAGCTTTACCACACAAAAATGCGAGGTAACTGTGATTTTTTTAGCTGAATTTGAGGTTTGCAGGGGATTCTGGGTAGGAAAATGTTGGGGGATCAACACAAGCCACACCTCCCTGGACTCCTCAGGGTGTGTAGTTTTCAGAACTGTTTGGGTTTGATAGGTTCCCTGGTGCCTAGTGGGCTTTCTGCCCGCTGTCGGGGGAGGGGGCAGATCGGGTGTCATAACCAACATCTGCCCCCAGGGGGGCCAGAAACACTGTGCCCATTGTTTTTGGGGGGGGCATCGGTATGCCCATTCTGGTTAGCCCCTCTCCTACACAAAGAAAAAAATAGTGGGCTCTCTGCCCCCCCGGGGGGGACAGATTGATGGCTAAAGCCGGGTCTTGTGGCTCAGTGGACTAATGCGTCTATTGCAGGAACCTGTGATCGACCTCATGGTCACTGGTTCAAATCCCGGCGGGTCCACTCAGCCTTTCATCCATCTGAGGTCGATAAAATGAGTACCATTGAGTTGGGCAACAATAAACATCTGTTATTCAGCGCCAAGATACCTCTGGGTGAACGTGTGCTATACAAATGTTATGTTATGTTATTGCATCACCTGCCCCCAAGGGAGGCAGAAAGACATTGGTCCCCATTTATGTGGGGTGGAGGCATGATACTGCCCATTGTGGGTGAGACCCCAACGCTCTCTCATAAAAAAAATAATGCCTGGTGTCTAATGGGCTTCCTTCCCCCCAGGGGGAAGATCGGGGGTAATAATCCCCATCTGCCACCCGGGCAGGGTAGAAAGACTGTACCATTATTTTTGGGGGGATGGTGGGGGTATTGGCATGCCCATTGTAGGCAGCCCCCACCCCTACGTATAAAAAAAACATAATCCCTGGTGCCTAGTGGGCTTTCTGCCTCCCAGGGGGCTAAATTGTGGAACTCCTTGCCTTTTCAGATTCGCTGTCTGGATAGACTGCTGACATCTCGAAAGGCTACCAAAACCTACCTTTTTCCTGTGGCTTAGTCCCTAGTTTCTTTACTTACACTGCTACCAGCGCCGGGACGCCTCTTTGCTGAGGCAGCTGTGCGCTATATAAAAAGAGTTAACATAACATAACATCAGGGGCTATTGCCCCCATCTGCTTCCTTGGGGGAGCAGAAAGACTCTTGCAAATTGTTTTGGGGTTTGGGGCTTTGGCATGCCCATTCTGAGCAGCATGCCCCTACAAAAAAGACATAATCCCTGTTGCCTAGTGGGCTTCTGCACCCCTGGGGGGCTGATCATGGGCTATTGCTCCCTTCTGCCTCCGGGGGGGGGGGGCAGAAAGACTGTGTCAAATGTTTTTTGGGGGTCGGGGCATTGGCATGTCAATTCTGGGCAGCCCCCACCCCTGAACTACAAAACAAAATAATCCCTGGCCTCTTAGTGGGCTTTCTGCCCCCTGCTGGGTGAGCAGATCTGGGGCTATTGCCTTCATCTGCCTCCCAGGGGGGGCAAAAAGACTGAAAATGCCCATAATTTACAGGGGGGAGCAAAAGCTCTTTCCCAAGGGGCCGCTCCCCCCTCTCAAGTGTCTAGTGGGTGGATCCCTGCTTGCAGATCACCCCCCTGCGGCAATCTCCAAGCAGGGATCCACTAGGGTATTATTGGAAAGGGGAGATTCTCCCCTTTCCAATGGTACCTCTCCCGTCTGCCTACGTGCTCGGGTGGCTGAGATAGCCCCGCGAGTACGTAGGCAGTGAAAATGAAATGCGCCGATCGGCTTATTTCACTTTCGTTTTTAGTGAGATTACGTCAGTGCGCCGTGCACGTTGATCGTCATTTCACTGAAATCCCAGAACAGCATTGGGAGCTGGGAAAGCTATTGCCCAGCAGCTCCAGAGGCTGTTTTGGAATAAAGGAAATCCCTCTGGTGCCCGCACCAGAGGGATTTCCAGTGCCATGTGCGTAGACATGCGGGAGCCGTTCAACGCACACGAGCACCGTTGCGTCGGATGGCTCCTACACGTCCGACGGACTGAACGAGTTAATTATTGGCTTGTAGATGATATAGTCAAACTTGAATCCCCATTTATACCGCGGTGTCATTCTGCATATGTTTCTATACCTTGTGTTTCTGGAAACACTAACACATTTGTCAATTTACAGTATCACATGTGCCTTTTCAAGATCATTAATCACGCCACATCATTTTCCAATCATCCATTCCGTGTTCATCAATTAATCATTTTAAATGAACCTTTGATATTGGTTTGTAGACAAGGGCCTCTTTCCTTTAAAGCAGCATTTAAAATATTCTTGCGTCCAGCAACTGAAAACTTTAAGAAATGTTTGTAGACAGTATGTAATTTTAGTTTGTTCAGCCCATGTGGTTAGTGGGTATTGTACTAACACTTTTACCTGCAGATTGCTCTTTGATGCTGCATCAGTCAATATCTGCTCAGCCACAGGCATAATGAGGCTTTGAATATAGATGAAAAGAAGAAAAGCACATCATGTCCCAAAGGCTTGCATAATGATATTTCTTAACTCAAAATACACTGAAGCTTGTCAGATGCATTGCTTCCAGCAAGTATGAAAGCTGACACAAGCCCCGCCGTGACAAAGCCAGACACCTGTAAAAACATTTAAAGTGCCTGCATAGCTAAACTGCTGCTTGCAACGATGCCTCTAGTTTGTATTTTGTCACATGAGACACTTGGCATGCTGGGACAAGGTCTGTGAGGTGTAAATATCTGAACTAATTGCCCAAGACCTCAAAGAGATACCAGCTAAACAATAAAGCATAAAGCAATTTTCACACTGCCCTCGGCCCAACCAGACCACTTGCAGGCCAAGATTCTACTAGCAGTATAAGACCAAAGGCAATGGATGGTGCTTGCATTGACAGAGGGCTTGGTGGCAGAAGGATGACAGTTACAATGGCAGTGGGAGGGAAGGGGGGGGAGGGGGTAAGCTCCATATCTATCACTTTGGGCCCTGAAAACGTAAGCCTTTCACACATTAACCAAAGACGATCTAATCAGATTGTTTGTTTACATGTAACAGCTTCAACATGCTGAGGCGTCAAGTGCTCTAATGTGTATTGCTCATGTGTGAGGGGCCATTCTGAGGAGCACTTCACTCACAGTGACACAATACATAGATGGCATACTGTGTCTGCATCAGGCAGTGCCGCTTGTCATCTATATCAGATTGAGTGTGGTATATCCACCTTCACTGCCTCCCCTGTCAGAAGCTTGGATAGAGTGGGGGCTCGATCAAAGATGGAAGGAGTAGCTGTCTCAGCCCTATCATAACCTTTGACTAGTCTTTGGTTGTTGCTGATAGGGCTTTGCTGTTTCCTTCTCCTCCGCTGATTTAAGAGCTGTAGAAGATCACCAACTGAGCAAGAAGATGGAACCAGGAGACATGGGCATGTCCCTGCACCCCCAACAAACTCAGAGACAGAAGTCTGGTAGAATAAAGTTAAGCTTTTGGCAATCAGGTAATGCATACAAATTGTTTTGACATTCTGTGCCCTGCCTTTGATGTGTGCCCCAAATGTGATCTGTCAAACAGACTGTGACAATGAAAGGTCAAAAGTGGCCCACTGTGATTGGGGTCTGACGAACTTGGGGGACAAAAGAAAGGCCCCGCCTAAGTGTCAGCCAAAATTAGGCTGTGACAGGGAAGATTATTATGATATCACTGTTGCTGGTTGAGACCTGCAAAAGACACACAATTGATGGATGGAATGCAGAACAAATCAAAACATTCACCCCCAGTCAAGAGATCTGGGTTAAATCAATCACTCTTTTGCTCACCATGCCACCCCAGTTTAGACCTGGCCATATGCAAATCAGTCTTGACCCTGTGCCCCAAGGGAACAGTCCAGCCCGAACGGCCAAGCCAGGTCCTCCCTGGACCGGACCCAAGCATCATGTGACCGGTTTCGGGGTTTCACTCCTCATCAGCCAGGATAGCTTGAATCCAGTGGCACAATGAGCCCAGGACCCACGTCTGGGCATACCGGACGCACGTAGGGCGAGAAAGCAAAAGATACACAATTGATAGACAGAATGCAGAACAAATCAAAACATTCACCCCCAGTCAAGAACTCTGAGTTAAATTCATCATTATTTTGCTCACCATGCCACCCCAGTTTAGACCTGGCCATATGCAAATCAGTCTTGACCATGTGCCTCATGGGAACAGTCCAGCCTGAACTATCAAGCCAGGTCCTCCATGGACTGGGAACAAGCATCCTAGGACCAGTTTCTGGGTTTCACCTCATATCAGCCAGGATAGCTTGAATCCAGTAGCACAATGAGCCCGGGACCCACGTCTGGGCATACCCGGTGCACTTAGGGCGAGAAAGCAAAAGACACACAATTGATGAACGGAATGCAGAACAAATCAAAACATTCACCCCCAGTCAAGAGATCTGGGTTAAATCCATCATTCTTTTGCTCACCATGCCACCCCAGTTTAGACCTGGCTACATGCAAATCAGTCTTGACCCTGTGCCTCATGGGAACAGTCCAGCCCGAACTGCCAAGCCAGGTCCTCCCTGGACCGGAAACAAGCATCCTAGGACTGGTTTCGTGGTTTCAACCCTCATCAGCCAGGATAGCTTGAATCCAGTGGCACAATGAACCCGGGACCCACGTCTGGGCATACCCGGCGCAATTAGGGCGAGAAAGCAAAAGACACACAATTGACCTGAGCATGGATTATTGGTATAAACTGCTTATTTATTTATTTCATTTATTTTTGTGATTTTATATAGCGCAGATATGGCCTGGAGGCACCAGAGCATTCTACAAGAGAACAGTTACCAAACAATCACAGTCACCATAAAATCACAGCAGGGGTACATTAGAGATACAAACTCACATCAAGAGTAAATCGGAGTAAGCTGTACAAGAGTGCAGATCTCAAATAATCATTGCAGAGGTTCAATTGAAATACAACATTCGAAATGGTAAGGCAGACATTCAGGAGTGAATGGGAGCAAAAATAATTTAACCTAATTTTCTTTCAAAAAGAAGAGCTTTGAGTTCTTTTTGAAGGTAGAATGCCATTTGGTCAAATGGAGGGTAGGGAGGAGGGAGTTCCAAATTCTTGAGGCGCTTCCAGAGAACGACTGGTACATGGATCTCTTTTGTTTGAAGGTGAGAGGATACAGGAGAAGGGATTGAGTGCTTATTGAACTCGATTTTGCACCCTATATTTAACATTTATAAGATAGGTATGCCAGCAAGGAGGAGTGCAGTGCCCTTTGTGTGGTGCAGGCAGTTTTAAACTGGGCTCTCGCCCCAAAATGCAGGCATTGGAGGGTTAGTGATATGGTCAAATTTCTTCTGACTGGTAACAAAGCAAGCCGCAGGATGTATAACTGCTTTGAGCGGACCTAAGTGAAGTTTTGGGATGCCTGAGAGGAGCGAGATCCCATAGTCATGTCTGGACAGAACCAATGCTTGTAAAAGGCCTGATTTTAGGTCCTGCTCTGGGATGAGCTGCCCCGAGAAGGTAAGACTTGGCTAGCCCATAATGAAAGTATTAGAATATTTCAGAACCTCTGCATTTGTATTCAATTTCTATTGAAATAGTGCTGCAAAATGTAACACTTGAGCTTGTTGACCCAGTTGGATTTGCTAACTTGCGCTGTGCAATTTAGATCAGGTATTTACGCTCCCACCACTTTCAAAGTTTATAACTCAGCATTGGTTGTGAGACAGGCTAGGACCGAGAAAAGGGAAACCATACATTTAAATATATGCAGTGCACAGGATTTCACTTAATGGCCCCATTTTATCTCAAACAAGCCTTGGCAAAGCCAGTAGGGCTGGCTTTGCCAGGCTGGCATGATGACTCATTTCTTTATTGCGGGTATATGCATGCACCTGCCTAAACATGGCAATTGTATTATAGCAATGACAAATTTTAATTAAAAAATAAATTAACCCTAGCAAATAACTTTAATAAAGTGGTGGGGGTACGTATTGGCAGGGAGGTGTACTTAGAACAGGTATAGAAACACTTATTTTTTAGTTTTAAGAGGAAAAATATGATTCTTATTGGTGCAAAGAAAACATAATTTTGGGTTGAAATATTGTAACCTGAAGAAAGTTGACCACACAAAAATTACTAAACAATGATAAAGATAACACATGGAAAGAAAAAAACATTGACAAAGTACAATTTTAGTCCACTAGCCATGGCAATGAAGTGCACTTCATTTTAGGTGGGTATGACATATGATCAGTTAATGTGAGGTCCTGCACAGTGCAAAAGAGTCAATGGCTGAAGTGGACTGATCCCCATGCTGTATGCTGTAGCAGCGGAAGCAAAACGTGAAAGGCAGTCAAGCAGACCAATGGAAACATGTCTGACCTAATGCCCCTCTAAGTATGTATATAATTTGAATTTATCTTTTTCAAACAGCTGAAGCTGTCTCTAGAGCAGATCAAAAGAATGGATACCTACTCCATGCATGTGTTCTCTGCTGGAAATTTGCCCTTTCTGCAAGTTCACCCCAATTTCTTTGGGCCTTTTTGCTGAACCCTGTTTTTGTTGGCTATAGAACTCTGTGCACTTTATCCCTGCAAACCAGTGGTAAAGTGCTTGTGCTCCTTCTTTCTGCATGGTAAAATTGGTATATTCCTGATTGGCATGTGTAACTTACCCACAAGCCCTTGGTGCATGGTACCAAGGTGTACACAGGGCCTTTATGTTAAATGTCATGAGTGGACTGTAGTGTCCATTGTGCCATCCACTACAGTGACAACGTAAACATGAATGCAGGCCTGTCACCAGTAACCTGGCTGTGCAGATTTCAAAGGTATACCGCTCAGGAGTTGCTTCTATTCATTTTAGGTTGGCTTGGATGGTATTTTACCAATCCAAAGCTGTACTACTGTACCTGGAGTGGTAAAAGGCTTCGGCCATTTTGTAGCTCAGCATGGATAGCACTATGCTTAAAGACTTTGCTGTGGAAATGGTAAAAGACTTTGTCCCTTTCTATCTCGGCGTGGATGGCACTGCGCTAATCCTACGCTTAAAGACTTTGATAGAAAAGCAGACATTTGAGGTGCGCAAATTTAGGGTGTCGCTGGTGTTGAGAGTGCTCTATATTGGAGCTGCTTTCCACCTAAACTTGAGAACTACCCAGAGTTCTTTGCTTCTTTTTTTGCATAATTTATGCATCACTCTATGCCTGAAAAGGTTTTGTTTTAACTTATACTAGGTGCTCCCTTGTGTCTGGACAAAACTATACCTCTCTGAAGAGCTCTAATGAGAGTGAAACATGTGTCAGGGTTTGCTTTTATTCATTTCAGGTTGGATGGTATTTTACCAATCCAAAGCTGTAATACTGTACCTGGAGTGGTAAAAGGCTTTGGCCATTTTAGACTTTGTACCTTTCTATCTCAGCGTTGATGGCACTGTGCTAGTCCTACGCTTAAAGACTTTGATAGAAAAGCAGACATTTGAGGTGAGCAAATTTAGTGTGTCGCTGGTGTTGAGAGTGCTCTATATCGGAGCTGCTTTCCACCTAAACTTGAGAACTACCCAGAGTTCTCTGCTTCTTTTTTTGCATAATTTATGCATCACTCTATGCCTGAAAGGGTTTTGTTTTGACTTATACTGGGTGCTCCCTTGTGTCTGGACAAAACTATACCTCTCTGAAGAGCTCTAATGAGAGCGAAACACATGTCAGGGTTTGCTTTTATTCATTTCAGGTTGGCTTGGATGGTATTTTACCAATCCAAAGCTGTAATACTGTACCTGGAGTGATAAAAGGCTTTGGCCATTTTACAGCTCGGCATGGATAGCACTATGCTAGTCCTATGCTTAAAGACTTTGCTGTAGAAATGGCAAAAGACTTTGTCCCTTTCTATCTCGGCGTGGATGGCAATGTGCTAATCCTATGCTTAAAGATTTTGATAGGAAAGCAGACATTTGAGGTGAGCAGATCTAGAGTGTCGCTGGTGTTGAGACTGCTCTATACAGGAGCTGCTTTCCACCTAAACTTGAGAACTACCCAGAGTTCTCTGCTTCTTTTTTGCATCACTCTATGCCTGAAAGGGTATTGTTTACATATACACGTAAATATACATATATATACACATATATACACATATATACACATATATACACATATATACACATATATACACACACACAAACCACCACCGGGTCCTCTAAAGAAACCGGACACTGCTGACTCAGGTTACTTCAAATTTATTTGTTGAAATACTGTGCTGTTGTAACGCGTTTCGACAGGATCCCCTGCTTTGCTCATATATATATATATATATATATATATATATATATATATATATATATATACACACACACGTACTTACCTTATATATACTTACCATTTTCGTTGTAAAGGCATGCGTTGTAAAGGCATATGCGTGGTAAAGATTTACGTGGTAAAGGCAATGCGTGGTAAAGCCATGAATGGTAATGACATTTTTTGTAATGTCATACATCCGTCTGTTCCAACCTGCGCTTCTCCAGTGTCACTGTGCTGCCTAGATGTCTCTGTCCCAGGCCTGTGCGGAATCCTGCCACAGAGATAGGAAGGCAAGAACAGAGGTATGCAGTTCCTAAGGAGGGCGTAGAAGGGAAAGGGAAATGGAAGGAAATGGTGGATAATGGATGATTGGTGTTACTGGTGTAGAAGGGGAACTGTAAATGGAGTAGCTCCAATTAGGAGCAAGGGCCCTCACACACCCCAAGGGGTGTCATGCTTCATCATAGGGCAGCTCCTCATTGTGCCGGCGCTGCAATGCCCAACGGGCCCCACAGGGGGGCTTTTTGCCAGAGGTCTTCTCTGGTTGCCGACGTGAAGCTAAAGGGTGATGTGGGGGCGTATGTGTAGTGAGTAGAAGTGGGAAGCAAAAAAGTGTGAATTAAAAATAGCTAGAGGGTTCCCAAAAACAATTTTATCCACTGGATTCCTCTGCTACAGATACACAGCGCAGGACCTACACAGTGATGTCCGTACGCGGGTAGGTCCCGCGCTGTGGAGGATCTTATTCTGAGTTGCTCTTTCCTCGACAATGGGCGAGTATTATGGACGTCACGGTTAGGGTCTTATTTACATCCCCTTCGAGGTGTTCTCCAGAAGGTACACTGCACTTTTTTTCCACACTTTCACTTTTCCACAGGACTTTGACACGAGTCCAGATTACAGGGGATGTGATCTTTCACATTCTCTGACCGTCCCCACTAGAGTAGATGAGGATCCCCCGGTCCTGAAGAAATGCCATAGATCCTACTGGACGTTTAAGGGCATGAAACATGCCGACTATCTCCACCCCACACATATCACTCTGAGCTGAAGCAGGTATAATTTTCCTCGCCAGCCACAACTTTGATAGTCGGTTGTTTTTATCTGTATCTAATTGGAGCTACTCCATTTACTGATCCCCTTCTACACCAGGAACACCAGTCATCCATTATCCACCATTCCCTTCCATTTCCCCTTCCCCCTTACCTTCCACGCCCTCCTTAGGAACTGCATACCTCTGTTCTTGCCATATCCACTAGGGGCCTGTATGCTGGACCTACCAAGCTCCTGTCCCTCCTCTTTGTGATAACTACAGAGTTAGGATGCCATGTGTCTCCGCCCCAGGATTGTGCTCTCCAAATGTCTCTGTCCACATCCTGTGCTCCCTTTATGTCTCTGTTCTAGGCATGTGCTCCTTGGCTGCTTCTGTCCCCGGCCTGCACTCTCCAGGTCTCCTTGTCCGGTCCTGCGCTCCCTTGAAGCTTCTGTCCCAGGCTGGTGCTCCCCAGATCTCCCTACACGGTTCTGTGCTTCATGGAAATATAGAAGTGCAGGTACTCACTGGTTAGAGTACCTGTTTGCTCCTGAGAAGTACTGGTAGTCTTCCATTAAATGTATTGCAGGAGTGTTGAGAAGTGCAGGCACTCTGTCTCTCGAATTAAAGAAGTGCAGGTACTCAGGGCCGGACAGTATCCGTCCATTTCAAGCACTGGCTGCCAGATGCTCCTGTCCCCGGCCCAGTGCTTATGTTAAGCTTAAGGTTGCAGATTGGGCCCACTGGAACTCATTTTTGGGCATTGGGACTTATTTTTCATGATCAGACTTTGACCCAGAACAAGGGAGAGAAAGGCAGAAAAGGGCGAAAGGAGGAGAAGGCGAAAGATAGGCAAACAATGACAAAGAGACAAAGCAGGGAAGAAAAAGAACCTGCAGGAAAGAGCGAGATAAGGATGCAGGAGGTGCATGGCGGTGGCTGGAAGAGGCAAGAGGTGGAGACTGGGCAGCCTTGGCATTCAGCGTTCCTGATATTCAATTGCACTGCGACGGGATTCTGAGAAAAACCCTGGGCCCTGGCACTCATTCTTTTACAAATTAACCACTGCCCCGGCCTGTGCCCCCCGGGTGTCCCTGCCAGGATCTTGTGCTTCCAGATGCTTCTGTCCCAGCCCTGTGAAGAATGGGCTTTCACAATCCGGTTACCCAGCATATTATTCTCCACTTCATTACAGTTTAATTTCATCACGAAATGTCATGCAAATGCCATTCCTACCGCAGCAGCTCGGAGATTTACCTATTTATTTTACATTTCAAATGAATGGCCCATTATGCTGTCAATCTGGGGGTTTATTCTGCACTTCATTTTTCCATTCCCGACAGGTTGGAGGTTTGCCCTTCTTTCTGTCTGGGCACAGCATATCAATCAGGCTGCATCAGAGGCCGCGGAGGTAGCTCGACAGCGCGCCCTGCTGGAGAGGCGCAGGTCACCGCCGCCCCCCCTCCCCAAATCAAGGTCAAGGGTGAGAGCAGCCTTGCCATGGAGTCTTCAATGCGCCATGAGGAGGGCGCTGGCCAGAGTCACCCCCATGACAGTCGGTGCTGCGCCTTGCGAGGGGGGCACGGGCCACAGCTGCAGCCACTTGAAAGTTACAGACAGTGCTAGAATTGGAACCAAGCATTTGCAATGCAATAAGTCTCGCAATTGTGAGATTTTGAGCTATTGACATTGTAAATGTCAATTTATGCCTTTTATTTATGTGTTTTAAAAACCTGCAATAATAAAAGGCTTTGTCATTTACAATACCAATAGGTCAAAGTTTCTAAACTGCGAGACCTATTGCATTGCAAATGCTTGTTGTTTACAAGCGCCCCATGTTGCGCTCTCACGATAATAATGAAATGAAATGAAATGAAATGGAGATTTATAGAGCGCAAAACAATCACCCAAGGGTGTCAAGGCGCTAGCTCATCAGAGACAGAACTTAAACTAGGAGGTTCGCAGATATGTTAAAGATTAAACAGCCATGTCTTTAGTGATTTCCTAAAAGCTAACAGATGTGTTTCCTGTTTCAATCTTATTGGGAGAGAATTCCATAACTTAGCTGCGCCAAACAGAAAGCTTCTACCCCCCAGGAGCATTTTTTTACCCTGGGAATAATCAGATCGTGGGCAGAGGATGAGCGGAGACAACGGACTGGAATGTAAGGTAACAGGTTCCTCTTAAAAAAACCTGGTCCTATATTCCGTGTGGTCTTAAAAACAATGCATAGAACCTTAAACTCTATACGTCTTTTATAGGCAGCCAATGTAAATCCTTGAGCACCTTTGACACAGATTTGTGTCTAGGAATGTTCAGCAGCAGCCGAGCCGCAGCATTCTGTACAACCTGCAGTTTAGACAGGCATTTAATCCGAAGATTGATAAAAAGCCCGTTACACTAATCAGCTCTTGACAGAACGAGTGCGGAGACTACCAGTTTACGTAGCTCAACTGGAATAAATGGGAGGATCTTTCTCAAAAGTTTTAACGTGTAAAAAGAAAGAGAGGTAACCTGGTTAACATGGTTTTCAAATGAGAGTTTGGAATCAAAGATGACTCCCAAATTCTTAACCTTGGTCACTGGCGTAGGAAATGGCCCAAGCTCCAGGGGCCAAAGATCAGGTGACCAGAAATCAGTATGAGCACCAAAAAGTAAGACCTCCGTCTTACCAGAGTTAAGTTTCAGACAATTGGCAGCCATCCAGTCCCCAACCTGACGAAGGCAGGTATGGAACTGTTCCATGGTGTTAGTGGGGGATCCTGACACTGAGACAATGATCTGCGTATCGTCAGCATAGGATACAGCCGAAAAGCCTAGGGACTTGATTAACTTCGCCAGTGGTGCCACATAAATGTTAAAAAGAGTCGGGCTCAAGGACGATCCCTGTGGCACACCGCATGGAAGTGTAAAATTGGGAGATTTAAAATTTTCTAGGGCCACAAATTGTTCCCTGCCAGACAAGAATGATTCAAGAAGGGAAAATGCATTTCCTGTGACCCCAATTCCCTCAAAACTTCTAAAAGTTTCTGATGGTTCACCGTATCAAATGCGGCGGAGAGGTCAAGCAGCACAAGTGCTGCACTGCCCCCAGCATCGACTGTCTGCCTAATCAGTTCAGATGATGTGATCACCGCCAGTTCGGTACTATGATATTTTCGGAACCCGAACTGAGTTTCATCGAGAAGGCCGTGCTTTTCAATGTAGTCTGATAAAGTATTATTCATGGCCTTCTCCACCATCTTTGCTGGCAGGGGAAGTCTGGAAATTGGGCGGTAATTATTGGGATCAGTCTCATCAAGATTTGGCTTCTTCAAAAGGGGAAGCACAGATGCCAATTTCCAACTAGTAGGGAATAGACCAGAAGAGAACATTTGATTAAAAATGGGCAACAAATGAGAGGCAAAGATCTCTGGTAAAAGATGGAAGATCTTTGGAGGGCATGAATCCAGTGGAGAGCCTGATTTAGTGGATCTCAACAAATCAATTGTTGCTTCCCTTGTCAACATTGGAAAGGCAGATAGTTCAGGATGGTCCTTATATTCAGCGTGAGTACTGGGAATGAGTCCGGTAATCCCAGGTCTAGCAGCAGCCTCTAAAAAGGAACCATTCCTAGATCCGCAGACTTGATGAGTCCATTATAGACCGCCTTAACTTTATCCTGGAAAAACGTAGCTACCCTGTCGCAGAATGCCTGAGTTTTAGGTGAATCAGCCGCTACAAAGCAATTGGCTAATCGTTTAACCGTCGAAAAAAGTTCCTTTGACGAGTTTTTTGCTGAAAGTATAGCTGTGGTAAAATAGCTGGTTTTCTCCTTATCAATAAGTTTTTTATACTCAAGCAAAGCCGATTTATAGTTAGCTTTATCCTCCAAATCGTCTGAGGATCTCCACTTCCTTTCCAGACGGCGACATTTTTGTTTTTGTATCCTAAGCTGTTCTGAGTACCAAGGTTCGGTAGGTCTAGACCTATGACTAGAGATGCATTTAACTGGTAGTACTTGGTCTATTGACTTTAATAGCCAGTCCTCAAAAGCAGCAACCGCTTCATTTGAGTCTCCTAAGGGAGAAGGAGAATTTTGGGCTAATGCAGATTCAAACATACCCACTGGCAGCTTATTCCAGGGCCGGATCATTTTCCGTTGCCTATTTGTCAATTTCTTTGTCTGGGGGTATTGTACCGGAAACGAAAACATAATAGCTTTATGGTCCGACCATATAATAGGCAATGGAGGAAGACATTGTAAATGATCATTACTGGTAAATATTCCATCCAGTAAATGGCCCCCAATATGTGTAGTGCCAATCACCTGCTGAGTAAGGCCCATACTGTTTGCAATATCAATAAAGTGTACAGCATCACTATCCAGTGGATCCTCCAGGTGAATATTAAAATCACCTAGGAGTGTAAAGTCCGATGACTGGGATATAACATCCAGATAGGTACCAATATTCATCAGAAAGTTAGCCCGGGGGCCTGGGGGTCGGTAGCATAACAAACCATTAAAAACGTAATGGTTACCTATCGTTAGTTTAAAAAGTAAACAAGCCGTGTCTAAAGAAAGGTCTGTGTCCGCTATTAAAGTGAAAGCGCAGTATGGGGTGTTTTACCCAAAAAAGCATTTGTTTGTCAAGGTGACAAACAAATGCTTTTTTTTGTAAAAGCGCCCAGTGAAAGCACGCATGGCGTGCTGAATGTGCTGAATGTTGCAGGAAAGCATGTAGTGCCTGCAGTAGGAGAAACTCATTAAGGAAAATAGTGTTTACAGACTAAATAAGACTTACAGTGTAACATGGGGACCAGAGTACACATAAATTAGGGGCCAAGGTACGGCAGAGGAAAGGGGGTGGAGTCGCGAGGGGCGGAGCCTGAAAAGCAGAATCTGACAGTCAGCTTATACCTTTATTTCGAAAACAACATGCTGCAAATAAACTAGCAACAAGGACATATGTGACAGTAGATCTGCTCTAGATTACTTATTTGGCCACAGAGAGTCTGCATTTTAAAATATCTTACTGGATTAAGACACCTGCTGCAGAGATCATTGTGTGCCCAGCAAATTTAAGGAAATTATAATATTGGTGAGATAACTCTAGTGGTTAACACAGTTCTGGGAGAGTTCTGTGTGTTTGTCCTGTCACAGTTTTGACTTATAAAGTATCATAGAGGATTAATGTGCCTACCCCAAGCACATTGTGCAAAATGCAGATCACAGATTTGTTTGTAATTTAGAAAGGTAAGTGGGCTGCTGCTGTGGACACTGAGATCATTTTGTTACTTCCAGTTCATATGTTGCAATCCTTCTAATATAGCACAGTGATCTAGCTACCAGCATCAAGGAGCTGAATGCAAATTGTAAATCATAGGTTTAGATCTTTATTGGTTTTTTTTTTCTCAAGCTGTTGTTATTCTAGGATTGTACAGATGGGTTTCTTCGGAAAATAATGTAGGTTTTTTGGGGGGTTTTTGTTGCCACCAACTTTGCTGTGGGGACTGCAAGCCCCTGGAAACCACGCGCCAGGAGGCACCGATATTGCCCAGGGAGCAGGACCATCAGGGCTATAAAACGCTCTTCACTTCCCCCTACGCGGGACATGCGTGTGCTGCGCCCGTGCAAAGCCTGGGTGAAAGGGGGGCTGGTCCTGTGCCCGTCAGCGACTGGAAGAGGCAGGGCAGGGCTATCCCCCTTGGTTCTAAACGTAAGTTTGTTGCTATCTTGCAGTAGTTGGTGGGAAATAAGGGCCTAGGCCTCATTGTGATCCCCGAGGTGTGCTTTCTACAGAGAGGTAGGACCACCAAGTGCCAGAGTCACATTGCGTGCAGTGTTCCCCCCTAATAGTGCAGTTATTGAAGCGATAAATTAACTCACTTTGTTATAGAAAAATAATAAGACATTGCTAGTTATGGTAAAGAGGAAGGCATCCCATCAAACCCCTGGAGCAGGGAGTGCAAGGAAAATTCCCAGGCATGCAGCTGAAAACTGCACCCTTGATGAAATCGATGAGCTTATTGAGGAAGTCGAGGACTAAAACTCCTCGACTAAATCAGGACTAAAATACATAACCCTAGTTAATATGTATATTAGATCAGTTCCCCTAAATATTCGATCAACCATAGTGGATAAAATAGATGATCTGATGAGGCAGTTCAATCAGAGAGCCTTAAAGATTGTAGTGGGGGACTGTAATACACGAATACCTGCTGACCCTCGTTGTAATGCCCTAGAAACCAATTCTTTAATAACAGAAATACCTAGGGTAGTCCTGTTTGCTACTAAGAAAACAACAAAGGTGGGTGCTCAGCTTGTAGACCAAATTATAGATCATGGCCTGAAAATTGTAACTGGTAATACACAATCTGATTTCCCACCGTGTCCAAGTTTTAAAATAGGTCTAAGTACCTCAAGAATAGATTACATACTGGTGGATAATGATATATGACTAGAATTACATGATATGAAGGTAATTCCAAGATCTGACAGTGACCACCGGGCACTAAGTGCAAATTTCTTTATGGGCCCATTTAGAGATGTCAACTTGGCTCCTCTTATAATAAAGGATCTAATAGAGACGCCTAATAATTTCAGAAACGTAAAATGGGCAGCATTTGTAATCAACATTGAGGATTTGACACATTTATATGATCAATTCGTGCATAAACTCTCTTGGATTGATCTCTCAAATATTCAGAATGTTCATTTTGCTAGCATCCACTGTGAACTAATGGACTTATTAAGACCATACTGTGTGAAGGAGCAGAGGAGAGCTGCTCGTGGAAAAACTCCCCCCTCTTAGTATACGAAAAGTTGTCGTTTAGAGAAACATAATCTTTTAAGAATCCTTAAAAAGGGCTATAGATAATAAATTGGTAAGGCAAGGAATAGGTATAAGACTGCCCTATTCAGAGCTAAAGGGGAATGGGATGCAAATCAATGGATGGTAATTGCAGAAGCTCTAGAAACGGAGATCAAAAGGCTTTCTGGAAATTAATAGCAGTCAACTCACGAACTGTCAATCACCTAGAAGCAGTAATAAAACCAGACAGGTGGGTATCCCATTTTGGAAGTTTGTACAAGGAAATGGATTATGGAAAAACTTCCAGCAGATCCCCAGTAGGAGTATTGGACGGGACTGAGGGGACCTTGGGGAAATCAGAGTACCTAATGCAACTGTGACTCACTTACATTTTACTTTAGCTGAAACAGATTTAGCATTATAACACATGAAAAAAGAAAATGACCTGGGATAGATGAAATACCGGGTGACTTGTTTTCATCTCAACCAGAGATTTGGTCCCCATATTAAAAGCAGTATATAACAGTATTTTAAAGGGTGACCCAATTCCCCCCACATGACCTGTCCCCATTTATAAAAAGGGGGAAAGAGATAACCCCTCTAACTACAGGCCTATAAGCCTGTTGGATAATGTGAGAAGTTGGCCTGGCATATGATGTCCACTAATGTAAGTGGGCACCTTGCACCAGTCCAGACAACCCTTATGGTGATTTAAGAGGTCTTAGACAACCTTAGAAAGCTCTCTAAGTGGTAGCTGTGGAGAGCAGCCGTCAGGCTTAGTCATAAATGAGTGTAAAGCAGCTTTTTTTTTACCAGAATGCAATCGTATAGTATAGATTAAATGAAAAAGAACCACACAAAGTATTTATAAAAGTATGTATTAATTATATAACACTATCTAGTACGTTACAGTATCTCCCACATGGAGATCAACACAAAGCACACAATACTTTAGCAAAGAAATCACAGTAAATAGCACTAATACACACTGGGCCCCAGGGGGGGACCAAACCATATACTAAGAAAGTAGTATTAGAACCACGACTCGAGTCAGGATGATGTCGATGTGATCACGACCGCGTGCTCCGTACAAGTCTATGTGCAAGTCACGGTGGGATTTTTAAAGATTAGGGACCCTTCCCAGTGAACCCTGAAGAAACCCCGTGGAAGACAAAAGGTTGGAGAGCCACCCCACCCGTGGATACCGTGGTACCCAAGTTACCTATCCCAGGGAAGCCGGGTGCATAGGTGTGAAATGGCGTCAGAAACCGCTGTCGAACCCAATGGAGGACTTCAGGAAAGTGCCACTGCTGGAAGAGGAGAAAATGTCCGGAGGAATCCAAACGTGGATTCTTGAAGAGGAGTACCTGAAAGCAGAGGGGACAGAGTCTATGTCACTCAGGGGTGACCAGGAGACTTGGAAGACGAATGTCCTCCGATGTCGGGTGCTTCAGGGATGATGTCAATCACCTTGACTCTGCAGCTGTGGGGACCAGGCGATGCTGAGGACGACCAGGAGCCGGATACGAACTGTCCCATGAAGGATGTCGAGTGCTGAGGGGTCGGTGTCCGGTGGGAGCACCAACAAGCCGTGGCAAATGCAACCCAAGCAGGAAGTCAACAAGGTACAAAGTTGGGACCAGCAAGGTCCAGGAGACTCACCAAGAGTAGGGGAGTCAGGGCAGGCCCCAAGCAATCAGGGGAGCCCAAAGGAAACAAATGTGACCCTCAAGTGGATTCACAGGCCGGAGGCACTGGAGTCGCGAGAGGACCTCAAGCAGCTCACCAAAAGATGCAGGCCACGATGCACACGATGTGGTGTGGCCAAAGATTCTGGTCACTGGAGGTGCTCGATGTTGGGGCTACATGGAGCCCAAAGATCTTCTTGCAAAGATGACAACAAGCCTTTGCAACTGCAAAGGGGACGAAATACTCAGGGGTTCAGTTATTGCAACCCCCACGAAGACTACTGGCCTCAAACTTGGTGAGAGGATAGAGCAGGCCTCAGGAGCTGTGGAAAACCACCACCTGTATTGCAGAGCCCATGGAGTCCGAAGGAGCTCAGGATTTGCAGACCGGTTGACTTAGTTGCGGTGCCTGTGAATGCAGGGGAGTGACTCCTTCACTCCAAGGGAGATTACTTCGGTTATCCTTGATGCTTCACAGGTCTTGGAAGGTTCCTGTATGATGCACAGGCACAGACGATGCAGCAGACTGGAAGGGAGATGGAGTCAGTCCCAAATGAAGTCCAGCGAAGTCCAGAGTGCCCTGACGGTAGAAGTGCAATAGTGTCTGATCTGAATCTTATCCCACTGCGAAACTAATGACCTATACCCAGGTAAGCCCTTAAGTACCCTAGGGAAAGGGTTGGAAAGATTCAGGGGCGGGTCTGGACAGGGGGTAGTTTACTCCCATGTCCTTTGTCCAGTTTCGCACCAGAGCCGGAGCCAACTGCTCCCAGGACTGGTTTGAACTGGACTATGCACAGGGACACCAAATGTGCTCCTCATGCAGACTTTCTGATGCTGGCAAGCGTACCCACACAGCTCTAATACACTAAATCCTGTCTGGGAGGTGGTCACACCTCCTTGTGACAGGATGCCTATTGTTCCACCTTCCTCTGCTCGAGCTTGGCTCAGCAGCAGGAGGGCAGAAATGTGTCTCTGGTCGGCAGCAACCATTTTGTGCTGTCCGGGTCAAGAAAGCTAGTACCGGGAATACTGAGGGGCAGATTTACAAGAAAGTGACGCATCTGTAGAGATGCGTCACTTTCCCTGAGCCACTCTGAGAAACCCTTGCGCCACCATGGATGCGCCGTATTTACAATACGGCGCACCATGGCGCAAGGATTGACAGATGCGTCAGAAATTCTGACGCATCTGTTGGGGCAAAAGTCACGCATTGCTGGAGTCGTGTCGCAAGCACGGCGCAACTCCAGCAATGCTCGTTGAGGCCTATTCCCACTACACTGTGTCACTACTTATGCCTGCTCCAAGCAGGCGTAAGGTTTTGACGCAGTGGCGTCCTAAAAGTGGCGCAGTGAAATCTTGTAGATTTCACTGCGTCACTTTTACGAGGCCTTCCTGCGTGGGAACGCCCACCCTGCATACATTATACCTGACGCAGGTATAATGTGACGCAGAGCTTTACAACGTGACGCATCTCCCTGGATGCGTCACATTGTAAATAGGCCGCATTTTTTGCGCCGCCGTTGCGTCAAAAAAAGTGACGCAATGGCGGCGCAAGAAGGCGCAAGGGGCTTGTAAATCTGCCCCCCTGAGCCTAACGGAGGGCTCTTCCAGTGCTTGGAATCATACCTCCCACACCGTTTATGGTGTGGGGCTATGATTCCAACATGTTTGATACCAAACATGATAGGATTTGTTGCAGCCGTTTTCGAGATGGTCATCGCGCGATTACGCGGCGCCCCTCTACATAGTATATGGCTGCTTCACTGACAACCCAGGAGAATGGACTCCGTAGGCTGCCGGGGTGTCCTGCTCATGCAGGGGCACCCTCTCACTTAGAACCAAGCACCCTGCCTTCAGGATTGTAAAGGCCTGCTATAGGGGTGACCTATAGGTTGTAAGTGCAGTGACCCTTAGATATAGTAAACCTATATCTTTAGTAAGTGGTGCATGCACCAATTTACACAGGATGCAATGGCAGGCCTGTAGTTCCAATTTGAATGGTCTCCCATGGGTGGCATAATACATGCTTCAGCCCATGGGGGACCTCTGGGGTACCTATGCCCTGGGTACATGGGTACCATATACTAGGGACTGACAAGGGTACCCCAGTATCCAATCTGGGATGTACCTAAGTACTGAGCTTACCAATTTAGGGAGAAAGCAGATAGACTGGGGTCCTGATTAGCAGGATCCCAGTCAGACTAGTCAAAAACAGCATCACATCAAGCAAAAAGTGGGGGTAATCATAAGAAGCAGATCCTACTTTCCTACAGATAACACACAAAAGATTTTTTGCAGGCAGGTGTTATTCGGACTCCATGATTGGATAAAAGAGAATAATATTCTCAAAGATGCCCAAGCAGGATTTAGGACCAAGATTAGTACCTTGGACCAGGTCCTACCCTTCAAGGTGTTATCTGGGAAATATGTCCCCTTGAGGCGAGATCATCTATATGTCACTTTCATTGACCTGAGAGCGACATTCAACCTGGTTCCAAAGGAAAACCTATGGGAAGTCCTGGTCAGCTATGGAATCCCAAGAGACCTATTATGGATTCTGAGGGCTCTCCGTGCAAAATTCTATGCCAAGGTGAGATGGAATATGGCAGATTTCACAGACAGAATTGATATTAAGCGGGGGCGAGACAACTTTCATTCTTGCCCCCACACTTTTTAGCTTATATATCAATGGAGCTGTTAAACAGCTTGCTGAATGTTGGCATGATGCCCCTAAATTAGTGGCAGTATCCATCCCGATCCTAATGTTCGCGGATGACACTCTGCTAATATCGAGAACACCAATGGGCCTCCAATCAGAATTAAACACCTTTGTTGCCTTCTGTGAGGAAAGGGGCTTAGAACTGAACTCAACTAAATGCAAATTTATGACTATAAATCCCCACCGATTGTACAGATGGAATGTGACAATAGATGAGGTGCCACCCGAGAGGGTCTCACATTATGACTATTTAGGTGTCAGACTAACAGACAACCTAACTTGAGGAGCTCAGCTGGAAAAAAGCAAAGTTATTTTAGACCAGAAAGCCTCTGCAATAGGGAGAAAATATAAGGCTGCCTCTGGGGGTGCGGTGTCTCCTGCTATTACTGTATATAGAGCCTCAGTGCTAACAGCGGCAGCCTATGGAGCTGAGATATGGGGATACGCAAAATCAGAAATCTTAACCAAAGTTGAGAATACGTTTATTAGGGCCCTCTTTAATCTCCCTATAAGTTCGCCCACCACACCACTAAGATTAGATCTGGCATTAAATCCAATACACCTAGCAATTCTGCTTAAACCCTTGCTGGACTGGATTGGACTTTGGTCCACCCAAGAGTTAGAAATCTATTGGGATTCTATTAAGGAATTGTTATCTCTTGATAAGGATGTATGTACTCCTTGGCTAAGTGCAATAAGGGAACTATCAAATAAAATAGGAATGGGCGAGCTGTGGACATCACCAGTGCAGATTGCTTAAGCAGGGGCACAGAAAGTAAAGCACTTATACTGGGAGGAAGTCCTGCAGCAAACATGGAGAGACCATCTGGAGGGAAGCATATCCGGTCTGTTCTGGAATCATAAATGTGTACCAAGGTTGGAGCCCTATATGGATAGAATTCATCCTTTCCAGGCTAAATGTCTATATGTGCAATACAGATACGGTCTTCTTCCGCTGAGACTTCATACCTCAAAGTGGCGTAATATACCTACCAACTCAAAATATTGTCCAAGTTGCCCACAAACTGTTGTGATGGAAGTGCACTTTTTGTTTTTTTTGTCCTCTTTATAAGATAGCACGCAAAAAATGGATAATTGCTATGTGCAGACTTATTGGAGTGATGCACTACTGGGAAGCTGCAAGGCTATTGAAAAGTGATTCAAGAGAACAAATAGTGTTTGTGGTATCACTGTTCCTCTAGTGTGCATGGAATCAAAGAAATAAGGCCGTAACTAACTCTAAGCTTTGATTATTGATATTTTAGAAAGGATCGTATTTCAATAATACCTGGATGTCCCCAATACCGACATAGGGATTTGATTGTACAAACTATTGTCTAAGTAATTAATTAATTAAGACGTACAAATGATTTTATTGATCGAAATTTGTAAATTTAAGGTTAAAGTTGTATTATAGTACTGACACTAGATGACATTAGATTCATTTGTAATTTTAATCTTATTTATAGCTTTAACTTATGTAAATAGGAGGAATATTTATAATATTGATTATATGTGATTTTATGTGACAGCAAAACGTTTATGGCTTGGTAACCGAAATAAAGTAATATGTATATATAATAAAGTGGGTTTCTGTGGAAAATAATAAAGTCTATTAGTACAGACAACAATCACTGCATTCGGTTTTACATCCTGACTTTGTGTTTCTCCTGATCACTCACTCAATACTGCAAATATGGATGATATGTTATTCCTCCCGCTTATAATTTATAATCCTCATTGTCTCTTGTCACATTTCCTGTACATTGATTTACACACATGTATGATTTATTGTGCCACTGTGTTTGATATAAAGACCTCTGACATCCTACACTGGGATGAGTAGTAAAAGAATTAAATAAAAAATAGTAGGTACCATTTACATCAATATTTGTGTAATTACTTATACAGACAAGACAATCTTGTATTCCTACAGTGAAAACACATCTCTTACATAGGGAGTTGAACAAAGTTAAAAACCTGCCTCCAAATCATAATTTCTCTTAATTACTTGTGAAGTTTTACTCTTGGTAGTAAGTCTTTTTTTCCTGTGACATTTGGGTGTTTTGTGTTTTTTTATTTGTGAGCAAAGTGTGTTATGGTGTGTGTTGTGTGCATTGCCTTAGGCATTAGGGGGCAGGGTGATCCTACTCCAACTCCCAGGCCCATGTGGTTGGTGGCAAAGGGACCATACTGGTAGCAAAATTATTATTTAAAAAATATTTTTATTGCCGGACTCCAAAATCCTGAGTTGGATTTATGAATCCTAGAACCATACAAACATGAAAACACATTTTTTTATGATTTTGGCGAAATACAGATGTGCTTGTCCAACCCAAGCAGTCCATGACCTTTGGCCTTATGCAATGGGTGTTGGCAACCCGTGGTGGATTGGGGGGGGGCTCGCCAAAGGTCAGGCCCTGTGCACAACCCCACTGCCACAGCAGAGGGCTTTGGCTGACCAAGTTAGGTCGGGCACACCTCTGGCCATTGGCTACGTCCTTTGTTCTACCTCCACTGCTCACAGATGAATGCTGAGTACAGCAGAGATTGGATGCCCATGGCAGGTTGGGTGTAGAGTCCGCCCCTCACTGCGCAAGGAGAACCCGGTGCGCAGTGGAGGTTGGCTGCCCATGGTGGGTTAGCCAGAGGGCCAAACCAACGGCCACACCCATCAGTTACCTCCAACTGGGCTCAGGCTAAGGCCATGTGCTGTGGGAGTTTGCCATCCATGGTGGGTTGGGTGTTGGCCAGGCCCAGTGGTCAACCTCCACTGCACATGGTCGAATGCCTTGCACTGTGGGGATTGGCTGATAATAGGAAGTTAGGTGCAAAGAACGCTTGGATGTGATATAAACCAAAAACTCCAGGCGATTAGTGAAAGAAACACAAAGGTTAAAATGAAGCTATGGTTAGATTTGGTTATAGGACCTTTATGTATGTTTAAAAAAAACTAATAACTTCACTGAAAAACACAGCTAAAGTGCAGGTATGTTTACTAAACAAAATCCAAAACAAATCACAAATCACCATCCCTAATTAGATAAACTAACTCTACCTCATGCCTCATCATCCACCGTTTATGAGTTGATATAACAAGACATCGTTCATGATGGTAAATAACTTCATTGATGACATCACATCCAGTTGGAAAAAACACGAGTGCCTTATAAATGATGCCTGTTGCACACTGGCATTCTCAATACCTCAGGCTCAGAAAGGCTATTCCTGTTTTCATACTCAGAGTGCGTCAATTTGTTTCCAATGGTTTTGGGAAAGAGCCTTTATCACTCAATATTACTGTTTGGTATCAAAGGCTGCACAGGGATAGCAGGGCGGTCCTTTCCAGTTTTAGTTCAAAGCTCCAAAGCTTCAAAGGGATTTTTATTCGGCTTTGCATAAAACCATGAAAGATCATTTTAGTTAGGATACATATTTGGTATTGCTTAGTGAAGATGGAAAGCAGTTAAACATGGATATGTCTATCTCTGCCTGTGTATAATACTATGTATAGAACCAAGTTGGCACCATTTTACAAACATCATTTTGATAAAGTTGACACTTTCATTTTTTGTAGGATTTCCAAACAGGAAGAACTCATTGTAGTGTGTTCAGTGAAACTGTCTGCTCCCCAATCTTTTTAAAATATCATTCATTATTTAAATATAATTAAATAAGTATGGACTTATTGGAAAGTGTAGATTGTCTATAATATCTTTGTGCCACCAGTATCTTTAATCTCAGACCAAGTAGAACAATTGACTGTTTCGGGTATGGTGGCTTAGTGGACTAATGCGTTTACTGTAGGGCCTTGTATTTGACCTCATGATTGCAGCTTCAAATCCTCGCAAGTCCACTCAGCCTTTCATCCTTCTGAGGTCGATAAAATTAGTACTATTGAGTTGTTAAAAATAAACATCTGTTATTGAGTGTCAAGATACCCTTGGGTGAATGTGAGCTTTACAAATACACGTTAAGTTACCTTTGTTTTTTTGATGAAGATGAGAGATAATGCCAAATTCATCGACAAGTAGCGTAGTTTAGTTTATTTTGAGACAGTGACTGCAAAATGATTGACTTCACTAACTGTATTGCGCGAAATATGCTGGGGCATATCACCCACATAATCTCAAAATCAGTGACAACTGTATGACGCTCGTGAGCTGAAAAAGATAATACACTTTTGAGATAAATGCACAGCACAATCTGAACTGTAATGCATCTTACTTTATTTATAAATACTTTCAGCATTTTAGAAACCAGGTCTGTGATCTCAGTACATATATTTAATCAGCTGTAACAAAATTAACATTCGTTAATAATATGATTTCTCTCCTGCAATATACATTCACGTCCCCAACACGGGCAATTCCTTGATACCATATGTGATTTAAGTGATATAAACAAAGTCTGTTCAACAAGAAAATTCATTAGATCTTCTTGAGAATAGGTGCAGTAGAATTCATAATCCTAGAAAGGATGACTCCAGGGTACAGAGTTCATTATCCTCAGAAGGCTGACTCCAAAACTAAGTGCAAATCAAAGTCTAAGCCCTTTGTCTTTAAGGTTTATTCAGAATACTCCTCTGAGAATAAAATCTTTGAATACTCTTTATGAAAGCATCATGAATTCCATTCTCCAGGCAATAAGGTTCTGGGTGCAGCCATTAAGTATCATGATTGCCTAGCAAGTAATGTTCTGAAACATGAGAAACTTATACTCAATGGATTTCAGGTGGTTCCCATCATTGCAGGTCTTGACAGAGAGTTCTGGGGTGCTCTGGGAAATGAAATTTGTCAAGATTCTGCTTGCGTTTTTCGTGTAAAAGAAGAGCGACAGCAGCAAAACCTCACACCTAGAAGTTCAGACACTCTGACAAAACTGCTGATCACCTCTACAGCGAAAGAGGCGAGCACCTTTGAAGTTCAGAGGAGCATGTCCTCATGCCTGCCTAGTCGTGCACAGGTCCATGGATCACAGCAGACCTATCTCACTCTCAGGCACAAAACTAACTACCCAAATAATCTAGGGGCCACCCCTGGTGAGTATGTAGATCTTGATCCAGGTCTCTTTATCAAAAGAGTTGTCTTCCAGCACCCCAACTTATCTTTTGTGAGGACTGTGGATAGTGGTCTGTTTTTTCCAGCATCTTGTAGATTTGTGGTGTTTAGATGTTGCACCAGAACTTAGACAGACTTGAGTTCCTCAGTACCTTCTTTCCATGGGGCCAGACAGCCTGTTTATGCAGAACAGACAGTTTAGGGACTCCTAGGCCTCTCCCTTGCTGAGGGGTGCAAGTTTTTCCATGGTGCTGAGTCAGACGTCTTTGACTTCTTCCGTCTTGATTCGGTCACACCCTTCTTCTTCTGAGCAGCAGCTCCCTCATTCAAGGGCACCTCTAGTTGCCCTCTTTAGCACACCAGTCAGCTCTCTTCCTCGGGTCCAGACTTCCTCTTCTGGTATTCATGCTCAAAGTTCATTGGCTTCTGGTTCTGAACCTGGTAAAGGGGGTTGGTGGTATAAACTTCAACCTTGAGCACAGAGTTTCGCCTTGACTCTGGTATGGAAATCCTGGTTTCCAATGTAGAAATCTTGGCATCCTGACTGGACGTTTCTGCCCCATCTTGATGCAGACAGTATTTGTGCATTTCAATAGCCAGCTGTGAGGTTGATTCTGGGCAGTTCTGCTCCTTTTGCATATTTCCCTCAAACTGATACAGACATGGTCTTTACTATAAAGTGCCAGCATGAAGGTGGGGTGGAAATGGGAGTCTCCTGTCAGGAGAGACCAAAGAAAGAAACACAAGCAGTCACACTTAACTACCTGTTAACTTGTGGCAAGTATCCCTTACAGTGAACAGTGGGCCAGGAAAGGGCAGGGTAAACTGCCTAAGCTTCAAAGGGGCCCTCTACCTACACCCATTATATGGATACCTGAAATGTCCTAGAGGAGCCTTGCAATTCACATTTGCCGTCTGGGCTTTCTCCAGTGCTCCATCTTAAGTATCACTTGGATGTAGCAAATGCTAAATGGATTTAGGTGTGTGACTATAGCCCCCTTTTTCACATATACTCCATATATGCATGTTTGACACATGCAGAAAGGTACACAGAGACATCCGTGTCGGACATGTATGGGTGAAGGATACAGGGCCATGGGACTAGCAGACCAATTTAGAACAGAGGGAGAGGCCAGTAGGTGGTTCTCCCTGGCATGGACATGCAAAAAGGCCTGCCTAACCACTATAAACAGTTTCGCTCCACTTTCAGTCCTCTACAACCTGGCAAGCTGACAGCAGTCATGCTGGGTAAGGAGGGTGCACATAGTGTACTCCTCCTGGCCACAGGTTCCCACTCTGGGTCTCAGTCCATGTCACAATTGCCTCCACCATATCCATGTGATTGCCTTGTGTACTGGGGTGGGGATCAAAAGTCTTCAGCTTCCTATGGAGAACTCGCGGTAGGGGCAACCGCTCTTCCGAGCCATGCAAGGGACCTTTCCCCATCCCAATGGGCATGCTGCAACTTATCAGTCAGGCATGCTGTAACACTCCAGTAAGGCTTCCTGCAACAGATGTTACTTTAATTTATTTCATTTAGCTGCAAGGATTGAGATACAATGCCTCACATTGGGCTGCACAAATATGTTCAAGTTCCAGTAAAAAACGTAGGCCCTCATTACGATGTTGGGCGGACTGCCACCAACAGGCCGTTGGTGGTAGTTCGCCCAACATTTAGGGCAGCGGTCCGACCACCGGATAACAATACTGGCGGTCAGCGTGCAGTGGTTGAGGGGAAATACTGCCACCTCCAACAGGCTCATGGAGCCCGTCGGAGTGGCGGTCGGTCTGTAATCCCTAAAATGGAGGCACCGCCATAGGGATTACGATGTCCCTTTCCCTAAGCCTTTACATGGTGGTCCCACCGCCATGTAAAGGTAGACGTAAAGGGACTTTGAGGGTCCCAAGCAGGGCCCCTGTCTTCTGTGGTCCACTGCTCAATGGCCAGGGGGGGCACATGTAGCGCCCCCCCAAACATCCATGCCCCTGGGACTGTCGACTCATTGTCAGACGGACACCTGCCTGTGGCTATCGTGGCCGGACGCTTATCCAACCGCATCGTAATGAGGGCCTAAATGTTCACCAGCAACAATTCAAACACAATTGGTGGAAATATTTCCATCATTTTGTCTACCCGAATGACCACTCCTAAAAAACATGACAGACCCTGATCTTTATAAAAAACACAGTAAGCCCCAGTTCCACAGCAGCTTTCTGGGCCTAGTCAAAGTGTACTGTTTCACTTGTCTGCAATATGTCCCTGAAGGAGGGAGTGACTAGGGTGGACCATGTTAGCCCAGTATGTGCTAATTTCCGAGACAAAAAGACAAATGTTAAAAAAGATTAACACGATGACAGGTAGAAAGGTACCCACACCAGCGCGCATACTTTTCAAGCATGTCAGAGAGGGTTGAATATCGGTGTTTGTCTGGCAGTTCCTCCAATAATCTTCGGTCCTTTTAAGGTCTCGCCTAGGTAGCGCATGCACTGTCTCTTCGAGACATACTGTATCTACTCTGTGGGCTTCGAGCACGCCCATCGTTTTTCATTTGTTCTTTTCTGTGCCCTTCTGAAAACCTGCCTTTTCATTGGTGCATTGGCTGTATTTGCCCCTCCTTTTGGTATTTGGTTCCCTCCCATGGCTACTGGCCCTTTTACATGTACTTCTCTCCTTCTGTCTATTTGGGTTAGTTTTGGCACACTATTTTTTTCTCCTGTTCTGGCACAGTGGCATTGGAAGGAACTCGTTACGCACAGGTGCTCCCCCTACCTTTTCATTTCGAGCACAAGTAAAAGTAGGGCTGTAAATCTTGTCATGGCGCTCACTTTCATGTTTCACCATCGTACGGCTTTTATTTGATCAGCACGGTGTCCCACAGCTGCTCCCGATTGCTTTAGGGCTCAGCGCTGTGGAGACCAGGTGATTTTAGCATGTCTTTGTGAATTCCTTCGCTCCAATCAAGCGTGCACTTTACAGTGCGCCAGGGGCACAAGCAGGGATGGACTAGAGTGCTCCCATATCAGCACGCACTCTATGGTCCCTCGGGGCACAAGTAGGCATCCACTCCAGGGTGCCTTTTTTCACGTTAGTTTTGGAAGTGATGGTAAATAAAGCTTTGCACCCTGATTGGTCCTGGCGTTGCCACATGACAAGTATTATCACCTGCACGCCACTCACAGTGATGCAGTGGTGCTAAGCCTCAACTCTGACTCCCTCACCAACTTGTTGGCGCAGCTTACACGCTGCTATTCGCGCAATTAATAACAAAAAAATGTTGAGGCTGGTGGAAGCAGAGCTTTGTGTTCATTGTGTTGTTTCTCGATGTGCCTGGTGTGTGTTTAGAACAGAGTTCTGGATGCCGTTGTCTGGAATGGTGGGGTTTACTGTCAGCCATTGAGAGCGTATATGCTGTGACGCCAGCCTGCAACATGGAGGAGAGCTGCGCCTGGCTGCTGATGCTCAACTCAATCTTTCTCTGCAACCTCTTCAAAATCCAGCTCCCCTCTTTTTCTTCTGTAATAAGTGCAACCCGGATGGGGGAGCTAGTATTGCAAAAGACTTATGGTGCCGGGACTGGGTTATTTTGTGCTGAAGCAAACGTACCTTCCAGGCTCTTGCATCCCCATGACTTTAAAGGCTATGGGTTTATTTTGCAATGGAATATTGTATGTGTCCATTAATGAAGCATTCTGGCATGTTACCCCAGAAGAAATGATTATATCATCATCAATATGGCTCTTACATTGGTTCTGTACGATTATTCAAGAGCAAATGCTGGCTACTGGTTTCAGTCCCCTAAAATCAAGTGGGTTTTGAACAAATTAAGTCTTATTAAACTATAATGCATCATGTATGGTTAAAAACACAACGCTGACTGTGGGATCTTACAGTGTCATTTTTGTGAAAAAGTGCACAGTGGTGCAATTTGTCACACATATTTCTAGTTATTGTTTGAGATTTTAGACAAGTTAACTTGGATGAGCATTTTATTGGCCAGTGATTTACATCAGTGATGTGAACTGTGTACGTTAGAAGATGGCAGATAAGCCCTGTAAGTAAACGGCTAAACAGCAGGCCAGTGGTCTGTACGTTTACATGCCTGGGGGATTAGGGGTGGTTGAAGGGGGGCTTTCCCACTACATGATGTGGGAAATGTTCGTGGGAACAAGCTGCTCTGCAGGCCTCTTCTTTGGCAGTAGTGTACATTTTCTGTATATACCTTCTTTGGAGACTTGCATTTGGCGACCATTATTATGTTTTATTAGGTCTCGCCTAGCGTTGCAGCGCATGCGCTGCGCACTTTGCGAGGCATGCTGTATTAGGGTATTTTTTAGAAGTGGTGTGGAAGCCCCGCCCATATTTTTCATTGGCTGGCGTCATTGTCCATGGTAAATGCTGGCTTCCCATTGATAATGAGGCTTCTTAGTCCCTCCTTGTTACCGCCCTGCCTCCTTTTGGGACCGCCCATCAGGACTGGATCTTTTACTTGCGGCGTTATACTGTCTCCTTCGTTTAGTCAGTAAGCGCTTTTTTTTTCATTAGGGGCTTTGAAAATGGCGGCGCATGTTTATTTTTGCATCGCGCTTTCACTTTAACAATAACTGCCGGCCAACCCCGCGAGTGCTGTGTGGGGCGGCAGCTATTGTTAAAGTGAAAGTGAAAGTGCAATTCAAATATAAACAAGCCACTGCCTTTGCGCAATGGCGACAGCTTGTTTTTCTCTATCCCGCCCCCTCCGATGCAGACGGTGCGTTCCATGGAGTCTGCCAGCGGCGAGGAAGCGGCCCGCGCTGGAGTCTGAGTGAGTACTGGGGTCCATCAGAGGGAGGGGCCGCGGTCGGACAGTGGGCTTGTTTAGGGCCAGCTCCTTGCCTGCCTGGTTTTCAAACACTACTTCCTTAACTCCGCCTGAGTTACTGCTAAAGTCCTACCGAGTGTCCACTCACTGACTGCTGAGTTTCCTGCCTCCTGCCTGTGTATGGTCCTTCTCCCTGCCTTCTGAATGACCACCTCAGTGCTGCTTGCTGAACGGCCACTCTGCCTCCTAAGCATCCACGCACTACACTCTCTGCCTGATAAGCGCAAGCTCGCTGCCTCTTTAGCTCCTACTCACTGCGTTCTGAATGGCCACTCACACTATCTGATGAGCTTGTGCGCACTGCATGTTGAGCCTTCTCTCACTGCCTGCTGTGCTGAACATCCACTCACTACCTCTTCTAATTGCTTCCTGAACATCCAGTCTGTCGGGCACGTGATTGGCTCAACCCTAACCCAAAACACCTTACAGATGCACGCGCTTGTCGGAAGCTCTCTCTCTCTCCGCTCATCCACGCCAGCCCATTTTTGCTGGGACATCTTACAGATAAGACCCCCAGGTGAGCCCTCTCGGCGCTTCACTCTGTGTGCGAGGAAAGCTGTTCATAGTCTCCTCCGGTCAGGGTATGCGCCTCTAGCCGTGGGCTCTCGGCTGTGACCCAGGAGCAGCTCTCCTCACTGGGCTCCGCATCAGGGTGCGGTTCATGGATTCACTCGGCTGGCACTGCAGTGGTGGAGGGCCCAGTTGGCCTGGTGGTGCCTCTCCTGTGCTTGGAAGCAAATTCACAACACTGCTCCGAGTTGTGCCTGACGAGTCTGCCATGGCTGCCAGTAGTGGGGTAGGGTAGGTCAGTGCATTTGCGTTCGCTTCATATATCTGCACATCACAGGTCCGGATCAGTGCTTCATCCTTTCGAGGCCGATTAACAGAATACCATTGAGGTAGCACCTTATACTAATGTGTTACAAACGTATACAACCCTGGCAGCAAGCGCCACGTGGAATGCAAGCCAGGCATATTCTGAAAACAGGCCCACTGAACACAAAACGTGTAAAAAAAAAAACACCATCGAACTTCAATGGATGACAAGGCAGCTTAGCTGGTTAATGCATCTGCTACAAAGCCTTGCTTGTAGCCTGTTTGTCACTGGTTACGGTTCCAGTGGAATGGACTCTGCCCTTCACCTATCTGAGGTTGTTAAAATGAGTACCATTGAGATGAGGAATGGTGTACAGCAGGGTCAGACAGGGACAGAAAATAGGCCTGAGCACCAGTTAGCGAACCAGATAGCTGGAAAAAGTAGCCCACATTTTCAAATCAAGCCAGTTTTGAGCTTGTAAAGTCACGCTGTATGAGTATCTTGCAAGGCGTGTGAGACTTCATGTATTTGTGTTTACAGTTAGCTGCAGGCAATGGTTATGGTAATATCAGGGAAATGAACAGTAAAAAGCGGCCCACCCGGCCATAAAACAGGACCACAAACTGGTAAAACACTGGTCCACACACTGACCTGTGAGTTCAGCCCATCGGGCACTGTCAGGGTGCCCTATTGGTCAGTCCGACCCTGGTGTACAGTGACAGCTCTGGAGAAGCAGTGGGACACTTTACAGAGATGTCTTTTGTTCCCTTTTTTTTTGGGTAACAGGCTGTCTCGAAATCAAGGTTCTGTACAAAGAACAGCAGGTGAAACCTAAACCAGCATGCGAAAATCTATAACTAGAGCTGGTTTATTATTATTTTTTTTTCATTTCAAGGGATTGGAGGGCAACGTTATTTGCCGTGACTCACACGGTTTGTTGGGGTGAGTTGTGAAGCCGGGATAAAAGCTAACACATTGTACTCACTACACCTTTCCCAGTCTGTGCACCTGCTGGAACAGAGGGGTTGTTGGTACAGTGATATTTTCTTGCAGACATTTCTTTAACCCCTTCTGCTCCAGTTCCGTATACATCTCCTACAGCAGTGCGTGTGGAATCGGCCCACTGGAGAATGTTGTTCGTAAAGCGCTCGGGCACCTCGGGGTAAATGACGCGATTTATAAAAACGCATAAATGAATACATGTTGCTTTATATTAGACCGGACCCTGCAACTAATCGCTGAGCATTGCAGAAAGCCACCAGGAACTGGTTTTTTTCTCGGTTTTCCCCATTGTGCCCGTTTTACACTTGTCGCTTTGCCTGAACCTGTGAGTGTAGGGAAGAGGGGGGGGGGGGCACTTGCATTGAGAACTGTATAAAGATAGATGCGAGGTTGACAACAGCTGTCAAGGAACTAGATATATTTGGAGCCTTGCGGGGAGGGGCTCTTTGTATCCTAGTTGTGGGTGGGCATAGAAGCAAATGGACACCCAAGGGGAACAGTTGGGGTAATTCCAGAGGAAGGGAATCTCGAGATGAGACTGAGGAGGAAACTCCGGGGTGACAGACACGGGCTCTTAGCAGCAAGCTGGTGGTTGGGCACTGCCTTATCCTAGTGGGCGCGGTGGGGGCAGAGTCTGGCAGAGTTCCTATAACTTGACAGTTCTTGTTAGGTCTCGCCTGGCATTAGCAGGGGGCATGCGTTGCTCTCGACATGCGAGGGCCTTTTGGAATCAATACAGTTTCGGAAGGGACTTTAAGCCCCGCCCTTGTTTTCAATGGGCGCGCGTCATCGTTTATGTTAAACGCTGGCGCGTGATTGAAAATCGGGCTTTTCGGTTACCGCCTTGTCCACTTTTAGGACGGCCCATCTGGACAGGCCGACGCCATCTTTGTTTCCTTTAATGAGCACGCACGCTCTCGCTTCTGATAACGCAGCTTTTATTGCGACCTCAATAAGGCGGCGTTGGCATAGTGCCCTCATCCATGTCACTCAGGCGTTCCCCCAATGACCAAGCCTCGCTTTCTCAATGGTCTCAAATGGCGATACGCTTCCTGTTTTTTTTTTTTTTTACTGAGCCGGGGGGCCTTCCTCGCACCCTGCGAATTCACTTGCGCGGTCCGCTTCGGCCGAGCTTTAAGGCAGCGTTGGCACGGTGCCCTCATCCATGTCACTCAGGCTTTCCCCCAATGACCAAGCCTCGCTTTCTTAATAGTCTTAAACGGCGATGCGCTTCCGTCTTCCAAGGTCCAGGACCTCAAGGCACTGCGTGTTAACTTCCTGTTACTAACACCAAGTCGTACCTCATGAACCTGCCTTGAGGTTTCTGTTGTGCTTCACTCTAGTTAGTTCTCACTTCTTTGTCTGTACTGTTTCCAAACTTCCTTTGTTTGGGGCACTTTCTACAGCTCTCTCCGCCCCCTGCTCGCCTTCGTCGACGCTGCCGAGCTGTGTAATATAAGCGCTCCGAAAGCAAGCTCTAACTAAAGATAGCTGCACCTCCTGGTGAATGGTGCTACAGTTTTTGTGTTGACAGCATCAAGAGTGCCTTGAAGTGGCCGCGTGGTGTCACGTTGGAAATATGCAAAGCGCGTTAACACACACACAATCCGTGTTGAGTAGCAACACCACCTTTTAAAGGATTTGTCACAAAGCCAGTCTTCCAAGCACATCCGGCCCATTGAGTAAGTGCAGCACTTCTCTGTCTTCTTTCTAATATTTGTAAACTCGCAGCTTGTATGCTGCATAGCTAACCACTTATATGGTCCCAAAGGCGAGACCTATTGGCTATGCCAATGCTTGTTTTTCGTTATGTGTTCATTGAATCTTCAGCTCAACACCCCGATAACTTCTGTTGTCACTGTTGAGTACAAATATGTGTCACGTATCCGTTTCAAATGACTGTAATATGTAAAACTGCAATAAAAAGATTTTAAACAAGCATTTGCAATGCAATAGGTCTCGCATTTAGGTGAGTTTAAGCTATTGGCATTGTATACAAAAACAAGAAAGGATCAGAGCAAAAAGATCCAGCACCAAACGTTACTACGTGTAGTAGCCTCTAAGTATTCACGACAGATCGGTGCAATGGGTCTGGGATGTGATCCACATGCACCCCACAAGGCAGTACAAAAACCACCACTGACAGAAAACACACAAATGACCCTGCACCCAAAAACTCCAATAATCTATTAATAATAATCGTACTTGTACATCATATAAAGAAAACAAAGCAAAATATAATACAAAAGGCTTCCCAAATGAAAAGACCAGACAGTAATGTTTTTGATTGTAGAAAACGTTGTCCCTTTATTCCAAAAACTTCATTCTTTAAAATACACGACACAGTTGATAGCCAACGCGTTTCGTCCCACATGGGACTTCTTCAGGGCTCAAAAACTTCTGTGATTGCTGTTTTTATTTAGAAGCTGAGATGTGCCGTTTGGATCAAAAGGTAAACAATGCGGTCTATCTGATGTTACTATTATATCTTTACATGTACACAGCATCCATTAGTCATCGTATGGTCAGTCTGCTCGATATAATAATTTCGGGATATGTATCTCCCTCCGTGTGTATGCGAGCGTCCGATTCCATGGAATAGATTATTGGAGTTTTTGGGTGCTGGCTCATTTGTGTGTTTTCTATTGGCATTGTAAATGACAATGTGTTTTATTTATGTTTCAAAAACCAAAACATAAATAAAAGGCATTGTCATTTACAATGCCAATAGCTCAAACTCGTGTAAATACGAGACCTATTGCATTGCAAATGCTTGTTTTTGAACTTCTCAGAGGTTGGATGTCATTAACGGTGCTGTAAAGATCTCAGATAATATTTTTCTACAGTGCGGTAATCAGTGCTTAATAGTGGTTGATAATTGCAATGTATCCATGGCGAGGAATTCCAAACGTCAATCTTTTTGAAAGACACCGGAAGTGACGAGCGATGGAAGTGCACAGGCAGCATTTTGTTAGTTTCGCTTTAAGCCATCCATTTTTTAAAAATATAAAAATAATAAACTGTCTATTTAAACGTCTCTCCCAACTATCGAGGTGGTTTGAGACAAAGAAGTGACAGTAGCGTGCAGTGGTGTGCCGGGCAGCAAGGGGACAGGGGTGGCTATGGGAGAGATATGGATGCAACCATTTGTGCAAACATGCGGCAGAATTATTAAACCTGTCAGCGTAGGGCCCCAAAATGGAAACAGGCGACCACCCCCTGGACTTGTGCAAAGTTGAAAAACAAATGGCCCTGGTATGACTGGATTGTTCTTGTGCCCCTCCTATCCCTGTCTGCCCGCTGCCTCCTCGCTCCTTACTCTGTGTCTGCTCACTGCCTGTGCCCATCTTACCCTTGTTTGCAATATGTAGAGTGTTTATGTGTCGCAGCTGCACCCATCACTCTACCCTCCATCACTTTTGTTCCAGAGGTGCCATCTGGGACTACAAAGCAGAAGCGCTGTGCTTTCCCCCTTTTTGTATGGTTTAAAGGTGCTGTCATGCAATAAAAGAAACTCAGGAGGAACTCAAGCCTCTCACTCTCTCAGCTCACTGAGCATAAGGCAACCTGAGCCCTTCACATTTCTACTATAATTACTGGCGTTTTGAACTTTGTGCCCATCAGCTGCTGTATTCTTCAGGCATTTAAAAAAATACCCATACATTCTCTTCTTATGTGCCTCCTTTGTTTATACTGGTAATTTGAAAATGCAGTCATCAGCCCATTTTTTGAGTCGGCAAGCATTCGACGAATATAATGTTAAGGGTATATATATGTGCGGTGTCACTCAGTCAGCTTCAATATTCTGCATCAAAATAAAAGGGCAGGAATGCACCGTACCTACAAGATATGGCACAGTCCTTGTCCTTCTCCCCTGCACTGGGGCACAAACAGCAGTCGTGCACCAAAGCAGACACCCTTGCGCCATGGTGCAAGAATGCCTGCATTTCAGGGATGATTGTTGCTGTGCAGGAAAGAATACCTTCCTGCACAAAAACACTCATTAACGGTGTTTTGCTCCTTCTAAAATGCAGCACACATAGAAAGAACAAAAAACGAGGAGAAATAAAAGTATTTATCCTCATTGCGCCACTCCTATGAGGAGGTGTAGGATTCTGACGCATTCCCAGGTTTACAACAATGTGTAAATCTGGGAATAGGTCAGGTTCCATGGATGTTAGCAACACCTATGGAACGCCCCTTTCACACAGAGTCCACACTGCGCCGCCGGTGCGCGTCTAAAAAAGTGAGCACCGGCTGTACAATGGGCATGTAGATGAGGCCCTCTGTTTATTTTATGTCAGAACTGAACCGGTGCAAGCTATTTGCAAATATTCTCTTACTGCTATTGTGTTTTTAGCACCTCGTACCTGTCTCTACTTAGCCTGTTAGTGCCGGCACCTGTAGCTATTGGTACTAATAACGCGTCTAATTAGGAGCAGTGAGATTAGTAGGGCCGCGGCATTGCTAATTCATGGTGGAGAGAAATTTAAAATAAAAACACTCAGGGATCACATGTGAAAACTCTCACTGGATTGAAGTATGTTATTTACCTGCTTAAAAAACAAGAAGAGAAAGTATTTCCAGAGGAGTTTCATTGGCAGAAGCTTGTATTCATCCACAAGCATTAGCGAAGTCCCAAGGCCCTAATTACGGTTGGTCTGGAAAAGAGCGAGTTATTTATCGTTCCAGAGATACAGCAGACACCACAGGGATCGAAATTTATCAGGTGCAATACAAAGCACCTAATTGTTATTGTCCCCCCAAATGGGTGTGCAAAGAAAATCCTGGATATTTTTCCCCAGAAAAATGCAGCAGAGTTATCCTATTGAGAGTTACCACATGAAACCATGGAGATGCAGTGCTTATCACACTATTTGAGTTCCCTCTCATGTCACAGTTAAGCAGGCTGACTGTTATCGGGGTCTTGGAGGATAAAAATGGGCATTCAATATAGAAGGTATGGACTAAACGTGCATCCCACAGTATGCTGATTCATAAATATAGGTAAAATGAACTTGGGAAATGTTGTCCTATGCTCTCCATGAGGGTTGAGAAGAGGCTAAGTGATGCGCAGAAACATCCAAATATGTCCCTAGAGTGTTAGATTAATAAAGATATGGGAAGAGTACCCCAAACACATTGTTCGTGGGGTTATTCTTTATCAAGCACATTGTTTGTGGGGTTATTCTTTATCAAACACATTGTTCGTGGGGTTATTCTTTATCAAACACATTGTTCGTGGGGTTATTCTTGATCAAGCACAGTTCGTCGGGTTATTCTTTCTCAAGCACATTGTTTGTGGGGCTATTTTGTATCAAACACATTGTTCGTGGGGTTATTCTTTATCAGAAGAGGAGGCGGTAGAATGCACACCTATCTAGTACATAAATTTCGCTTTGCTTTGAATTGATTTAACTTTCGCGTGCAGCCTGGACTCGCGTGCTCTGCCCTTGCACGCACGTATAGAATCATCAGAACTGGAGCGCTGTTCCGCTCCTCTCCCAGACGCACTGCTTGATTTGTAACTGTTCACAAAAATGCCGCAGACTTATCCGTGTTTGACCATTTTTATTCCATTTACTCCAAAGTTCGTTTTCTCATTTGTTTCTCCATTCACATGTAAGATGGTTATGTTTTCCAATGTTGGCGATGTGGGTAGAGAACACGGTCACGGACTACGGTGACTGTGTTTTTTGCACTCCGGACCGAAAGGATTATTATATCCGGGCCATCCGTTTACACTTTCGATTTCTGGCTAATGATACAGTGGTTTTACTTAACCAATTTATTCCGAAGAAATGCACCCTATTTCGAGGATTACTGTGTTCTAATATTCAGCCTTTTTGATAAGAAATCCACTTTTATTAGATAAGGTTCTACGCAGTATCACTTTCCTGGATGATCTTTGTATCCAGTTACTTCCATTATACCTCAATATCAACTTTTTGAGGTATAAGCCCTGATGAAGTTCCAATAGGTTGTACCTAAAGGGAACGAAACGCGTTGGCTGTTTTTATGAATAAATTGTGGAATAAAGAAGAATTTGATAAAGCAAAGAACGGACCATTTGTACTATGTTCAGTGCACCTCCTATTGTTAAAAACATGCTTGATTTGTAACTGTTCACAAAAATGCCGCAGACTTATCCGTGTTTGACCATTTTTATTCCATTTACTCCAAAGTTCGTTTTCTCATTTGTTTCTCCATTCACATGTAAGATGGTTATGTTTTCCAATGTTTCTAATGTGACAGATATGTGCAAAATTAATTCTGATGTATTTAGGTCTGAATATAAATCTAATGGCAACCTTTTAACTTTATAGTGAACCCCTGAAGAAGGGGGTATGGAAGCCCGAAATGCATTGGGTAAAACATGATAAACTGCCAAGGATGAATTATGTATTCCTGCGTGCCCCAAAGAAAGGCCTGGATAGGCATATCTGTCGTATTAGAAACATTGGAAAACATACCCATCTTACATGTGAATGGAAAAAGAAATGAGAACTTTGGAGTAAATGGAATAAAAATGGTCAAACACGGATAAGTCTGCAGCATTTTTGTGAACAGTTACGAATCAAGCAGTGCGTCTGGGAGAGGAGCGGAACAATGCTCCAGTTCTGATGGTTATTCTTTATCAAACACATTGTTTGTGGGGTTATTCTTTATCAAACACATTGTTCATGGGGTTATTCTTTATCAAACAAATTTTCATGGGATTATTCTTTATCAAGCACGTTGCTTATTTGACTGGTCTTCCTATATGCTGGGCATGGTAAATCTTTCCTCATCATGCATTGTGCCTCTATAAATTGACACAATTTCACACCACACAATTCACCAGCATACAATTCAGAACCACCCAGCATAATTACACTACACATAATACCACTCAGCACAACTTCATTCAACACCACATGATAACACTCTACTCACTACCACATAAGGAGGGCTATCCACTGCCTGGATCGGGGTGAAAGTGCAGGTGAGAAGCTGGTGCTGACAGGCTGATGAACAAGAGCAGGCAGGAAAAACTCCACCTGCAGATATTCATGAGAATTGTGTGTTTGGGTGCTAGAGACTCCTCCTCTGAATTGATACACACTTTCCTTCCTTACCGCACCCGATGCCTGTGACAAGCTGAGAAGTGGTGGAGTGAAAGGTAGTAGGGCAGAGATCAAGACATTGACTCCTGGTAGCGCTGACCAGCCCCAAGCCAAAGGAGAACTGGTGGTTTTGGCCTCTGACTTTCAGTATTTCACTGGGGGTCAGATGACTGTACAGGGCAGTGTCCTATCTGATTCCCAAACGTGTGCAGTGGGCTGCAATGCACTAGGCAAGGGTAAAGCTGATGGGCCATGCTAGGCAGCGATGGGAGTGGAGTAGAGTGGCGTTTAGAAGAGTGGATTAAAGTGGCCTAGAGTGACGTGGAGTTGAATAGAGTAGGGTGGCATAGACTGGAGAAGAGTGGCATGGAGTGGAGTGGAGTGGAGTGGAGTGGCGTAGAACGAAGTGGTGTAAAGTAGAGTAGAGTAGGGTGGCATAGAGTGGTGTAGAGTTAGAGTGAAGGGGAGTTTTATAGAGTTAAGTGTCGTAGAGTGGAGGGACCTATAGTGGAGGGGCGTAGAGTGGAGGGGTGTGGAGTGTCATGGAGCAGAGTAGCCCAGAGTGTCGTGGAGTAGAGTGGAGTGTCGTAGAGTGGAGTGGCTTAGAATGGATTGGGATAGAGTGAAGTGTTGTGGAGTGGCATCGAGTGAAGTGGGAAAGAGTGGAGTGGCATAGAGTTGAGTAGAGTGGAGGGACGTAGCGTAGAGTGGAGCAAGGTGTCTTAGAATGGAGGAAAGTGTTGTGGAGTAGAGTGGTGTACAGTGCAGTAGAGTGGCATACAGTGTCGTAGAATGGCGTAGAGTGGAGTGACACAGAGTGCAGTGGCATTGAGTGGCGTAGAGTCGCGTAGAGTGGATGACCATAATGTGGAGAGGCGTGGAGTGGAGAGACAGAGAGTCGAGGGGTGTAGTGTGGATTGGCATAAAGTAGAGTGGAGGAAAGTGTTGTACAGTGAAGGGGAATGAGGGGCGTAGAGTGGCATAGAGTGTCATAGAGTGGAGTGGCGTAGAGTGGATTGTTGTAGAGTGGAGTGTCATAGAATGAAGTGGTGTAGAGGGGAGTGGGATAGAGTGGAGTGTTATGTAGTGTCGTAGAGTGGAATGTTGTAGAGTGGATGTTGTAGAGTGGAGGGCATAGCGTGGACTAGAGTAGAGTGGAGTGATGCAAGGTAGAGTGGAGTAAGTTGTTGTAGAGTAGAGTAAAGTGTCTTGGAGTTGAGTAGAGTAGAGTAGAGTGAGTGGTGATGCATAGGGTGGAGTGACATGTCGTAGAGTGGAGTAAAGTGTTGTAGTGTGGCACAGAGTGGAGTGTCAGAGTGGAGAGTGGTGCAGTGGAGTGTTTTGGAGTGTTGTAGAGTGAAGTGGGATACAGAGGAGTGTTGTGGAGTGTCATAAAGTGGAGCTTTGTACAGTGGAGTGTCGTGGAGTGCGTAGAGCAGACTATAGTAAAGTGTCCTAGAGTGGGTAAAAGTGCCACAGTCGAGTGTAGTAGAGTGGCATAGGGTGACAAGGCTTGGAGTGTAATGGAATGACGTAGAGTAGAGTGGCGTTGAGTGTCGTAAAGTGGAGTGGTGTACAGTGGCGTAGCTTGGAGGGGGCATAGAGTGGAGGAGCAGGGGATTACAGTGGAGGGCATAGAGTGGAAGGGTGTAGAGTGTATTGACATAGAATAGAGTGGAGTAAAGTATTGTAGAGTGGAGGGGAAGTGGAGGTTCATAGAGTGGCGTAGAGTGTCTTAGAGTGGAAGGGAGTAGAGTGGAGTGTCATGTAGTGTCGTACTGGGAAGTGGGATAGAGGTCAGTTTCATGGAGTGTTGTAGAGTGGAGTGCATAGAGTGGAGTGGAGTGGAGTGGCATAGCGTTAAGTGGAGTAAAGTGTCATAGAGTGGAGTTAAGTAGCGTAGAGTGGAGTAGAGTAGAGTGGAGTGCAGTGCAGTGGTGTACAGGTGTGTACAGTAGAGTGGAGTGTCAGATGGTAGTGTGGAGTGTCAGATGGTGGCGTGGAGTGTCATAGAGCAGCCTGGAGTGTCGTAGAGTGGCGTTGAGTGTCATAGAGCGGTGGTCATAGAGCAAAGGGGAGTGAAGGGGCGTAGAGTGAAAGGATGTAGAGCGGAGGGGCATAGAGTGTTGTAGAGTAGAATGGCATAGCATAGAGTGGAGCAAAGTGCTGTAGAGTGGAGAAAAGTGTTGCAGAGTGGAGTATAGTAGAGTGGAGTGGTATAGCGTAGTGTGGAGTGATGTGTCATAGAGTGGAGAAAAGTAGCATACAGTGGAGTACATTAGAGTTAAGTAGAGTGGTGTAGTGGTGCACACAGCAATGTGGAGTGTTGGAGAGTGGCGTAGAGTGGCCTGGAGTGTTGTAGAATGTCGTGGAGTGTTGTACAGTGGTGTAAATTGTCGTAGAGTGTCATAGAGTGGCATTGGGTGGCGTAGAGTGCCATAAAGGAGAGTAGAGTGTTTTAGAGTTGAATGTCGTACAGAAGCGTAGAGTGTTGTATGGTGGAGGGTCAGAGTGGAGTGGATTAAAGTGTCATAGAGCGAAATAGAGTTTTGTAGAGTGGAGTGTTATAGAGTGTCGTAGAGTGGAGAGGCGTAGAGTGGAGGGGCATAGAGCAGAGGAGTACAGAGTGGAGGGGCGTCACGCGGAGTGATGTAGAGCAGAGGGGCATTGAGTGTTGCAGGGATTCTGCTCCGGAACAGAACTATGCTTGGGACCATAGAACATTAGTAAATAGGGACTGTCACCATACCACCTTAGTACCATGAGCCAAGTCCGACTAGCTATAGTGTCTCACTTGCCCTCCTACCCATATCCAGAGAAACAAGTGAGTTGACACCCCAGAACACAACACTCCCGACCCTCTCAGGGATCGTGGTGACAGGACACTCCCTTTCGCTCAAATACTCGTAATTGTCCACAATAAGATATGACAGAGTCACGAAGGAAGTTTGACATGTTTATTTAAACTATCGTGCTCTAGAATGCATTATACGTGCCACAATCAGAAAACAACTGCCTAGCAAAAATACCATCAGCATAGTCAGTAAACCGTATATTATGGAAAGCCCTGTCATGTTATAAGAAAGATTAGCCTAACCCCATCTTCTTCTACAGAAGCAATCTAATTATACAGCAAAGATCTCTGGGATTAGTAGCGGACCCCGTACCTTAGCATACACAGATGGACGTTCTACATCTCAGATACAGGCGTGATCTTCTCTCAGGAAATATCTCTCTCTCTCTGTATGTGTTACATTACTGTGCATACCCATATGACAAGGTGTAGATGCTTGTAAACAACAGCTACATTCTTGTGTTGTGTCTAGGTGCTAGTGCCTGACCAGAATAAAATAACTAGGGACATTGTTGTTTGACCTTGTCGGCTGTGTTCAGACTAAATTCCAGGAAAGAACAGAACGTGAAAACAACTGCAGGTTCTGTGTGAAAATATAATGAGGCACGAAAGCAAACGTGTTTATATAGTAACATGTGCAAAGCCAATGCGGCCTGTGTCGTGCACATTTAGGCTAACATGGGGAAAACTACAATGGGCCATGAACAGAACACATGATATGAGTGTCGAAGAGTAGAGTGCCATAGCAGAGTGGAGTGGCATAGAGTGAGGTAAAGTGGAATGGCATAGAGTGTCATAGATTGGAGTGGTGTAGAGTGGAGTAAAGCGGCATAGAGTGGAGTGGCGTAGAATGACATAGAGTGTTATAGAGTGGAGTGGCATACAGTGGAGTGTTGTGGAGGGTCTCCCTGTGAGTATTTCCTCTTTATTTCACTCACGGTTGGCACACATTATTCTTCACCAGAATTGCGCGGTTGACAATCTAGATGTTCCCAGTATCATAGGTCCTGATGAGACCCCACATTCTAGAGAGGGTCGAAACGCCGTCGACACCTTTTGATGAAAAACGAACCACTGACATAGCACTTATTATTGTATAAAGTTGCTATATATGATGTAAAAATTTCAGACATGGTCGTTTGATAAATAGTGAAACCTTGTAAATATTGTCACATTGTGTCACTCAACTGTTAGGTTCATGTTACACTTGGGACACTTCTTCACAAATGCCTTTTGTATAATTTTTGTATATGGTGTGAATAATACAAATATTAGTGTATAACAAAAATCCTTGGTATTTTGGTTTTCTCTCTATGACATCTTTATAAACCCTTTTTATCGCGATTGTGCACCTATATATTATCTACAGATATATATTATCCCACAGGAACCGTTGTTTTCTTGTAATACTCAGTTACCCTGGTTCCGTAGTGAGTAGGGTTCCCTTGTCCTCCCTTTTTGAAAATATAATGAGGCACGAAAGCAAACGTGTTTATATAGTAACATGTGCAAAGCCAATGCGGCCTGTGTCGTGCACATTTAGGCTAACATGGGGAAAACTACAATGGGCCATGAACAGAACACATGATATGAGTGTCGAAGAGTAGAGTGCCATAGCAGAGTGGAGTGGCATAGAGTGAGGTAAAGTGGAATGGCATAGAGTGTCATAGAGTGGAGTGGTGTAGAGTGGAGTAAAGCGGCATAGAGTGGAGTGGCGTAGAATGACATAGAGTGTTATAGAGTGGAGTGGCATACAGTGGAGTGTTGTGGAGTGTCGTAGAGTGGAGTATCATAGAGAGGAGTGGCATAAAGTGGAGTATAGTGGCCTCAAATTAAGTGGCATACAGTGGAGTGGTGTGGAATGCCATAGAGTGGAGTGGTGTAGGGTGGAGTTGAGTGGAGTAGAGAATTATAGAGTGGAGTGACGTACAGTGGAAAGGCGTAGAGTGAGTGCCATAAAGTGGCGTAGCGTAGAGTGGGGTAAAGTGTTGTAGAGTGCAGTAAAGTAGCTTAGAGTGGAGTAGAGTAGAGTAGAGTAGAATGGTGTAGAGGTGCGTGCAGTGGCATGGAGTGTCGGAGAGTGGCGTAGATTGTCATAGAGTGGAATAGAGTGATGTAGGGTGGCTTAGAGTGGGATAGAAGTGAGTAGTGTGTGTTAGAGTTGAATGTCGCACAGAAGCATAAAAGGGCTGTAGAGTGGACGGGCGTAGAATGGAGAGGCGTAGAGTAGAAGGGCAAACACTGAAGTGGAGGAAAGTGTTGTAGAGTGGAATAGAGTGTCGTAGAGTGGAGTGGTATAGTTTGGAGTGTCGTAGAGTGGAGTAAAGTGGCATGGAGCGAAGAAGAGTGGAGTGGCATAAAAATGGCATAGGGGCAGATGTACGACCGTTTTTTGCAGTCGCAAACTGGAATTCGGCCCGTTTGCGACTGCAAAATTGGTCTGCCCCATGCACAAACCATAGTTTGCGAGTTGGTAACCCATTACTGACTCGCAAAATATGTTTTGCGACTTGCTATTAGGAAGGGGCGTGCCAAGGGCGTCCCTTCCTAATAGCGAGTCCAACAGCAATGTATGATTGTTTTGCAACTGCATTAGCGGTCGCAAAACACTCGCAGTTTACCACATACTTCAAGTAGGTGGTAAACCACTCGGAAACGGGAAGGGATCCCCAGGGGAGCCCTTCCCCTTTGTGAATGGGTGCGAAAATATTTTTTAAGAGCAGGCAGTGGTCTTAGGGACCACTGACTGCCCTTAAAAATTGAAACTGAAAAGTTTCATTTTTCTTTTTTAAATGCAGTCCATTTTCCTTTAGGGAAAACGGGCTGCATTTAAAAAAAACTGCTTTATTTAAAAAGCAGTCACAGACATGGTGGTCTGCTGACCCCAGCAGGCCACCATCCCTGTGAGTGCTAGCCATTCCCAATGGGCTCGCAAATTGCGCTTGCCTCATGAATATTGATGAGGCATGCAATTCCCCATTGGGAATCGCAAACAGTGTCTGAGACACTGTTGTACATTCACTTTAGCGAGTTGCAAATTGCGAGTCGCAATTCGGCGCAATTTGCGACTCGCTAAAGTGAATGGTCGTACATCTGGCCCATAGAGTGTTGTGGAGAGGAATGGCATCGAGTGGAGTAGCGTAGAGTGGTGGGGCGTAGAGTAGAGTGTCTCATGGTGAAGTGGCATGTCGTAGAGTAGAGTGGTATAGAGTGTCGAAGAGTAGAGTGGGGTAGATTGGAGTGCATAGTGTGAAGTGGCGTAGACTGGAATACAGTGTCATAGAGTGCCGTATAGTTAAGTGGAGTAGAGTGGAATCAGATAGAGTGTGTATCATAGAGTAGAGTGGCCTAGAGTGGTGCAGAGTGGCATAGAGTGTAGTGGCATAGAGTGGAGTAGAGTGTTGAAGAAAGAAGTCGCATAGAGTGGAATACAGTGTCATAGAGTAGAGTGTCATAGAGTGTTGTAATGTGGAGTAGAGTAGTGTGTTGTAGGGTGGAGTGGCGTAAAGTGTAGGGGTATAGAGTGGCTTAGCATTGATTGGAGTGGCATAGAGTGGAGTGGCGTAGAGTGGAGTGGCGTAGAGTGGAGTGGCATAGAGTGGAGTGGCATAGAGTAGAGTAGAGTGGCGTAAAGTGAAATAGAGCACTGTAGACTGAAGTAGAGTGGTGTAGAGTAGACTAGGGTGGCAAAGAGTGGAGTAGAGTATAGTGGAGTAGAGTGGCATAGAGTGGTGTTGACTTCAGTGACATAGAGTGTCGTGGAGGGTTCTGCATCAGCACCATTCAACGTCAACTGTGGCACCAACCAGACCATGTCAACTGTACAGTTCAGGCACACTGCCTTTGTCCCTTGACAGACCAAGCTTGGATTTGGATTTTGGAGGTGGCGATGATGACGGCTACCAGTTCCATGACAAATAAATCTGATAAACTGACCCACTCCTACAATGAGCAAAACTGGTATGAGGTGCTGGGAGATGCCAGTTGACGGGCACATCTGCAGATTCTAGTCTGATCTCACCTCTGGGACCTGCTAAGAAGGAAGGCATCCAGGTAAAGACCAACGTCTTGACAGAGATGCTTCAACCGGGGAGAGGGAATCCAAGAGGCTGGACACCTTCGAAAACAGAATTTTCTCTTCACCAGCCAAGCATCTGGAGTTGGCCCAAAGTCTCTTCCAAGAATGGGGAGATCTTTGGCTCAATCTGTTCGCCACTGCCAAGAACGCATGTCAGCAGTTTTGCACGGTGGAGTTTCCAAAGCAGATCCTCAACGAGAGACGCACTCGGGACTCCTGTATGCCTTTACGCCGATACCACTCCTGCCCCAAGTTCTCAAGAAAATCAGAATCAACTTGGTCTAAGTTATCCCCGTGGCTTTGGATTGGGCATGGACAGTGTGGGCATGAGCATCCGTCCTTCAATCAGGCTGCCTCTTCGGGAGGATCTCTTGTCACAGCAACAGGGCAGAGTCTTGCACCTGAACCTGTGCACTCACCATCTTCATGCTTGGAGATAGAGCGGCAACAGTTCAGTGTGTTCAATCTTCCTTCTGAAATCTGTGATGTTATTGTGGCAGTCAGGTGTCCCTCATCAAAGATCGTGCATGCCTGACATTGGGACAAGTTTGTGGCTTCATGTTCCTCACAACAAGCTGACTCACTTTCTGTCTCTCCATCAGAGGTGCTGTTGTTTGTGTTGTCTTTGGCTTTTTTTCAGTTGCCGGATCAGCATTCTCTGTTAAAGTCAATTTTTGTTGCAGGTTTTCTTAAGGGCTCACTACATCTGTTCCCACCTACCCCTTATGTTCTGTCCCAGTGGGACCTTAATTTGGTATTAACATTTCTTCTGTGCTCTCCCTTTGAACTCATGCACAGCTGCTCTTTGAGACTTCTGACAGTTATGACAGTCTTTTTAGTGACCCTTATTTCATCCAGGAGGGTGAGCAAGCTTCAAGCTCTTTCTGTTAACCCCCCATACACCACCTTCTATCCAGAGAAACCGGTTCCTCAGACACCTGCCTGCTTCCTGCCGAAGGTGGTGACCCCCTTCCATGTCACCCAAAACATCACACTGCTGGCATTCTTTGCTCTGACTCATCCTTCCAAGGAAGAAGAGAGCCTCCACCATTTGGACCCAAAAGAGCTCTTTCATTTTACAACGATCACACCAAAAAACACCTGATGGATAATCAGTTCTTCATTGAGTACATTGTAGCAAAAAAAGGCAAGGCGATGCAGAAATGGACCATCTTTCGATTGATTGTATCCTACATTAAAATCTATTATACACTAACTACAAAGCAGCCTCATGAAGGCTTGCAGGCTCATTCCACCAGAGTGAAGGTGGCTACTACTGCGTTAGCATGCAGAGTGCCTGTCCTTGATATCTGTCAGGGTGCTACCTGGGTGCCACGCTACACTTTAACTAAACACTAATGCCTATACAGTCAGGTCAGTTGAGATTGGCATTTTGCCCATTCCATCCTCCAGGACTTTTTGGTTCAAGCTAGTACACAGACCCCCCTCTGGGGAGGATTTGCTGTGGTATCTATTCGAAGGTGAGGAATCTGCAGTTAGTAGTCTCTATCAGAAGAACAAGTTACTTACCTTCGGTAACGCTTTTTCTGGTTGAGACTCTATCGAACTGCAGATTCCTCACCAACTCTCTCATCCTTCCTGTTCTGCGAACTGAGTTCTTCACCTAAATTATCCCGTTAGACTCTGCACACTGGTCACTAATCATTCTGATGTCGCTCCATGTTTTTGGCACAGAAATAGTCAAGAAAGAAACCAATGTCAGCGCACCGGGATGGTGTCTATATGGCACCACACACGTGATTTCTGAAACAGACATCAACGTGGAGCCGCCGATGCCACCTACCGGTGCGCGGAGGTACTGCTCAAGATTTTCCTGATCCAGTCTGACACCTGGAGAATATTCTAAGGTGATGAATCTGTGGTAAGATGGCGTCTCTACTAGAAGAAGTGTTACCAAATGGAAAGCAATAGGTTCTTTTATCTATTATAAAATGAACATTTAGAACTATAGTTTATTTAATTTTTCTTGGAAAATAATTAACTCCTGGATAAGGAAAGGAGTGTTTCAGGTTACCTATCCAGGGCATTAATTTCCTTTGTATTTAAAATATATGTTCTCTATACAGTTAATGTAGACTTTTCTTTGTTAATGACAGACTGGGCATGGTTATCTAAAAATTTAAATAGACTTTATATTGTCGAAATCTCTATTTTAACAATTATACATTCTGAATCAATTTATATATATATATATATGTCAAACTTTGACCCAATTCTTTCATGTTGACTTTAATAGGTTTATCTTGTGGAGTTTAATGCAGTCTCTATCCTCAGATTTCTCAATATGTATATTAAACACTCAAGTTATTATATGAGTGTCGTACCTTTTCTATAGTTTAATGCAATCCCTCTGTCCTAAGATTTATTGAGAACAATTCTCACATTAGACTATTGGGCCATGTTGTTCTTAGAGAACTTACTTATATTGCCTTTCCACTCCTATCACCCAGTACAAACACTCATTGTTTGTTTTTCAGTTTTTTTTATAGTCACTGGGCTTGTTCTGAGGTGATTCCCTGCTCTTTCTGATAACGTAATTTTAAAAACCAAAATGTCAGCCATCTTGAAGCATTTTATATTTATCAGTGACTCAATCAGTTTGCTATTTATACATCAAATATGCCGTCTTACTTTTATTGTAAATGCATCAAAACATGAGTACGTCCATTCTTTGTTTAATATTTTCAAATACTGGGCTTATTCTGAATGAATTCCTCACTTTTCTTAATTATATAATTTTAAACACAACCATGTCAGCCATCTTGGAACTTGCTGTCTGCTTCGATAACTATCTTTATATCCTACTTATCCCTGCCTTTTTTTTAAATGTGTGCTTCGTAACAATATATACTTTCAAGAAGCTTACTTTTGTAACCTCTCCCTGTTATCTTAGGTGGGCATTTATTATACATTTTACAAATGTTTATATTGATATCATTGGCTTTTATGTCCCAATATGTAAATCTATAGTTTATAGAGAAATTGTAAATAGCGCTACAAGAGAACTCTAATGTTAGTAAATGCATATAACTCCACAGGTTAATAATGTATTGTAAGGAAAAGTTCAGTTTTTGCAGATGTTTTGGCAACAGGCCTTTGAATTAACCCACAACTTATTTGAAACGTACATCTCCAACTTACATCAGTTGCTCTCAGTCTCTACTTTGTTTAAATGAAGTACTGCTTGCACTTAAAACGTGAGGTCATAAGCAGTGCATGTCAGTAGTGCAAGTTAAAGTTAGCTCAGTAGACTATAACCAGTGACCGGTAAATTTCAGTGTTTTTTGGTGTTTAAACATTAGTTTTTTTATTATTTCAACACCTATTTATAATGTTACTTTAACCTTTGGTTACGTATAAAAAAAATGGTTATTTTAAAGAATTGCCCTCCTGACATCCCCTCTCCCCATGGCGAAGAGAAATGCTTCTCCTGGTGCTGTGGTTCGAGTTTGTATGAAGAAGCCAGGTGCTCACCTCAGGCCTGCCTCATAAATGTAGGTGAGATGTCACGAGTTATGTCACATGCATATCGAATGGGCCTGGGAGGGATTTTCTAACCCCTCTGAGGGCCATTCCAGGATCAAGCTGATGGGGGCGCTATAGAAAGTGTTACAGGAAGTTACTAATGCCTCCAGTCCCTTCCTAGACGTGCCCATCAGCTAGAGTTACTTTTTTTCTGGAACTGGGTAGGAGAGAGTTGGGAAAGAGAGCAAGAGAGCAAGAGAAGAAACCCAGCTTCTCTCACCACCCTGCCACTCCCACTAAGAGGATGGGAGGACCGGAAGGGAATGGACTAGGATATTCCTGGCACCTCCCCTTTCAATCCCAATTTCTTGTTCACACAGCTGCTTCTTTTTCAATGCCTCTCTTTTCAAAAGAAATATTGTAACACAAAGGAGTACATCTGTGGCCCAGCAAATAGCCAGACACCCTAGGACAAAAATGTAAACTGTCTCCGACTACTACCTGGTAGTACGGACAAAGGGGCATATTATCAAGGGCTCGATCGCCGCTTTAGCGGGACTTTTTCCCGCTAAAGCGGCGATATTTCAAACGCCCTATTAGCAAGCTGTCGCTAACTGCTGTTAGTGACAGCTTCTAGGCGATAGCGACCGGGTTGGGTGCCGCTTTGCATGCCAGCGATATTTATCGCTAATGGCATGCAAAGTAGGCGTTCCCAACCTAAAAGCGACTGGAAACAGTCGCTAAGGTCGCTATCGCCTATTAGCGAGGCAGGGGAGGTGATTAACGAACCAGCGCTAAACACGTTTAGCGCTGGTTTGTTAACGCCTGGTCTCACCCTGACTTAGCCATGTAATCCAATGGGAGGTGGATTACATGGCTAAATCCCCTCGCCCTATCGCCAAGCTAACACTGGTCACAGTGTGAATATCGCTTGTTTTCAAGCGATATTCACACTGTTCTCCAGGGTTTCTATCGCTTTGGAGATAAGCGTTGCTGATAGCACGCTATCCCCGCGATAGAAACCTGCGATAGCCGGCGATAATTATCCTAGCGCTAACTGCGCTTAGCGATAATTATCGCCGGATATTGCTAATAGGCCCCACAGTTCTTTACCCAAGGGAGGAGGAAGATGTTTTCATTCTTAGGCTACAAATAAAATCCAAACAGCATCCGACTCATTGCTGGTACAGAGACCTGTGTGTCTGTGCCCCTAAAAGAAGCCAGATGCTTATTGTTTTATTTCTTGAGATAAGAAAAAACTTAAATAGCATCTGACTCCTTGCTGTGGCATGGGAAAGTTAATGTGTCAGTGCCCCAGCAAGGCCCCAGGGTTTTTTGGGATTTTTTCTCATCTTAAGAGATAGACCCCATAGACATGTGTGACCCAGCCTGGAGCCAGAGGCTGCTTGGATTTTTTCTTAGCCTAAGGAAAAATCCAATAATTATCTGGCTTCTTTCTGGTTAACAGGCAAATGTGCCTGGGCCGCAACAAGTTGCTAAACTTTCTTTGATTTTTTTTTCTTAGACTAAAATAAAACTCCTAAGAGCATTTGTGCCTCAGCTAGGAACCACACCGTGTATGATTTTTGTCTCGGTGCCAGAAAAATCCAGTAAGTATCTGACTTTTTCTTGAGGTACAAACATACAGGTCTGGGCCCCAACAAGAAGCCAAGAACTGTTTGGATCCCTCTCTCGATGGAATCCAGCCAGCCAGCCCAGTAACAAATTCTGTTTGCTGAATAGCATGTAACGAAAAAAGACACCCAGAGCTCCTACTGTAATATAAGAATGTTTAACACTACCACATTTTGATAAACAGCTATTAGCTCTTCAAAGGCACTTGTGAAATTGTACAGTGTTCAGTGAGTTCCTAGCAAGCCTCCCCCTCCCCCAAAGGTCTGTATATTCACTCATCTAAGACACTTTTCAGAAAATGGTGTTAAAATTTTGTTTTTTATAGAACAACGTCTAAACGGCTATACGTGTTTGGCAGAGATAAGATGCAATGTCACATGGCTTATCATTTATTTTAACATCAAACTTCAGATCTGTCATTCACTTCCTTTCATGCACTTCTAAGTAGATTCTGAATCATTTATTTTGTGATCGAAACTCTTCTTGAAAGAGGTAGGTTCAAAAAATAAAATAATACACTCATTTTACAGTCAATCTCAAGCAGTCCCCAAGGCCGAGGATGCCGTTGCAGGCTGAGCAGTGCTGCCACTCAGGTTACAGAGAATTTAATGGTTCATACAACAGGTAGATTACACTAATCTATAGACTAGGGTTTCAGAGAAGAGTAGTTCAATCATTTTGCCCCCAAACATCTGCTCTTCAGTGTATGAAAATTCACATACTTTACTTTCAATTACAATCTTTTCATGTTGGAAAAATAAATTAAATTCCCCGAAAAAATTGCTTTTTATTTTCATGAAAAACATTTGTGCTGGAATACTAGCTGTTCATCTTCAGTAAATGAATGTTTAGTGGCCAAACATCAACCTCATATTCATCAAGTTCTTGCATGCACTAGGGGTGGCCCCCCATACCACAGTGTGGGGTACCCCAAACTATGGTCTGGTTTTTAGTGAAGAGTAAAAAGCTTGTTTGAACAGTCTGTCTTAAAGAGTTCCTTGAAGAGCAGGACAGCTTGGCTGTCTCTGATGGATAGTTCAAGAGCATCCCAGGCCTCCAGCCGCATACTCTTGATGAACATGAGCCCAAGTTTTTGTGACACGGGTTGACAGATTGTTAAGGCGTCATATCATATGAGCTTCATGATTCCTACATAATAGGAGGGTAACCTTTGCAGGAAGCATGACTTCTTGCTTTGGTAGGCTTTTTTCACAGGAAATTGAACATTGACTTTCATCCTGCATTTTATGCTTCTTTGAATTTAAGTTATACAGATAACAATGGTTCTGTCTGAACCATTTCTAATGCACATTTGATATCTCAGCCGAGTTTGACACTGCATCCTTATGCAATGACCAATAATTAGACACACACAACCTTATCATTAGCTATGGGGGTCTTTATAAGGTAATGTATACTAATCAAACATGCACAAACAGGTGCTCCATATGAAAAAGAAGGGGTAAGGTGGAGCACACCAACACTCAGGGGCACAAACACATTTGTTGAGGGCTACCTCAATGAGCTGAAAGATCGCTGCTGCTGCAACAAAGCAGTTGTCGGCAGGGCACAAATTTAAATCCTGCCAAGACCACCTCAGGCTTCCATTGTCTAAGAGGTCAGTAAATTGAATACCAGGAGTGGGTAATTGTAGCATCCACAATTTCTAGCTCTTTATAAAGTTTAACATATGAGATCAACAATTGACTTACACCACTGAAAGGGCTCTGTCTCAAATTCTATTACATGTCCTTTTACTGCTGCAATCACCCAAGGATCTTGTGTAATTAAGTTCCATTCCTCTGCAAAATGTCACAATCTTCCTCTCACCTTTTCCTGGATAGAAACAGCAATAGTCCTCATATTCACCGTGTGATTTTTAAGTTTGTTGACCTCTCCCTATTGAGGTCTTTGCTCTTTCAGCTCTACCTCTTTGCAGATTGAATCCTCTATCTGACTGTAACCTCTATAAACTCCTCTTCCTTGATTATATTGGGCCCTGTAACTACTTTGGCCGAAAGTTTGCCCTCTCCTTTCGGCCCTACCATATAGATTACTTATACTAAAAACTTTCCTCATTGATGTTTGAGCTTTATCCAAAGACGTAAAAGTGGAGACATATTTGCCTAGGGATTTTACCATCCCTTCTCCAAACAAAAGCCCTTTAGCCTCCTGAGAGGATTCTTGTCACGCAAAACTCGTCAAATTTTGGGCTTATGTGCATTAAAACGGCATTTCTCCTCGCTGCAATTAGACTGGCGTTTGCATGTCCCAGAAAGCAAATAACCCTCTGACTCCATCCTCTCAGGAGCTCAATATTCATGTCACTTCCGTTGACATAAGCCTCTTCCACCAGATCCAAAATATATGCCAGTGGACCCAAAGCATTCAGCAACCTCTCCTCATGTTGCTTTAAAGCATGTTCCAACCCTTTTCTAGAATCCCTTCCAAGTTTAAATGAATATGTTGCTAATTCACGATGCAGATTTGGAGTTGTGGTGGTCTCCTTTTCACCAATTACAGGTCTCAAACATTCTGCCCTCATACCATTTCTCTCCTCTCGCTGTCTCCTGATTCTTTGTTTTATATAATCTGCCTCATGTTTCATTGGCCACCATTTTGAAGATCTCGGATGTCTCACATCCTTTGGGTCAAATAATTTTTGACTCACTTGTCCTTGACTGACTTCCCTGTGTCCATCTTAATGTCATCTAATTCTCCAAAATTAATTTCCTGATAAATTATCAGTTTCTAAGTGAAATATATATTCATCCAAATCTCTATTCATTACATCTGTATTGGTATGTTCCAATACCCCATCATTAGCAAGGATATCCCCTTCTCACCGTGCCGCTCAACCCACCTTTTCTCTGTGAGTCGCTCAGGACTCCATTCCCTGATATTCCAGTCTCCTCCTCTGCTGTCATGTGTCTCTTTTTCTTAAGATACTTACCCCGGACCTTTTTTCATTAAATGCGCCTCCTCCAAAAATGACCAAAACTCTTCCTCTTCATTCCCTATTATTCTTCTTTTCCTGCTGCCTTTAAATATAGATTTCATTGTTTCCTCCATAGAGTCCTTAATCTCTTGTCTCGCAATCTCCCTAAGTCTATTCTCCTCATGTGCTCCTTGCTCCTCAACCATCCTAACTAAAATACACCTTGATGACTTAATTCTCCCCAAAACACTCTTTCAAACAATTTAATCTCACTGTCAACTTCTTTTTACTGCAGCCTTCCTAACTCTCCTCGTCGTGTTAAAAAAAGGCTCCTCAGCGCGATCGTTAGTAATCCCCTAGTAAATTTTTTCCCGATTGTGAAACACAATGTAAGGTTCATTGCTCTAATGCGCATGTTAAACAATCATATCCAATACGGATTGTGCCCCTATTGAAGATGGCCGGCCACTTTCTAGCTTCTATTGAAGCATGCATGCACAGAAATGCCCGCACATCATTATGCGACCCGAGGCAGCACACAACGTGCGTTTCAAAATCCTGCTTCAAAACGGATTTGTTTTCCCATGCGACCATGAAATTACGAGCTTCCAGGTATTTCTAAGCCTAATATACATCAAAATTTAAAACTATGATTTTTTTCTCAAGAAAGGTGACCATGTTAAAACTTACCTGAAATAAATGTACCTATTAAATCAAAAACAGAAACAATTCATGACACTAATATGCTATATCATTTCTTTCAAAACCTAATCAAGCAAACTTGCACTCTCTTTCAAAATCCATAAATTGGATTTACCCTGTAATCAAAGTAATCAATCTATACAACTCAACCTGAGATAAATGTAAATGGACATACGTATCTGCTCAGAAACAGCAAACAAAAGAGGGAGAAGATGGAATGTTGCAGGGTTTTATAGACTGTATTTTTTGGAATACTTATTATGAGTCATGCAATGTTCTACTTTTGGAACTTTAAAGTGTTTGCTGCTTGGACTAGTGAATAAATGTTAATGCATAATACTAGCCTCCTGTCTTGTCATAAATTTAGGCATGCAGCCCTGAAGGGCCTAGAAGCTACTCATGGGCTACCTGAGACCTTTCTGTCAATAGCCTAATGAGTAGTGGTGGTCTCACTAGGCAGTGGGGAGGTGGGGTGACTAAAACATGTTAACTAACATACTCAGAAAAAACTACAAACCATTTTAGTAGATGAACAGCGGTTTTCAGCTGTACTAATTTACCGTGCTAAGCAAATCATGAAACACCAAAGAATAATGTGTCCTTTTTAGGTAAAACTGAAGAAGGGTGTTGAAGTGTTCTTTAGTTGTAGTAGTCAAATGAAGGGTGTAGTAGTCCCTCAGGAAGGGAGGGTTGATCTAGGAAGGTTGGATTGAGCAACGATTAAAGAATGTGTTTCTATTTTGGAACCCTACTCCTTTCCTAAAATGGAAGCCTTTTTGCAGACTTATTCTTGTGATATGGTGGTACCAGTGCTTAATTTGAGCCGGGGCTTTCCGGTGCTAAGCACCGGCACTTAATTGGTTTCCGGTGCTCGGCACCGGCACCTAATTGTCAACACCATACCTAGAACATTCTACCACATGGTGGCGCTGCTCATCTAATTTAGAGATGAGCAGAACCACAGTTGTTTAGGAATTCAATATACATTAAAATTGGAAATACCTGCCTCCCCAGCCATTCCTTTAGCTTTGGGGACCTGGAATAATCTGAACTGTCGCATTTACATGCGAGAGAGAAGATTAGTAGTTGTTTTGGCAGCAATGACAAGGGCGATGGGTGGTGCAAGCTGCAGTGGCCTCCCGGTCAGAGCCCTTGCACTTAATATTTTACAAATTAAGCACTGGGTGGTACCTAGTGATTGTGTCCTAAGGCAGCAAGCTTACCTTGCACTAGGGAAGCACTAGTTCTGCAAACACATGAGAAATGCTGTAGAAGCTTTTTCAGGAGTCCCATTGCAAACAGGTTACTGGGCTGAGAATGTATTAATGAGAGCCTTTTACCAGTGATGTGCTGACACTTTACCTTACTATTGAGGCAAAAATAGAGCACCAAGTACAACCCTTTAGTATTGAGAGCCCGATAAAAAACAAAAGTGACAGTCCGTCGACCCCTGTTTGCAAACCAGCACCACACTTCCACAAGAGTACTAAATCACTCCCTTGTCCAATATCTTGGCTAACTCTTCCTTGATGCACTCCTGGACATTTCTGACATCTTGTATTGCCTGATTTTCACTATCAGAAACAGAACAATGGTTCCATGTGGGAGAGGTTTCAGGCTTTAACCTGCTATGCAAAGAATTACAATACAGAATCAGTCAGTTCAAATTACGCAGATAATTAGTATATCATATCGCATTCCAGGTGCTCCAAATACTGTGCAGTGCAAGTGGAAGGTGACATCAGTGGAGGAGATGTGCATTAGTGCTGTACAAAAATATATACAATAAATATGTACATTGATCTCTAGGGTTTGATAAAATGAATTAATTGTAGCAGGACTCAAAATAAGAGTACATAATGATTATTATGTTCAATCATATCAGTCTACTAGTTCACATTTCGACGATTCAACCCTGCTAGAAACAAATTGTTAGGGTCATCATCAGGACAATAACATAATGATAGCATCCTGCACCCTAATTAGCATACATCCTAGATTCACTGGGCATTGTATTGACACCAAAGTATTCATACATGAGAATGTCAAATACAATATAATGAATGGACTGAACTCCACAGAGGATTGGAGACAAGTGTCATTCTTTTAATTAAACTGCATTTGATTATCTTTGAACTTAATTTGTCATTCTTTACTATGATTAACTGATGGACACATTTTTGCCTGGAGGTGTCAGCAATGTTACTATTGTTTACTTGTGTTTCACATTGCATCGCGGTTATCAGTATTCATGCTATTGTGTGTGAGATTTAACCTAGCATTTCCATTGTAGTCCAGTAACCACCCAGAACCAGTCTTTTTTTATCATACTATTTATCTTCTTAGGTTAGGTGTACTACCTCCCTCTGGCACAGTTTTTTTCATAGCCCTTATTGGATTCCTGGCCCATTGTGGGCTCTCTGCACCCTTCTCCTGGCGCGCACGCTACTCTTGCTCGGGGAAATCTATTTTTAGATTTCCCGCGCATGCACTGTTCCACAGCAGTGCAGTTCATAGCGTCCTCAGCACAAGCAGTTGTAAGTACCTGTGTTACTCCACATGAGGACACGAGTCTGTCATTTATGCATCTATTCATGTTTTAATTGCTGGACGTCTATTACCATTCCCAGAAATTAGACGTCCGAAGCACCGATCTCCTGAATGGGCCCCGCCTTATCCGAGGGTGTCCATTCTTCCCCCAGTGGTAAGCTAGGCATCATTTATTTCCATCACGGCATTCTGAGACTCACGCTAGTATTATTACGGTTGATTTATGCAGCGTATGACATTTTCAGCGCTTGGGCTTCATTAATATAGAGATTAGATTGGCATCTGCCTGCATAACCTTCGAGGTGACTATTTTTAGTCTGTGAGTGATATCAGCTACTTTTCAGTGTACCACACTCATTTTCTTAATCTTTTTGTGCATTCATTTTGTTTCAGAATTACCATATCTTCCACTAAGTGAGGCTTGATACAGATGACCTGACAAGTTCGGATGGTCAGTGCGGTTTCATTCCCCTCTGGGTTTGGAGCTCAACCCCACCTCGCAGAAGTGTTTGAGTTTTCCATCCTTTTGGAATTTTTACTTCAACGATCGTGAGGCACTTGACCCATTGTATCATGATGATTCCAGAGAGATTGTTTAATCTGTGTATTACAAATTTGATTTCCCTCAGTTTTTTGGCACACTTGTATAAACCATGTTCAGCCCAACTCTGCAGAGGTCTTTGCGTGAGTTACAATTGTCTGTTCCATCCACATGATTGTTTGATGGTTGTTCACATGATATGAGATGCATATACGTGTGGTATTTGACCCTAAGGTTTTGTATCCTCTTCAGATTGCACTACATTATCTTGATTTATCCTCTGCATCAAGGTAGTGTTTCTCCACACTGGTAGGTTTTCACCAGTCTATGATGCATTGCATTTACCCCCAGCGAGACTAGGGTGTATGCTAATTAGTTTGGCTCTCTTCTTCCTTGCAGTTTGCTACAATTATGTTGTTGTCCTGATGATGACCCTGATCATTTGTTTCTAGCAGGGTCGAAACATTGACAATGATTTAGTGGACTGACATGATTAATCATAATAATCATTATGTACTCTTATTTGGAGTCATGCCACAATTAATTCATTTTATCAGCCCCTAGAAATCAATGTACATATTAACTGTATATATTTTTGTACAGCAATAATGAACATCTACTTCACGGATGTCACCTTCCACTTGCACTGCGTCGAATTTGGAGCATCTGGAAGGCAATATGATATACTGAACTAAATTATCTGCATAATTTGAACTGATTGATTCTGTATTATTATTCTTCGCCTATGAGTTTAGCCCAAAACCTCTCCTGCTGGGAACCTTCATTCTGTTTCTGCTTTCACTAGCCCGGGTTCCCAGAGTTACAAGGGTTGCCCCATAATAGTTTGTGATTGTCACAGGCAAGCAGTCCACAGTGTCGGTGTCATGTACACAGACTGAGGTCAACCCTGGGGCAAGTGAGAGGGGACTAAATCTTCCGAATAACTCTCCACCCTCGATCTGCTGCTCAGGAGTTGGGTCGGGGTAAGTTTCACCCCCTCTATTTGCAGCATTTTTTTTCATCAGTGTGCAATAGGTTTGGTGGGGGCTCACGCTTCTCCTCAATCTCTTCTGCCAATGCCAGAAAACAGACTGTGTAGTCTCTGTATGGCCTGAGCCGGTTCATATGGAACATCCACTGGCGTTCCTGAGTGGCATCTGTGTCAACCAGGTATTGACGTCAGAGATCTTCCTGATCACCTTGTAGCGGCCCCTCCAATGGTCCTTGAAAGCACAGGGACGAATTGACTACAGCATCAAAACCTCCTGACTCTCTTGGTACTAGTTAGCGTTGTCTTCTGGCTATACGATTGCTTCATCAGCTCTTGACTAGCCTGAAGATTTGTCTTCAGTTTATTCAAGAACTAAGTATAAGAACTATGGTCTCATTATCAGCATATAAAAACAGACTAGAGGAAATAATTGAGGACATGAACCAGTTCAAGTACATCCTTACATACTTTCAACTTAACAAACTGAGAAAAGACAAAGACAAATTTTCCCACAAATGAAATTACACCTTTACCAAAGATGAGTACCACACTCAAATGTCCCAACCACAAAAGAAGAGAAACATAAGATGGAGACCCACCCCTCAGAACTGGAAATTCAGCTTCATAGAAGGGAGCAGCAGTTAAAAAATATCCAGGAACATATAACAGTCCCTATGAACAACCAAATCCTGGGCAACCCCGTGCATCCCCTTTATGGGCACCCCATATGAAAGCCAAGTGCCTTCTTAGGCTTCAGTCAAGGGAGAGGAAAAGGAAAGACCAGAAAAACAGGAAAACCAAGCATTTATGAGAAAGAATCCTCTAAAGACCACTTGAAACAGAGGTCCCAACAAGGTAACTGAGTGAAAAAATGACTTGGTTGTCAACCTATGTAAGGTTGCTTTGACAGGCATGGAATTACAAGTTCTTAATACAGGAATTGGTTTTGTCCCTACTCAAGGTCACATCCCTTTTAAAATTCGGACTGAAATGCACAACTTGTTCTGAAAAATAAAGCTATTTTTTTCATACAAACCAGATACATAGGATGGGAAAGCAGATAGTGGATTCTGAAACAAGTCAAGTTTCTCATCTCCCCCTTCTGATATCTCCCCTGATGTAGATACGTTTGAAAAAAACAATTCAAAAGGATCTGGAGATTATAGAAAGACAGAACCATTAATACTATAACAATACACCCAAAGCAGAAAGACAGGCCCTCTAGTCCAAAAAACACCAGGACATTGTAGTAAACCCGGCCAATAAAGACGAGCCCATTGTCTTACTTAGTGAATTATATCACAAACCAACAGAAAAAAACGCACTGGTATTATTTGAGAGTCACCATCCCCGCTCTCTGAGAAAGTAAATATCTTCCCTTCAGACAGTTTCTAGAGATTCTTAGGAACTGTTAAAAAATAGAGGCATACGAAATGCAATCCCTATGACCTTTCAGAGAAACCTATGACTAGTCTTAAGAGGATCATACAGGAAAGATAAAATTTAACGGATTACCATAGTCATCAACTATTCCTCACTCTTTAACAGAAAGAAGAACATTGTGAATAGAGATATTTGAGTGTTCTTAATGAGGGTGAAATTACATTAGAAAATAACTTCTTTTTTTTAAAAGGGAAAACTAATGATCATCTTGTCCATTCCAGACCAAAATTGACAGATGAAATGGATAACCAATCCATATTGTGGTCTCTGCCTAAGACTTTGGGACATCATCTATGTGGAGGCAGCACTGTATGCACTTTTACACTACAGCTAAGGCATAACTAGATCAGGGTCTTTCCTTTCCATGTAAGCAAAATAGGAACTGTAATACAGAGGGCGGTATCTATCTTGTTACATGTCCATGCTTGCTCGGATATGTTGGTATGACAACACGGAAAGTTAAAACAAGAACCAATGAACATAGGAGTACCATTTGTTTATGGAAACTTAGTACTAAACTAGCCAGGCATCACAAAGACAAACATCACGTGGACTGTGACCTTTATTGGACAGTCATTGAAAAAGTCTCTAATGGAGACTCTCAAACCTTACTCCCCTACAAGCAGTATTGGGTGTTCTGGCAGAAGAGCCAAGTGGTGGGTCTTAACAATGAGATTGAATGGACCCAACTGTAAATAAAGCTCCCAGGATGAGCTTGTTCTGGAGAGAATATTTGTGCTTATGTCCCTAGACACAAAAGTCTCTGTACACATCAGAAACAATAAGCAACCTCAGCCTATATATGGTTTAATTTTTTAGTGTGTTTGATACTTTTCGGCGCACATCCAGAGAATATACCAACTTCCCTTTTTCATGACTCTAATGGGAAGTTAATATGTCAAGCAGTGACTACAGTGAGGGTAATTTGACTCATAAAGGTCCTTGCAATTCTCTCGCTGTATTAAGTAATGCGACTGAGAAATGGCAGTCAATGTACATGTACTATGTTGGATTACTATTACAAGCACATGTTCTTTGCCAAAATTAGTTTCTATAATGCAACAATTGATATTTGATTGAATAAAAGCTCTTAAATAATTAACTCCAGTATGGATTGCTCCTTTGATAACATGGCACACAACGCTCCACTCCAAGCAAACGCACAACACTACTGACGTCATATTCCAAGCATACAACAACTGAGTGACATCACGCACTTACATACACATTGCAAATAACAAACAGACATAGACGCTTGATGCCTGGTGGGAGATAGGCAGCATAACTGCTACTGCCAGATTGGCCTGGCCGCTCTACCGTACGGTGGATCAGTGTTGTGCCTGGGATCACAAGCCTTACTAGTGGTGATTATCCAAGGAGGCTTTAACGGATGCCACATAATTGGACTTCATAATCGAGCTATTTAGAAGTTGTCAGATTGCAAATCTTGGAGTTTGGGCTAACTAATAGATGTTGCTCTTCCTCCTTTAGCAATGGTGATGGGATGAGTGTGTGGGTGGTACATGCTTTTTAGGTCTCGGTTAGACAGCACATGCGCTGTCTTGAAGAGACATGTTGTGTTTAATATGTGGGTTTCAGCCCACCCACAGGCTTCCCATTTGCTCGCTCCATCATTTGTCTGATATTGTTTGTCACCATTGGTCCTTGGTATGCATGGTCATGCCTCTTCTTGTGTTTAGCCCTCCCCCAGAGCATGGACCAAGTAGTTGTACACATTCACTGCTCTTGTTTTTATGACTATTTTAGGACCTACTTTTGTCTTTCTTTTTCAGCATTCTACATAGTACTCGTGCTTTTATCAGATCTGTCTCCTGCCACCCACCGTCATGGCCCGTCCACAGATCACCCCCTCCCCTGCTTTTCCTATCAATGCTGCTTTTTGTTCCCCCCACCTCCTCACTTCCATCGCTGCTTGCTCCCTTGCCACTCCCGGTGTTTGCCCTGTCCACAGATCACCCCGTCACTGTTTTTCCCTTCATTGCTGCTCTCTGTTTACCCCACCTCCTCCCTTTCGTCTTTGCTTGCTCCCTCGCATCTCCTGGTGCTTGCCCCATCCACAAATCACCCCTCCCCCGATCCCGTCACTGCTTTAAACCCCCATTGTAGTCTGTTTCGCTCTAGTGAGTTGTGGTGTTCTGCCTTTTAATGTCCTGATAGTGTATAGCGTGCTGATTGGAGCATGTGTGCTCGGTTGCTATTACTTGGCACACGTATAGTCTCTGTTTATTTTCTGAGTGTGTGGGTACTAGGTGCGAGTGCATGTTTACACCATATGTGGTCGTTCGGTAATGATGTTAATAGCTGGAAAATCAGACATCAAGTGAATCAGGTTTACATTATCACAGGGCATGTCAGAGCTTCTAAAGTACCCGTGTCTTCTGCTGTAATTGCATAGCCACATTTCTCCTCTGTGAAATGATCGAACTGTTTGTGTCTCACCTTGTTGCTTCTCATTTCACAGGGTGGGACTCTATTCCTCCAAATTTCACCCATCGGGACACTTTCTTACTTTTTCTGCATTCACAGGTGAAGTGTTTCCGTGCACCATTGATGCTTAACTTGAATTCTCTTCAAAGGAGACAGGCTGAGTCTTGATGTCATCAAGGTCTGCCTGTCCCTCACTGTCCATGGCAAAAGTAGTCCTTTTAATGTGGTTGCCAGTGCGATGTATTTCCTCATCTTCACTACTGTTGTCGTGTAGTTCCTATAAACCTATATAGGATCTGCGCGTTTAGACAACATATACTGTAGGATTGGAGTCAGACTGATTCTAGACACCCCTACCGAATATATTGGCCTCTTATACCAGCTAGCTCACAGTGCCACTCGAAACCCCTCTTACCAAGGAGAGAATAGTTCTTGGCAACTATCGAACATGACAACCCTGATCTCTCAGGACCGTGGAAACAGTGCAATACTTTTCGCTCAGCCACTCGTGCTTACTTTGTCTCAGAGAGATACACAGAATAAGTGATATGGACGTATTTCAATAAGCATTTATTGAACAGTCGTTATTCTAGTGTAAAATAGGTGTGCTGAAACAACCACTAGACAGAAACAGATATAAATGATTAAAAGCACTAGGAAAGTAAAAGGATGGTAGATTTCTACCATTATGCTAAAACCATGAATACAGGCAGGTATATGAAATACATGACAATAAAATGCGTCCTCCTACGATGCAATCCTAACTAGATGTACCTAAGTGTACCTAGCATGTATGTATGTGTTAAGCCAAGAATCCCTCATGGATAAAGTCAACCCCATTACCTGAAGTGAGAGACTGTGGGACCCCGTCTTGGTCTCGAGTTGGACACCCTGCAAGGGATGTTAGACCACTGCGTGCTGGAGTATCTGCATGCAGGAGCCGCAGCGTCTCGTGTCAGTGTGTCGGCATGGAAGTCCTAGTTCTTCTCTCCCTATCTCAGCAAGATGTGATGTTTATATACCCAAAGGAGTCCCCAGGGGTTCTACCTTGCTGTGCCATTGTCGGACTTAGGATGACGTCGGGAATGAACCTTGTACATAGTTATTATGCAGGAGATGATGGTCCTGCTGAGTTTCCAAGAATCCTCATGCATAATGTATGAGGCTTTTACTAGGGAAAATCCAGCGTTCTGTGTGCAGTGTCGTATCTAGGTAAAAGGTCAGTCCCAAAGAACCGTTATGTGTGTAATGTAGGGGAGAAATTAGGTGAAAGGTTAGGATGTTACCTGAGCCTATATTGGGTACCTATGTGGAATATAACACCCACTCCTCATCCGACTGGATGACATAATTAAATTCTAACGTACTACTAGGCTGTCTAGGCACTGATACGCAAACAACTACAGTAAAAACAATAGTTTTGTTAAAAATTGTTAAAAAACTCTAAAAAATGCTAAAAAGGAAAAATGTTCACTCTAGCAATAGCTCTAATATGTCCGCATATATAGTTTGAACAACTACAAGCATCGGAAAGCCATGCAGGTTATAAAAAGTGTCAATTGTTTTGAAGCTCTAATTTGAGTTGTTTTAGAAAAAGGCCGAATTTTTCCAAGCACACGACGAGCCAAATGTTTATGTGTCCTGGCTGGTAGACGCAACATTGCTGTTGCCTGCCTTCGCAGACGACGATCCCTGTAACACCTTGCAGATTATGTCAATTGAGCACAGATGGTCTTCTGTACTGCCTGCAGCCGATGCTGGGGCAGCCTGTGCGTCATTCAAGGCCTGGGTGTTGGTGGAGAAGCTGGTATCCGTTCAAACAAGAGTTAAGATTTCCTGTGGTGGCTCTAAGAATGCCACCATCAACATGGGAATACGCTGGGGACATTGCAGAACATGGGCCGTTATCAGATCCAGTAAAGCATCGAGGTCCGGTTGCGCAACTGATGGAAGTGTCAGACAGAGATCCAACACACATTCTTCTCCGCAGAACAGGCATCGGAGAACAGGTAGGACATAGTCCATCCAGACTGGTCTAAATGACAGGAACCAAGAGGCACTCAGTGCCCATAGGCTTTTTCCATCTCCTTGGTGACTGGGACGTCCATTGCGTAGCAGAAAAATTACAATCAGGATACCTGCTATTAGTAACAGGATCAGCGGAAGCCCTCCAAAAATGCTTCCAAATACGGAGTGTATAAAGTTTGGTATAACTCTGAGGACCGTCTGAAAGGTGCTTAACAGTCCTGAACCTATGGTCTTAAATAGGTGGACTATACCCGTCGTATCAGACATGTTAAAGATACGACTTAACATTTCTGTGAAATGGAAGGGGCAGTTCGTACGTATGAGTGCCGGTATCTCAGCCGAGGGCCTTGCGATCTGGAGATCAAAAGTCTCCCGGGCAGAGGTTAAGGGCATGGTTTTCTGTAGAAGCATGGCTTTCATTCTGCTCAGAGTATCAAACCGTATAAAGGAAACATTCAACGAAGGCCATAGCAGCGCCTCCCTGACTGTGTGTGTCGGTGGAAACAATACTTGCATACAGCAAGTAACCCTGGAGCTCACGGTGACTAGATATGCGATGCCCGGAAGCATCCCACAACAACAGTTGCGGGTCCCTGGTGAACGTCTCGACTTGCCTCTGCCTGGAGATTCCGCCTCCTGAGTGGCGGTTGCACAGGATTCATCGTGGGACGACCCTGATGGTGAGTGCCGCTGCCGGCATGCCTGATCGATCGGTACTCCGACTCTAGCTTCAAATTCAGGAGTTAATGCAGACGCCCTCTGTTGGCCCTTGACGTGCTGCTTAGAGGAGCATTCTGGGCTCCGGGAGTTCATTCTGTCTGGACTGTGGCTGCATCCAGATCCTTGAGCACGAGCCTCTCATGCCGCAGGCGTCCCGCTGGGGCAGCAGTTGACGCCGGTGATGAGGTGAACGCGCCTTTTGGATTTACTGCAGAGTCGTTGTGGGTTTGCATCTGTGTCGCTGCGGATGCGCTGGCCTGCAGATGATAGGTGTAGGCAGTGTGTTGGGTTTACTCATCGGGAGCACTGTTGCATTGTTTCAAGGACAACACACATAGTGGACATGGAGTTCTGTGACTTGGTAGTGCTGTGACTTGGTATGTGGGAGGTGTTCCTCACTCGGCACTATTGGCAACCTTTTTATGAATTGCTCATTGTTCGTTTTGAGGGAGCAGACCACCTTCCTCACAGCGTCAGGCTAGGCCACTAATCATGCTTGGCTGATGCCTGTGAGGTTGCCTCATGTAGATAGCGAATTGGAGCCCCTCAACAATTGGTGCTGAGTTCAATACAAGTTAATCCCCACACTGATAACAAAGAAAGGTCCACTCATCTAAGCTGCTGATAAACAGAGAAACAGGACTACACCCACGGAGGTCCACTTAACGGAAAGCGAAAGTGGACTGCATAGCAGAGATAGGTCTAGGTAAAAAATACTTAATGGAAAGCAAAAAAGGACCACACTGCAGGGACAGATCGAGGGAGTATTCAGAGCGGCCATCTTGAACTGATTCATACTGAAGGGGATGACACCCCTATCTCCTCATTTAACATTCAAAGGTGTGTTCAGCCAAGTGGGATATCAAATAAATAACTGTAGGATAAAGCTAAACTAATCCGAAAGTTAAAACTACCCACAACGGACGGGGGAAGGTAGGAAACGAAGAAGAAGAGAAAAAGGAGGAAAAAAAAAAAAAGGCAAGGTTAGGAAATATAGAATCTAAAAAGGAGAGAGGAAGTAATAAAATGGATAAAGACCTTGAACCTTCAGGCCACCATGCCTTCACCATTCTCTACCCGCCCAATCTCTCCAAAAATGCAGCAAAGAAGTTCAAGCACAGGCTAATGATAAACCACCCTGAGACTCTTATTTCAGACCCATACTTCTGCATTAGCAAAGGCGTAATATCCAACGACCTTATCTTCCACACAAAAAAACGTGCCCAATGGAGAAATATCTTTTACTCATTGCTCCGCATCTCCAATGCGAAAAAAACCTCACATGCCCTCAAATTGTCGGTAACAGCCTCAGACCTATGCCCTGCGAATGCCACCATCACTATCTACAACAATGGTAATATCCTTATTCAAGCCTCCAACGCTAATCTCGATACCATAGACAGGATCTTCCCTACTCTCAAGAAAGCAGTAAACAGTAAGAATAGCACACTCAATGCAACCTCTCATCCTCAGTATCTAGATGCCACCCTAACTCCACTACAAAATCCCATAACAAACTCTTCCGAACCGACAACTGCCGACACTGCCATCGAGCCCTATCGCCCAGACACATCGGACTCAACCACACACGGGTCCCCTGGCCTAGGAGAGACAGGGTTGCACTTAGCCAACGATCTCATCAGTGCAGACACCCCCAGTGATCCCTACCCCCAGTCCTATTGGTCGCTACCACACCTGGATCCCCCAGCCCAGAAGGGACAGGGTTAGTCTTAGCTACTGATCACTTCATTGCAGACTCACCACCGTTATCCCTGACGTCCGTGAGTGAAGTCATCAAATGGGATTCCTCCCACACCGCCCTCCTCTCCCCCCTTTCATCCAAAGAAGATTGCAAAGATCCCCTTAACCTACTGACTACCACGATATCTGAGAGGACGCTAACACCCTCTATACTCATCCCACCCATCCAAACACAGCGCACAAAGACCATTCTCCAATCTTGCCTCAACACCATACCACACACTGACTTGGACCCCACAACAAACCTCCCGGTTCAGCTTCTCACATCGACCCCTAATGAAGATATCCCCAAGCAATTAGAGAACGTGATCATACAAACAGACCCTACCTGTGGATCGCCCTCCATAATTGATCATACACCCACACATACTACCAACTTTCACAACTCTGTTTGGATCGCACGACTCAATGAGTTAGACACAGGCCTATCCCATCTCAAGGCCGAGATGCATAATCTATCAACCATCACTAAAGAACTTCTAAACATACACAGAGCCACCAACGCCACCGTGAACCAAATCAGTCTCCAAACGAGAAATTACATCCCCAAGAACTCACACCCTGAGAACACTAGTCAGAGTAACCAAACCAGTTTCCAACCTAGTAGATACATACCCAAGTTCTTACACCCCGAAAACACTAATCAGGGACTAGGAGGGCAAATGTTGATCTGTTGATCTATCAGATAGAGACATTGACGACCTCCTCATATCTTATGCCTGGGCAACAGATAACAGTAAGTCGCAATGTGACACTATCCAATCCATTGTAACCAACCCCTTCAGAGAACCGACTCACAACAACAGATCCGTAAATAGAGAAAACCTCACAAATATTAACATAGAGCAGACTACCCTAACCCACTCTATTAACAAGATGAAGTGTGCACTCATTAATTGCAGATCCGCTAGCAAACATGCTCCTGACATTTTCAACCTCATCCTAGAGAATGATTTAAACATTATTGTCCTCACCGAAACATGGCTAAATAGTTCCACCTCTCCCATCCTTGACCTACTGGTTCCCCCTAGTCACGTCCTAATCCGCCTAGACAGAAACGTGAAACCCGGTGGAGGGGTAGCCTGCATTTATCGTAACTCAATCTCAGTCAAGCAAGTAGACTCCATCGCTCTATCCTCCTGCGATTATCTCTGTATTAAAATCTCTGATGATAAGCGCATCGCCAGCAAGCTTCACATATTCTACCACCCCCGGGTGATAAATTGACTTTCATCGACGAGCTAATGGAGGTCATTTCATCCAACGTCAACTCACAAGTACCTCAAATTTTCTTGGGTGACTTTAATCTCCAATGGAACAACGCAAACGATCATGGTGTAGGCTGTCTTAAAGCGTTTCTGTCAGACCAGGAGCTATCTCAATTCTGCGACAGTCCAACTCACAACAAGGGAGAGACAATGGTCCTCATCATAGCAAAAATGAACACCGTCTCATTAGAATCCATCACCCGATGTGACTGGACTGACCATCACTGCATCCTCTTCTCCATCAATATCGAGGTAATTCCTAAAAGGGGCCAACCCTCAAAAACAAAGCAATGGAAAAGGAACTTACAAAATATCAATCCCATCACCTTGGTAAACCGATGCAACTCCGCCCTGGCCCCCACGACGGACATAACTGATGTATATGACCTCACAGCCTTCTACAATTCCACTATGCTTGAAATCCTGGACTCTACAGCGCCCCTCCAAGAAAAAAACGTCTCCTCCAAAATTTCCAAACCTTGGTTCAATGAGACCCTGAACTCGGAGCGACGCAAGCTAAGAGCTGCTGAGCGACTATGGAAATCAGCACCCACCACTGATCACCTAGATCACCTTAGAAGGTTAAGGAACTCATACAACAGGAAGATTCTTAAGGCCAAGGCAGACTTTTTCAAAACCCAGCTGAACCAAGCAATCAGCCGTCCAAAAAAACTTTTTGAAATCGTCAAGCAACAAGCATGCAACACAACTAACTCTATGGAACTAAACGTCCTGGCTACACCTACCTGCGAAGAGCTTGCCAATTTCTTCCATGAAAAGACTAAGGCCATCGAGCTCGACATCCAATTTAAGAAGGCTCTCCCACAACCTGTGGTCCAGGATACTGAATGTTGCGCACAACTCAAGGACCATTTTAATACTCCAGGGGAAGTCACAAAAAACAATGCCTCATGGCACACCTTCTCGCCAATCTCTCAACAAAAAATCTATAACACTCTTCAAGCAATCAGCCCCTCCAATCACTTCTCTGACCCCCTTCCTCCTGCTCTATTCAAAATGATAAAAACAACTATCCTACCACTATGGGCAAAAATTATAAACGCCTCTCTGAGACAAGGCTCCATACCGGACTGTCTTAAAATAGGGCAGGTCACACCTATACTAAAGAAATCCGACGCCACCCCATCTGATCTCAACAACTACCGCCCAATATCCAACATCCCCACTTTGGCGAAACTGCTGGAGAAATGTGTACAAATTCAATTATGCAACCATATCGAGAATTACAACCTCCTAGACAGTCACCAATCTGGCTTCCGTCAAGGTCAGAGCATGGAATCTGCACTCACAAACATAATGGATGACATACTAAAAATGCTTGACCGCAACGAATCATGCCTAATGATACTTCTTGACTTATCCTCCGCCTTCGATACGGTCAAGCATGACAACCTATTGGAACGAAGGATGGGCCTCTCGGGCACAGTGTTACAATGGTTCTCCTCCTTCCTAAATAACAGAACACAAAGAATCAAGATGAAGAATTCACTCTCTCAACCCTCCGTGGTCACCCTGGGCGTTCCACAGGGATCAGCTCTATCACCTATTCTTTTCAACCTATTAATGGAACCCCTGGCGAAAGCATTGAAATCAGCGAATATTCTATATCACCTGTATGCGGACGACACCCAACTGTATTTGAAAATCTCCACTCCAGAAGACTTCATTTCCCTCAACGCTATTCTACAGAACACGCAAAGCTGGCTCACTAACAACCACCTCATGCTGAATACCAAAAACGGAATTCATTCTCATCTCTCCACCGAATCACACACCTAAGATAGACCTATGGTTGAAACACCTAACCTCCTTTGACTGTACTCCCCTCATCATTGACTCCGCAAAATCCCTAGGAGTCACCATAGACAAACACCTGAATATGCAGACGCACATCACTAATGCCACTAAGGGAGCTAATCACAAGTTGAGTATACTAAGGAAACTCAAACCCTTCCTCCCTCAGGCCGACCTAAAAATGGCAGTGCAAGCCCTAGTGCTACCAAGATTAGACTATGGAAGCACCACTCTTTGCGGTCTCCCCAAATACAAGCTGGCTCCGCTGAGGGCATCACTTAATGCTGCGGCAAGACTGGAATCAGGAACGAAAAGAAATAGCCACATCTCTCCTGATCCTGAAAGCTCTGAACTGGCTGCCATACGAGGCAAGAATACACCTAAAGGTTGCCTGCATGACCCATAAAGCACTATATAACAATACACCCAGTTACTTAGCTCTAAAGCTTGAAAGGTCGGGAGGATGCAGACAACTACGAAGTGCGAGTACGTTACTTTGAAACCACAATCCTTCCATAAGAAGAGAACTGGTTGCAGAGCTTTCTCAGGGATTGCACCAAAGATTTGGAACTCCTTACCTCCAGGGGTACTTGGAATCTCTTCCTTTACCGCATTCAAAAAAGAAGTAAAAATACTACTAATGAACAAATTCACGTCCTAAGACTTAATTCTATGCTGACATCGAGTCACCCATACGTTCTTCATATCACTGCCTACCCCTGGTAGAATGAAGGAGAATATTATATGTATGTTTATTATCACAACCTCTAATGCTCATTAACTGTATATAGTGTGGGGCGTGGCCGAGGCGGCGGCGAAGATGGCCGCCTGCTAGTGAAGCTCCAACAATCGGCCGGTCTCAGCGGCGATTTCCCCGGGAGAATGTGCTTCCATCGGGGCTGAAACCGGCGTCGCGGACAGAGGAAGCGGCGCGGCACATGGCGATCTGAGTGCCGGGCGCCAGCTCCCCTCCGAGGTGCAGAATCATTGTGCCGGAGGAGGCCCGGGGCGGGCCGGCGCGGCATCGTCTGGAGACCCGGCGGCCCCGCGCGAACACGACGGTCGGAGAACGGCGCCTCCTGCAGCCTCCGGCGGACGGACCGGGTGAGTCGGACCCGTGTAGGTTGAGCCCCCCCCTCCCTTGCCGCGAGGTTCCGTTGTGGGCTGCCGGGCCGGCTGCTCTGCCCCGCTTCTAGGCCTCGCTTCCCTGAGCTCGTGTGGGGACAGGGCCCACCTGCTACGGCCTTCGGGGGTAGGGCGCTGGCCTGACGCTGCGGCGGCTGTGGTGGGGGTGGGTGCGCGCTCGCCTTCCGCTCGACACAGCGTGCAGTGCTGATCACCCGCTGGTCCTCCCCGAGAGGGACAGACATCCTATTTGGTGGCGCACGCTCACTGGAAGCCATCTTGTCTGCGATGACACGGAACCCCTTACCTGAGCTCACCATACCATCTGCTACTGCAACACAGCGCTGCTTGGCCCTTCAGTGCCAGTGTCTAGAACATGCATAACCCTCCTGCGATGGGGCCTACAAGCATTTCGCATTAATACTCTCTTTGTTCGGAGGGTCGCGGCCATTGTGTTGGCCCCTGCCACCGGGACACAGACCTGCCTCTGAGTGCTCGCTGGTGCCAACCTGCTGTTCAGAGTGCCTGAAGTGGCTGGGGACTGCTCAAAACTGCCACCTGCTTTTCTACAAGTTCGCAATACATCATCACCCAGTCCCCCCCTCCCACACGGCTGCTCCGCGCACTTTGCGGAATGGGACGCAAGGATCCCAGGCAAAGAACCCTTCCTTTTGAAATAGTGGCTGAGGGCGCACCATCACACGACTCAGTTATGGCTGACAAGACCACTGAAGCGAATCCACCTGGGCCCTCGGATACCTCTGTTGCCTCCCTGTTGCTGTTTTTAAGGCGCTGGACTCCCGCTTCGACACTTTGGATCAGACCATTGCATCCTTGGGCGCCAAAGTACAGGGCCACGACAGGCGCCTTGATGTTGCGGAAGCTCGTGTGTCAGACTTGGAGGATGGGACAGCTCAGGCTCAGAAGTGGCTGGAACGGGCGGAGCGCCTGCTCAAGGAAGTAGCCATTAGAAATGAGGACTTGGAAGCGCGCGGACGCCGCAACAACGTCCGCATTATGGGGGTTCCGGAGACGACATCCACAGGCCGAATGGACCTCTTCGTGGAGAAGCTACTAACGGATCTGTTTGGAAGTGAGTCTTTCACACCGGGCTTTGTGGTGGAGAGAGCCCACAGATCACTAGGCCCAAGACCCAATCCTGGCCTTCCCCCTCGGCTCATCATAGCGCGACTCCTGAATTTTAGAGACCGGGACACTACTCTCCGTCTGGCAAGAGAACGCGGCACGGTCGAGTGGCAGGGGTCGAAATTATCATTCTATCCAGACTTCACTACGATGGTCCAGGAGGCACGCCGCAAATTCCAGGGGGTCAAAGCCACGTTACGCAATCTTGGGCTCAAATATGGCATGCTCTACCCGGCGAGACTTAAGGTGGATGTTGGCGGCAGGTCCAGAATATTTGACACTCCAGCAGAGGCCCAGGAATTCTGCCGCACACACAAGACACGGAATTCGCAAAACTCGGCGGTGGGTGCACCCGCTTCCCCACCTCGCAGTGGCTCTGACGCTAGTGCGGACCTATTCTCGAACATTGACACTGGATGATGTTTCTAGAATGATCTCATGTTGTTTATAGTATGCATATGGGAAATCGCAATGTTTGTTTACAATTTTTTTTTCCTACAGATACGGCAATAGGCCGGTCCGATTTCGGGCTGCCACCCCCTCTGGTGTATCCGCTGAGTTGGTGCATTCATTTTGGGGCCCACCTTCTGGACCTCAACTGCGAGCCCGGGGATCTCTATGTCTTCCGGGCAGGTTAACTTTCTGGGGGTTGGCCACCTATGGGTTGGAAGGCAGCTGGGTGGGGGGAGGGGGGAGAGGGAAAAGTTCGCACATTGCAATTGTAGTTATTTACACTTTAGTTTAGCATTGCTTGCAAGGTTTACATCGCCTTACAGTCCTGACAGGAAGATGCATGAACAATGTTTGGATGTCGCGGTTAGGTAACGTACAGGGGCCCACGGCCATCACTTTAATGTCCTGGAATGTCAGAGGCCTCAATAACACCCGTAAAAGGAGGCAGGTGATCCACTATCTTCTTCGACACAAGGTTGATATAGTTTATTTACAGGAAACACACCTCCCCCCCACAGATTCCGCTAGTTTTGGCGCCAGCTGGGGCACACACAGATACTTTGCTAATTATAGCAATTACGCTAGAGGTACAGCAATATTGATACACAAGAGGGTCCCCTTTACACTCCTGGATGTGACCCGGGATCCAGTGGGCAGGTACGTGATAGTCACAGGCACTCTTTATGGCCACAAAATCACTATGGTTAATGTGTATGCTCCCAATGTGGACGACCCCGAGTTCTTCCATGACTTGAATGCCCGGATTGCCAAACATGACACACATGCGCTGCTCCTAGGGGGGGACCTTAACTTACTGATAAGCACCAAATTGGACAGCTCGTCAACCGCACCCGACGCTAAACCACGGGCAAGGCGGGCCTTGATGAAACTCTGTAATCAATACACACTAATATACGTTTGGCGACAGCGTAATCCCACCCTCACCAAATTCACTCATTATTCCGGCCCGCACGGCACCTGGTCCAGAATAGATTATTGCCTGATCTCTCCCAGTGTCGCAGGTTGGTTTGGCTCCCACACTACACTCCCCTGCACATATTCAGACCACTCCCCAATAACTTTACGGTTGTTGCTCCCACGACCGGAAGGGTATGAACGACAATGGCGTTTTCCAAGTACGGCCCTTCAAGATGAGGTGTTTAAGGCAGAGGTACGCGAGGCAATATAGGACTACTTTGAACTCAATACGGGCTCGGTAGATTCAGCGGCGATGCTATGGGAAGGTTTTAAGGCGGTTATACGAGGAGTATGCATCTCCAAACGGGCTGGAGTACTCAGGGATCTTCGTCAAACGATGACCCGTATTGAGCAAGAGGTGGCCAAGCTAGATTCCCAGCTCGCGGCCCTCCCTGACCCAGAGGCTATGACAGAGAGACTCGCCCTTCTGGCGGAATACAGGGACACGGCAGACAGGGAGATATTGTATATGGGTAAATATCAAGCTGCACGACGATACGGAGAGAGCGAGAGGCCTGGCAGAGTTCTGGCGCAAATGCTGAGACCACCTTATAGCAAATCCTACATTACTGAATTGCACTCAGCGTCCGGTGACACGCTCACCTCCACCTCGGCTATCAGAGATGAGTTTCTGGATTATTACACCTCCCTTTACTCCTCCAGGTCAGACCCCGACGGCGCAGCCCAGACTGCATATTTAGATGAGGTTGCACTGGTGTTCCTGGAAAAGCATATGATAGACTTCATGACGGAACCCATAACTGTCGCCGATGTCCTAATGGCCATAGACAATATGCGAGGTTCCTCCGCCCCGGGGCTTGATGGCTTCACAGGGGATTTTTATAAAGAATTCAAGGACGTTCTGGCCCCCCAGCTGATTGAGGTCTATGCAGAAGCATTAGAAAAACAAATTCTCCCCCCCACACTACGTGAAGCTGTAATCATACTCCTTCCAAAACCTGGCAAAGATCACAAGTTATGCGGCTCATACCGACCGCTGTCCTTATTGAATCTAGACTATAAAATCTTGGCAAAAGTGCTTGCGAATAAGCTGTCGCAACTGATGGAGTACATCATATCCCCGGTACAGTCTGGCTTTGTACCCCGACGCTCGACATCCCTGAATCTCCGTACGCTGTTTGCGGTGCTACACAGAATACAGCCAGACGTCCCAGCGGCGGCGATATTACTAGACGCAGAGAAAGCGTTCGATTCTTTAGAGTGGTCCTTCCTTGTGGAGGTGATGCAGCGTATGGGTCTGCCCTGTGGCTTCATTTCCACAGTCTCTCTGCTTTACGGTGGGCCATCGGCGAGACTCCGGCTGAACGGCACCCTGTCCAGACCATTCCGGCTATATCGAGGGACCAGGCAGGGCTGCCCCTTGTCCCCGCTTTTATTCATCCTAGCCATGGACCCGTTGGTCAGGCACTTCCAGGAGCGCCACTTGCATAGAGGTCTTCAATTCAACACTGGCCCGCTCCTAGCTTCTCTATACGCCGACGATACCATACTTTACGTCCGGGAACCACACCTTAATCTGTCGCCTCTTATCCGGGAAATCGTCCGCTTTGGCAGATTCTCAGGGATAGGTATAAACTGGCACAAATCAATCATATTCCCGCTAACGGAGAGCACAGTCCAATGGGAATGCGAATTTCCTCTCGACTGGTGCCAAGACTCGGTAAAGTATCTGGGTATACATATCCATCTGGACACCGCACAAATTATTCGCTTAAATTACGGACAGGCTTTCCAAAAGTTAGAGGAACAGGTCGACAGATGGCTGAGGTTACCTTTGTCCCTGGCTGGTCGGGTGGCTATAGTAAAAATGATGGTCCTTCCTAAATTTTTATACCTATTTAACAATATCCCGATTCCCCTCTCAGCTGGTTTCTTCTGCACTTTACAAACTCTCATGACACGACTAGTATGGGGCGGGAAGAGACCACGTGTCCGCTGGTCGGTGATGACTTTGCCGTACGACAGAGGCGGATTCAATGTTCCAGACTTCCAATTATATTATTTGGTAGCGCAATGTCATTACGCGTTCGCTTGGTTTCATCCAGATGCACGCATTCCGTATCTACGGCCGGAGGCAGACCTGGTTCTCCCCGATAAATTGTGTGAGATGCTACCGGGGGCTTTCCACGTGACAGATGCGACATTCAAACAGTATCTACGACTGCCTGGGCATGGGGTAAATTGATCAAACGCACAGGCGCTACACTATTATATTCCTCTGCCCTGCCGTTGCCCAACGCCAGATGGTTCCCAATCACTGGGGAGAAGCTGGTGCAGAACACGCTATCCACTCTAGATATTGTAAAAGTGGGCGATCTCTTCCCAGAGGGTCATATTTTCTCAATAGATGAGGACGCCAGGTTCACCGACTGCAACTTCATGACGCGATTCCTCATGAGCCGCATGAAATCCGCACTGCGTTCTGGGCTCCCCACATATCCTGTTGAGCCTGACTCTTTCCCTCCACTTACTCTGGTGTTAGAGACCCCTAGCGGCACACGCCTCATCTCTAAAATGTACAAGGCATGCGCTGCGATGATGCCCGCGGACGATTCCAGCCTTAGACAGGCCTGGGAGGCGGACACGGGGAGCACCATCACAGATGAGCAATGGGCAAAATATTGCGAGGCCACCAAGGACATTTCACTTAACGCACGCCACAAGTTGCTGCATTTTAAATGTATCCGTCGCGCTTACTTCACACCAGTCCTGGCGCACAGGATAGACGCTGATAGGCCACACACCTGTTTGAAATGCACTGCCCCGCACGTGGATTTTATTCATCTAGCATGGACTTGTCCCCGCTTGCAGACCTACTGGTTAGCGGTACATACGACACTGGGGAAGATAATTGGCCTTCCACTGGCTCCCCTCCCCGAGATAGCTCTTTTAGGGTACACAGTTCAGATTCCTAAGAAAGTCAGGAAATTAGCAGCATTGGGATTACTGCTAGCCAAAAGAGAGGTTGCCATTCACTGGGGCAGGAAAACCACTCCTCAGCTACAGGATTGGCTGGGGAGCCTGGTGTACTGCAACATCAATGCTGAGACATAAGCTAGCCTCATGCCTCCGACATCGCGACCCAGAGATATTTGGGGACCACTGAGGGCCTACTTCGAGGCCACTAAGCGTGCCTCTGCCACACCGGTAGACAATGGAATAGTTCCGGAGGGTGTGGGCTGAGGGGATAGTGTCCAGTTCCCCGGATATCCTTTTATGAGAGCAGTGTGGTTTGTGGTGTCGTGGTTACTAAGCTTTCTGTGGGAGGCGCTGCTGACCGTAATGTCTAGTCACTGCGATTGGGATTGGGGGTGGGGGTAGGGGGGTCTCGCTGAGGACTGGTCAAAATACTAGGTTATACCACTGTACAGATTGTTGTAGTAACTACCATTGAGAATGAAACTGTCAGGCACGAGTCGATTTGATTGTAAAGTGATTATATGCAAGGCAATGTGATTCATTTTTTATCTGAAAAATAAAGTGTAAAAAAAACAAAAAAACTGTATATAGTGTAATGCTCTGTGGGCCACGGGTCTCCTATATTACCCATATACCACATACCTATGGTAGAGTGTAGGAGAATATATAAGTATGTTTATTATCACAACCACCTAATGCTCAATTACGGTCTATAGTGCAATGTTCTGTTGGCAACGGGTCACCTATGTTATCCATATACTACATACCTTTTTGTACGTAATGACGAATACCAAATGCTTGTATACTACCTCATCTTTTTATGTTTTATACTGTATACTGTAAAGCGCTCTGATACCCTCGTGGGTCACGTTCGCGCTATATAAAACCTTATAAATAAATAAATAAATTGATCGTTCAGCATCAAGTAACTCCCATTCGAAAGTAGCCTGAATACCGGGATAATCACGTCTGCTGGGGTACCTCTCAAGTGACAGGATAGGTTTGCCACCGAACTATTACAGGCCCCCTGTAGCATAATATTCTGGCATATGAGAGATCCACTTAAAGCGTTCTCGCAGTTTGTACCGCTTAGAAACACTTCCAGATCCCCACTCCTGCATCGAAATCTGTACGGGAATTCCAAAGATTCCTTGATGAATTCCCTACCCATTTCTTCATATCTGCCTGCCTGTTGTTGTTCTAGGCAATATTGAAACTGGAAAGCTGTGACCTGTAAGGTTATATGGCCATGGATTAACCACTCTGTGGATGGTGATTCTGCCACAGTAAAAGGTAGCTTGTCCAATTTTTCAATACGCAGCATTGTATATTTTGCTCCCCTTTATGCCATTGTTATTTGCTTTTGCGTCAGATGGTACGCAGAAAACAATGACGTACTGTTGATAAAACGCCAAGGCACGTAACCAGCGCGCAATGATTGCAGCGTCCAGCTTAGTAACATAATAGAACGCAATTGTGATTGCCCGTGCTGTAATATGGACAAACCTTGCTCTAGTACATCAATAGCAGAAGATACAATGCTTCCCAGTGAATAAATCCTGGATGTTAACGTAGTCATACCATTGTCAACTACCGCTAACGCCTTCTCTAGATTAATCCTATCAATTTCTCAAAGTCTCTCCGCTGCTTCTTGTTGGGAGATTTTCTAGATTTTGTTGTAGACAGCGTAATAGAAACATTTCTGACATGGCTTTCTGGGACCTAATAAAAAATCATGTAGGTCCACATCCTCTGTTAGTAAGGATAAGTGCTGTTTCACCTGTTGAGGTTTTTAGACAATCGAGGCATAACTTCCCAACACTGTTTGATGTCACCACCCCTGAATGTTCTCTTTGTACATAGCTTGGGTCTGGCCTATGGATACTAAACCCTTCGGTGGTACCCCTGAATCTTCCCTGACATCTGTTTGTGTCTGTGGGCCAAACCAACCATCCCTTCCAATTGGGGTCTGATCTATTGTATTGTAAAATGCTATCTATTGTAGCCCCTTCTTGTGATGTAAAATGTTCCGCGGTATGTGATGGTGCTGGAATCCGAGGTGTGTTCAAATCCTTGTTCTTGGCTATTCCAAGACAGGAAGTCTGTTGCACAGTATCATTCAGAAATATTTTCTGCTGAGGAATGGGGCATGCTCTAAATAGCGCTTCTGTTCCCTAGACTTGCCAGTCTCTAGAACCCCAGACTGATTTTAAGTCTATAGTGTCCTTCCATAAGTCAAAACCCTGTTCAGACAGTTGGGTAATAAAGGAAGCAGAGTAAATCTGTTTTGTGTTAGTCAGCATATTCTTATGTGCGGATGTAGGTGCAACCTTATAGTAATATGAGGTCGGGTCTGAAATGTTAAACCCTGAAAAATATGAACATTTCTGTGCAAAGGTTTTCAAACTACTTTTCGGCGGTGATGGGCAATGTTCCCATTGGTGATATCTGAAAACATTTCTAGGGGTGCTGGATTTGTGTAGAAAATGTTGACCATAATGTTGATAACAATACATTGTGTTAGAGTCTGATGTGTCTTCTAACATTTCATTGCAAGGAAATGCAGCAGATTGTTCTAAATCAGACAACATATTATTTACAGTTTCAAAATCCCAATCATCGGAAAATGTACTGGAGGTAATGATATCATTTAAGGAAATTTTAAATAAATGAGGTATTTTTAAAAGTTCTCTTGGGCCAAATATTTCATAATCAACCTTGTCCCATACTATACCATCAGGTATAGGAACTGCTGAAATGTTCACGTAGGACTAGTTTCTTTGTTCACGATGTGATGAGACATGAGGTTTCAGGATCAAGTTCACTTTTGATGCTGCAGAGCTTTGGCGAAGGTAAGTTACATTAATAAGTAAGCAGAAAACAGTTACTAAGCCTATCCAGAAAAGAAAGAAAAGTATACCAGTGAATATCCAAAGTTCTAGCCAAGGTGACACCAGGTATGTCTTTTTAAGGAAAATAAAAAAATCTTTGATTTGCTGTTCACAAGATATTGGGGCTGGAGTTGTTTCAGGTTCGCTTGGATCCAAGGAAAAGGTATCAAAGTCGATGAAATAGCCAGATGCAGTTCGATCTATTTTTGGTAGCTCAGCAAGTTTTGATGAACTTGTAGATGGCTCTTCTCGAGGCATATTTATGTAGACATCGGTGATAGGTCGAATTGAAATTTGTCTTTCATTTTGATTTTGAATTTCTGTTTCCAGAGGAACGAGTTCCATTGCATTGTTGCATAGTCCATCATTCCGTACAGGAGACTCTTCGAACGTGATGAGTCTTTCCGTCTGAACTTCCTGTATGGTAGCGAGATGAAGGCGTCGGCTACCTAGGAGCCCACGAGGCCTACTATTCAGTATCAACCACATAGTGTGGTTTGATCAGATCAATGGAGACTAATCTCTTCTCTTTTTTTCCGGCAAGAGGCGGTAGAAGTACAGTTCTTGTTAATTCAACGACCAGGACAGGTACAGGCTTTCTGTAGAATGGCCCAAATTCTTTCTTGTCCACAATCTTTTCTCTGACCAGATCCCCAACTTTAGGAATCCAGACAGGTCTTGCCGTGACTGATTTGACTATCCCAGTGGCGGTCCTTTTCACCTGCACGTTACTTTGAAGTGCTCTGGATTCATTGAGATCCTGTAAAACAGCCAAACGATTATTGAAGTCAAAAGGCTTTTCATCCGCCACTGTGCCTTCACAATCGAGATCAGGTACCCACATTCTTGTCCCAAAAAGGACCTCGTAAGGAATGACACCCCCTAGAGAACTTCTTGGCATGTTATTACTTGCATGCTGTACTCCATACAAATGATTGACCCAACTGCCACCCACACCTAATACTCTTGCTGTTAAAGATTGCTTTAAGTCCCGGTTTTTCCTCTCCACAACCGAATTTCCCTCTGGATGGTACGGAGAGGAGTACCGCAATGCAACACCCAAACTTCCCATGGCTTCCTTGTAGGCCCGAGAGCTGAACCCGGGGCCACGGTCTGAATGTAATGTGCCAACTGCGTATGTTCCTATAAAGGCTCGCAAATCTTTGATAACAGTTCGAGCATCAGCCGAGTGCTGAGGCCACACCCATAGGAACCTTGAGCAGGAATCCACTGCAACCATAATGTACTTGTAAGCCCCATCAGATTGTAAGGGGCCGCAGTGGTCTAAATAGACACGCGCGAGTGGTCTGTCTGATATCAATAATGGTGTCTGCCCAGGACGAGCTACGGTGGATCGCTTCATCTGCTTGCAGATGTCGCATTTTAAGACATAGTCTTTGGTCTTTTTTGTTAACCCTGGCCACCAGTAGCGTTGTTTCAGTAAAGAAACCGTTGCAGTAACTCCTGCGTGTGCAGAACCCAGACCCTCGTGTGCAGCTAGTATTAACCCTAATCTGCGATCGATGTTTGGTATTACTCTATCCCCCAATCCTGGAATCTGAGCAAAAGGAACGTTATTTGCATCTAACTTGTAGGAGTACTTGAGTGGAAAGCCTTTCTGCAATGCCTTGTTGTCTTTGCATGAAGCAATGGCAGCTGCCATTATCTGTCCGTCTATTCTCGTTTTAGAGCGAGTGATTGCAGCTACGGAAGCAGTTTGTACTGCCCCCTTCGCAGCTTCATCAGCCAATGAATTCCCTTCAACGTGAACACCATCACGTTGATGACTCAGCGTGTGTATCACGTGAGCTCTTGGTAGTGCGCTTTTCAACTCAGCTACCTGTTCCCATAGCATTTTATGCTTAATTGTGCCACCTTTTGAGTCTTTGAACTCATTTTGACCCCAATAGTGAAGATATTCATTGTATGACTGGACACAGTAAAAAGAATCACACACAATTAGTGTGGGGAATTCTCAATCCGTATTTATCAGTGCCAGTCATAGAGCTTTCAATTCTGCCAGCGGTGCCGTGCAGTCTCTTAAAGACTGTGTTTTTGTACAGCATGGATGGAACTTGCCGTCCTGCATACGACCTTTTACAATTGCACATGCAGCGCTGTATTGTTGTTTACTTCCAATGGCCGGCTGAGCAGATCCATCAGTGTAAATTATGTATTCATACTGCTCTAGAGGCATTATTTCATTTGGTAGAGGATATTCTTGTTCATATTGCAGGAATGCTTGTGTTTTCAGACTTGGGTCGTATTTGTATTCTACATCTGTTGCAGTGAGAGAATTAGCCCATTGTATCCATCTCGGGTGTAAGGCTTTAGCATTTGGAACACTTGCCTTTGTAGCAGCCTCTAAGGCTGGTACCGGAGTCACGACAATTATTCGTTTCCCCTGAGCCAGTGCTCTTTCTCTCACTACAGCAGTCTGTACTGCTGTTAGAATTTTTTCTATGGATGCAAAACGCATCTCAGCGTTTGTGTACAAATGTGATTTGTAAGCTATGGGTACTGTTTCGCTTTCATTGTATGTTAGGTAAGTGTACCCAGATTGACCCGCAACTATACGGATTACCAGGTTGCGGACATTTACGCGTGTCTGTAAGTGTTTAGACGCTATCATGTCAGCTTGTAGGGAACAAAGGATATCTGTGTGTTCCTGTGTCCATTGCCTAACTGAAAAATCAGGTCTTATGAGGTCGTAGAAACATTTAACCCTCCCTGCGTAATCCAAAATGTATGTTCTACCAAAATTCAGGAATCCCAGTATAGATTGTACATTTTTCAATGATTTTGGAGCATCGCACACTTTTCTAAAAAGTTAGCTGACAAGCTCTTGACTTCACTTGAAAGCTTATATCCCAAAAATAGGACATTGAGGTGGGCTATTTTTGATTTTTTAAAGTTGAATTTGTAGCCCTCAGAGGGGAATTCCAAAATTATGGTGCTCACCCTGGTCAAGTGTTCCTCTAGGTCATCATCCGTCAGATAAATATCATCTACGTAGGACAATGCCTCCTCATCTAGATTCTGAAGTAACTCAGTTACCCTAGCTGAGAACAACCCCGGGCTGTTTTTATACCCCTGGGGAGTCGACAAAATTGACGCTGGGACGCCAGCGCTGAGAATGCTGTCAAATATCTGCTCTCAGGCGCTATATTTTGGCAGAAAAATCCATTTGAGATATCTAGTGTTGTTTTGTATTTTTTCAGCACAGTGTTATTCATCAATGCGGCACTGTGTGCATTCTGTACTGCAAATGTTTTAGTGCATGTGTTCAGATGTCTGTAGTCTAAAACTAGACAATATGTATTGTCAGGTTTCAATATGGGAAATACAGGATTATTCATTGAAGAGGTGCAAGTTTCAATTACACCCTGACATTCAAGTTGATCTAAGTTCTCCCTGACCTGTTTTTTAGCTTCCTGTTTTATTGGATACTGTCTCTGTGGAGTTGGAGTAGATTTTAATGGTATCATGTTGTGAGCTGACTCTTCATCCCACCCAACATGGTTGCGATATAGTGCAGGGACAAAGGCTACCACCCACTCCCGCGCATATGTGTGTTTTAAATGTATGGGAAGAGGTCGGAAAAGGCTGGAAAAATTACCGTTTCTCCCTTTGGGCAATCCATAACAATATCAGGCGGCCAATCTCTTTCAGCTAAAAGAATGTCATAGCCAAAAGTTAAGTTCTTCCAAAAAAGACCTTTAATTTTTCTGGGCTTGTCCCCCTCCATTTGGAGTGTTATTTCATGTAACCTATGTGGGACGCTCACCCTAGTATCAGGTGTTTCCACCGTGATATGTTAATTCAGCTCCGCTGTCACCAGAAATTCCATCAGGTTCTGGCGAGCTATTGTTACTTCTGCTGCACTGTCTAGCATCGTCAGAGCCCAGTCCCCGTTCAGTAATTGAGTACTCAGAATTCTAGGCATGTCTGATCTTAAGAACTGCTACTTTCTTCTTTTTAAATTGAGGTTTTGATTTTGGTTTTTCTTCTTTCTTTGAAGTGTATTCAGGAGCACGTTGCGTATCTCTAGATTTTGTGCGCTCGTCTTGTTTGTGTTCTGACCGTCCTTCCCACTCAGAGTTTTTCGATGAACCCTGAAAGGAACGAGAGGAACGTGTATCAGTGTCCTGATACTTGTCAGGTTTTCTAATGTTATCCCTATTCCTAAGGTTATACCTTCTTTCGGAGGGCTCCTGTTGAGGAGACCTACCTCTGGATTGAGATCTATTCTCTCTAATCTTTTTGTTTCTATTGTTATTATCCCATTTCTTCTTAGAAGAATCAGATGCTTGCTTTGTGTTATCCTTCTCAGGACCACCAATCAGTAGAGGTTTTACTGCTCTAGCTCCCAAACTATCCCTACCTAACTCTGCATACGCTGTTTCAAGAATTTTGGTTAATTCACGTTCCTGTTGTAAAGGAGTGAAATCCCTCAGTCATTGGCGTATTGCCACCTCTGCTGCCTCCCCTTTAATGTTGGCTAATATTATAGCTGATACCTGGGCAAAATTACCTAGTGATTTCATCCCTAAGTTCAGAGCCAGTTCTGCTCCATACTTGTTCTGTATTTGTCTTAATACATCTGGTATTACTGCAAATGACGGGATACCATGAGTCCTGGTATATATGACAGCGAAGACTGTACCCGAAGTGGTACAATCCTCTATCTGGGGAGTTATCCGCATGGGCAAGCAGATTGTTAACATTCTGTGTTTTTCCTGTGGGCTGGTGTGTGGAAATACTGCCTCTAGCTGTGTTATTTTTTGAGCTACCCAGAATGGCTTTGTTCACGTTTAGTGGGCATCTTGCCCATGACTGCGTGCAACGTTTGTGGTGTTATTTTAGTTGTGGATGTTTGATTTGGTACTGTTGGTATAGCCGTGGCTGGCTGAAGTGTGAGTGTTCTCATCACAAACTGTGTCATGTTTCTGTAAAGTCTTATTAGTTCTTTATGAAGTGTACGCAAGTCTCCTACTATCATTGTATTAATGTCAGGATGTGGTGTATAGGCCGCTAGTACTGGCCATGTTGCTCCGTCTCTTCCGAGCGGACCGAGTCTTACTTTATGTCTTGTATGGGGAAGGGCACCTTTAAACCAGTTTATATGCTCCTGGTAGGTGAGCGGAACTTCAATGTCCTCATACGGACAATATTAGTTCGGTATGTCATCTTCCATGTAGTAATGACAGGTGTTTGTTCATGCATCTGCTTGTGGGAATCTAACCCATTAATAGAACACCTCTGTTCTATATGATTCCTGTGCCTCAATCACGAAAGTTGCTGGCCCACCCCTGGCTGTTAAACCATATGCTGCTAGTTTTAGGGTGATGGCATTTCTAACATTTACTGAAATTTGTATTGCATCGGCATCTACTTCATCTTGTACTGTGACATGTAGTGCACGCACAACATCTTCCTGCTCAGTCATTGTTTTTAGTAAGAAGAGTTTTCCAAGGGAACTGAGATAAGGTTTTATGCACAATAGGAACAATGTGTCCTTCAAGCTTGATTAACCAACAGCCAATACATAGGATTTGTCTACTCAGCTGCGGTGTATTTTTGTTCCCTCCCACTCCAGACGTCTCTTAGGAAATGTGAGTAGGGGTCTCTGAGAATAGCACGACTGAGCTATTCAGATTTGACCGTTAAATTAGTACCCAACCAAAGTTGGTGGCGCCATGTCGTGTAATTCCTATAAACCTATATAGGATCTGCACGTTTAGACAACATATACTGTAGGATTGGAGTCAGACTGATTCTTAGCAACCCTACCGAATATGTTGGCCTGTTATACCAGCTAGCTCACAGTGCCACTAGAAACCCCTCTTACCAAGGAGAGAATAGTTCTTGGCAACTATCAAACATGACAACCCTGATCTCCCAGGACCGTGGAAACAGTGCAATACTTTTCGCTCAGTCACTCGTGCTTACTTTGTCTCTGAGAGATACACAGAATAAGTGATATGGACGTTTTTCAATAAGCATTTATTGAACAGTCGTTATTCTAGTGTAAAATAGGTGTGCTGAAACAACCACTAGATAGAAACAGATATAAATGATTAAAAGCACTAGGAAAGTAAAAGGATGGTAGATTTCTACCATTATGCTAAAACCATGAATACAGGCAGGTATATGAAATACATGACAATAAAATACGTAATCCTACGATGCAATCCTAACTGGATGTACCTAAGTGTGCCTAGCATGTATGTAGGTGTTAAGCCGAGAATCCCTCTAGGATAAAGTCAACCACATTACCTGAAGTGAGAGACTGTGGGAACCCGTCTTGGTCTCGAGTTGGACACCCCGCAAGGGATGTTAGACCACTGCGTGCTGGAGTATCTGCACGCAGGAGCCTCAGCCTCTCGCGTCTGTGTGTCGTCATGGAAGTCCTAGTTCTCCTCTCCCTATCTCAGCAAGATGTGATGTTTATATACCCAAAGGAGTCCCCAGGGGTTCTACCTTACTGTGCCATTGTCAGACTTAGGATGAGAGGAGCTGGCCTAATGGCTGGCCTAACGGCTAGGGCGGTCGACCTCGAATCTGGGGAACTGGGTTCGAGTCTTGGCAATGATGCTGAACATCCTGTGATTCTGGGCAAATCACTTAATCTTCCCGTGCCTAACAAAAATGAATGTGTCCTCATATAACGCAACTGGTGCTATGTAAAGCGCTCTGATACCCGATACCTTCGGGTCAAGTTCGCGCTATATAAAACTCCGTAAAAAATAAAATAAAAAAATAAGATGACGTCGGGAATGAACCTTGTACATAGTTAAACAGGAGATGATGGTCCTGCTGAGTTTCCAAGAATCCTCATGCATAATGCATGAGGCTTTTACTAGGGAAAATCCCGCGTTCTGTGTGCAGTGTCGTATCTAGGTAAAAACTCAGTCCCCAAGAACCCTTATGTGTGTAATGTAGGGGAGAATATAGGTGAAAGGTTAGGATGTTACCTGACCCTATATTGGGTACCTATATGGAATATAACACTGTAAACCAGCCGAACACTGTGATTATTTCTGTTTTTTTGTGCAGTTTTATATAGCACCAACACTACCCAAAGGTAGTGGAGCGCTCTACATTAGCACCAGTTACTTTTTTTGTGCAGTTTTATATAGCGCCAACACCGCCCAAAGGTATAGGAGCACTTTACTTGAACGCCAGTTACTTTACACAAGGACACATTTATTGTTGTAGGCACAGCAAGATTAAATGATTTGCCCAAAATCAAGGATGTTAAGCTGACGCCGAAACTCAAACCCAGTTTACCAGCTCCATAGTATGCAGCTCTGCCCCTTATACCACATCCTCTCCCAAAAGGGTGCCAAATCATTTTGCTAGCCTCCTCCTCAGTTCCACATTTTGTCATTATGGATAAATCACTTAATCTCCCTGTGTCTAAACACAACAAGCATTGGCAAAGCCTGTAGGTTTTGCCTGTGCGAAATCTATTGTTTTTAGGTCTCAGCTAGACAGAGCATGCACTGCTCGGCTAGACAGCACATGCTCTCTCTCAAAGAGATGTGTTGTGTTCTATCTGTGGGCTTACAGGCCGACCATCTCCTACCATTGGTAAACTTCAGCGTCGCTCTCATTTTCTTTTATGCCATTCGTCATGGAGTGCAAGCGCCATGCCCTCTTCCTGTGTTTGGCCCTTCTATAGCGCATGGACCAAGTACATGTCTCCTTACACTGCTCCAGGTTTGTGCAGCAATTTTTTCTTTGTTTTCAGGCACTCCTTAGTACTTGTGTTTTCAGGCCATCTCTCTTGTATAGATATACACATACCACTAAAATGCATGGCGTGTACATAAACAAATGCATTTCTTAAAAAGTTGTTAAAACACAAATTAATTGTAAGATCCGATGGTATTGGTGCACTCGCTCCATCTTGCCATTGGGCGAACATGACCCAATGGTATTCTAGCGCTTTAAGTGCTCACCAGTTACATCCCACAACGACACATTAATTTGTGTCGCTGATCCTGCTTCAATTAATCTATTTTTTTTACACGTTCATTTTTGCTTCCTCCGGCCCTCTCCCATCATTACTTGCCCATCTCCCCATCCCCTCCTGCTTCCCTGCTTGATACATCCCCCCCTACCTCTCTCGTCGCTGCTGCTTTTAATTATTTATTTTTTTGCACGATCCGATGGCATTGGAAGGGAACGCTTGTTCCATCCTCCATCTTGCCATAGTGCTAACATCAGCCAATGGTATTAGAGCATTATAAGTGCTCACCAGTTACTTTACGCAATAACACATTCATTGTCGTATGCACAAGGGAAGCATAAGTGATTTACCCAGAATCACAAACTGTTCAGCCGACCCCAAGATTTGAACATGGTTCCCCAGTTCTCCTGTCGGCAGCTCTGGTTGTTACGTCACATCCTCGCTGCACTTCAAAGCTCCTCAACTGTTTCTCACTATCACTTCCACATTTGTTCACCAAGACCCTGTCAACACCGAACAAGCACTGGCAGAGCCAATAGATTTCGGCAATGCCCGAACTATTGGCCTTGTCAACGTAAATGTCTTTTAGCCATGCTGTCTAGCAACACATCTGCTGTTCAGCATGGCTGAAAGTCACTGTAAAAGGTGCTATGATGCGGCCAGTGCATACCACGTCAAAGCACTTTTTTGTGTTAGGAGGGGCAGGACAATAAACTCAACATGGAGAGCGAAGAGACTCGGCGTCGGCTCAACATCCTGAGATTCTGGACTTTCAGTGACTTTAAGCCATGCTGAACATCAGATGTGGTGCGAGACAACATGGCTAAAAGACATTCACATTTACAAGGCCAATATCTCAGGGATTGCCAAGACATTTTGGATTTGCCAGTGCTTGTTTGCTGTTTGCAGTAACCACAAGCGTGCTTTACATTTTGTACTATAAATCGCATGGTATTGCATTGAACATTTGGGTTGTACTGGGACAATAAATAATGAGCACTGATGTGTGCTCTAAAAGTACTTACTCGTAGGTCTAAAGGACCAGAAGGGGCTGCACTAACAGGCAAGGTGTAACCTTTCTTTTCCTTTTTTGGATGGCTCACTACATATCATATTTACCTAAAGATAGGGATAGTTATGGGATTTTAGGAGACATTTTATCCATTGTGATGAATGCCCTGGACCAGTATAGACCATGAATAGTGAACAGAAGCATGTTGACAATCACTGGGGCTCCACATTACACAATCCTGAGTGCATTACTTTTAAACATTTGATAGGGAGGCACCAATAAAGTTTTCTTAGTAAAATAAAAAAAAGACCCTTTAATTTGTGTCCTTCTGTTTAAGTATCATAACCCTAATGTGAGGGGTGTCGATACCTAGTATCTTGTGAATGGTATTGTGCTAACACTTATTCATGAATTGAGCTATACGCTTCCTGAGGCTCAAACCATGATGCACCATCTAAGCCCTCTCTGATCAAAGTCAGGATGCCCAAACAGAAGGTCTTTGGGGCTATATCCTACCTCTTCTATAGGATTTCCCTGTAAGCAAACAAGAGACATGGCAAAAAGAGCTCTGACTTCTTCTTAAGGTTCGCTGCCAGCTTTTTCACAATGTTCTTGAGAGTTTAATTGTAGCATTACACCAATCCATTTATTTGTGGGTGATACGCAGTTGAGATAGGTTAGGTCATACTTGCTCTCAGATCCCTCTCTTTGCTACCACAGGCCTGGGAAAACTAAATCAGGAAAAGATTGCAAGCAGGGCCTTTGCCACTACCTTGGAAATTGTGGTCCTTAGAGGTACTTCTTAGGGTCCCTGGTGGCATAGTCCACCACAACCAAGAGATACTTGTTACCTTAAGCAGACAGGGGAATTAAGTGGACTAGCTATGCCTATGCCCACGCTCTCAAACAGTACACTGACCACAGGTATTCACATCAATGGTGCCGTGGGTTGCCTCCAGACTTACAAATCACTTAACAAGCTGGGCAAATTTTGCAAACAAACGTTATTGCCTTGAACTAGACCGGGCCAGTAGAACAAAGACTCTACCCTGCCATTGGGCTTTTTGAAGTCAGGTCCCCAGCTAATGGTACAGAATGGGCTAGTGACAGTGGAAATTCCTATGTGTTTGCAGGACCACTAGCTTATTGCTGGTACTGGTATCTGGGTCCACGGGCTCAATATACAGAAGTCCATTCTTCCTTTAAGACCACACTGTGTCTGCCAACCACTCCAGAGGCAATGTATTCCTCAGCCACCTTATGTAGGCCGACTAAAGTAGGGCACCTTGTGGAACTCCTTCCAGAAAAGTTGTCTGTCCACAAGCAACTTCTCCAGCACTGGAAGGGATTCAGACTCCAACATTCAGTCCACCTCTTGCTCCCCATTCTGCTCTTCATCCAAACGAGGCACTACGGATGCCATATCTGATGTCTTTTCAGATCTTGCCCTAGTCCTCAGTATATTACAGTCCTCGGATTCCTCCACTGTAGGAGTGCCCACAGCCTCCTACTGAGACTGAAGGACAGCCTGTGGCATGATTAGAAACACTGATGTTGTCCAAGCTATGTAGGCCTCAAGCCTTGAAACTAACCGGAGCACAATCTGGTCACTAGTAAACAGGCACCCAGCAACCTGTTGCTCTCGCACCTCTAAGATGACCATGGTTATCTTGCCACTGAATTCTACCTCAACCCTGGCAAGCTTCATGTCATCACCACTGGCCAAATGATACCAAGCAGAATGTTCTCTGGTTTGAAGACACTTCCTCTAAACTGTAGGCACTACTATCCCTCAGTACAGGACCCTTGCTCTCATTCATACCCACCTCACTGATAAACCCTATGGTGTTTGTGATGTGTATTAGAGCATTTGGATTTCTTTCTCAGATGTCCATAGGAACTCAGTGAGTGCCATTGAGTCCGCACTGGAGCCCATCCCCACCAATAGCATATCGCCTGCGAAGGGTCCTTAATTGATTAATCCTTCTTGTAGTGCCTATCCTCGTGACACTACACATTATCAGGGTGGGAGGGGTCTCCTTCCCTCTTTATCTAGGTAGTTTGGACTAGGAACCCAGTTTCCCTTAGCCTTCTGTCCCAGCAGTGACCATTGTGAACTATTCTGCCCCTTTCCTTCTGGTTTGTAATAGGCCTGTTCAAAATGTGTGTAATTCCTGACAAATTATGCAAAATAACACAAATATGCTGATTCAGCATTTTGTTGTAGTTTTTTAGCATTAAATACCTTCTAATGTCCATTTTGGATGCAATTTGGCATTTTGAGCTAAGATTAGCACAAAATTGCATGTGACGCAAACAGTGGCTGCTCACGTTCTCTTTGTTCACACTGTTCCCGTGTTCCCGCAATAGGTGTGTTACTGGAGCAACATCTCAACTGCGCAATGAGGCATAATGGCCTAATCATAAGCATAACCTGCAATGCTGAAAATTACTCAAGATTATGCTGGTGTGATTGAAATCTCACCTGGGCCTAGTTTGTAACCATTTGCTGAAGCTCTTCTCTCATTTAGTCCTGGTACCATGTTGCTCTAACCACTTGGTCACCTATTAGCTAACCACTTGTTATGCAAAAAAGCAACTTACTCTGGATTGTTCTCTGCAAGGTCAGGGGGAGGAGCACTCCTAACTTACTTACTCTGCCACCAACAACCGGCTAAGAGACTGGTAATCTTTCAAGTCCATCTGTCTCACCCAGTCATTGCAGTCATGCGCTGCATCATGGAAATTAAATCTATCCAGTTTCTTGTTCTCAAGGAACCTCTGAAGGTATTAGACTGGCTTCAGCCTAAACCATCTAATCTTTCATGGATTCATTTGTTAAATTGTCATTCCCAGGCATCCTTACAAAGACACTACCATCATTAAAAGGGAGGCATCTCCGTGGATTTGCTATCTTGGCTTGTCATTAAACTTTACAATTAAATTCAATCACAAAACCAAGGAACAGGCCTAAAATATCAGTCTGTGGCTTATTCATGTGTATCCATTCCTTAGGTACTTTAGTGGCCTAGTGTAGTAAGGTGGAGTATTACGTAGTGATGCTGGTTAGGCTTCACTATGCAGTACTCTCACAATACCCCAAAGATGGTCCTTGGATTCACAATAATAAATCCTTAGCTCAGTCCTGGTAGAGTGGCAAAGAGCAGTCAGGCTTTACTAGAGGAACATGTGTTAAGCATTTCAGAGTACCAACATGAATCAATCAGTCAATCGGGGGGTTTTAAGCACACTACTCACCCGTGATGGTCTCAAGGCGCTGGGGGGGGGGGGGGACACAGCAGTTCCGTTCAGTCGAAGAGCCAGGTCTTGAGGGTCTTCCTGAAGGTGTCCAGGGAGGGGGCGCATCTGATGTCGATAGGGAGCTCGTTCCAGGTCTTGGCCGCGATGTAGGAGAAGGCTCTTCCCCCTGTTCTGGCTCTGCGGATGCGCATGGTTTCGGCGAGGGCGAGGTTGGTGGAGCGGAGGTTTCTTTTGGGTATGTGGAAGGCGATTCTCTCGTTGAGGTATTGGGGTCCTGTGTTGTGGAGGCATTTGTAGGTGTGGGTGAGTATCTTGAAAGTGACTCTCTTCTCGACGGGGAGCCAGTGGAGGTTCCGTAGGTGTTGGCTGATGTGCTCGTGTTGGGGGATGCCGAGGGCGAGTCTGGCTGCGGTGTTCTGTATCGTCTGGAGCTTGCGGAGTAGAGACTTGTTGATGCCGGCGTAGAGGGCGTTTCCGTAGTCCAATCTGCTGGTTATGAGTGCGTGGGTGACTGTCTTCCTTGACTCGGAGGGGATCCATTTGAAAGTCTTTCGGAGGATGTGGAGGGTGTTGAAGCAGCTGGATGCGACGGCGTTAACTTGCTTGTTCATGGAGAGGGAGGAGTCGAGTACGATGCGAAGGTTTCTGGTGTGGTCCGTGGGGGTCGGAGGGCTGCCGAGTGCGGTGGGCCACCAGGAGTTGTTCCATGCTGACAGGGTGGTTCTGAGTACGAGGACTTCTGTCTTCTCCGAGTTGAGCCGCGACATCCTGCATTCCTTCCTGGAAGTTGAGTCTGGTGGTGGTGGGGTCCTTGGTGAGGGAGAGGATGAGCTGGGTGTCGTCGGCGTAGGATACTTTGCTGAGGCCGTGCTGTCTGATGATGGCGGCGAGGGGGGCCATGTAGATGTTGAAGAGGGTTGGGCTGAGTGATGATCCCTGGGGTACTCCGTAGTTGATTTCCGTGGGTTCGGAGAGGAAGGGTGGCAGTCTAATTCTTTGGCTTCTGCCGGTGAGGAACGAGCGGATCCGGTCGAGGGCGGTTCCTTGTATGCCGGCGTCGTGTAGTCTGGCGGCGAGTGTGCGGTGGGAGACGGTGTTGAATGCTGCTGACAGGTCGAGTAGTATCAGGGGCTGCGGTGTGTCCTTGGTCGAGGAGGGTGCAGATGTTGTCTGTGGCGGCGAGTAGGGCTGTCTCGGTGCTGTGGTTGCTGAGGAATCCGGAATGGGAGGGGTCCAGGATGGAGTTGTCTTCGATGAACTTTGTCAGCTGTGCATTGACGGTCCTCTCAGCGACTTTTGCCGTGAAGGGGAGGAGAGAGATGGGCCGGAAGTTCTTGAGGTCCGTGGGATCTGCTGAGGGTTTCTTGAGCTGGGGTCTGACTTCTGCGCGTTTCCAGTCATCGGGGAAGGAGCCGGTCATGAAAGTGGCGTTGATGGTGTGTCGTAATTCTGGTTCGATGTCGGGGGTGGCTCTGTGGTAGATGTGAGGTGGGCAGGGGTCCGTGGGGGCCCCCGAGTGGATGCTTTTCATGGTCGAGGCGGTCTCTTCGGTCGTGATTGGTGTCCAGGAGGCAATGGTGGTCTGGCTGGTGTTGCTGGAGGGTGCGGTGGTTGCGGGGTCAGGTGTTTGGTCGTTGAAGTTGTCGTAAAGGTTCTTGATTTTCAGGTGGAAGTATGGTCCGAGTTTGACGCAGAGGTCCTGGGAGGGGGTGATGTCTGTGGTTTCGCTGGCGGGTTTGGTGAATTCCTGGATGACGCTGAAAAGCTCCTTGGAGTTGCTAGTGTTGGAGAGGATTTTATTGTGGATAAAGGTTCTTTTGGTGGTTCTGATGTGTTGGTGGCATTCCGTCATGGCATTTTTGTAGGTGGTGTGGTTTTCGGGCGTCTTGTTTCACCAGTTCTTCTCGAGGCGTCTGCAGGTGCGTCTGACTTTTTGGAGGTCGGTAGTGAACCAGGTGGCTTTTCTGTGGCGCTGTCTGTCGGAGTTGCATAGCGGGGCGAACTTGTCTGCGCAGCTGGAGATCCAAGTGTGAAGTCCCCTGGCTGCGATGTTGGCGTCAGTTGTGGCAGTGGGGGGGGGTCATGGTTGAGGATGGAGTTGATCTGCTCCTCGGTGACTCTGCTCCAGTTCCTTCGCGGAGGGCGCGGAGTTGGTCTGGGCGGTTTGGGTTTGTTGATGAAGAAGTGTACACAGTGGTGGTCAGTCCATGGGTGTTGCGTGGTGTGGCTGAAGTGGGTTCTGTTTCCCCCTGCGAAGATGGGGTCGAGGGTGTGTCCTGCCTTGTGGGTGGGCGTGGTGACGAGTTGTTTCAGTCCGATGTTGGCGAGGTTGTCAAGGAGGGTGGTGAAGTTGTGGTCGCTGGGGTTGTCGAGTTGGAAGTTCAGGTCTCCAATGAGTATGTAGTCCATGGAGGCGATGGCGTGGGGTGCGATGAGGTTGGTGATGGTGGAGGCGAAAGGGGTGCAGGGGCCGGGGGGTCTGTAGGCGAGGGTGCCACGGAGTGTGGCGTTGGGGCTGTTCTGGACCTGGAAGTGCAGGTGTTCGGCGGCGGAGAAGGCGTCGCTCGAGGTGAAGAGGCGGAGGGAGTTTTTGTGCGCAATGGCAAGTCCTCCTCCCAGGTGGTTGGGGTGGTCCTTTCACTGGATCTTGTATCCGTCCGGGATGGCGATGGTGATGTCAGGGGCGGATGAGGAGTTGGTCCAGGTTTCTGTAAAGAAGGCGACGTCTGGTGAGAGGGTGTGAAGGAGGTTCCAGATCTCGATGGCGTGTCTGTGCAGGGAGCTCACGTTGAGGAGGATGCACTTCAGGGCTTCGGTGGTGTTGGTGTCCGACGTGGGGGCGGCTGCCATGGTGGTGCGGAGGGTGGTGAAGGTTCGGCGGCAGTGGCGGCAGGAGAATTGGCCGTGGGTTGTTGTTTGAGTGAACGGCTGGCAGTTGTTGTTTCTTCCAGGGTTGAGTGCGAGGAGGGCGGCTGTGTCGTAGCGTTGGTTGGTAGGAGATCCAGGGGTTCTGGCGCTGGCCACGGTCGGGTCACGGACGGGCGCATACGGGCTTGCCTTTGGTGCGCCTTTGGCGTGCCAGCAGCGCGGCCGCACAGCGGCCGCCATTAAATAGGGGGAGGGAAAGCACAGCTGGGAGGTGGGAGTGGGAAGAGGCAAGGGGGAGTGGCTGCGGGGGCAGCAGCGGCAGGAAACGCGTGGCAAAGTGGGCACGGAAGACAAAAATACAGGGGCACAGGAGAACCAGACAAAAAGGAAAAAATACACAGTACAGGGGCACAAGAAAAAAACGGGCACAGGCACAAATATGGCACAATGCAGGGCTCACAGAACGATACCTGCAAGGATCGGAGGAGAGCAAATTCGAACCCTGCTGATCAGGGCAGAGTCAGTCCCAGCAGAAGCGGCACACTAGTGGAGTGGAGCTGTGGGGGTGAGAGCAGGTCGCTGACCAGGGGGTCAGAGGTCTTGCTCCGCTACCCTCGCAGCGGCCGCCATTAAATAGGGGGAGGGGGGAAGGAAAGTGCAGCTGGGAGGCGGTAGCAGGAAGAGGCAAGGGGGGAGGGGCCGCGGGGGCAGCAGCGGCGGGAATGATAAGTAATTGACACAACTCAAAAGAAATCCAATACCAATTTATAAAACTGATGCAGATTTTTATATAAATTTAGACACCAAAACAGAGTCAATCGGATAAGTATAACTTGGGTTATGGATTTTAGAAGCAACATTAAATCAGTGCAAAACAATACTGCAAAACTATCATTGCAGTCAAAGGGAAAAAGCACTAGTGGCAATTGGTCACTTGCAGGTCGAGTTGCGTGGAACCCAAGGAGGGTTAAGATGGTGCAGGTCCAAGGACCAAGCCATGATAATCAGTATGATTTTACCTGGCTCAAGAAGCCCGGGTGTGGAGTTGTCCTAGCTGTCCTTGGTGCTGAATGGGGAGCCACGGGGAAGCAGGTTTAACCACTTACGCGGTAATGGTGAGGAAACAGGTGCAAAAAGTCAACAACGAAGCCACTTCTGACGTCGGATCAAGGTGTTGCGGTGTTCCCTCGAGGTGCAGCGTTGAGTAAAGGTGGTGGTTGCCGGACCATCCCCAAAGACCATCTTTGGGGTATTGTGAGAGTACTGCATAGTGAAGCCTGGCTACCAACATGCCTTGGCAGCGATAAAGTCAGCAGTTTATTGTACAAACATATAGTCCATAACACAACATGAAGTAAGTAGTGTTGCCATACACAGCCAACACGTGTTTTGCCACACAAGTGACTTCTTCAAGGCTGCAAGGAATGACAACTTAAAGTCAGCACTATTTATATAGTACAGATACCCCAAAACAGGGACATTAAAAAGGGAACATTAACTCAATGAAAACTTAATGGAGTTCCAATACCTGTGCGAAAAAGAAAAGTAAAAGGGTGCCACCCTATGTATCACCAACAACTACCAGAATCGCAATTTAAGGGGATTAATTGGCGAGATTTCGATGATTGATTCACCATTTCTTTTTACGACTATTACAGGCAGCCGTGATCACCAGTGTAAGCCTATTAAATACGTCTAAAATCTGCTTTTAGACGTATTTGAGACATTGAGCCGGATGTACGACCATTCACTTTTGCAAGTCGCAAATTGCGTCGAATTTCGCCTCGCAATTTGCGACTCGCAAAAGTGAAGGTACAACAGTGTCTCAGACACTGTTTGCGATTCCCAATTGGGTCGCAAATTGCATGCCTCATTAATATTCATGAGGCAATCGCAATTTGCAACCCCATTGGGAATGGCTAGCACTCCCAGTGATGGTGGCCTGCTGGGGTCAGCAGACCACCATGTCAGTAACTGCTTTTTAAATAAAGCAGTTTTTAAAAAAAAAAGTGCAGCCCGTTTTCCTTAAAGGAAAACGGGATGCATTTAAAAAAGAAAAATGAAACTTTTCAGTTTCATTTTTTAAGGGCAGGCAGTGGTCCCTGGGACCACTGTTTGCTCTTAAAAAATATTTACGCACACACTCACAAAGGGAAAGGGGTCCCCTGGGGACCCCTTCCCATTTGCGAGTGGTTTACCACCTACTTGAAGTAGTTGGTAAACTGCGAGTGTTTTGCGGCCGCAAATGCAATCGCAAAACAATAGTACATTGCATTGAGACTCGCTATTAGGAAGGGATGCCCCTTCCTAATAGCGAGAGTCGCAAATGCTATTTTGCGAGTCAGTGTCTCGCAAAATAGCATTTGTACATGCCAGGACCCTTTTTTGTGGTTGCAAACGGGCCGATCTCCCATTTGCTACCGTAAAAAACGGTTGTACATCTGGTCCATTATGTGAAGAAACATTAAGTTCTCACTATCTTACTTTTTGTGTTTCTAGAAACCTTCAGACACTGTTCTTTTGATACTTAATTACAAACAGACCCAACAGGACCCATATTTCCTGAAATATTGTTCATATATGCAACTAGATACGTATACGCTAGAGGTTTGTGCTCAGTATATAGAATTTCACCTTATTAAATTGACTGATGCACATTATACTTTCACGTAATTCTTTCCTACTACTTTGGTTCTTTCACAAATTATTTCTCGCAACACCAGGGTATGGAATCTCCTACCTTACAGATATTGGCATATTGTTTTTTTTCTTTTCTCTTTACTTGTTCTTTTTCCTCACTTTGGTAGTTGTTGGTGATACATAGGGTGGCACCCTTTTACTTTTATTTTAGCACGGGTATTGGAACTCCGGAAAGTGTTCATAAAGTGAATGTTCCCTTTTTTCATGTCCCTATATTTGGGTATCTGTACTATATAAATTGTGCTGACTTTAAGTTATTCCTTGCTGCCTTAAAGAAGACACTTGTGTGACGAAACACGTGTTGGCTGTGTTTGGTAATGCTACTTACTTCATGTTGTGTTACAGAATACATTTTTGTACAATAAACTGGACTGGATTGAAATTTATTTAGAATCATGACTTAATTGGATCTATATATTGTTTATTGGACTACCTAATGAGTGCTTTTATATCTTTTGTATAATTCTATTGTGCAGTGTGTTTTTTGATCCACTGCTTTCTGACACCTTTGGTAGTAGAATGTCTAGATATCTGCTACAGCACCAACCACCTGACATTTACAGGTATAAATCTACCGGACGCGCTCGAGTTAGGCTACAGAATTGGTTTTAACTCTTTTAACTCTTTTAACTGGTCTCAGAACTTGCTCACTCTTACCGTTATTGGTCATATTCAGGTGAACAACAAGCCGGTACGCTTTTCTTTCTTGCACATGAATTTAACTGTTAGTGCACACTTACCTACTGCTCGCTGCACTCGCACTGCTCTCTGCATTTCTCCTTGATCCACCGCGGGTTTTCCCGTTTGAGTGGAGGGAGATTGCGTGAAAGCAGAAGCAGTTTACCTGCATTTCCGGGCAGAACGGAGGTTAGCAGTCTAGCTGCTCGCCTCCTCTATTTAATCTCATGCCATGCACGATGTGCAGCAGAAGCGCTCCAGTTAGGCTACAGAATTGGTTTGAACTCTTTTAACTCTTTTAACTGGTCTCAGAACTTGCTCACTCTTACTGTTATTGGTCATATTCAGGTGAACAACAAGCCGGTACGCTTTTCTTTCTTGCACATGAATTTAACTGTTAGTGCACACTTACCTACTGCTCGCTAAACTCGCGCTGCTCTCCGCATTTCTCCTCGGTCCACCGCGGGTTTTCCCGTTTGAGTGGAGGGAGACTGCATGAAAGCGGAAGCAGTTTACCTGCATTACCGAATGGAACGGAGGTTAGCAGTCTAGCTATTCGCCTCCTCTATTTAATCTCATGCCTGGCACAACGCGCAGCGGACGCGTGCACGGGCGCGATGCTGGCGTGCCGTAGGCTCGCCTAGGGCAAGCCAGTCTGCGCCCGTCCGCGCCCGTCCGCGCCCGGTCGTCGCCAGGACCCCTGCATGTTTTACACCCGAATCAGGAACCAGACAGAAGTGCACATACACCAACCAGGAACTCCTCTTGATCAGACGAGGTAATTCAGATAAATGTACTTTTCAAGAAAATGCTACGCTTAGAGCTCTCCCGGCTATGGAGGGGCCCTTTGCATGCAGGTCCTGTCAATTACAGAGCCTGAAGTTGGAAGAGCATTACATTCATAGTACGACACATGACTTAGGCAAAAGTCAGTACAGCCCCTGTGTAGAGGTAGATACCCTTCCCCAGACCCCTTCAGGAAACCAAGGTTGGAATTGCTTTTGAGGGAATGTCAGATCTCTGCCTAAACATGCAGTCGAAATCTGGGACTTATTTACTTCCAAGCTCCCCGACATTGGATTCCTGACCGAAACCTCGGTTAAACCCAGCTCCACCCCTGCCATAGCAGTGGCACTCCCGGAGGGCTACCGCATCCAAAAGCTGGACAGACAATCCAAGGTAGGGGGGGGTATAGCCATCATTCATAAGGGATCCATCAAAGTCTCCATACTCGAGCAACTAGCCAATGATAAAATTGAAATCCTAGTCTTTAGAATTGACCTGCTTCCTCAACACAGCTGGAAAGGCGCCCTTGTATACCGGCCCCCAGGTCCCCTCTTAGACTTCTCGCTTCACCTAATGGAACTAATTTCCTCCCATGTAATTTCAACAAAAAATTTCTTGCTCCTGGGATACTCTAACTTTCACAGTGAAAACACCACAAATCAGGATGCCTCTACGCTCCTAGCAAATTTAGTCACGCTAGAACTAAGTAAGATCAACAACGGCCCCACCCACTCAGCGGGACACACGTTAGATCTTATGTTTACTAACTCTTCTAACATTTCCTGCGGAGCTCCTTGTCCACTCACATGGGCTGATCATTCATGAATAGATTTTCAAATCAGGGGTCCCAGGGTACACGATGTTTCCCCCATAACCCCCCTTAGCTTTCGCAGACAGTGGCATAAAATCACTCCTGCCCACTTCCAGGATATAATTCCAGCACTCTGGAACCTTGAATCAGATAATGTGGAGGAATGCCTGGCCCGCTATAATTCTATAGTTAAAACTGCCATTGATCATCTGGCTCCTCTGAAACAATGCCCTAGTCCTGCTAGGCGCCCTCAGACAGCGTGGTTTTCCTCCACCTTTGGACGGAAAAGCGCCTCTGTAAAAAGCTGGAACGGCGCTGGCTCCATTCCCATGATGCACAGGATAAAGAAAGATATAAGACCGCTTTGGCTCAATATCATAAAAATATAAAAAACGCTCACAGAGCCCATATTGCGCTGCAACTTGATCAGGCAGGGAATGCCCCCAAAACTCTCTTCCAAATCTTAAAATCTTTCACTAACCCGAAGGCATGCAACAACGAAGCAGCTCCCTCCCAAGCTCTCTGTGATAAAATAGCAACTCACTTTACTCAGGAAATTGAGCTGATCTACGACAAAATCACCTCAGTCGGAAGCTCTCAGCAGGATACTATAGCAGACTACGTGCCTGACCCGCCTAACGTTGTTAGGTTTGAAAATTCCATTCTCGCTATACACTTGTTCCATGTTATATTAGGTTAGCAGTGTGCGGCTAAATTAGGCACCATTTGTATTCACGTTATGCAACCACTGAGTTATCCCCGCAATGTGTAAGCTTCAGTTAGCAAGTGCGACTCCATTTTGTATTTCGTAATCCCTATTAGGCTGTGTCTGAACTAGGCCTCATTATTCGTATTGCTTGCCTTAGCAGAACACTGTATTTAGTTATTATTTTCGTTAGTGTTCAATGTTGCTTTCCGACTTACTAATGAATAGGCCAGTCTGCCCTCGCATACCTATCCGTGTGTGTGTAGTCCTGCTCCCAAGTTAGGAGACGCTGAGACCCAGCACGGCAACCTTGAAACTGTGATAGTGTGTACCCATCTGGCAGGTGGTTGCCCATCCTTCTGTGCCTCCTTTGTTCATGTTCGGCCTAAGCCGGTAACTTTCCACTGTGGGCGTGGTTGGAGGTTCTTGGGAGAAATGGTTATGCGTTGCAGACTGTTGGGGGGTCAGTCCCTCGGCAGACATCTTATGGTGCAGGTCAGATTGGACTCCTCTGCAGAGTATTGCTAATTAACAGCTGCTTGTATTCTCTACTGTCTGACCGACTCTTCATTTGGTAGAAGGCGAGTAGGAGGTTGTAGATAACTCGGGTGGCCCTTTTCGGGTCACTTCCTTCAGTTGGCGCCCGAACAGGGACCCCGCAAGGTGACCCGACTCGCCCGTATTCGGGTTGTGGGGTCGGGGTTGTGTCCGGTCGGATGGGCGGATCGAGGATCCCCACATGATCGAGCCTGGTTCTCGCAGCTGCCCCGCCTGTCTGATCGGGCGACTCCCCGCCTAGGGTCACCGGCTGGGGTCCTGAAAAGGCGAAACCTTGGATTTGACCGTTTGGTCTGAAGAGTCGGCAGTGGAGAATAATCTTGCTCGACCTGAGTGCACCAGGTGAGTGATTGGAATTCTTGGAAAATGTGGCGCCATGGTTGAACGACATGAGCCTGCGGGCTGTGTCTGGTACAGTCTCCGGACTGTTTTGTCTTGATCTTGGTGGGTTTGTGGACCCTTGAAAGACACAGAGTGTTTGTGAATAGTCTACCAGGCCAACTGGAAATTCGGCCTATTCTTGAAAAGGTCTGGGTCTGTTTCAAAGCAATCTGCCAGGCCAACTGAAAATTCGGTCTATTCTTGAAAAGGTCTGGGGCTGAAGCCTGTCTTCTTGTCTTGAAACAGTCTTTGGACTGTCGTGTTTTGATGCAGTCCGCGGGCTGCGTAGTGCAGTTTTTGGACTGTGTTCTTTTTGTTTGCTTTGGTCTTGGACCGTTTTGTGGTTGATCGTATTTGTCCATGAGGGACAGTGCATGTGTCTTATATTAAGATGCCTTGTTTAAGTAAGTTAGGGTGTTTTGGGTGTCAGTGTTGTTCCACCGAGGCTCGATTGGAAGCCTGCGCCTCCGGAGGGTACCCCAAATTTTGATGTATACGTCAGCATGGCATTGGCCCTATTATGTTGAGCACGTTGTGGAATAAATATACGAGGGACAATGCTGACTTACAGTGGCCGCTTACTGGTACATTTGATGAACAAAAGTTGAATTACTTGTAGGACAAATTGTTTGCGAAGAGGAGCAGGGAGTCGATGTTCGATTCCCTGAGGGTATGGCAGAAGGAAGCCAAGCAGCGACGAATGAGGGCAGAGAAGCAAGCCAGGAGGGGGCAGACACAAACGATAATGCAGAAAGCAATGGCCTACGATAGAGAAAAGATCGAGAAAGCCATAGAGTGTGCAGATAGGAAGTTTCGATTACAGAGTGATAAATGTTATGTTGCTAGAGAGGAAAGTGATGATTTCGTTGAGGAGTTACTAGATTCTCGACCACCACCTCCTTATGACCCTGAACAGATATACCCCATGATCCCAACATCTCAGCATTCGGCCTCTGGTTCCGCTATTCCTAGTCTTTCTGCCTCCAGCTCTGCTGCTTCGGCCCCAGCCCGCTTGTTTCTTCCCCACCTTCGCAAGTTACAGGGGCGGGTGCCATCAGCTCTCCTACTCTATCCCCTGGCTCTGTATCTGTGGCTACGCCTTCTCATACCCCTACAACACAGTCTTTGTTTGCGATGGTGCCCGTTTCTTCGTCTGCTCCTTCTCCCTTGAGTGTGTTACCTCAGGTATTGCAAGTTGCCGAGACGCCTGTGCGTGGAGTGCATGGAGCAGATTGGGCAGCGGCACGTGACCGCATGGAGAAAGTGTTGGTGCGCTCTGCTGTAGGTGATGAGGAAAAGAGAATGGTGGCGGACCAAGCTGCACAGTGGGCTTGGAATCCAATTTATAGTGTGGAAGATGTGTGGAGCATGATGAAAGATTATGAGCCGTTTATACAGCAACATGCTCTTAAGCATATGTCGGCTACGTTGATAGGATTGTGGGAACAGTGTTTCAAGGGTATTGCACCGCAGATCATCTATGACATTCGGGACAGGGTATATACGACAGATATGGCCCCTAATGAGGTTTTCACTAATGTGACGACATTGGTGGGTTATCGGGGTAGATTGTGTAAGAAGGTCCCGACAATAGTGACGCAGTGTCCCCTGAGGGAAGTTCATCCCACCTACCACCCCGAAATACCAGAGTTGCGAGACGACCATGACATTGTTACTCGCCCACTAGTGGCAGCCCGTTTTCAGGAACAGTGGGTCTACACTCCATGGAAGAGGAGTGAGGTATTATCCTTAAAGGGTCAATTGCCGGACCCTCGGAAAAACCCAACTGCGTATTATAAAGAATTGACGGAGACGGCCTCCTCCACAGTGATGACTATAGCTGATATCGAGTTGTTTTTCGGTCTGTTGGTACCGGTAGATATATGGAGGCAGGTGCATACGCAGGATCATGCGACAGAGTTAGGTGGAACATGGGTTGAGATCAGGGCATGGGATAAGGAGTGCAAGCCCGGCGAGAAGCTGAAGGTGGAGCTGTTAGCTTTGCCGGGGCGTATTATTACCTACATGCATTCCCTCATCCCGCCGAGACGAGTGGACTGGGACAAGTTGACTGCGTGTCGTCAGAAGAAGGATGAAAGTGTGTCTGATTTCTTTACTAGGTTTGAAGGGGTATTCTTGGATTTTAGTGGCCAAGATCTGTCACAGGAGGTTGGTGTTCGTTTGTTCGTTAACAGATTTGTCACTAATTTGCTTCCCGAGATTGCGACTAGGTTGCAGGCTTCGGAAAGTACTTGGACTACATCATCCCCGTCAGTAATTTTGAGTATGGCACAGTACCACAGGCATAGGGTAAATGAGGATAAAGAGAAGGTAGAGAAAAAGTCCAAGGAATTGAAGACAAGGGTGTTGATGATGCACAAGTGACGAGAGGAAATGGCAGAGGTAGAGGTTCGGGACCGGCCCAGCGAGGGTCCCAGTCGGACAGGAACAGTACTCTCGGTGTGCCCGTAGGGTACAACCAATGTGCGTACTGTAAAAAGGAGGGGCATTGGCGAAATGAGTGTCCGGAGTTGTTGCAGAAAGTCGAGGCCCCGAGAGGGAGGGGTTTCAGGGGTCGCGGTAGAAGAGGAGGAGGCCGAGAGGAGGTGCAGCCTGAAAATGCATCGTATGATCAGCACAAAAGGAACTATTTTGACGAAAACAGGGGACGACAGTACTATCATGACTACTATGACATGGACGAAGTGACGGGGTTGTCCCACAGCTAGGACAGCCAGGGACAGGGTGAGGGACCAGTTTCGGTGCCTGTAGATCAGCGCGGACCCTATGTCACTGCAGATTTGCAAGGTGCGGTCAAGAAATTTTTAGTTGATACAGGGGCTATGAATAGCTCTGTTTCCCGTTCACTGGTCCCGGGGGCAGCTCTGTCTGGCCAAAATAATGTTTCGGTAGGTTTTTCGGGCATGCCGGTTGTTAGCCCCATTTCCAAGCCTCTTGCTCTGACTATTGGTCCCTTTACAATAGATTCGCCATTTCTGTTAACGACAAATTGTGGCGAGAATTTGATGGGGTTGGATTTGTTGAAGAGATTACATGCCACCATCTTTTGTTCCCCAGATGGTGTTTACATGACCATAGGGCCAAAGGTGGCCCGTGCAACACAGTGCTTTGCAAAAGATGCACCCCTCCCTGCTGAGTTTAAATTAAAGATGTGCCACGCACCCTGTGGGCAGCAGGAGATACGGATGTTGGATTACTCCAGATCCCGCCGGTCTCTATTAGGATCAAAGATAATGCTGTATTGCCACGTGTTCCCCAGTATAAGATTTCCCAGGCAGGTGAAAAGGCCTTATTGCGAATAATACAGGATTTGGTTGAGTCTCGTGTGGTTGAAGAGACAACGGCGAATGTGTGCAATAGCCCTATTCTCCCGATTCTCAAGAAGGCACCCTTGGACTCTTCTGATGCTCATCCCGACGTCTATCGCTTTGTAATTGACCTCAGAGAGGTTAATAAAATTGTAGTGCCTCAATATCCTGTAGTCCCAGACATTACCACGATATTGACTATGATTCCCTCGTCAGCCAAATTCTTTTTCGTGATCGATTTAAAGAATGATTTCTTTAGTATTCCGATCCATACAGATAGCAGACATCTGTTTGGGTTTGCCCTAGCCAGCAGGAGCTTTAGATTCTGTCGTGCTCCTCAAGGCTATACAGAAAGTCCGAGTATTTATAGTCAAGCTTTAAAAACTCAATTGGATTCTTCGATACTTCCTCCTGGTAATGCGCTATTGCAGTATGTTGACGACCTCCTTGTGGCCTCTGATACTGAAGATGGCTGTAAGGACGCCACTGTTAAACTGCTGCTGCATTTGGCACACCATGGCCATAAGGTGTCCCTTTCCAAGTTTCAATATTGTCGACAGGAGGTCACCTACTTAGGTCACCTACTGTCAAAGGAGGGTCGCAGACTAACACCTGAACGCATAGCTGCTATCACTAATATGCCTGTTCCCAAGACCCAGCATAAAGTACGTGCATTTATTGGTATTACCTCGTATTGTCGACATTGGATCCCTAACTATTCCCTACTAACAAAATCTCTCCTCTACCTGACTACCAAAGAAGTGCATGAGCCCCTGCCTTGGACATCTGCATGCCAGCAAGCTTTTGAGCAATTAAAGGTTGCGCTTTGCTCTGCTCCTGTGCTTGGTACTCCTGATTACCAGAAGCCTTTTGTGCTTTACATACACGAGGTGGATGGTTGCGCGCTCTCTGTTTTAACACAGGGTTTTGGTGATAAGCAAAGACCCTGCGCTTATTTTTCTGAAATTCTGGATAACGTCGCCAGAGCGCTCCCGAGCTGCCTAAGAGCTGCCGCGGCGGTGGCGGTTTCTATCAGGCAATCGGCAGGGCTCGTTCTTGACACTGACCTCAAAGTAATGGTACCCCATGCTGTGGATACGCTTTTGAACAAGACAAAGACGCAGCACCTTACTAATGCGCGTCTGACTGGATATGAGCTCACTTTGTTTGCTCCGCACATTACCATCAAAAGATGTGCCACACTGAACCCAGCCACGTTACTACCCCTCCCCTCGGTGAGTAATGACATGGATGCACATGATTGTGTGTACAGAACGGAAGAGGAGATGAAGGGATGGGTAGACCTGACTGATGTTCCCCTATCTGACCCCCAAGGGGAACTATATGTCGATGGCTCTTGTTTCAAATTACTAGATGGCACCACCCCTGCAGCATATGCAATTACAACGTTGCGTACTGTAGTTGAGACATCCCGTGTCCCGTACCAATCAGCCCAGGCTGCAGAGTTAGTTGCCCTTCTTCGGGCCTGCGAGTTGAGCGAGGGACTGACTGTCAATATTTACACTGACAGCCAGTACGCCTTTGGGGTTGCTCATAATTTTGGGCGCCTCTGGGCGGAGAGAGGGTTTTTGACTTCACATGGATTGCGAATACAGAATGGCCCACTGATACATAGACTTTTGTCAGCCTTAACACTTCCCGACAAGTTAGCGATAATAAAATGTAGTGCACATAAGGCAATAACAGATGATGTTGGAAGGGGAAATGATTTCGCAGACCAAACAGCTAAAGAGACAGCTAGGTCAAAGATGAAAAAGATGTTTGTGGCAGGACCTGCTAGGTGGGTCCCAGACAATGGAATGTTTGAAGACACGTTAGAAAACGTTAAAGAAATCCAGAGTGAGGCAACATTAGACGAATTGGCAATATGGCAGGACAGTGCAGGGCGTCTAGATGAGGATGGGTGTGTTGTAGGGATTCTGCACATACACAGAGCTATGCACAGGATAATAGGACCTCGGAGCATAGTGGTGAGCCAACCATGCCCCTTAGTACCCACAATCCCAATCCGACTAGCTTTAGCGTCTCATTAGCAGCGATGCTACCAATGATTAGACAACCCAGAACACGGTCTCTCTCTCTCAGGACTCGTGGGAGCAAGAACACCCTTTCATAACTCACTCATACTTGTCCACAACGTGCGTAATAAGAAACACAGTATAGTTTAAAATGTTTATTTCAACTATCGTGCTCTAAGATACAGTACACGTGACAGTACTATCAGCATAATGCATAATGATAAAATAATAAGCATAGTTACGATTCCATAGAATACAAACTGGGAAAGCATTTCATAAAGCAGTGGATATAGGGCTAAATGACCTTACCACCCTCCCCGTGCTATTAACTAGTTTATTATAAAAATAGAAGACCTCTGGGCGTTGTCAGGCGGACCCTCATACCTCAATATCTAGATGCAAGGTTTACATCATCAGACAAGCACAGCTCTTCTCTCTGGAAAGGTTTTTCTCCGAGTGCCACAAACAGCGAAATCACAATATTAAAAGCACACGAATTTCTCCAGTGCAGCTGTACTTCGTGTTATGTCTAAGTGCGAGGGTCTGACCAGATCAGCAAGAACAAGGGATGTTGTTTTTCGACCTTGTACATGATGTGCAGACGAAACCCAAAGGGAACAGGAGAAAAGGTGAAAGGCAAAAAGGCAGACAGTTCTAATATAGCAGGGCACAAGCAGAGTCTGGATAAACAAAGTCACAGAGTAACGTGTGCAAAAAGGCATCATGGCAGCCAGGCCTAAGCCAACTTAGCAATGTAGACAATGAGGCCACAAACCACACGACACCCTCCCCTGGTCAGTCCATAGGCCAAGACAGAGGACGAAAACAAATAGATGGAGCAGAATGTAAAAGTCTATGTATGAATAGTCCTCAATGAAGGACATTGAATGGACAAAAATTCCGGATAAAAAATTTCAGTCAGGGCCAATAAAAAATCCAGAGATGCAGGACGCCGAAAGCGGAGGCCTAATCCATCAGAGTGTAAGTGCAAAAAAGCGCTACACCTTCCAAGAGGACATCGTTGGAACCGTCTGAAAAAAGAGACGCCATCCAGTCCAACAACTCGAAACAGCAATCATGTTCCTCGCAAGAGGGAGCAGTGATCAGCATTGCGGGACAACTTGCGTGATACTCAACATAACTTCGTAGTAGGAGAGACTGAGCAGCCGCCCAGACATCCCATTGCGCCAAAATTCCAAGTGCAGCCGCACGCGCCATTAAGCCATCGCCGGAACAGTCTCGTTCATGGGCCTCTAAGGGACCCATCAACTGGCCATAATCCGGGTCAGACAGAGACGTATTGGAGAGGCAATAATCCAGGGACCAAGAGAAAGGACATCGGATGCAAGACATCACAGGTTGCACGCAAGTGAAATACGCAAAGCGAAAAGAAAGTCTATAGGACACGCTGAGTGTCGCCAATGGCAGGAGGCCGAAGCCGAGGAGCATGCGTTCACGGAGCATCAGGAGTCGACCGTGGTCGAGGAGGACCCCAGGAAGCGCAGCCATTGCGCAGCAAACAGACCAAAAGCAATATACCGGCCGCTAAGGCGAGGAGCAAAGGAAAGCCGCCAAAGACGCTGGAAAAAATAGAATGAATAAAGCCAGTATTACACCAAATATAGTTTGAAAAGAGGTAACAAGACCAGAGCCCACAACTTTAAAAAAGTGCACAAGACCGTCGGTGCGAGATGCATTGAAAACGCGGTGAATCAGCTCACCGAAATGTTGTGGGAGGTTTGTGTTCAAAAGGGCCTGTATCTCACTGTGGATACTGGCCACCTGGAGGATAAATGTCTCCCGTGCGGACGTGAGCATAACCTCCTGATTCAATAATAGCGCCTTTATTCTTCTCAATTTATTGAAATCCGCCTTCAACGTTGGAATGGAAGGCCAAATGGAACTATCTATGATGTCGTGCGGGGGAGGAAAAAGCACATTCTTGCAGCAGACAACCCTGTGGGAAACTGTTACAATATATGGTATGCCGGCCAGCAAGCCACAGCAGCCCTGATTATTCAGAAGGAGATAGCTACCATTTGCAAGCACAGTGAAAGTAGGAGATATAGCAGGAGCAGGAATGCCCTTTAGAACACAAGCAAGATTCAGAGCCGAAACATTACAAGCCCCGTGCAATTTAATGTTCTTACAAATCAGGGAATGACCCACAGTAGAATCACATGACTCACCCGTGAGAAAAACTTCCTTTCTGTCCCGAAGGCATCGGTACATGAAAGGAAGGGTCCAAAGTTCATGCAAGAAGGCACTGCCTAAAGGCTGAAAACGGCCAACAGGATAATGTTTCATGCATGAACTGAACTCAAATAAAGAAAAAGGCAAAGCGATAACCCCGTGCAGTAGCCACACTGCAGAATCCAATTCCGCCACAGAGAATGGTAAGGGCTCTCTTTTTTCGATATGTAATAGAGTGTATGTTGCATCTTTCATGGACATGAATTGCTGTTTTTCAGTTAAATTAAACGGCAAGAATAAGGCAGAGGTGTTCAAAAACTGCCAAGGAACTTTACCCATTTTAAGTGTTTGCAAAGTCCATGCAAACTGCATCACGGAACGCAATTGATTCTGACCATGATATAACACAGAAACATCATCTTGTACAATATCAACAACAGAGGAAACAATATTCTCTAATGTGTAAATGCGGGAAGACAGGGTATTAATGCTATTGTCAACAACAGCAAGCACCTTTTCCAAATTTGCTTGATCTATTTCCCGAAGACGGGAAGCAGCTTCAATTTGCGAAAGCTTCCAGAGTTCATTATAAGTTTCATAACTGAATCTCTTAGGTCGAGGACCACGAGGCCCCAGGACAAAATCGGACAGATCAGTGTTACCTGATAGGGGGGATAAATGTTGTTTCACAGAATCTAATGAAGAGTGCTGCAACCACTGTTTACATAATTTACAAACAGAATATGTTGTAACAGTATGGGAGTCAGAGAACCTCGGATCGGGCCTATCCTGTTTGTAACCAGGAGCTGAGTCATGAAAACACAGTTGGCAGGCATTTGATGCTATGGGCCAAGACAACCAAGGTGACTGAACAAGTAAAGAGATATTAAACGAAGTGTTTTGAAACAAAGTTTGCAAATTAGCAAGGGAAAAATTGAAATGCACGCTGTCGTTAGGAGTAGAAGACAACAAGGGAATGGATGGTGCATTTAATTGTTTAGCAGTAGCCAAACCCCAACACGTTGTCTCATAGATTGTATTATTTAAAAATAAATTTGGGCCGGGATTAGGCAAGCACGATGTAAGGCTTCCGTGCCTCGGACCTGCCATGACTTGGTGCCCCAAATAGACTTTAAGTCAATGGTGTCCTGCCAGTGTTCATAGCCACCCACTGCTAATGCGTTCAAAAAGGAACCCGAATACAGCAACTTGGTGTGGGTCAACATGATCTTCTGTGCTGACGAAGTGTTCAATTTAAAATAATAGGTCCCAGGGTTCGATCTATCAAAGTCTGTAAAGTAAGTGAATTTACTTCTAAGAGTTTGGGAGCTACCTGGCAAGGGTGTGGGACAATGTTCCCACTGGGTATATTTAAAAGGACTCCGAAGAGTACTTGGCTTATGAAGAAAGTGATTGCCCCAATGCTGGTAACAATATAGGTCAGCATAACTTGCAGAATTTAAATACAGATCTTCAGCATTAAAAGCAGCATAGTATTTCAAATCAGTAAATAACGATTCAACGGCATGCACATCCAAATCATCAGAATGAATATTACTTTTAACGACATCACCCATTGAAACACGGAGGACATTTGGTACATTAATAATTTCGGTTGGTCCATGAATTTGGAAATTTACCGCATCCCATACGATGCCATCAGCGACAGGGAAAGCTGAAATGTTCACAAAAGTGTGGTCACGCTTCATGATGTGCGAAGAAGAATGTGGAGCCAAAGTTCCAGCGACACAGTTCACTGCAGAGCGTTCTGGTAAATAGTGACCATTGATGAGTAAGAAGAAAACTGTCACAAAGCCAATGGACATGAACAGAAAAATCAGGAAAAGTACCAACCAGATGTAAGTCCATGGCGGGGTCAAAAAATTGTCTCGAAACCAGGAGATAAAAATACTGAATCTGGACGGGATAAGTGATGAGGTGGAAGCTGAATCAAAGGAATAACGGGCTGGGCTCATTGGCGTTGTTGGTAGGTGAGCCACTGACTCGTTGGCTGGGTATGTATACTCGGTCTCCTCGTTGCAGGGGAATCCGGGTAGTCGAGCAGGCGATCAGGCAAATCTACCATCTCAATGGCAACATCAGTGTCCGTGTGGGCTGGAGGGCCACAAACATGAGTCCTGGAAATGACTGGACAGGAGACCGCTGGTGTTACACTATTCAGGATCGGCCAGATGTTGTAGCTTGACATTGTCCACTGAGATGTATCTGTTGTCTTTGCGACCAGGAAGCGGTGGTAAGATGACAGTACGGGTACCCTTCAAGCCAAGGACTGGAACTGGTGCACGATAAGAGGGGCCAAATTCTTTTTTGTTCTCCACCTTCTCTCGGACCAGATTTCCAACCTTCGGAAGCCAGCTGGCAACCGGAATCTGCAGCGCAGCGCCTGTGGCTGAAGGTAAATGTTCGTTTGCAAGTTTGTCACGGGCTTCTTGTAAGTCCTGCAACATAGTAGAATGGTTATCTACATCAAAGATTGCGGATTGTGCCGCCATGTCTAGACCATCAAGGTCGGGCACAAACATTCGTATGCCAAAGAGCATTTCGTATGGGGTCCGCCCACCCATAGGTCTTCTAGGGAGATTATTAAGTGCACGTTGTACAGTATACAAGTGGGCCAGCCAGTTCCTACCAGTACCTAAGACTCTAGCTGTCAAGGATTGCTTAAAGTCACGGTTCATTCGTTCAACAATCGAATTGCCCTCAGGCCGATATGGAGACGAAAATTTCACCCGCACCCCCAGTGACCCCATCGCGTCCTTGTACGCCTTAGAGGCGAACGCCGAACCTTGGTCAGAATGGAAGGTGCCACAGGCAAAAATTCCCACAAAGACATGCAAATCCCTTATGACGTTTCGAGCGTCAGCACTCCGTTGTGGCTAAACCCAGATGAAACGTGTGCACGAATCCACTGCAACCAAGATGTATTTGTATGCACTGTCAGAGGAAAATGGACTGCAGTGATCCAGGTAAACACACCCAAAAGGTCTGTTTGAAATGCAGAGCGGAGTTTGTGGTGGTCGTATAACCGTTGAAGGCTTAATTTGCTGACAAACGTCACAAGAAAGCACATAAGTACGGGTCTGTTTAAATAAACCACGCCACCAGTTACGCTGCTGCAAGATGGAAACCGTCGCAGACACGCCAGCATGGGCCGAAGCCAAGCCTTCGTGTGCGGCCGCTATCAAGGAAGGTCTGCGGTCTGCGGTCCGCGTTGGGTATCAGCCGATCTCCAACGTCTGGAATCCTTACGTAAGGAACCTGATCGGGACCTACTTGATAAGAGTACTTGGAAGGAAAACCCCGTGGGTAATTAGCACCTTCCTTTGTTGCAGCAATAGCTGCCAAAATATCATTATCTATTTTAGTCATGGATCTTGTAACTGCCGCTACTGAGCACGTGGCTACTGCTGATTTGGCAGCTTCATCTGCCAAACCGTTACCGACAGCGTGTGCGCCCACACGCTGGTGGCCAAGAGTGTGAATCACCTGTGTGAGAGGCAGACGTTGTTTCAGATCTGCCACTCGAACCCAAAGCATTTTATGCTTAATTGTGCTGCCTTTTGCATCTCTATAGTCGTTTTGAGACCAAAAGAATAGGTTGTCATTGAAGGATTGAACACAGTAGTAAGAATCGCTTACAATAAGGGTCGTCACGTCTGGATTAGCGAACTCAAGCGCGAGCACCAAAGCACGCAGCTCGGCCAATTGTGCAGTACTGTCTCCTAGTGCCTGTGTGTGCACTACAGTCGATTTGAACTCACCGTTCACCATGGTACCTGCAACAATAGCACATGCTGTGGAATAAGCATGCTTGGAACCCGTGGCCGGTTGTGCCAAACCATCGGTATAGATAATACATTCGTACTCCTCAAGCGGTAGCAAAGACAGAGGAGGAGGATGAACGAATTCATACTGTAAGAACTCCTGTGTCTGAAGGGAGGAATCAAAGATAAAAGTGACATCCGGGGACGTCAGAGATGTTGCCCATTGTATCCAACGGGGGTGCAAAGCCTTAGAGTTCGGGACACTTGCTTTCGTCACCGCCTCAAGGGCAGGATATGGTGTTACCACCAAAATGCGTTTTCCCTGTGCCAGTGCGCGTTCCTTTAGAATCGCCACTTGCACTGCAGTCAAAACCTTCTCCACAGAGGAAAAGCGCATTTCTGCGGAAGTGTAAAGATGTGACTTGTATGCAATCGGTACTGTGTCACCTTCATTAAAGGTTAAGTCCGTGAAACCCACTGCCCCTGGAATGATTCTAATCACCAGGTTTGTGTGGTTGTCACGAGTCAACAAGAATTTAGATTCAAGTAGATCTGACTGCAGTATAGAGGAATGCTCGGGAAGCCAGCATGACTTCGAAAAGTTAGGTTCTATCAAGGCATAAAGAGGCTTGATACGCTGGGCATATTCGGGAATGTAAGTACGCCCGAAGTTCAGAAAACCCAGTAAAGACTGAAGCTTCTTCAGAGTGGTTGGAGGGCACAAAAGTGCGCACTTCTCCAAGAAATGGGGTGCTAAGCCCTTACCTTCATTGTTGAGCTCATAGCCCAAAAACAAAACGGTAAATTCAGCAATGTGAGATTTGACAAAATTAAATTTGTATCCTAAGACCGCAAATTCAAGAATAATGCGGTCCACTCGGGAAAGATGCGGCCATAATTCGTCGTCTGTCAGATAGATATCGTCGACGTACGAACACTCATCTGGGTCTATGCTGTCCAACAGAGAGAAAACACGAGCGGCGAAGACACCCGGACTGTTTTGTAGCCCATGGGTAAACGCCGGAATTTGAATTGTTTAGCACCGGAAGTGAAAGCGCTCCATTGGCTACACTCCGGGGACAAGTTGTGCGTGTAAAATCCATTGGATAGGTCAAGTGTCATTTTATATTTTTTACGAACAAGACTGTCTACAAGCGCAGAACTGTGGGTATTTTGTACCGCAAAGGTCCGACAATGAGAGTTCAAATGTCGGTAATCCAAAACTAGGCGGTACGATCCATCGGGTTTAGAAACCGCGAAAAGGGGATTATTCATTGGTGACACGCATGTTTCAATTGCTCCTTGATATTCTAACTGTGTCAGAATATCGGAAACTGGACCTTTAGCTTCCCGCCGGAAGGGATATTGGGGTTGTGGCTGTGGCAGCGACCGTAATGGTATATCATGGGGTGGAGAATCCTCATCCCAGCCCACGTGATTACGGTATAGCGCCGGAGCCAGGGCCCCAGCCCATTCAGCTGCGAGAGCCTACGCTTTGTCCTTGGGGACATGACGAGAAAAGCTCGGAAGGATTACCTCCTCCCCTCTACGAGCAGCAAGTACGAATGGGGGCGGCCAATCCGCCTCTGCTAACAAAATGTCATATGAAGAGGTCAGATTTTCCCAAAAAATCCATTTAATAACACACTCAATGTCACCTTCAATTTGAATGGCAATATTAAATAGTCTGTCAGGGGGTGCCACTCGGGTGTCAGCTGTCTCGACAGTAATGAATGTATCAGTTGCTGTCGCCTCCACATGAGGACGCAGTGCCTCCCGCACTATGGTAACTTCCGCGGCGCTTTCTAGGAGCGTCACTGCCCACGTCCAATTCAGGAGTCTCGTTCTCACCGTCTGTGGCATACCTCGCTGTTAAAGCTGCAACTTTCTTCTTCTGAAACTGTGGGCGAGAACGTGGAAATTCTTCTGGTTTCCCTCGGACTTGTTGTCGAGGTTGGTCTCGTCCCTGTGGAGCCTCACGACCCCTTCCTCTATCCTGGCGATCTCCTCCACCAGTCTGGGAGGTCGATGGTGCCTGTGAAGAACGAGGAGAATGCGGATCAGGGACCTGAAATCTCTCTGGAGATTTAATTCTCGCTCTGTCGCGCAAATCATAAGTGCGTTCAGAAGAGACGGAAACCGGGGATGCGCCACGCGACCCTTGTTTCTTCTGTTGCTTACCCTGTTTTTTCAACCTCCAGTTCTTTTTTAGTAAAGAACGGTTTCTCATCTTTCTCAGATTTAGTTTTTTGTTGGGGCTGTGATTGAGTTTGCGTTTTAGCAAAAGGCTTAACTCCCAGGCTATTGCGGCCAATGGTTTTATAAGCCTGTGCAATAATTTTCGGTAATTCCCGTGGCTTGTCCGGTTCTGGGACTAAAGCCAAAGCATTAGCTACTTGAAAGTTAACTGCATCGCCCTTGACATTCGCAAGGATTAAATCAGCCACTACATCGAACACTCCCACCAGTCTCATCCCCAATTCCACAGCCGCTTCAGGGCCATGCTCATCCTGTACTCGTTTAATTACAGAGGGGAGAACTGTCATGGAAGGAGTGCCGAAACACTTCGCATATACTGCTGCGAATACCTTACCCCAGTTGTTGCATTCTGCCAACTCGGGAATTAAGGGGCATATTAGCAAGGGCACTATCGCCGCTTTAGCGGCACTTTTTGCCGCTAAAGCGGCGATATTTATATCGCCCTATCAGCAAACTGTCTCTAACAGCAGTTAGCGACAGTTTGCGGGCATTAGCGCCCGTTTTTACCGCTTTGCATGTCAGCGATATTTATCGCTAATGACATGCAAAGTGGGCGTTCCCGACGAACAAACCTGGGAAACACTCGCTAACAGGCCTATCGCCTATTAGCAAGGTGGCCATGGCCCCAGTTAGCGACGTGAAAAGTCGCGCTAACCGGGGTCATCGCCATTTATTTAACACCTGCAATTAGCAGGTGTTAGCCATACCTAACATGGGGGGTGGATTATGCTGATACGACCACAGGGTCGTATCAGCAAGGTGTTCTCCTTCTCCATGCAACATCGCTGGTTTTTCAGCGATGTTGGCCCATTTCCCCGCTATCGCTGGAATATTCATCGCCATAGCGCTAATCGTTGCTAATACAGCGTTAGCGTGGCGATATATTCCAGCGATAGCCGGCGATAAAAAAAATCACGCTAAGCAGGGTTAGCGATGATTATCGCCTCTTCTTGCTAATATGCCCCAAAGTCTTTTGGCAAACTAATCGTCAAAATCCTGTGTTTTTCCACAGGAGAAGTATTTGGAAAAACTGCCTCCAGCTGGTCAAATTTTTCTGCAAGCCAATAAGGCAAATCATCCTTATTTTGTGGGCGCTTGCCCATCACCGAATTAACCATGACGGGACTTATGGTTACACCGCCCGGTCCAGCTGGATGCGCCGCAACTCCAGGAGGGGCTCCCTGGACGTTGCCTGTAACATACTGTACTAAAGCTCTGTGCACACGTATCAAAGACGTATGCAATTCACGCAGTTCAGCAACCGTAAGCGTCAAAAAACGCGGAGGTGGGGTGTACCCAGACAACACTGGCCAAGTGGCCCTGTCTATTGATAGGGGGCCTAAACGAACCGGGGTGACCGGATGTGGGAGGGCGCAATTAAACCAAATACGGTGTTGCCATGCCGTAAGTGGTACTTCAAGAGCCTGATAAGGCCGATAAGCATTGGGTATGGCAGTGTGAGCGTACTCATGAAACACATTGTCCGCTCCATCCACCGCCGGAAAAGTGACCCAAGAGTAAAACACCTCAAAGTGGTGAGCCGGGTCAGCCTGCACCACAAAGATGAGTGCGGCACCCGCGTATGGCACTCCATAAGCCAGTAAATGAGCCCGGAGCGCAGCGCGGCTATGTGCCGGTATATTTATATCCGCCATTAAGGCCAGAAATGATCGACAACCTAATATGAGGCAGCGCAATAAGGGGTTTACTTAAACACCTTTTAATAACTTCAAGCTTGAAAGAACCTATAAAAACGTCAATATAGGAGGTATCACCCTCACACACGTTTCCGGAAACGTATGCGAAGGGTGTTGTGGACAAGCACAAGGACTACTCAAGCGTCTCGCAGATAAGAAGCCCACTACGTTGGTGGCGCCATGTTGTAGGGATTCTGCACATACACAGAGCTATGCACAGGATAATAGGACCTCGGGGCATAGTGGTGAGCCAACCATGCCCCTTAGTACCCACAATCCCAATCCGACTAGCTTTAGCGTCTCATTAGCAGCGATGCTACCAATGATTAGACAACCCAGAACACGGTCTCTCTCTCTCAGGACTCGCGGGAGGAAGAACACCCTTTCATAACTCACTCATACTTGTCCACAACGTGCGTAATAAGAAACACAGTATAGTTTAAAATGTTTATTTCAACTATCGTGCTCTAAGATACAGTACACGTGACAGTACTATCAGCATAATGCATAATGATAAAATAATAAGCATAGTTACGATTCCATAGAATACAAACGGGGAAAGCATTTCATAAAGCAGTGGATATAGGGCTAAATGACCTTACCACCCTCCCCGTGCTATTAACTAGTTTATTATAAAAATAGAAGACCTCTGGGCGTTGTCAGGCGGACCCTCATACCTCAATATCTAGATGCAAGGTTTACATCATCAGACAAGCACAGCTCTTCTCTCTGGAAAGGTTTTTCTCCGAGTGCCACAAACAGCGAAATCACAATATTAAAAGCACACGAATTTCTCCAGTGCAGCTGTACTTCGTGTTATGTCTAAGTGCGAGGGTCTGACCAGATCAGCAAGAACAAGGGACGTTGTTTTTCGACCTTGTACATGATGTGCAGACGAAACCCAAAGGGAACAGGAGAAAAGGTGAAAGGCAAAAAGGCAGACAGTTCTAATATAGCAGGGCACAAGCAGAGTCTGGATAAACAAAGTCACAGAGTAACGTGTGCAAAAAGGCATCATGGCAGCCAGGCCTAAGCCAACTTAGCAATGTAGACAATGAGGCCACAAACCACACGACAGGTGTTGGACTGATAAGTCTGAGAAGCAGCGGTGGATGCTGCCTAATGCCTATGTACTCCCTGTGGTAACCATGGCCCATGGCCCAGCCCACATTAGCGCCAAGGGAATATGCAAGGTGTTGGACCCAGTGTGGCAGAACGACAATATTTCCAGAGTAGCCACTCATTTAGTGAAACACTGTATGATTTGCATGACACATAATCCTGGGAAAGGTACTCCTACACCCTCAGGTAACTTTGCACCGCCTTCCGTCCCTTTCGAGGTTCTCCAGATGGACTTTATCGAAATGGAACGAGTTAACAATTTGAAGTATGTGCTGGTAGTGATTTGTGCATTCAGTAAATGGATTGAGGCTTACCCCACTAAAGAGAATACAGCTATGGCGAGGGCGAAAGCACTCGTAAAGGAGTACTTCCCGCGCTATGGATTGCCACGTGTGATCTGGAGTGACAACTGAAGTCACTTTAACTCGAAGGTGATTCAGTTGGTGTGCAAGGGGTTGCACATCCAGCAGAAGTTCCATGCAGCTAACCACCCCCAGTCAGCTGGTTTGGTTGAGAAGTACAATGGTACTCTCAAACTGAGGTTAGCAAAAATACAAGAAAGTACAGGATTGCGATGGCCAGATGCGTTGCCTTTAGCATTGTTATCTACCAGGGCGACCGCACATTCTAGGACAGGGTTGTCACCTTATGAAGTGGTCTTTGGCCGTCCTGCTAATATCTGGGGCGTCCCAAGGCCCAAGTGCTTTTCCGAGATAGAGTACCCTCTACTTGTGGACTATTTGTATGAGTTGACTAAAGATCTTCGTTCTCTTCATCAACAGATTCAGGAGACACTGCGACCAGTACCAGAGGGGCCCGGACATCAGTTGCAGCCCGGTCAATATGCTCTGGTGAAGAACTTCCAGAGGAAGAGCTGCCTGGAGCCTCGTTGGAAGGGGCCACTATTGGTCCTCCTTGCCACCCGCACCACGGTGAAGCTCGACGGCCGGAAGCACTGGGTGCATGCAACCCACTGCAAGAAGGTCCCTCTCCTACTTCCCTACGACAAGTGGGTGCTTGAGGGCATTGCTGACCAGGAAGGGGAACAGGTGCCCCATTTCGTTCCTTTCTCTGATGCCCGGCTGAGGTGGGCGCAGACGGACGAGGTGAGTGATGCTACCCTGCTCGAGGCGGTTCCCTCACAGATAGGGGCCACCCCAGTTTCTCCCGCTTCTGATCCACAAGAGTCTGAGTCTCAGTGCCCACCTGATTCTGAGTTTCACCCCCTTTTTGTTGACGAAACAGTGCCGGGAGTCACCAGGTATAATTTACGCCCCCGGAAGAAGGACAGTGCACCAGAGGGACAGTCTAGCAGTTAGGGAAGAACTCGAGATCAGGGTGTGGGTACTGTGTCTAAGGTACCTGCAATAGAGTAGGGTGAGCTGAACAGGTGCACTGCCCTGGACACTGGACAGGATCGTTGAGGGTACTTGCCCTGGAGGGAGGGTGCCCTATCCTGAAAGAAGAAGGATTTGTTTCCAGCAAGGGTTGCGATCGTGCAGCCCCATCAAGGGAGTGGTGCGTAGCACAGTCGTTAATGAACAATAGGAGCCTACCAGCGAGGCTCTAGACGGACGGTGGGTGACATTTGCCCCTCTGGTCGGTTGTGTTTTGTGGCTCCAATTCCTAAGGCTTTTTCTATGTACCCATTTGGCCGTGCAGTCATGAGGGAGGAACAGCCCCTAGTGGCCCCTCCACTAGAGCATAATGGTCCTGGTTGGTCTAACTGGTCTACGAGGAGTAAGATAGTAGTGGTGATTTTCCTTCTCATTTTAATGATCATACTGTTTGGGGTGGTGTGGTATTTAGAAGAACAACATCCGGTCCACACTCTGATAGGGACTACCCCGGTTCCACCCGAACACCTGTTTGTCACATTGACCCCGCATAAGGAAAGACATAGACAGACATATGTTGACAATGCCTTTGTGCAGATGCCACATCAGGTTCACAATACGACTAATACAACGAATTGCTGGGTGTGTGGGTTACTCCCCTCTGTTATGCACAAGAATGATCTATTAGTGTCCTTACCCCTGTCGGACTTAGGTAGCTGTGAGGCGTGGTTCCAGTTGCTTTCCATGGTGTATATTCATTATCATGCTGATGCTATGAATATCACGGAGTCTGATTATGAGACAGTTCTGGAATATATAGCAGTACACCAGGGTTATACTCCGGGAACAGATGGAAAAGAGGGTACCTTACATCCCAATGCTTGCATGAATGTATACGACAATCACAAAAATGTCACATGGTTGCAAGATGAAATGATGGATTTTCAGGGATTCAATGTCTCTGAATACTTTCACTGTTTTCATGCACAAAATATCACTAGAGACACAGTCATGCCCGTACCTGTGATTGATACTACAGCTAGTTTCTGTGTCGAAGGTTTTGGGAACATTCTGGTGGGACAGAGCGGCTGTAATTATACATATCGATTAAACACTACTAGTAGCCCCCCTTTACTCACGCCTCCTAATGTATACTTTGTCTGTGGAGCGCATGCTTATACATGACTCCCTAGGGGATGGTCTGGCCGGTGTTATGCCTCGTTTCTTTTACCTCCTGTTTATATTGCCTCCTCCAATTATCACAAGGACCACAGACTACAGCGGAGAAGCATATACCTGTCCCGGGTGAGGAGAGTTATTGACACAGCAGATATTGATCAGACGGACACCACTTTACAGCAATTCATGGATGCCATGAAGGGTATAGTGCCCTTTTGGGGACCTATGTATAACAGTCTTAGCGTTCGCCGCCTTACCAGGGTTGTGGAAGGGGTCATTAATACTACAGCGGGCATACTCACTAACATTACTGCTGAGCTCCAGGCTACCAGGCTCGTTGCTCTTCAAAATCGGATGGTTTTAGACGTCATCCTTGCAGACAGGGGTGGAGCTTGTGGCGTCATCGGCAGCAGCTGCTGCGTCTTCATCCCAGATCACGCCCCTACTGTATATTCTGCTATCCAGAAGCTACATAGGCTTGCATCTGATATTCATCAGGACAATGGTTCATGGTCCTTGACAGGGTGGTTCTGGGGTCTAATATCATCCTGGGGATGGAAGATACTTCTTTTCCTAGTAGCTATCGCAGGTGTCATCTTCACGTGCTGTCTCTGTGTCAATTGCCTTCCAGCATGTTGCCCCTATTGCGTGAGCAAGCTCACACCTACCCCCAAATTGTCAGGACATGATAATAAAGACTCTGCTATGATGATGCAAGACATACAGGATATAATGCTGATAGATGAGGGTATTTTTGAATACTAAAGTGATCTTGATACATTTATACTGCTTTGTTTTCCTTTACAATTTGATTGACAGTGCATTTTCATTCTCCCCTGCTTAGAATTGTAAAGACCCTAGTCGGATAGCGCCAATAAAGCATTTAGCCTCCACTGCTAAAAGGAGGGTCTGTTAGGTTTGAAAATCCCATTCTCGCTATACACTTGTTCCATGTTATATTAGGTTAACAGTGTGCGGCTAAATTAGGCACCATTTGTATTCATGTTATGCAACCCACTGAGTTATCCCCGCAATGTGTAAGCTTCAGTTAGCAAGTGCGACTCCATTTTGTATTTCGTAATCCCTATTAGGCTGTGTCTGAACTAGGCCTCATTATTCGTATTGCTTGCCTTAGCAGAACACTGTATTTAGTTATTATTTCCTTTAGTGTTCAAGGTTGCTTTCCGACTTACTAATGAATAGGCCATTCTGCCCTCGCATACCTATCCGTGTGTGTGTAGTCCTGCTCCCCCGTTAGGAGACGCTGAGACCCAGCACGGCAACCTTGAAATTGTGATAGTGTGTACCCATCTGGCAGGTGGTTGCCCATCCTTCTGTGCCTCCTTTTTTCATGTTCGGCCTAAGCCGCTAACTTTCCACTGTGGGCGTGGTTGGAGGTTCTTGGGAGGAATGGTTATGCGTTGCAGACTGTTGGGGGGTCAGTCCCTCGACAGACATCTTAGGGTGCAGGTCAGATTAGACTCCTCTGCAGAGTATTGCTAATAAACAGCTGCTTGTATTCTCTACTGTCTGACCGACTCTTCATTTGGTAGAAGGCGAGTAGGAGGTTGTAGATAACCCGGGTGGCCCTTTTCGGGTCACTTCCTTCAACGTGCAGACGCTAGAAAATTTCCCCACGCTCACGCGCGGTGATGTAGAGTCATTACTGAACACAGTAAAATCAGGCTCCCCTTTGGATATTATTCCGGCTAAGACCACCTCATTGCTCTCCAAACAGCTAGCCACCCCAATTTGCTAAATCCTCAATCTCTCGATGAGAGAGGGCCAACTCTCCTCTGAATGGACGGCGGCACAAATAATCCCGATCCGTAAGAACCTTAAGGCCCCCATGGAAGCCACATCCAACTACCGCCCAATTTCTCTGATACCTCTCCTGAGCAAAATATTAGAAAAACATATCAACAAACATCTGTCTGACTACGTTGAAGCCTCTAGCTGCCTTGATCCATCTCAGTCTGGTTTTAGACCCAGGTACAGCACTGAGTCAGCTTTGATTGCTGTCACCGACAATATTATACAGTCCCTGGACAACGGACAAGCAGTACTTCTTGTACTGCTCGATTTGTCGGCGGCCTTCGACACGGTCTCTCATCAGACTTTGCTCAGGAGACTCAATGAAATTGGAATCCAAGGGATAGCCTTACAATGGATGTCAAGTTTTCTCTCTCATAGAACTCAGACTATCAACCTAGGCCCTTTCCGCTCAAAGACTACGGGACTGACTAAGGGAGTACTCCAGGGATCCTGTCTCAGTCCCACCTTATTCAACATTTATGTTGCTCCCTTAGCGGGATTACTCAGGAATTTAGGTTTTGTACCAATCTTGTATGCTGATGATACTCAGCTCCTACTTTCCTTTGACAAGCACACTCCCAACACTCAGTCTACCTTCTCGGAGGGCATGATGGCAATCGCTAGCTGGATGAGGAACAATTTCCTCCAGCTCAATGCGGGGAAAACTGAGATCATGTTGTTTGGAGATGCATCTATGATGTGGTCCCCAAGCTGGTGGCCAGAGGAGTTGGGCACCGCTCAGGCTCCCAAGACTGTGGTCAAAAACCTGAGCATACGCCTGGACCAGAAACTGATAATGAAGGAGCACGCTGCAACTACCGCCGGCTCCTGCTTCCACGTTCTAAGCCTCCTACGTAGGGTATTTCCCTTCCTCCCTCTGACCACTCGGAAAACCCTTATCCAGGCATTAGTGCTAAGCCGCCTGGACTACTGCAATGATTTCAGCTAACGAAGCTTCACTGAACAGATTACAAGTAGTCCAAAATACCGCGGCTCGCCTGGTTTCAAATGCTCCCCCCCCGAACTGCCTCCCTCCCTCTCTTGCAGCAACAGCATTGGCTTCCAGTGCGTAAGCGGATCAGATTCAAGATCTGCTGCATTGTGCACAAATCCTTGAATGGTAAAGGTCCAAGCTATCTGGCAGAAAAATATACTAAATATCTGCCATCTAGGTCCCTATGTTCAGGGACTAAGTGGCATATTAGGAACAACTTGCGACAATTATCGCAAACAGCGCTTAGCGCGTTTTTTTTTATCGCCGCCTATTGCTGGATCTTATCGCGGAGATAACACGTTATTAGCAACGTTTATCTCCAATGCGATAAAATATCCAGCGATAGCGGCGAATCCCAGCAATAACGTGAGAATTCCAGCGATAAATTCCCATCGCTAAGGAAAATCTCGCTAATAGGCAGGTGGGGACTTAACCGTAGAATCCACCTCCCATAGACTATAATGGGTAAGTCAGGTTTCTACCAGGAGTAAAAATCCAGCGCTAATCGTGGTTAGCGCGCGTTTTTCTATCGCTTCGCGGGCATTGCTAATAGGCGATAGGTATGTTAGCGACTGCTTTCAGTCGCTGTTAGGTTGGGAACGCCTCCTTTGCATGTCATTAGCGATAAATATCGCTGACATGCATAGCGGCACCCAAACCAGTCGCTATCGCCTGGAAGCTGTCGCTAACACCTGTTAGCGACAGCTTGTTGATAGGGCGATAAAAAAATCGCCGCTTTGGCGGCAAGAAGTGCCGCTAAAGCGGCGATGAAGCTCTTGCTAATATGCCCCTAAGTCTCTACTCCTTGTTCCACGTTGCAAAAAATTGCGTCTAGGTGGTAAAGCTATCTTCCACCTAGCCCCCTTCTACTGGAACCAACTACCCATCCATCTGCGACAATGCCCTGATCACCTACAGTTCAGAAGGCTCCTCAAAACTGCACTGTTTTAACCTATATCCCTTCTATGGCCGGCAGCAGCATTTCCATAGCGCGGAGATACCCCTTGGGGGGTGATTCGTGCTATAAACTAAAATATCAAACTAATAAATATCAAATACTAAAATTGTATTGCAAATAGGATGTGCAATTGCATATACCACTATTACCGCTGTATATTTCTGTTTATTGTGGTGATCAGCACTCCCTTCTTTTGTGCTGTGGGATTCAGTTCTACTCTAGCTCTTTTCGGTCTCAACTAATGAATAGGGCACTATTTGACGATGGCAGGGGCAAACTATTCCTGGAACTTTTTTCCAACAAGACAGATATGTGATTGCTAACTTTAGAAAAGATTGAGAAGCCTCACAGGGTTCTTTTGCTAACTTAAACAATATTTCTTTGTGTGTCTGTTGATTCTTTTGATTCTACAATGACATATTTTCTCTTAGGAGCTCATCAGTTCTTCCTCACACTCCGAGTCTGGGGCAACCCATAGCATATACACTCCGACATCGGTTTCATGTGACCGTATGGTTGGTTTGAGGTGAGCACTCTACTGTTGAATTCTAAATAGAGATGTAATGGGACCTTTAACATCTCTTAAAATATTTGTATGTCAAGTCAAATTGCTTTATTTTGTATATGACAAAATACCTTTTGTCAGTTTTCCTAGAATGCAGCTATTAGAACCAGGCATGTGGCAGTATTTGATTAACAAATCTCTAGATCCCATTGTTTGACCATCACCCAAATTTCTAGATGGGTAAAATGAGACTTAAATGGTGCCATGTACTCTAATGAGATTTGTACAGCCGTCTTTTTCCCATGTTCTAATTTATACTTATACTATATACAGATTTCCCTTATACTGGCTCACATCACAGAATAAGGGTGTTCATTGGAGAGATGTGGATGATTCAGCCACCATTCCTTTTTACGACTATTACGAGTGGCCGCGATTACATGTGTAAGCCTATTAGGACAATGAGATCTGCAAAATCTGCTTTTAGACACATTTGAGACATTATGTGAAGAACATTAAGTTCTCGCTATCTCATTTTTTGTGTTTCTAGAAACCTTCAGAGACTGTTCTTTTGATGCTTGATTATGAACAGACACAATGGGACCCATATTTTCTCAAATATTGTTCATATATGCGACTACATTCATATACTCTAGAGGTTTGTGCTTATTATATAGACTATCACCATATTCAATCAACTGATGCACATTATACTTTCACTTAATTCTTTCCTACTACTTTGGTTCTTTCACACATTATTTCTCGTCACAACGTGGTACAGAATCTCCTACCTTACAGATCTGGGCGTATTGGTTTACTTCTTTTCCTTTCACTTGTTCTTTTTCACATTTTGGTGGTTGTTGGTGATACATAGGGTGGCACCCAATTACGTTTCTTTTTTGCACGGTTATTGGAACTCTGGAAATCTTTCCATAGTGTTAATGTTCCCTTTTTTTCATGTCCCTGTTTTTGGGCATCTGTACTATATAAAAAGTGCTGATTTTAAGTTATTCCTTGCAGCCTTGAAGAAGTCACCTGTGTGACGAAACATGTGTTGGATGCGTATGGCACCGCCACTTACCTCATGTTGTGTTAAGGACTACATTTTTGTACAATAACCCAAACTGAATTGAAATCTATAAGAATCCTGACTTAATTGGATCTATATACTTTTCATTGGACTGCCTAACGAGTGCTTTGATATCTTTTGTATAATCCTTTTTTAATTCTACTCCTTCCACTTCCTCTTTTCACACCCTATTGTTTGCTCTGTTTTCCTTTCTCCTTAATGCACCTCCTCACCCCTGCAGAGACATCAAGTCTCCAAAGCGACTTATTACTACTATACACTTCTGTGCACTTATGTATGTTGTACTAATGTTCTGATGTTCTGTCTGGCTTGGGGGTCACTTTTGACATGCAAGAATATGTTTCTCTGGTTCTCTGGAGATGAATAATAGGTAAGTAAAAGGGGGGATGATTCATCAAGACCCAGTGAGGAGCATGAGAAGGACACAGGGGTTCCTGCTGCTGAAACCTGTGCTTACCTCATATAGAAGTGAAGGCCAATGACAAGTTCTTTCAAAGCCTGTTGCAATTAAAGGAGTCTCTCAATATATATGAATAAATTGCAATCGAATGGAAACTGCCTAGCCTCACTTGTGAATACTCACTGAGTTCATTCCACTACACCGTAGTGATGAGATTCTGCACCATCCCTCTAAGGTCTATAGGACACCCCAGTGTGTATTATTCGCTGAATAGATCCTTCTGATCTGGAAACTCTGTAGGGACTCTCCCTATCCTTAAATTTGGCAGGACCCTTCACAAGGTCTTGAACTCCATCAGGACCCTCCTGAGTTTCTTAAACCACATAGGGGCCCTTCTGTGTGCACTATTCTCCGAACAGAACATCCTGATCTGGAAACTCTACAAGGACCCTCCCTAGCCTGTGGCCAGAGCTATTTAATGACGCTGCATTAAATACCATGGCTGCTAGTCTTCAATTCAGCTCATGCCACTTAAATCCACTACCGGACACTCCCTACCTCTTTATCTCACTCTTGCAGGTTCATGCCTTCTTCCTTCGGGACAATTTTTCAGTCTTTCTCTTCCTTCTCATTCCCTCATTGTCTGGTTTTTCCCTCATGCTCTCCGAATGTCTGATGAGGAAAAATAAATCCCGGAAATTGAGTGCCGTGCACCCAGTGCTTAATTTGAGCAGGTGGTTTCCGGTGCTCGGCACCAGCACTTAATTGTCAACACCGCACTTATGACAGTCTGCCACATGGTGGCACTGCTCATCTTACTTAGAGATAAGCAGAACAACGGTTGTTTATGAATATGGTATAGAGTAAAAATAACTAATCCCTGCCTCCCCAGCCATTCCATTAGCTTTGGGGACCTGGAATAATGTGAACTGTTACACTTATAGACGAGGACGATGCTTAGTTGTTGTTTTGGTACTGCCATTGCAGCAATGACCGGGGCAATTTGTGGTGCAAGCTGCAGTGGTCCCCGAGGACCTTGGCACTTATTGTTTCACAAATTACGCACTGCGTGCACCCCACTGGCTCCCCCCCTCAAATTAACCACTGCGTGTATTATTCTCTCTGAGGAGACCCTCCTAATCTGGAAACTCTGCAGAGACTTTCTTCCCTAGTTCTTAAATTCCGCTGGGCCCCTCTTAGGGGGATATTCACAAGAACGTGCGCTAAACATCTCCAGAAAATGTTAACGCAACTTTACACATCGCAGTCTATCGCGGGAAAATAACCCCGTGTTAACCTGGAATTCACAACACGGCGGTACCGTGCGATAGTCCTCCGAAAAACGCGGCCAATGTCCGCGATACAACCACCGCGACGGAGTCAAAAACACAAACCCCAACACCAAAAAACGTGCGATGAGCCCATTTGCGATGAGGAAATCAGCGATAAGCAGCACCAGGCCTGCCATACACACGCGGCAGGCGGGAAAATCACTACAAAAGTAGAAAAAACACACAAACACAAAATGACCAACAGCTAAGCACCATGGAGGCAGCCGGAGCAGGCGCAGAGGACGAGTGGAACCCCACAAGCACCCCGGACGACCAGCCTGGGATCTCGGTGACAGAGAAGGACAAGAAGAAGAGGAAGACGAAGTTCAGTCCGCAGGAGAATAGGATCCTGGTCACGGAGGTGATAGAACACCATCAACAACTGTTCGTCGCCTCCAATGTGTCATTGGGCACCAAAAATGGATTATGGCGGTCCATCGTGGACAAGGTGAATGCCGTCGGAGAGCACAAGAGGTCAATGGACGAGGTCAAGAGGCGATGGATTGACATCAAGCGCAAGACCAAGGAGAAACTCGCAGGCAACCAGAAGGCAGCAATGCAGACTGGAGGTGGGAGCCCAGCGCCACAGCTGGAGCTGGATGGCATGGGGGAGCTGGTGTCGACAGTCATCAGTGTGGAGACCGTGGCAGGAGTCGGGGCACCGGACACTGCTCGACATGACACAACATAACGGCAACAGGGTGAGTAACCACCAGGTACTGGGGGGACGGGGGGAGATGGCCACAATGGCACACATGCACAATCAAGCAGAGCACAGTGCACACCCACAATGACTCTGGATCATGGCCCTGATCAACAGCCTGTCACAATGTACATTGCCATGCTGTCTGAATGTGAACATATACCATGCGGCTACATACATGTGGACACATTGTAACACAGCATCTCCCCTTCACATTGCAAGGGCACCGTCAACGCCACCTGCAGAGCAGTCCCAGACACTCTTCACTGATGACGAGGAGGACACCACCAGCATCGACACCCAAGCCCTCCAAGACATCATTGAACTCATCCGCCAATCACCTCCAGGACCAGGGCAGCCCAGCTGCATCGAGGAGACCCCACCCACTCCACAAACCACCCAGCAGGAGGCACCCACAACCCCGGCTGTCTCCCGAGACCCCCCCGAACAACACATGGCCTTCCAACGCCGTGTGTTGGAGGTCCAGAGGGAGATGGCTGAGCAGGTGCGGGTGGGATTCGACCTCATGGCTACCAAACTTGACGCCATCCATGGGTGTCTGAGTCCCATCAGGGACCACCTCCAGTCCCTAACGGACACCCACACGCCGCTCCATGGTCTCCAACGAGCCCTGGCTGACATCGCTGGAGTCATGACTCGGAGACAAGAACACCTGTCCGCTCAGAGTGGCTCCAGCGATCTCAGCCGTGAGATGGCACACATGCGGAGGCTCAAGGAGGACATGGTGCGGATGGAGGCGGAAAGGATGGCAGCCACCGCTGCACATCAGCAAAATGTAGCTGGGATCTACCATGCCCTGCATGTCCTCATTATGGCATTGCTGCCACAAGGCGTGGCGCAGATGAATGTTGCTGCCCCTACACAATCCACATCTCCGCCCCCTGGTGTGTCAGCGCCTCACAGTGCGGCAGGCATTTCCACTCCGGCACCTGATGTGTCACTGCCACACAGTGCGGGGCCGACAATCCACCTCCGGCCCCTGATGTGTCAGTGGCACACAGTGCCGCAGCCGGAACTGTACCACCCACAAGTGGGGCAGAGCACACATCCGAGGACGTGGATGGGCTTGAGTTCAGAAGGAGGCACTAGCATTCATGTCCGCCACCTGGCCTGTTGCTGCTTGGTGCCGCACATGGCCCCATGACCTCCCACTGACCCCCGATACACTCTGCTGCACTCACCTTGGACCGTGACATGGACTGCCATATCCTGTTTGGTGACCAATGACACGGCGACCACACTGCGGACTGTACCCTTCTTCTTCCGCTGTACTTGTCATTCCCCGATGGACTCTGGCTGGCCCTCCACGGGCCCATATTGTGTAGTGGGGTTGGCATGGCCCTGTACTGCTCCAGCTGCAAAACTCCACTGGATGTGCATTAAACATTCAGAAACGCACTGCTGTTTCATATCTTTCATCATTCATGTATGAATGTGTGGATGAATGTAGGCTCAGTGATTCCCCCCAACGTCAATGATGCTCATCTAGTAGGATTCCAGTCACAGTGTGCTACATTGCCGATTGCATTCCGGGTGCCGCAGACACTACAACAGGGACACACGCATTAGTCACTTCCTAGTCCGGACATGGACTGAACCAAGCCCAGAGCCCCCGTGTCATTGTTGCAAGCCCTGCGCTGGTCGGGCGTACGCCAGGCCAGACCACTCCGCTTACGCTCCGAGGGGGTGGCCACATAGCTACAAGTCGCAGGTTTACACGCTAGTGGTCTGCAGGTCGCTGGTCTAGTTGTCAGCATGTCACGGCCACTCCCTGAGGGCAGGTTTGCACGCACACCACACCCATCCGGCACAGGCGTCACAGGCCATGTGACCCCGCCAATATAAGGGGCCGACAACGTCACATTCCCCACTGCCGGTGGTGACTGGATGACGGGCGTTCCACGATACTCAATCATAAAGGGCCCATGAGTTGTTGCGCACCGGGTTAGTGGCACCCGGAGCCATGCGGCCGTCACGGGCCTACCACCACGTGGCGCTGACTGGGGTTTCACAGGGTTAGTGGCACCCAGAGCCATGCGGCCGTCACAGGCCTACCACCACGTGGCGCTGACTGGGGTTGCACAGGGTTAATGGCACCCGGAGCCATGCGGCCGTCACGGGCCTACCACCACGTGGCGCTGACTGGGGTTGCACAGGGTTAGTGGCACCCGGAGCCATGCGGCCGTCACGGGCCTACCACCACGTGGCGCTGACTGGGGTTGCCCAGGGTTAGTGGCACCGAAATTGCTGAGCGGGTGTGCAGCCTGCGATGATGACGTGTGCACTGATGTGGTCTCTGCCATTGATGCCTCAGGACTCAGCGTCATGTGTGGGACCTGCTGGGCCGCGGCGCGGGTCCGCATGATGTGGAGCATGCCATGGTGGCGGGACCTGGGCCTGGAGCTTGCACGGGCACATGGTGTGCCCACTGGACTGGTGGACACACCGTTGGCGGCAGGTGAGCAGTGGGGCCTGGGTGCGCAAGTGCGGACTGCCAGCGCTGGCCGGCGGGAGGGGCTAGGGTGCGGCTGCATGTGTGCGCAGGACGGGCAGGCGTTGTTGCCGTGTGCAGTGTGATGGACTCTGCCATGATTGACTCTGGCCTCGATTACAGATTGCAGACCTGGTGGCTTGCAGTATATACCGGCACGTGGTTGGAGACACACCGGTGGCAGCAGGTGAGCAGTGGTGCCTGGGTGCGCGGGGGCGGCAGTGTCCCTCCTTCTCCCTCTCTCTCTCTCTCCCTTCCTTTCCTTCTCTCTCTCTCTCTCTCCCTTCCTTTCCCTCTCCCTCTCTCCCTCTCCCTTCCTTTCCCTCTCCCTTCCTTTCCTTCTCTCTCTCTCTCTCTCTCTCTCCCTTCCTTTCCCTCTCCCTCTCTCCCTCTCCCTTTCCTTCTCTCTCTCTCTCCCTCTCCCTTCCTTTCCTTCTCTCTCTCCCTCCCTCCCCCTTCCTTTCCTTCTCTCTCTTTCTCTCTCTGCCTTTCTCTCCTTCTCTGTTTCTCTGTGTCTCGCTCCTTTGATGTGCGCATGACACACGTTCTGATTTTGTGCTTTATTTTCCAGGCCGTGACTTCAGGATTGTCCCGGACGGACCCGACAGGAGTCTTCCGCATTGGTGTTTTGTGTTGTATTCAATAAAGTTTTTGGTTGTTACTTCAATGATGAGTGACTGTTTCTCGTTCTTCTGCCCACACATGTGTTTCTTGTTGTCATTGTGCGACATCATGCGCTTTTGTGGCTCTTGTGTCGTGCAAGGTATGTGTTTGTCCCGGGAGGGGGGATCCGGGGGAGGGGGGCCTGGGTGTGGTGGGGGTGGGTGTTCTGGCCCTCATGGGTCTCCGAGCTGCATGATCATTGTCTCCATGGCATCTGTGGGTCTTCAGATGTGGCTCTGGGCTGGGCTCCCTTTCATACTGCAGGTAGTCGTCCTGCATAACACCAGCAAAAGGCAGGTGTTAATTCCCTGCTGCTACCGCGGCTTATCGCCTGTTTTTGGTTCGCATCGCAGATCTGGCAGTTCGTTGTGAAAGTGGTGTAGTGGTGTTTTCGTGTGTTTTTGCACGGGAACGCCTACTCTGCATCTCATTAGGGTTAGTTGGTGGTGTCACCCGTGGAGGTAAATTTTGAGGCAGTTATCGCGGGAATACTTGCGTTGTCTGCAGTTTGCAACCACTTGTGAATGGGGCGTTAAATCTATCTCCACTTTTGTTGCGTTAAGGTGGCGATAACTCGGAGATAAGTCCTTGTGAATATCCCCCTTAGACTCTACGAGACCCTCCTGAGATTCTTAACCCAGTAGGGGCCCTCCCAGGTGACGGGTCAGGTCTGCCCATGACTCTTGCAGCCTTGACACACATACAAACGCGCGCATTGATTTCCTGCTCCAGGCAGTCGGCACTCAGCAAGACTGAAATTACTCCCGGTCACTGGACTGAATTATTACCAGCTATTTCCAGTTAGGCCCTGGACTTGCGCTGGCTGCAAATGTGTCCACTCTCCAATAAAGGGACAATTTTCCTGTAGATTTAGTGTGTGCTGTGATGGGTGATGTGTGCTTGGTGTGACAGGGCTCCCTGTTCTACAATCCTCATGCATCGCAGAGTCTATAACCGCTCTTTCCTCAGATGGGCCCGTCACACCATGAAAAATGCTGCTGTCAGAAGCAGTTTTTTAATTCCAATGAAACTTTTATTGCGTGAAACCTGCAGCAGGGCCGATGCACGTCATCACAGCCTTGGCTCTGCTGACATTGCCCCCAACCTTGGACAGGAGACTTCTGGGACATTTTCTTCGAATGCAGCTTTTCTCCAGAAGGCAGTGCTTAATTTGTAAAATAATAAGTGCCAGGGTCCTGACCAGGAGGCCACTGAAGCTTGAACCACCCATTGCCTCCGGCATCACTGTTAATGGCGGCACCAAAACAACTACTAACCGTCTCTCTCCCACCTGCAAGTGCGACAGTTCAGAGTATTCCAGGTCCTCAAAGCTAAAGGAATGGCTGGGGAGCTGGTATTAGTCATTTTTTTATGTATATTGTATTCATAGACAACCGTTCTGCTCCTCTCTAAATCAGATGAGCAGGGCCACCATGTGGCAGACTGTCATAAGTGTGGTTTTGACAATTAAATGCTCATGCCGAGCACCGGAAACCAATTACCTGCCGGTGCTGAGCACCAGAAACCACCGGCTCAAATTAAGCAGTGCCATAAGGAAAAATGTTACCCGTAATATCAAATTAAGCTGTGCCATAAGGAAAAATGTTACCCGTAATATGAAAATGAAGAGCCCGGGTTCAGAGGTGTGATTTAAAATGCCCCCCTCTGCCCCAGCAAAATGTGAATAGAGCCACCTATGGCGAAGCCATTGCATCAAAGCAGCTTTAACATCTTTTTACCGGTTCCCGGTGAAGACAAACATTGAATGCCATGTCCTCAGCACTGTGCACAAAGCATACTGGGGCAGGACCTCGGCGTATCTACAGTAATGATCCTCCCACTATGACGTCAGAGATGCATCTCATCATCATCATCTGCTCACCTGATCTGACAAGGAACCTACAATTGGATAAAACATGGACAGTAGACACTAAAGCTCTTTTAAACAGTTGGCCAGTATAGGATGCAACACTTATTGTATCTGTTGAAAACTTACACTGACATGTTCGTCATTTATTGGGAGTGGTAATTATTGTCTATCATGAGTTTTTGGGGAACAGAATAGGGATTTTGGTGCTTACTGCATAAAACTCCGCGTTTCAGAAAGTACCAAGCATTTCCCCCAGATAAATACCAGCAGGTTTGACTTGCAAACACATTACATAACTTATAATCCCGATCTGTGTGGTGTTATAAATTACCTCGACTCGCGACAGCGTGGACACCAGGTACTATGAGCAATTTCTCTTTGAGTTGAGGCTGGGTTGCCTGCACACTTTTGAGTAATGGTGGTTTCTATACCTTGTTCCCCATTAGAATCGGGAAGTGGTGACAATTACTTCATTGCCGGTGAATGCAATTTATACGGACTGTCACGAGGTATGTTCCAGCAGCTAGGGTTTATCCACAGTAATACAACCTCCTCTGGTCTAGTTGGAGAATACGGTTTAATCAAGATGGAGGGAAGGAGAAGCTATGGTCCATTCGGCTTCCATACGTCAGTACAAAAATCAAAAACAGGGGGAGAATGGACCACTTGTCCTGTGTACCAGGGTCAGGTTCGTTATTGTTCCGTCTAAAAAAAACCTCATTCACGTACAAAGGATTCGGGCGGTATATCTTGATTCTCCGCCCTTCTGTAGCGTGACAGCATCATCATAGGGTTTATTCTGAGATTATGCTGACCTCCACCTGGAGGAAGACCAACTGGTATTGCAGTAGTGTCCAGAGATAAAAAGTGAAATGCCCTTGTGAAGTGAATTAAAATTCCCTAGATCACCATATAGGTAAGTACTTTAATGAGTTTGGTGGTGTGGAAAATTAAAAACAAAGTGGTGCGTGCGTAGAACGAGTTACCAATCTACCGCACTGTTGGTGGTCGACATGTTTCAGCCTCGCTGTTTGAGAATAACCAAGGTTATTTACGTTTTGATTTCAGCATCGAGATTGACCCTCTTTTGAATAAACATCACGTGACCTTGTTCGTGAGAACTTAGGTGGCTAGTCAAGGTATGTTGATTCCCTCCGTGCAGTAGTGCTGGATTGAACACTTTTAGGCTTGTGTTATGCTGACAGGAGTGCTAATGGCGGTTTCTTCGATATTGCAGTTACAGCATTCTTGAAATTGGACTCTACGCGCCGCAAGACTAAAGTGCCCCAGAGGCCTCTAAATCTCGTGTTGAGGTATGTGAATAGGAAGCGCGATCTATCTTCTCAGGTTACTTGGAAGGCAGTCATAGGCTCGCTTTGATGTAAGTGGCTGTTATGTTGTGAATATTCATGAGGCAACACTTTGGGCGCCACTGAGGTTCACAAATACTCACAGGCTTTCTATTTCATATACTAACACACCTAGCAACTTAACCATATTGAGTGGTATTGACGCAGACTCATTAGCACATCAACTGATGAATTTTCTTTATTAACACGTTTGCCCCTGATGAAGGGACTGCTCGTCCCGAAATGCATTGGGCGTCGTTCAACTGTAATGATGTACAACATTAATTGATTGTATCAAAGCCAGTGGAAAACTTTTATGTTATTATGTAATGTTCTTGAACTGTGACTGTTATGGAACACCAAATTGTAATGACAGTAAAAATTTGAGTTTGAAATAGATAAACATTGGTTTATAAAGTTTATTATGTTTAGGTAAATCACTTTGAGCAGTGCTCACCAGCGTCCAAGTTGCTTGAGGGACTTGGCCACACTATTTAATCTCTTAGATGCTTGGCAGGCACTTTCCACAGCGTAGCACGCTGAATGGTTAAAACTAAAAATAAAACAGGAGTACAGGAATACAATTGAGTGCACATTCTCACACACTTTTTTGTTATAAATTACCTCACATATTGGAATTTATAGGCTTACTCAAAATGTGGGCCTAGGAACAGGGGCTTAGCTTCAGGGGGATGTGTTTGGGGTGTTACACCCCCCTAGTAAATGCATTTTCTGGTAAGCAGTTGGGTACAGGTGCTTTCAGTCGGGTTTGGTGAGGTGTCTGTTGGATTTCACCAGAACCTTTTACATACACAGACAGACAAAAACACATACACACTCTCTCCATCTTTCAGTCTTGAAAGTCTTCAAAAATGTTGGCTATTTTACACAATATTGTGATTTTTGTTGCTTAGTACCTCGACCAATCCGCATTTCTCTCCCTTTTTACTGCCCTTTAAGACCCTCTCATGCACCCTGCTGGTGGTATAATGTATTTTCACATTATATTGTTGGGAAACCTGAAGCTCACCCCCCACCCCACAATCTTACTGACCAAGATACCCCCTTGCATAGGAGTGAAAGGCCCTAGGTTGTGGAATACCAGGAGCCCAGGACTGAGGTTTCAACTAAACTAAATGCACTTCAGGAAGAATCCGAAAGGAGACACTTTCTGGCTGGTCCATAACTTAACTAAACTTCCACGGTGGTTTGAAGCAAGATTAGCACATTGAGGCCTCCTCTTCACTTTCCTAACTCTACCTTCCCTCCACATCATTGGGCCTTTTCCGATCCTATCTAGCCCTCCGAATTTACGATAAGGTTCCATGGAGCCCTTTACAAAGCATAAGTAAATAAACATAAATATTTCTTGGTCACCAGGTAGCAACAACCTTTCATCTCTGCAACAGCACGCCCAGATCTCCATAACAGTATGAAGCATAGACAGGAATTACAATGAATCAAACGTATGTATTCGGGAGACAAACCAACAATCAAAATGTATGGCATTATCTTGTGGGGTCTAAATGATAAATGGTTTGACAAATTTGGTTTTGACTAGCCTAATTGTAACACTCTTCAGCCCACAATCCTCCAATGCATCAGTATTACAGAAGTGGATGCCATATGATAAAAAAGTTAAAAATATACAATCTGTTCCCCTCTAGAGTCTGAGAAAAATGGGATAATTGCCCTAATACCCAGGAACTCTGGCCTTTCACTCACCACCTCGGAACAGGATGATAGTGGCAGATGACTGATTATCTGACTTCAAGCAGGAAATACAAAAGTGTTTGCAATAAACATATACGCTCCTAACGCTGACGATCCTGCTTTCTGGTCTAAATTAACTGCTAAGTCGGTACTGCCAAGGCCTGTATTATTTTGTGAGGTGACTTTAACTTGTCAATGGATACTTTTCTAGACAGGACCTCAGCATTTAAATATAGAACCCCTAAGGCTAATAAAGCAATGCACTCACTTTGTACAGCGCACGCGCTAGCAGACATTTGGAGTCTACATAATTCTACCAGCAATGACTTCACCCCCCCCCCACACATAATAGCTTCTCTAGAGTTGGTTTTATTCTTGAAGACAATTCACTGTTGCAAGATACCTACTCCTCTTCCATTGAACCCATCACCATCTCTGATCATGAAGCTCTCTCTGGCTTTATTAGGATTCTGCCTCCCCAAACAAACTCCTGAGCGTGGCGAATGAATACCGAAATTCTAGAGAGCGAAATTGATATATGTGAATTAAGCCACGAGCTATCATTATTCTTAGAGCACAACACACCCTAGGTGTCCTCTCCAGTGACGCTTTGGGATACTTTCAAATGCTTCTTTCGTGGTCAGGTGTTAAGCCGTATGTCTAGAAAAATAGGGACATTAGGTCTTCCCTAGACAAACTAGCGACAGATACCAAAAACAATGAAATTCTTTTAAGGAACTCAAAAGACCCTTCTGTCCTGACACGATTAAAGAAACTGAAATACAAGTATAATAAAATTGTGAGTAAACGCGCTCACTTATGGGTTCAGGCATACAAAGGTACTTAAACACAGCAGAGCGAACATAAGCTGCCTGCTTAAAATTGAAGAAAAACTCCACTCTGATTTCTAACATTAACGACTCTTCTAGTTCCTCCAAAACCAAAACGAGTGACATCCTCAAAATGTTCACACAATTCTACACTTACCTATATTCCCCCACAGTTTCCACACCCAAGGATGTCTACCTGTAGTTCCTCCAGATGCTACCAATACGAAACCTCTCTCTTGAGGATAATTTGAGATTGAATGAACCTATAGAACAGTGCAAGATACGGAAGGCGAGTAAGCTCATCCCGTCCGAAAAGGCACCGGGACCAGGCGGCTTTCCTATACGTTTTTACAAAACCTTTGAACCTATCATTAGAGCCCCCTTAGTTAATGTGCTTAATAACTTTGCGACCACAGGGGAAGTTTCAGGTACCACTGTGGAAACCACTTCTGTGGTGATCCCTAATGAAGGGAAGGCTCCGGCTGATCCCATAAATTTTAGACCAATTTTCTTAATAAACATGGAAGCCAAAATCTATGTCAAAATACTGGCGTCCCATCTTGCTCCATTAATAACAAAGCTAATCCACCCATCACAGACGGGTTTTGTCAAAGATAGGTTAGCAAGTGATAACATCTGTTTGTTTTGCCATGTTATCTAAAAAGCATCACTTTCTCTCGCTCCTGCTGTGGCAGCCATAGCTCTAGACACGGGGAAGGCCTTCAATATGGTCTCCTGGCCCTTTCTGGAAGACATACTAATTAGGTGCAATCTCAAGGGCAATTTCATCAACATGGTCAGGGCCTTATACGCCAAGCCTACCGCACGAATCAGTGTCAATGGAAAACTATCCTCCCCAGTCCCACGCCAACAAAGCACTCGTCATGTCTGCCCTCTGTCTCCTTTGATTGTTTTGTTGGCTATTAATTCCTGTGATTGTGATGCTGAATAGGTCTACTGGCATTGAAGGAATGAAGTTTGGAGATCTAGGGGTCGATTCCGATTCGGGCCGGAAAAAGCACCGACCGACCCGGATCCGGAAAAAATACCGACCGACACGTACCCGTGGCGCACGATACGCCAAGTACGATGCAAGGCGCGAAAATCCGACCGACACGTACGGAAACAAAGTCGACCGACCGAGCCGCACGGAAAGCAGCAATCCGGCCGGAAAAACACGCGAATCCAACCGACCGACACGCACCCGGAACAAATCCGACCGAAACGTACCCGCTAACTCCAAACCGCAAAGTACGATGCAAGGCGCGAAAACCACGACCGAGTCGGACGGAGGACAAGCCGTACGACCGACACGCATACAAAACCGAGCCGAAGCAACACAATACACCGCGACCGACGCGTACGCAGCATACAAAACTGCACAAACACAGCGTGAACGAAGCAGGAGAACACCGTACGAGACCAATGCAGGGTCCGACTCGGTCACAAGAACGTTTCCAACATACACAAACAGCACAAAGGAAAAATCACCCAAAAAAGGCCAAACAAGCAATTACCAAGCCAATAAATACTGGTGGGGGTGGGGACAGAGAACAAAGACACACCCACAACTCCACCTATATAAAGGACACAAATCACTACCATGAGCCTTTGCAAATGCCATTCCACTGCCAGCACCCAAGAGAAAGCAACCACACACCCACAGCTCATCCCTCACACAAGCCACACACCATCAGCACACCAACAAATACCTACCTCACATACACCCAGCAAAACACACACTCACACACCCTCACCTGCACACCAACACACACATCACCCACCATCACCACCCATCACCATGCCCCCAAGAAGAATCCCAAGTTTCTAGATAGTGAATTGGAAGTCCTGGTAGACGAGATCCTCAGGGTGGAGCCACAGCTGTTTGGCACACTGGTCCAACAGACCCCCATGTCGCAGAAAACCAAGATGTGGGAGAGGATCATCAACAGGGTGAACGCCCAATCACCATGTCGGCGCACAAAGACCGACATCCAGAACAGGTGGTATGACGTGCGCAGGAGGGTACGGGACATGCTGAAGAAAGACTACATCAACAGTCAACACACCGGCAGTGGCCCTCCTGCCAAGCCAATATACCTCAGGCCCTGGGACGAGAAGGTGCGGGCCATCCTTCCGCCAGTGAGCGTATATGGACTAGAGGACATCCCAGAGCCTGGTGAGTACACAACAAATGTACACAATATACTGCCACAAAACACACACATCACTGTCAAGGGAGAGTCAAACCATGCACTCATAGCAATTACACAGCAACCAGAACAGAATCATCCCAAAATGTGTATGTCAGTCAGATAAACACAACACATGCCATCAAAAAAGTCACATCCAACTGTGCCAACACATGTACAAACACAACTACAACTACAGCTAGGCAGTGGCACAAATAGAACTAATAAACACATCCACACATGTAGCCACCACAACAACACCAACACACAGTGAAGACCACTCAAAGGAAGGAATTCTGTGTATGCTGGCCAAGTCAGTGTAGCCAATAGCATCATGGGAGTCGCAGTCACACATATTGCCCCCCCACAACTGTCCCATCAACACCACCATGAACCATGCGCACATCACAGGGAGTGGAGAAGGACTCACAAGATGGCTGACACTGGCTACTGCTGTGGGGAGCACAAGGCCCTGCTGGCAACTGTGCACCAACAAACAGCAGGACACCACTGAATGACATCCTGAGAGACAACTTACACTCCCTGCAATGCAAGCACGTTCCATGGTGGGATATCTGGCTAGCTGGGTGGGAATGAGGACTTGCAGCACTGACCATAGTCACAAGCACCTCCCCACACCCCCCCAACACAAACTCCACAGAACCCACCTGGTAGAATGCAATGCCCCCATCCCAACACAAGATCCCACAAAGAACCACCACCCTGGGTCATGTTGTGTGAAGCACAGGGACACTCTTGGGACTCTTAGCCAAACAACTGCCAGGACAACACTCCCAGCCATCCTGTCAGCACAGCCACCCCACCCCACAGGGAAGCAGAATCAAAAGGAAGGAAGCATGGGCATGCTGGGAAGGGGGTGGAGGCAATAGCATGATGGGAGTCGTAGTCACTGATACTGGTCCCCCCACAACTGACCCATCAACACCACCCTGAACCATGCTCACATCACAGGAAGTGGAGAAGGACTCACAAGATGGCTGACACTGGCTACTGCTGTGGGGAGCACAAGGCCCTGCTGGCAACTGTGCACCAACAAACAGCAGGACACCACTGAATGACATCCTGAGAGACAACTTACACTCCCTGCAATGCAAGCACGTTCCATGGTGGGATATCTGGCTAGCTGGGTGGGAATGAGGACTTGCAGCACTGACCATAGTCACAAGCACCTCCCCACCCCCCCAACACAAACTCCACAGAACCCACCTGGTAGAATGCAATGCCCCCATCCCAACACAAGATCACACAAAGAACCACCACCCTGGGTCATGTTGTGTGAAGCACAGGGACACTGTTGGGACTCTTAGCCAAACAACTGCCAGGACAACACTCCCAGCCATCCTGTCAGCACAGCCAGCCCACCCCACAGGGAAGCAGAATCAAAAGGAAGGAAGCATGGGCATGCTGGGAAGGGGGTGGAGGCAATAGCATGATGGGAGTCGTAGTCACTGATACTGGTCACCCCCACAACTGACCCATCAACACCACCCTGAACCATGCTCACATCACAGGAAGTGGAGAAGGACTCACAAGATGGCTGACACTGGCTACTGCTGTGGGGAGCACAAGGCCCTGCTGGCAACTGTGCACCAACAAACAGCAGGACACCACTGACTGACATCCTGAGAGACAACTTACACTCCCTGCAATGCAAGCACGTTCCATGGTGGGATATCTGGCTAGCTGGGTGGGAAGGAGGACTTGCAGCACTGACCATAGTCACAAGCACCTCCCCACACCCCCCCAACACAAACTCCACAGAACCCACCTGGTAGAATGCAATGCCCCCATCCCAACACAAGATCACACAAAGAACCACCACCCTGGGTCATGTTGTGTGAAGCACAGGGACACTGTTGGGACTCTTAGCCAAACAACTGCCAGGACAACACTCCCAGCCATCCTGTCAGCACAGCCAGCCCACCCCACAGGGAAGCGGAATCAAAAGGAAGGAAGCATGGGCATGCTGGGAAGGGGGTGGAGGCAATAGCATGATGGGAGTCGTAGTCACTGATACTGGTCACCCCCACAACTGACCCATCAACACCACCCTGAACCATGCTCACATCACAGGAAGTGGAGAAGGACTCACAAGATGGCTGACACTGGCTACTGCTGTGGGGAGCACAAGGCCCTGCTGGCAACTGTGCACCAACAAACAGCAGGACACCACTGACTGACATCCTGAGAGACAACTTACACTCCCTGCAATGCAAGCACGTTCCATGGTGGGATATCTGGCTAGCTGGGTGGGAAGGAGGACTTGCAGCACTGACCATAGTCACAAGCACCTCCCCACACCCCCCCAACACAAACTCCACAGAACCCACCTGGTAGAATGCAATGCCCCCATCCCAACACAAGATCCCACAAAGAACCACCACCCTGGGTCATGTTGTGTGAAGCACAGGGACACTGTTGGGACTCTTAGCCAAACAACTGCCAGGACAACACTCCCAGCCATCCTGTCAGCACAGCCAGCCCACCCCACAGGGAAGCAGAATCAAAAGGAAGGAAGCATGGGCATGCTGAGAAGGGGGGTGGAGGGAATAGCATGATGGGAGTCGTAGTCACTGATACTGGTCACCCCCACAACTGACCCATCAACACCACCCTGAACCATGCTCACATCACAGGAAGTGGAGAAGGACTCACAAGATGGCTGACACTGGCTACTGCTGTGGGGAGCACAAGGCCCTGCTGGCAACTGTGCACCAACAAACAGCAGGACACCACTGACTGACATCCTGAGAGACAACTTACACTCCCTGCAATGCAAGCACGTTCCATGGTGGGATATCTGGCTAGCTGGGTGGGAAGGAGGACTTGCAGCACTCACCATAGTCACAAGCACCTCCCCACACACCCCCCAACACAAACTCCACAGAACCCACCTGGTAGAATGCAATGCCCCCATCCCAACACAAGATCCCACAAAGAACCACCACCCTGGGTCATGTTGTGTGAAGCACAGGGACACTGTTGGGACTCTTAGCCAAACAACTGCCAGGACAACACTCCCAGCCATCCTGTCAGCACAGCCAGCCCACCCCACAGGGAAGCAGAATCAAAAGGAAGGAAGCATGGGCATGCTGGGAAGGGGGGTGGAGGCAATAGCATGATGGGAGTCGTAGTCACTGATACTGGTCACCCCCACAACTGACCCATCAACACCACCCTGAACCATGCTCACATCACAGGAAGTGGAGAAGGACTCACAAGATGGCTGACACTGGCTACTGCTGTGGGGAGCACAAGGCCCTGCTGGCAACTGTGCACCAACAAACAGCAGGACACCACTTACTGACTTCCTGAGAGACAACTTACACTCCCTGCAATGCAAGCACGTTCCATGGTGGGATATCTGGCTAGCTGGGTGGGAAGGAGGACTTGCAGCACTGACCATAGTCACAAGCACCTCCCCACACACACCCGGCAACACAAACTCCACAGAACACACCTGGTAGAATGCAATGCACCCATCCCAACACAAGATCCCACAAAGAACCACCACCCTGGGTCATGTTGTGTGAAGCACAGGGACACTGTTGGGACTCTTAGCCAAACAACTGCCAGGACAACACTCCCAGCCATCCTGTCAGCACAGCCAGCCCACCCCACAGGGAAGCAGAATCAAAAGGAAGGAAGCATGGGCATGCTGGGAAGGGGGTGGAGGCAATAGCATGATGGGAGTCGTAGTCACTGATACTGGTCACCCACACAACTGACCCATCAACACCACCCTGAACCATGCTCACATCACAGGAAGTGGAGAAGGACTCACAAGATGGCTGACACTGGCTACTGCTGTGGGGAGCACAAGGCCCTGCTGGCAACTGTGCACCAACAAACAGCAGGACACCACTGACTGACATCCTGAGAGACAACTTACACTCCCTGCAATGCAAGCACAGTCCATGGTGGGATAACTGACTGGCTGGGTGGGTGGGAAGGAGGGCCGGCTGTCAACCAAACACAACCAATGCAGACCATGTTCACACCCCAGAAAATACATAGAAATGCCCAAATAATGCAGGACAATGTGCCACAACAATATCAACCCCTGACTGTGACGACTTAGGACAATGCAATGTACAGGCACGCACCCAGAGGCACAGTCACAACTGTCATGTGTGTCAACCATTGATGCCTGCAGAAACATAACATACATTGTTTGTGTCTCCCAAAAACAGGTGATGATGGGGACACAGCAGCAGACGCTGAGGAGTCCCAGTCCCAGGCTCAAGAGGATGCCGAGCTCACTGGCGTCGTACAGCCTCTGTCCTCCTCGGACGATGAAGAACAACCTGGCACATCCGGTGCAAGTCAACATGCAGCACCAGCAGGACCACCAGCTGCTGCACCAGCAGGACCACCAGCTGCACCCCTGCACCCACCCCTCCAACGACTGTCACCACGAATACCATCCCTGCCGACATGGACAGAACAAGGAGCAACACCAGCACAGTGACCCTGGACCAACCTGGGGCCATGGACACCACCACCACCACCAACCCCCAAGGTGGACCAGGGTTATCTGTGCGTGCCACTGCACACACTGCACATGTCAGCAGGGGTGGTGGGAGGGGTGGGAGACAGAGGTCGCTGCTTGCAGATGTTGCTGGTGTGCATGATGACCCACAACTGGTACGCATAGCTGATGCGTACCAGTCCAGCACCGGAGAGCTCAGCCAGGTAGTGGGGCTCCTCAGAGACATTAAACAGCAGCAGGCTGCCCATCATGCCCGCTTGGACTCCCACATGTCCCACGTGGAGTCACACATGTCCCGTGTGGACTCACACATGTCCCGCGTGGAGTCCAAGTGGGATGCACTGCATGAGATGACGGCGGTGCACAGGGACATTTTACAATGCCTCCGCCAGATGAACAGCAACCAGTCCACACCCCCTGTGTGCCAACAACATCTGGTGCCGAACAAACTGCAACTGCCACAGGGAGGGAGGAGGACTCTGGCGGAGAGTCCCCTGCACCGCAGCAGCCTGTACTTGAGGGGCCCCCCCAAGAAGAGGGGTCGTCCGAGGAGGGAAAAGTGAGAGGCCGATGGCCAAGCGCAACTCCCAGGAAGCCTGAACCTGTTCTGGATGTTCGCCTTTGTGCACAGACTGTTCACCCTGTTGACGGCAACACTACTCCCACACATTGCATGGGGAGTACAAGTTGGACCAATGTGTCAGACAACTGTGGCCCCGATACTGGGGATCCTGTCTACCCGGACTTTCTATTCACCTAGGAACTTGGGATTGCAAGATTCATGTACAGCACAACCCATCCTATGCACTATTAACACAAATGTATCACAATAAACACACTAATACACCATACTTGCCTCTGTCGTGATTCCAACGTGGGTGCTGTTATGGGGATGATGAACTGCAAAATTACACTGTGTATGCGAACTGCAACAGCAAGGACAACACAGGCATGTGAGTACAGGAAACGTGACACACATGAGGGAGACACACCACCAGGGCTACACGACACATACACACCTAGGCCATCTGACTCATTGCCTACACTGATGTTGCCAGGGAAGACGGTGCAATGCACAGACACCACACCCATTCCCAGTTGTAGTCAAGTAGCCCACAGGTGCAGTAAGCAAATGGCAGTCAAATGTGTGACCACAGACAACGCACATCACAAAGTGAAGCACAGGTTTATTACACAGTTGCAACATGCCGTAACCACTACAGATGCAAGGTAACCCCACCTGGCAGCGGGCACACAGTCAACAACTGTAGACGGAAGGAAGTCCATGGGTGTGGCGCACATCACCTGTAGGGACACAACAGCTACCAGCCTGGATGTGCAATCACGTCGTCGGTGGACACAGTTGAACAAACAAATCTGAAAGTACCCTGTGAAGGACAGACATGACACACAGTCAAAAGCAATGGAGTACAGGACAGAACAGCAAAACACATGCACAATACATGTTACAAGATACCCACCCAGAACCAAGTTAGCATGTCAACACTGTTGGGGAGTACAGCCCACCTGTCACCACACATCGCAACACACATCCAGTCAAGTGGCCCATGGACACACTCCAACAGCACCAGAGCACCACCCACACATCATGCCAACTCACATCATTGACATGACACCTCAGGATACTCACATTCAGCTAAAGAAGTTGGTGATGAGCTGTGTGCGGACATCACCATCACCATCATCATCATCATCGTCACTGGCATCGTGGTCCAGGCCAGGATCCTCCACAGGTGGCGGATGTTGGTCATTGTCATCCTGGATGAGAGGCAACTCCTTCCGCACTGCCAGGTTGTGGAGCATGCAGCAGACGATGATAATCTTGCACACTTTCGCAGGGGCATATGGGAGGGACCCTCCGGTCTTGTCCAGGCAGCGGAAGCGGCTCTTCAGGAGACCAAAGGTCCGCTCAATCACTCTCCTGGTCCGACCATGTGCCTCATTGTAGCGCATCTGGGCAGGTGTCACAGGGTTCCTGAGGGGTGTCAGCAACCACGGCATGTTGGGGTATCCCGAGTCACCTACGGACAGACAAGTGCACATTAGCTGACTTGGAAAAGTGGGCGGAATACTACAGATAAGATCACACACAATGGCACAAAGTCAGTACACACCGACAAGCCAGGCACGCTGGTTCTGCATCTGTGCCATCATCCTGGGGATGCGACTACTCCTCATCACAAAGGCATCGTGTGCTGAACCAGGGAAACGGGCACACACGTGTGTGATGGTCATGTCTGCAAGACACACCACCAGTGCATTGACCGAGTGGTAGTGCTTGCGGTTCCTGTAGGCCTGCTCCTGGGCCTGTGGTGGTACCAAAGCCACATGTGTCCCATCAATGGAGCCAATGACATGCGGCATCCTCCCCAGGGCATAAAAGTCACTCTTCACGTCAGTGAGTCATCGCAGTCTAGGGAAATAGATGTACCGGTTCAGGAAGAGCAACATTGCCGCCAAAACATCGCGGAGCACACGGCTGAACATGGTCTGTGACATCCCACCAGCAGTCGCCACAGTATGTTGGAAGGTACCAGTGGCAAAGAAGTGTAGGGCTGCCATCACCTTCACCTTGGGGGTCAGCGCTGTAGGATACGGCCGGCCAGGCTGCAAATGTGGGGACAACTGCACTGCCAAATCCTCAATCAGCTGCCTGGTGAAGCGGTACCGTCGGATGCTGTCCCGTTCCACCATCGTTGCCAGGTCTGGGAATGGCCGATGGACAGCAGGAGCCCTGCAGTGCAGAGGAGAAGTAAGCAAGATTGTCAGTCACCCCACATATGCGGCATTGAACACACTCAAGATCCCAACATACATCATTATGAGGCACAACTACATGAAGTGTGCAGTACCGGAAGGACATGTATGGTACATACATGGCCAACATCTGTCAACACGGTCCAACAGGTGGCATCAATTAGTCCCAGGTTGGCCCATTGGACATCATGAGGCCGTGTCACAGTTCCCATCTCCTGCTGCCGTGTCACAATAACCCCCCACAGGGACATGTGAGGACAGATGTGCCCCAGGCACCATGGCTCAACGACAGGTACATTCCCAGGGACCCTGTAATGCCACATGGACACTGGCATTACATGGAGTATCATGTATACACCACAGCAAAACAACCATGACCCCCACAGGTAGTGTCCCCACTTGCCACGGCAGGACAGACATGGACGTCTGTGACACACACGCACAACATCAGAGTCCATGCACACACAACGTGGATGTGGAGACTGTCTCCCATTGTGCACATGAAATCAGAGACATTGTAAACACTACATGCACACAGACTGTGGAGGACCATCACTATTGTGCCACTGGGACACCCTGGCTCAAACATACCGTCCCACATGGGACTCACGGGGTATGTGACATGACATACACATACACCACTGTGAAATGTGACCATGGCACATGCACAGATATGAACAGTTGCACATCACAGTGGTCACGTACACGTAACACCCAGGATCCTGTCCCCATGAACACGTGCACAGCCTGGGGGTGGCTGCCCACAGGTGACACCCACAGGACAACATGTACACCAACATACACACAATAGGAAATGCAGCCTTACATGCCTTATGATAAAGTTTGGACAGGCTGTCGTGATGTAGGTGTGCCCCTCACTCCCTGGGAGCTATCTGTGGCTGGCATATGTCCATCTGAGACAGGCATGCTGACATATGCCAGTCACATGTACAGTGATGCGTTGAACAGCAATGGACCGATCGGTGCCTCCGGCCGGCCCATTGCTTTCAATGTGTGCGGGTACGCGTTGTACCCCTGTGCGCGTTGAACAGCAATGGACCGATCGGTGCCTCCGGCCGGCCCATTGCTTTCAATGTGTGCGGGTACGCGTTGTACCCCTGTGCGCGTTGAACAGCAATGGACCGATCGGTGCCTCCGGCCGGCCCATTGCTTTCAATGTGTGCGGGTACGCGTTGTACCCCTGTGCGCGTTGAACAGCAATGGACCGATCGGTGCCTCCGGCCGGCCCATTGCTTTCAATGTGTGCGGGTACGCGTTGTACCCCTGTGCGCGTTGAACAGCAATGGACCGATCGGTGCCTCCGGCCGGCCCATTGCTTTCAATGTGTGCGGGTACGCGTTGTACCCCTGTGCGCGTTGAACTGCAATGGACCGATCGGTGCCTCCGGCCGGCCCATTGCTTTCAATGTGTGCGGGTACGTGTTGTACCCCTGTGCGCGTTGTACCGCAATGGACCGATCGGTGCGCACCCATTGACAATGGCCTTGCCTGGCAACGGATGCGTTTTCGAATTTCGAACGAGTCGGTTGCTGGAAAATCAGTTGGTCACCCACAACAATGTTGCAAAATCATGTATGTCATGAAGTTGGAGATTTGAAGGATGCTGTGGGCGTGTTTTGGTGCTGCTATTCCATGGATTGGCCAGATTCAGAAGATGCAAACGACTTGGACCTATCACTTTGGACACAAGGGACAGTATCTGCCTCTCCAGCACATATATATTGCTGGCTGTTCCCCTGAGAGCCCACTTGCCTGCACTACATGCTCCAGGACAACATCTGCCACTGCACTGCTGCTGTCTCTGCCCCTCTGGACCCTGCAATGGCACGTACTGTGGAGAGAGCCCCAGCCTTCAGCCTTGAAGAGAACCAGGCCCTGCTGGACAGCCTACTTCCACAGTACAGCAAGCTGTATGGGACACCAGGGGAGCAGGTGAGTGTTCTGTGCACTGCCTTTCTGAATGTGCATTTTGTCTGACTAGCAAGGCTGGGAGTCTGCACGCCACTGGCTAGCAGGCTCACTGAGTAGTTGTCACCCCCCATAGTGTGTAGTGACTTGCACTGGACAGGTATGGTGCAGTGACAGTGCATTTGAACATGGTTTTACTTCCCATGCAATGATACCATGTAGTGACGTCTGGCAAACTGTCCATGGGCAGCTTTGCACTGCCTGTGTACATCATGTGCCCCTGTGATTGAGACATGTATATACAACTGTGTCATGCACGGATATGTTGCATGTGTGGTAATGGCCTTTTCACTTTGTCATCCTGACAGGTTAATGCCCATCGGAAGCAGGAAATCTGGAAGGACATCGTCCGGGCTGTCCGGTCCGTGGGGGTCTACAAGCGCCGGATCCGCAACTGCCAGAAGAGGTGGCAGGACCTTCGGGGCTGGACCCGGAGGATTGCACGGGTCCAGCTGAAGCTGTCGCCTCCTCGCAGGAGGGGCGGAACACGGACCCTGACCCCCACATGCTCCAGATCCTGGCGGTGGTGTTTCCAGACCTGGATGGGCAGCTGAAGGCCAGACAGCAGCAAGGAGGGGGTGAGTCAAAGACTGCACTGTGAACTCTGTATTACATGCTTTGTGCCCTCCTCTGGCCTGGTTCAACTGCCATAGTGCAGCAGTCATGTTGTCCAGGAGCCATGTCCCTCTATTGTGCACTGCCCACTGCTCATCTGATACCCAGGTGTGGCCCTTACAGTCAGGGAATTGTGTCACTTGGGACTGTGTCCTTGCAGTTTGCTTCACTAAAGGTGGGGGACAGCATCTGTTTCACTAACTCTGTTGTGGGCATCATGTGTGGGTCCATTGTTCACACAACGCCTGTGTTTGGACATGTGATCTGCGTGTTGCTTTGATATGCGGTCCACTTGCTGAGCTGAGCCCCCACATGTGCCTGGGGTATGTGGCACACGCCCATGCAGCGGGTGGGAACAATGTTTGGGCCCCAGGAGTGTGCAGATTACGTGTGTCACACATACATAGCCAGCTGTCCACTGTCCAGGGCACATCCCTCATTCATTTGGAGCAGGACAGTCATGCCTACTCCAGGCCATGCAATGCACTGTGTACTCCCACTCCCGTGTATCAGCTGACACATTGTGCACAGTGATTTGACCCCTCCGGTGTCTGCCTCTGTGTCAGTGTGCTGTGGATTAGTTGCCAGGACTGCTGGGGTGTTTCTTGGTAGGGGCTCAGCATGCCCCTGGAGATGTGACCATAGGAGACGATACTTGTGTGTCACATAGGTGTTTGATCAGCTGCCCGTGCTGCGAATGTGATGTTCAGGCAGCTGTTCCCCATTCACAGCAAATTGTGAGGGGCTCAGGTTCAGAGGGTAGTGTCACAGGTCTCCCATATGTCCAATAGGTGTGACCTGGACAGATGAGGGTTGAGATGATGTGTTGTGTGGGGGATGTACATGTGCACTTGTGCAGCTCCAGGACTTGCATTCCCCATGACCTACTATTGTGACACAGTGCATAGTGTTGTTGTCTGGCTGCCAAGTCATACATCACTGAGACAGTGATGTATGACTTAGCAGTCATGCCTCTGCCATGGCATGTGTCAACTTATTTGTGGTCCTGCAGGGGAGTGACATGTGCTACATGCACACCATAGTGGCGCTGGCTATCAGGACATGGGTGCATCATGGTGTCTGTCGCTGGTATGCATCACATGCATTTCCTATTTGACTCTGGGCATCCCTTTCATCCGGAAACCTGTACTCCCTCAGTGGCAAGAGCTGTGATGTGTCCACACCGTGTCCTCTGCAGTGTCCAACTACTGTGTACTTGGTGCATGTGTCCACACTGGGGTGTTGCAATCCAACAGACACCAGGCAGATGGGTGCAAGGCCATGTGGGATGTGAGTGCCATGCTTGGCATCAGACTGACAATTGGCTTCTCCTGTTCAGTTAGGGCACTTTTAGCAATGTACAACTAATGATGCCAGGGCTTGCTCTGTAATGTGCTGTGCTCACAGTGGTGTGTGCGTTTGGTGCAGGTGACTGATGTCTGTCTGTTTCCCCATTGTTTGCAGATACATCCACGGCCACGGAAGGGGACAGCTCCACGGACCAGGAGGAGCCAGAGAGCCAGACTGGGTCAGCAGCCGAGGAGTGGTTGGAGGGACCCAGTGGCACGGAGGGCGAGGGGAGCCACACCGAGGAATCCTCAGCACCATCCACCTCAGCTGAGGACCAGAGCAACTCGGAGGATGACTCCTTGTGGAGGCGGGTGTCAGCAGCCACCACACCCCAGCTAGTGTTGCTGTCCCCGCCACCACCAGCACCACCACCGCCCTCCCATCGGCTCCCATTCCCCAGGTCCGTGGAGGCTCCCATGTTCGGGAGCGTGTCTCCTTTGGGCCAGGCACCGCACCCCCTGCCCCTGTGTCCCCTGCTGCCCTGAGTGAGGAGTCTGTGTACCTCCTTCGCCAGCTCCATGTAGGGCAGACAGCCATGCTGAGTGTCCTCCATGCGCACACCGCACTGTTGACTCAGCTGGTGCTCATGGAGGGCATCTCATCGGGCATGTCTGACCTACAGAGGGGCAACAGGTCCATGGACTCCTCCCTGACGGCAGCAGTGTCCCTCCTCAGACAGTCCCTCACCCCTCCTGCCTCTGCTCCATCCACACTCCCCAGCACCTTGCCCGTCCCAAGCACACACACACCGGCACAGGCACACACCAGCACACACACATCCAGCACACAGACACACACGCCACAAACTAAACGCACACGCACGCACAGTCAGGGGACTGAAACCAGACTCACAGGGGATGGGGCCCTGGTACACACACACGCATCCACGGGCACTGCACAGTCCTCAGTTGCCTCTCCCTCCAAAGCACCCTCCCTTGCCTCACCTGCAACCCCAAAGACCCAGCGCCTCTTCCTCAGTGACCTCGGCCTCTTCCCTTCCGATCCAGCTGCCCCAGCATCCAGGGGGAAGAGGAAGCCCCCCCACACGGAGCAGAGTGCCCCTCGCCCCCGGACACCCTTCCCCAGGCGCAGACAGACTGAGGCCCCCACCCGCAAGTCCCCCCAGAGTGGTAAGAGCAAGACCCCGCCGCCGCCCTGCAGCTCAAGCACCAGGTCACCTTCCTCCATCCCTCAGGCCCCCACTCCACAGGTGCCCCCGCCACACCCTGCCCCAGGTTCCCCCACCCACAGATATACCATCCCCAAGAGGCTCGGGCCTTCTCCCCCTGCCACTTGCTCTCCCGGCACCACACCCCCGCTGCGCTTGTCTGTGCCACTGATGTGGTGAGGGTGTCCTCCCCTCTGTCCAGCCCACCTTGCCTGTTCCCCATTCTCCTCCCCTGGTGGTAGGCACTGCAGTGGAGTCCACTACCACCCTGTCTGACTTGGGCACTGCAGTGGCGGACCTGTCCACTCCATCTGCAGGGTCCACTGCAGTCGTGCCGGCACCCACAACATCTGAGCCATGCCCCCCAGTTGTGCCGGCACACACCATGTCAGACACCTCCACTGCAGTTGTCAGTGGCTCTCCAGCACCCACCACCCCTTCCCTGCTTCCTCCTGGTGAGCCCTGATCCTGTCCCTGCGGTGCCTGGCCTACCCCCTGGTTGCCCCTCCTAGTGGATTGTCCCTGGTTTTGTGCAGGCATGTGTAGGGTGGCATCTGCCACTGTCACCCACTTGTGACTTTGTTGATGGACTGGCCATTGGCCTTTGTTTATGTTCTACCGGACTTCTACTTTTAATGCCACATATGCTGAATAAAGCAACTTTCTGTTCTCTAGTGCTTTTGCTTCTGATGTACATAATGTTGATGATGCTAACAATGCCCTTGCTGCAGTGATGGTGATATTTGGTCTCATGATTATGAAGTGTTACTGTGCAGGAACCCATGTGGTCCAGGGGTTATGTGTCCTATCCTGTGGTGTATCCATGTCATCCATAGCAGCATCTGAGGGTGTCATGTGTTCAGTATTTGGCAATGGGATTTCCTACTTAGATTAGCTATTTCACATCTGTGGCTTCCACCCCTGCACATCTGTTGTGCCTGCCATTGTTCAATTCGTCTACTTCCCTGACCGTGTGGCCATCTCCACTGGACATGCAGGTTTGGGCATCAATGGGGAAGGACTCATCCGTGTAGTCAGTGCAACATTGCTATACATGTGTGTTGGATCTGTGCTGATGATTCCGTTGGCACTTCCATGACCAGGCTGATGTGACGGGATCCCTCATTTGGTGCTAATTGTTGATTGTGTGACCAAGTGCTCAGCTGACATGATGGGGCCCTACTGAGGCAACATATGGCACAGCTTTCCTCACACAGGAGTGGAGTCCCCTCATGGCAGTGTGTACTCCTGTGACATTGCCTGCGCCCAAGGTGTGTGTTGTATGTGCATGTCTGTGTGTTCACTTCCGTTTAGCTGTGCATGCTGTGATCCCTAGTGTTGTACCTGTTTGTGATGCTTGCTGAGTTGACCTATGTTCCCCCAAAGTCTTCTCCCTGGGTTCTCTGTGATGTGGGTGCATGGCACATTACTGGTCATCAGGGTGTCACCCATAGGTGTGTTTGCTGTCAGGGCTGAGTTTGTGTGCAGACGCAGATGGGTCACAGTCAGGTTTCCCCTTGGCACTTGTTGTTTGCCCCTGTCATGTGATTTCCAGTTTGTGTTATCTTTCAGTGATTGTGACACGTTGTGTGTGTGACTTCTGGCACTCCTCAGGGTCCGGGCTGCAATGTTGGTTGTTGTCTATGTGTTTTCTTTGTGGGTGACCTTGGCTTCTTCATTGGTGTGTGACTGTGGCTGGGATCCCATTGGTTGGTGTGGTATTGCCGTCATGTCCATGTACAGCGTAGTGTGCAGTGTGTCAGACATTCAGGAGTCTTGTTGAGTGTCCATGTGTGATGTGTTTCTGCACCTTGGTTCCCACCCACCACCCTGGAATAGTCATGGGTGCATGTGCAATGTCACCAGTGCATGTGTGCTTCACTGCTGCACATTGTTGGAGGTCGAGGGGTGTGGTGTTGAGTGTGTGCAGATGAGAGTTGTTGCCCGGCTAGGCCCCTGCCTCCATGTTGGCCTTGGCTTACTGGCCATGCTGATTGATTTGTGCTTGTGTAGGTGTGATGGTAGTTTGTTGCTCAGGACACATGAATGTGGTTCACAGTGTGAACGACATTTAGCTTTGTCATCAGAGTGGGATTGTAATGCAGCCCAGGGTCACCACATTGTGGGGGCCCTGGGGGTGGTGCTGTGGTGTGTCTGTGTCTTGCTGTGTCAGTTGCTGTTCCTACGTGCCTGTGTGACATGTGTGATTTGTGCTCCTCTCATCTGACAATGCCTGCTTGCCCACATAGGGGATTTGGATCCATGAGTTACCTTTGTGTGGCACTGTATGCACATCTGTATGATTGATATTCAGGTCTCCTCATGTGTTGTGTGGTTGCCTGGGGACACTGGCACCCCCCACCTGTTGTGTATGATGTGCAGTGTGGGTCTGCCTGTTTGTGTTTGTGCATCTGCACCGCTGCATTGGCATATCTTGGGTGTGCCATTGGCTGTATGTAGTTTGGTGGGTTTCCCCTGCTGTCCCTGGGACTCCTAGGTCATCGGTCAGCACAATGATCATGGTTTGTGTGTCCCATTGCTGCCATGGTATGGTATCTGTTCACCTCACATCTGCAGTCTCCACAGGGTATCTGCATTTGTGTGCCCATTGGTGCAAATATGTGGGTCTGCATTCTGATGGTCACTTCTGTCATTGTGTCATTGATGAATGTTGACAGTGTCAGCCCCCATGGGTGTGGTTTGTCTGCACATGGCCAAAGGTATGTCTTATTTGCACTGTAGTATTTGGCTCACCCAATTCATGTTGCAATGGGACACATACACTACTTTGCCACTGATGTGTTTTTTGTTCTGTGACCAGGAATCATCCATGCAGTTTGGCAGTTGCAGCTCTTTCTTTGTCAACACTTACCTTTTGGTCACTGTGATGATGGGGGTTTAGACCCCATTGCCACAATGTTCAAAAGGTGCTTCAGCTATGGACCCCACACTTACATTTTGGTCACTGTGATGATGGGGGTTTTGACCCCATTGCCACACTGTTCAAAAGGTGCTTCAGCTATGGACCCCACACTTACCTTTTGGTCACAGTGATGATGGGGGTTTAGACCCCATTGCCACAATGTTCAAAAGGTGCTTCAGCTGTGGACCCCACACTTACCTTTTGGTCACTGTGATGATGGGGGTTTTGACCCCATTGCCACAATGTTCAAAATGTGCTGCAGCTATGGACCCCACACTTACCTTTTGGTCACTGTGATGATGGGGGTTTGGACCCCATTGCCACAATGGTCATGGCCTGCTTGCGTTGTGTGTGCCACACACATATTTGTGTGGCACATGTGCTAGGGGGTCACATTGTATGTTAGAAGTCATGTTCGGTGTTGTAGGCATTTGACACAGTCTACACACGCTTGTCATGGTGTTGGGGGATGTCTTCTTCTTGCATTCCCTAGGTTGTGGTGTGCTGGTTGTGTCATGCATTGTCCATCCTATGGGTGGGGGTGGTAGTGGTGGTAGGCATCCTGCCCCCCTGGGTGAGGGCGATAGTAGTGGTGGGCATCCTGCCCCCTGGCTAAGGGTGGTAGTAGTGGTAGGCATCCTGCCCCCCTGGGTGAGGGTGGTAGTAGTGGTAGGCATCCTGCCCCCCTGGCTGAGGGTGGTAGTAGTGGTAGGCATCCTGCCCCCTGGCTAAGGGTGGTAGTAGTGGTAGGCATCCTGCCCCCTGGGTGAGGGTGGTAGTAGTGGTAGGCATCCTGCCCCCCTGGCTGAGGGTGGTAGTAGTGGTAGGCATCCTGCCCCCTGGCTAAGGGTGGTAGTAGTGGTAGGCATCCTGCCCACCCTGGCTGAGGGTGGTAGTAGTGGTAAGCATCCTGCCCCCTGGCTAAGGGTGGTAGTAGTGGTAGGCATCCTGCCCCCCTGGGTGAGGGTGGTAGTAGTGGTAAGCATCCTGCCCCCTGGCTAAGGGTGGTAGTAGTGGTAGGCATCCTGCCCCCTGGCTGAGGGCGGTAGTAGTGGTAGGCATCCTGCCCCCTGGCTGAGGGTGGTAGTAGTGGTAGGCATCCTGCCCCCTGGGTGAGGGTGGTAGTAGTGGTAAGCATCCTGCCCCCTGGCTAAGGGTGGTAGTAGTGGTAGGCATCCTGCCCCCTGGGTGAGGGTGGTAGTAGTGGTAGGCATCCTGCCCCCCTGGGTGAGGGTGGTAGTAGTGGTAAGCATCATGCCCCCTGGCTAAGGGTGGTAGTAGTGGTAGGCATCCTGCCCCCTGGGTGAGGGTGGTAGTAGTGGTAGGCATCCTGCCCCCACTGGGTGAGGGTGGTAGTGGTGGTAGGCATCATGCCACCCCTGGGTAGGGGTGGTGGTGCGCATTCAGGCCCCTGTGTGCATATGTGGCATTGGTGATGGGCATCCCGCCCCTATGGTGCTGCTGTTGCTGGTGTAAGTATATTCTGCATCCCTGTGTGTGTGTGTGATGTGTCGTGTACGTGTTGTATGTGTTTTGTGGTTGGTGTCTGGCTTACCTTCTGCGCCTTACGCATCCGTGCCTGTTCCGGTAGTAGATGTAGAATATTGGTATGATCGGGACGAAGGGATTCATGGTTGGTTCGTGTCGTTCGTCCTTCTCGTTGCTTCGCGTCGTCCTCGTCGCTTTGCCTCGTCCTCGTCGCTGGCGTGTTCGCCTCGTAGCCGTGGATCGTGTTGTGGCGCGAATCGGAGCTTATGTGCGCCTCTCCCGGATGCTTTGACGTGCCGTGCGTAGCGACGGGTTCGGCGCGTACGGAAAGCGCATCGTACTTGTCCGGCCGGACGGGGCTGCATTTTTCCTTGCGTGCGACTCGATTCGGCGTTTCCGGAATCGCCTCGGTCGGAGAACAGGACCTGGTTTGGGTGAGTACGGCTCGGCCGGAATCTTTGCTGTTGTGCGCATCGTACTTGCTCGTTCGGTGTGCTGTACGGATCGGTCGGGAAACAGGCTTTCGCATGGCTTTTTTCCCGACCGAATGGTATTGGGTGCGCCTTCGACCGAGATCGGAATCGGCCCCCTAGTCTTTAAACCTGCCACGTATGCAGATAACATTTTAATCTTCTCTGGAAAACCGGACATGGTTATCTCTTCCATCCTAGACATGATCAATAACTTCTCCCATTTCTCTGGGTACTCTTTAAATAGAGATAAAACGGAAGTTATGCCTTTTAATGGCCACTGCACCCCCTCCTCTATGGGCTCATCCCAATTCCAGTGGCAATCAAAATTCATCAAGTATCTGGGCTTTCGGTTTTGTAATAACTTGGCTGATTCTATATCCCAGAACGAATGTAAAATAAATAAAATTAAAAAACTCCTGTCAGCCTGGTCCCCCACATTTATATCAAGGTGGGACAGACTGGAAACCCTAAAGATGATGGTGACACCTGGCATCAATTTTCTATATGGTGCGTCCCCAGTTTGTATTTCCTCTTCCTTCTTCGCCACCATAGACAAAATTTGCTCCAAGTTTCTTTGGAAAAACAAATGAGCCAGAATGAGTTTCAAGAAACTTAGAGCTCCCTCCCACTTTGGTGGCTACAGTCTTCCAGACTGGTACAACTACCCAACTGCATTCCTAGGCGCTCAAGGCATTCGATGGGTGGATCTGCACCCCACTGAAACTCCGCCATGGCTTAGAATTGAAAGATGTATTAGTTACCCATTTCTGTTATTGGTGAATTTAATGATGACCCACCACAAATTTCCCCATTCCCACATCATTCCCAAAGACACAATTAAAACCCTGATAAACTTAGATACAATTCTGGCTTCCAACATCAATAAATCCCTTTCCATCTCCTTATCGAAAAATAGGAAACTCTGGACGCTCGTCTCCTCAACCATGGGCAAAGAATGGGCCAAAAAAGGCATTGCCCTTATCCTAGACTTATATAAGACACACAGACAAGAAGCCCCTGTCATTTGCAGCTCTGCAGGGAAAATATGCATTACCTAACCAGGATTTTTACGAATTCCGAAAGCTCAAAGCAAGAATTTACAAACTGGGCACACTGTCGCCCTCCCCCTTTTTTGCCACACTCAAGTGTATTCAATCAGGTGGACACGTAGCCTTCAAAATCTATAAATTTATACGTGAGGACACTATCCTACCAGTATTTAGCCCGGAGACCAAATGGTCCAGTTACTTTACTGACAAGGGTATAACTTCCCTAACGGAGGACTCCTGGAGTAAAATAGGTTCCTCTCTGCTTCAGTGCAAATTTATCCCTGTGCTATTGCAAACCAAATACTTTCTAGTCCACTCACTGTATTAGACTCCAAAGAAACTTTTTTAACTGAAGCTGAAAGACACAGATAAGTGCTGGTCCTGCCGGACGATGTGTGGTGACATGTAACACATGTTCTTTTTATGTCCTTATCTTACTTCCAATTGACCCAATTAAGTAAAGTATTCTAAACTACGGTCTTGCTGGACTTCCCGATTATTGTACTGGGCCCACATGTGGCTGGGAAATCCCTTGCACTATCTGGGGCCATATTCCAATAAGTGCCCCGGGGGTGCAACGGGCGTTTGAGCATGCTTTGCACGCCCCTGGGGTACTTTGGCATCACAGAATGGGGAGCAGATGCTTGTGGTCCCCTTCAGTAATACCGATAGCGCTGGCGCACTTAAAGCGCTAGCGCTACCATCAGGGGTTGTTCCCTCATTTGCATAGGGGCGTGCCCTATTCAAATGAGGGCATTCCTTTGCCTCTGCGCCCGCGCCATATTACAGACGTGGGTGCAGAGGCAAAGAAGCTCTCAGTGGGCGCACTCACAGTGTACCACACTCACACTGCACCACCGTCTAGGTGGCGCACTGTGAGTGCGCCCCCTGAGAACAGTTCTCTGGAAGGGAGCCAGATATCCCCTTGCAGGCGGGTGCAGTCACTGACTGCACCCGCCTGCAAGGGGAACTCTAAACCCCTTTAAAAGTGCAGGCGGTTTGCCGCTCCGTGTTTTCACATGAATACGCATCCCCCAGGGCAGCGCGAGTTCGTGGCTGCCCTGGGGGCAGGCCATTCACCATAATGGGGTGCATTGTCATTGTTTGTGCCCGGCGCACCTTTTAAAAGGTGCACCGGGCGCAAACAATGACAATGCGTAATATGGCCTCTGATGTCGATCTCATGCTCTTTGACTTGTTGACCACCATTGCTCTTAAATTTATTTTACATGATTGGAAAGACTTCAGAAATGTTTCTTATCACACATGGTGGGCGTGGGTCACTTATACTAGAAGCACACACTCTACACAATCACATCGCACTAGCAACTCAGTCCCAACTATGCATGTTTGGGGAACTTTGGACTCTTTTCTACATAACCATGAGTGAGGGCCTCTGACCTGTCACTGGGCCAGTTTCCAATGACCCGGGCCAGACAATGCTGCACCCATGCCCCTAGCAACCTTCGACTTAGCTCTCTTTCCCCTTTCACATGTTTTTCTTCATTTCATCCTTTGTTTCCATCCTTTACTCCTCCTTACTCTCAACTTTATTGCACACCCCTGATTTAGGGCCTGATTACGACTTTGGCAGTGGGACGCCGGGCCCGCCGCACTGCCAAAGTCACGGTCGGGCAGCGTGCCAGATTAGGAGTTTTCTCCTGTCTGGCGGGGTTTTTTTGGGCGCTCCAACGGCGGTGCCTCTAAAAACGGGCTCCGCAATGGGAACGCCAACAACAGTTCCTGCATGGCATGGACTGAAAAATCCATTCTGTGCTGGAACTGGTGTGCATGCACACAAGGGGTCACATGTTGTGCCCCCCTGGGTGCTTCCACAGGGCGCAGAAGGACCAGGGGGCCCTGCAGTGCCCCCTTTCTTTCCTCTCCACCAGGGTTTTCATGAAGGAGGAACTGCCATGTAAACCCTGGCGGAGAGGAAACTCCAAGTATGCTTGGCGGGACCGCGGCGGTCCTGCCAAGCATATGGATGCCTCTACACTGCCGCAACACCACCAGGGAACGGCGGTTCCCTGGCGGCTGTTGCGGGGCTGTGGCGGCCCAACTGCCCGACTCCTAATAGGGCAGTCAGGAAACCGCTACCGCTGCGCCTCCGTGAGTCTGGTGGTCCGTGGACCGCCAGACTCATAATCGGGGCCTTAGTGTTTAGGAACACTTAACAGAATCCAGTCCACGAGTGATGTAACGGTTGACGTTTTTGTGCTTGCATTTCCATTTATTCTGTACCTGTTGATGCAAACGCATAGCCTCTGTATGATTTATGCACTGAACTCTTAATATTGTTCTAGAATTTCTTTTACAACAGTATGGATGCTATTGTATCTCTAGTCGTAAACACTGAACAACAAGCTGAGCTACTGAAATTTGTTTTTGAGAGCTGCTCTTTACTGATATTTCACTAAAATCAATAAACCTTTTTGAACAAAAAAACCAGACACATTTAATGAGCACCAATTGCAGCGGATATTATCGACGAACACTGGGAGGTGGAATGGTTTTGAGTAGCACCAAACTGTATTTTTTAATTGGTTGGTAGGAAAACATATGTTGATTTTGTGGTTTAGAACGGATTACAGACAAAGATCTGGAAACATTTAAGGGCTGCAACAGGTATACATGTAGGGGCGCTTGGAGGAAGCCAGTTTCCTGAATGGAAGTTGGCTCTAGATGGATGCCCCCCTCCTCTACCTCAAAACCCCACCCCATCACTGATGTCTTTTTCCCTATAAATAAGAATTCTTATGGCTCATTTGCAGGAATCTGTGCCCTAACCTTGGAGGAGTATTTCGTTTAGGGCTCAGGTGAGCAGATCCAGGGCATGCAATGTCTGGTTTCGGTTCTTGGGCAAGGCGTGGCAAACCACGGTGGGGGATCCCCTAGTGTGGTTCAGGGCACTCTCACAGCATCCAGTGAGGGGGATGAGCCTGTGCTCAGCACCCCTCCAGGCAGAGACTAGAGATGCTGTTGAGGGGCTCCTCCTTGTAATCAAGAGACAAAGGGCCTGATTTATAGTTTGGATCCACTCACCTCATTTAGAGATAGGCGGACCTTACGTTTTCTACAAAAACCTGGCAGGAGAGAAAATAAACAAAAAAGCTACCCACGCACCTTTGGAAAAATCTCCCTGGGTGTGTGGAGTTATTAGTTTTTCGTTTTTTTTAAACAAACTGCTGCTTTGGGAGCCCACCTGGGCTTCAGCTCCTGAGCTTGGTGATGCATTGAGAGCACTGGAGTCTGAAGCCTTCACTGGCAGTGCAAGCTCCACACCATGTCTGTCCATGTGTGCTAGATGCTCACACTTTGCTCATCTGTTTAAAACTCATCAGACTCAATCCTTAGCCTGTCCACATGTCCCATTTTCCTCGCACTGTCTGTCCACATGCCCCAAACTTGCAGCTTTCCGGACTATGTCCATGTGTCCAAATATTGTTCATGTTCCACAAGATCCTCACATTGTGTTCATTTGTCCAGTCTCGTAGTACTCTGCTCTGCCCATGTACCCACAGCACCGCATACTCTTTGTCTCTCCTTGCACACTCTTTTCATGAGCATAGCTCCTCATACTGACCACTCGTGTGCCTATGTGCTTCTCACACTCTGCTCACATTTTCCAAGCATCTCAAAGTGTCTCTCCAGGTGGTACCAGGCCCTCACACAATCTTCCTCTTTTCCCCAAACTCCATACACCATCTATCCATGTGAATGAAGTTCCTCACTCTGTTGTTCTTGTCACTTGTCACTTGAGTCAATCGTGCCTAATGGTGACAGGCTATCTATGCGTGCCCCAAATACTCTATCCCACTACCCTGAGACTAGGGAACATTAGCACTCATGAGGCCACTGCCAGCCTGGATCTGAATCACAAGCAAGTAAAGAACTAGGGGCCAGATGTACGACAATTTGCTTTTGCGAGTCGCAAATTGCGAAAAATTGCGAGTCGCAATTTGCGAGTCGCAAAAGCAAATGTACAACAGTGTCAGAGCCACTCGCAATTTGCGACCCCATTGGGAATGGCTGGCCCTCCCAGCGATGGTGGCCTGCTGGGCTCAGCAGACCTCCATGTCTGGGACTGCTTTTAAATAAAGCAGGTTTTTTTTTTAAATGCAGCCCGTTTTCCTTAAAAGAAAACGGGCTGCATTTAAAAAAAAAAATGAAATGTTTTCGTTTCATTTTTTAAGGGCAGGCAGTGGTCCCTGGGACCACTGCCTGCCCTTAAAAAATATTTTCCCATTCATTCCCAAAGGGACCCCTTACCGTTTGCAAATGCTTTACCAACTACTTGAAGCAGGTGGTAAAATGCAACTGTTTTGCGACCGCAATTGTGGTTGCAAAACAGTCATACATAGGGCTCAGACTCGCTATTAGGAAGGGACGCCCTTGAAACGTCCCTTCCTAATAGCGAGTCGCAAATCCTAATTAGTGAGTCACAAATAAATTGCGAGTCGCTAATTAGGGTTTGTACATGGCCCTTAGGTATTTTTGCATGCGCAAACGGGTCGCAAACCCGTTTGCGCATGCAAAAATACTTCATACATCTGGCCCAATGTCTGTGCTTTAGCACAATGAGGAGCCCTGAGGCTTATCGGACAGGGGGACCAAAGTCGCTCTATTATCGTGTGCACTATGCACAACTATCCATATTTAATTATAGTTTCCCTATCCTGTTTCCAAACTTTTTTTAATTAAAACATGCATTTATCACTTGATCCTTCCTGTAGTGTTCTTCACCACGGATACACTATTAACCTACAAGCCATAATAGTCACAACACATGGAATTTCAGCTTTGTCCTGTAGACAATAGAGAAATCACTTTGCTGCAACTGAAGCAGGCACGGGGGATTCCAGCAAGTAGTTCTCTGAACTAAAATGATCTACCTCCTCTAGTGATTAACCCTAAGTGCAGTCTCGCTACCAAGCATTGATTTGGAATTCTGAGCGATCCGGCAGGAATCTGTGCAAAAAATAGTCTCACAAAAATCATATCAAACACATTGAATTAAATATATATAATAAAATACATAATAGATACCATAAAGAAAAAAGAAAAAGGGAAATTCCCAATATCCATATTTAATATTTTTAAAAAGCAACTAATTAAATATAATTACTTTTGTTTAAAAAGTGTCTAAATAATTTTAATTTAAGATGATAGCACTTATTTAAAAATGTACAATAAAAATGATAATCAAATAAACAAAAATGCTGAAACTTCATATATAATGTGTAAACACAATTCTACTCGTTAATAATTAATAGATAATTTAAGAAACACTTACCATCCTATGTTCCTACAAAAACATCAACCCATCGAAGAAGCAATATATTTACTTTAAAAACATAAATATAATTTATCATGTAAAATAAACACAAACACATTATTTAAGATGTTCTATAACACAAGCAATAAATATATACAGTTCAATATTTATAAAAATAGCAAATACTCATAATATTTTACAAAAAAATAAGTTAACATTTTTGCATAATTAATATATACATTATTCAATGAATCACTAATAAACCTAAAAACATCTATTTTAAAACTTTTTCCACCCTACCCTCCTACAAATCCAACAATACGCCAAAAATACAAAATTATATCTAAAAAAAGTTATGATACATAAAACACACACACATTACGCTGAAAATACTTTATTAATTTAATAGATTAAAAACCTCAATATTGAAAACTTTACAAATAAAAATTAAATAATTTACATAACTAACAATCTTAATGACCAATTAAAAATAATAAATAAATTAACAATATTAAAGTATATATTTTAAAACATGTCCCACCCAACTCTCCTATAAATCCAGCAACCTGACAAAAAATACAAAATTATTAAAATTAAATGCAATAAAATAGCTTAAATATATTACTAAACAAAAAGTTCTAGACTGCAATAATTAAAAATAATTAAAAATAATAGTAACACATAAAATTTAAACTAATAAACCATTACAAAACAATTGTTAATGGATATTATATACACCATTGTTAAACAAAACAATATTAAAAACATTGAATTAAAAAGTAAAAAGGCAACTATTACTACCTTCAATATTCCTTTGATGTCCCGCAATATTCTGGATATCAGAATATTTTTGCAACGCTATTAAACACCAACAATATTCTTGAGTTAATATTAAGGTGGCACACCTAAGAGTAAATTTAATTGCAAGGCACAGTGAAGACTGACGTAAAGGAGAGCTTGTTTGGGGTCACAGGAGAGTGACATTGGAAGGTAGAAGAAGAAGACATTGGGTAGTAGGGGCAAAAGGCAGGATTTAAAGGAGAGGTAGCAGGATAAAGTAAAGTGAGGTTGAGAGGTAGAAGGGAGTGAGATTGCAAGGTTAGGGTGAGTGAAGCTGGGTAGTACAAATGAATGAGGTTGTGTATTGAGGAGAACATGGATGGAAGAGAAGAGAGGTTGAATTTAAATCAGAGTGAAGTTGGTGGATTAAATAGAGTTATTGTGGTAAAGGCAAGTAAATATGAGTGATGGAGGAGAATGAGGTTTGGAGTTTGATGTTAGGATAGAGTGAGCTTTCGAGATAGAGGACATTGGGGTTAACTTTTACAATGAGAAAAAGGGAAAGGGAGATTTAATAAGAAGAGGTGATAACTTTTGGGAGGTGGAGGGCAGAGGCAAAGAGGTAGAGGAAACAAACTATTTTGTACAGGTGTGATTAGGTTGCAAAGGACAGTGGTATTGGGTTGAAGAGAAAGGAGAAGTAAAATAGAGTTGAGAAGTGTGTGTTGGTTGACGAGAGTGAGGTAGACAGTGAGAGGTGATTGATTTTGGTAGGTAGAAGAAAGTGCTGTTGGGAATGTGAGGCTAGGAATCAGAATAGAGTCAGCAGAAGGGTAGAGATCATTGGGGTAGTGGGGTTATAGCTCGAGATAGAGGAGATTGAATTTAGGAGTTAGAAGAGAGTGTTGTTCTGAGGTAGATAAGAGAGAGCTTGCACGGAAGAGGAAAATGTTTTGAGTGAAGTTAGAATGCAGTGGAGAGGGTTATGTGAAGAGTACGGTTATGATGTAGAGTAGAGTGAGCTTGAGGGAGAGATGGCAGTGTGATTTAATGTTAGAGGAGGTAGACTACAAAAATATTGATTCCTAAATAACATGCTACAAAAATATTGTAGCAAGAATATCAGAAACCAAAATATTGTGAACATAAGTATATTTAAGCATAGTATATATTTTCAATACTTAAGTCAACCTATCTGGCCCTTGGGAGACGGAGCAATGTCTGGGGCCATAGGTGGTCTATGAGGGACAGGTGGAACACTTAGAACTGTCGACCACAGGAATGCTAGTCAGGCAGGGCTGTGAGAATTACATATTAGGTTGCTTAATTGATGTGACTGGCACCTAGTAAGAGGGCAAATGCCCCAATCACAGCTTTGAGGGCACCTAAGAGGCGCATACTTCACACCCAAAGTGAAATAAACAAGGTAATGTCAGAGTGTTGTAGGGGATTGTGTGCGGACCCTCCGCCGTTCTCGAGAGACAGAGTATGGGAAGATGTACATAAAGCGAGACTGGTGATGTTCACTCCTTTGCAGGCAGACGAGCTGGATCTCCCTATCACTCTGGCAGATCTCAAGCAAGCATTGAAAAATTTAGAAAATGGAACAACTCCCTGGAGTGATGGTCCCTCTGTGGAGCTTTATGTGACATATTGTACACTGTTGATTCCTAAATTACAGCAGATGTACATGGAGGCATATGAGCAAAGACCACTTCCCCAATCATCCATAGAGGCTAGTGTGGTGACGGATCCCCAGGCGATGGATTCCTACCACCTTAGTTCCATTCTTAATTTAGTTTGTAAAAAGTTAGGAATGCTACTGGCAAACAGGATATCCCCAATGTTGCTGACCCAGGCCCACCAAAACCAGCCAGGTTTTGTTCCAGCACAAAGCACTGAAAAGAACCTTAGAAGACTCTTGCTTGCCTGCAGAGTGCCTTATAGCAGAGTCGTCATTAGATATGGAGGATGCATTTGATGATCTTCATTGGGACTTTCTGTTTGTAGTTCTGGAAGAGATGGAGTTTGGAGGCAGACTTCTGAAAAGGATCCACTTGCACTGGAACCCAACTGTTAGAGCGATGACAGCAAAAGGTATCTCAGAATTGTGATATAAATATCGGAATGTGTCAGGGTTTCCTGCTTTCCCCACTTCTATTTGTCCTCACTGCTGAGCCACTGGCTGCGATAATCCTGAGGGAACGGGCAAGGTAGGGCATACAAGTTGGTGATAGTGTACATGCAGTTTCTCTCCATGCCAATGATGTTTTATTACATCTCAGTAACGGTGGCAGTGACCTGGTGGAGGTTCTTTAGGTATTGGGAGCATTTGGGGACATGTTGTGTCTTATGTTGAACTTCGAGAAGTTCTGCTTATAGTCACTTTGCCCAAGGGGAGTTTCTGAGATTATATACCTACCCAACCTGCACCTGACCTGGGAACGAGGCATCCTTAGCTATCTTGGGGTACAGGTTTATTGCACAGAGACTGAACTGCTACAGGGGAAAATGAACAGGGTGCTATCAGGTGTCTGAGGCTCATTTGATCTTTGTAGACAGCTCCTGTCCCTTGGGCAAGGATATCCAGGAAACCGTCAGTTCAGATCAGCGTGCCTAGGAGAGGGGCCAATTATTAGTTAGTTGGTATTCGGAATAGAAAATGGAATCTCCATTGAGGGGAAGGATGAGTCAAAATCACAGCATGAGCGGAACTGCTCCCGATCAGGATTCTAATGTGCCAAGTGTGCCAGATGGTCACACCACAGATTACTGAAATCGCTCGATGGTGAGTGTAACGTCCTATTTGGAGATTGTAGCACCTGAAATCAGAAAGTTGCTTGGAAAAGGGAGCCTCAGGGAGGGGGAGTGCACGGCCAGACTCACCCCAACTGTGTAAGAAGGCTCTGTGGAGAATGAATCGTCCTACTAGCTAGTAGGTTGCCATACCTGCATTGACCAGGTTCCCGCCTGTAGGACGATGCATTCTCCACAGAGCCTTCATACAAAGTTGCGGTGAGTCTGGTCAGTCACTCCCCCTACCTTTTGCAAACGACTCACCAATTTCAGGCTCTACAATCTCCAATTAGGATGTTAAACTCACCATCGAGCAATTTCGGTAATCTGTGGTGTGACTGACTGGCACACTTGGCACATTAGAATCCTGATCGGGAGCAGTTCTGCTCATGCTGTGATTTTGACTCATCCTTCCCCTCAATAGAGATTCAATTTTCTATCCCGAATGCCAACTAAATAATAATTGGCCCCTCTCCTAGACACGCTGATCTGATCTGATCTGAACTGACCGTTTCCTGGATATTCTTCAGGCAGCAATCATCGTTTCATATGCACATATTGTCCTGATTATGATCTCAAATGAATGAAGGTCGAAACGCCATCAACAAACATCAGCGGATTTACAGATTTGATTTATGACATAATTCTGTAAAAATATAACATTGGATCAATTGATATTCATGCGTAATATCTAGTGACTAATTTCTGTCCGCTGCTTTTCATTTATAGCCACGTGCTTCACCTGCACCATTCAGTGTTCCTTCACGAGCACTATATATTCACTATGCATGTAATTCACAGTCTTTAATTAGTTCTGATGCTGCTTCCAAGCCCTTGTCAAATATTTTGAAAATATATTTGTATAAGCAATTTCAAGAGTCATATGGTCTTTTTTCATTATAAATACTTTATTCATTATGAATTAATTGTTTTAATGTTGCTGTGTGAGACGTTGTATGATACTATATCTCGCCCAGGTCTCAATTGGTTTTATGGGTCTCTCCTGTTTTTTTCAACCTTTCCTACATGGTTAGTCACAATAAAAAAATGTCTAAGTTTTATAAAACTATATCTGTGCCTTGATGATATATATCTTCAAGGCATATAGATATATTGCCTCATTTATATGTTAAAAAAGTGATGCTCCCCTCGCCATGAGAGTCATGGCCCATAGCGAGGGGAGCATTATTTGTTTTTTATTGTCCCTCACCTCCAGGGTTTGCCTGGCAGTGACAAGCATGTCACAAAAATGGCTAAATGTCCGCCCATCCTGATCGGGTGCATGGACATCTAGCCATTTCTCTGATGGCCCCCACTCTGTTGGACCGTCGGAGAATAGTAAATCTATACTTACCTATATATTGTAGCACAAATATTTTTGTGGTTGATATTCTGACATAAAACTGTTAAAGGAGAGTGAGGTTATGAGGCAGAGGAGAGTGAGGTTGGGTGGTAAAGAAGAGTGAGGCTAGGAGCCAGAGGAGAATGATGTTGAATGTTTATTAGTGAAGAAAGCAGTAGCATCTCTTCTCTCTAAACTAAACAAGACCTGAACTGAATTTAAAAGCCATCCAACCCGAACTGTGAATGTGAAATGATATACATTGATTACTAATTAAAAAAAACATTAAGAAAGCCTACTAACTAATTTCTCAAGATTAATTGATGCTGTCAGTGTGGACTGATTAACACTTTTCTCATTAATGCAATTGGAGGATGCCGGCGGTCCCGCCAGGGTTGGGGAATGACATCTGGATGCCTAGAGACAACAGTGAATGTGTGAGAAAAGGTGCTCACAGCACCACAAAAGAGCATGATAGTAGCTCCTTTCTGATAAAAGTGATAATTCTGTGTCAATCAAATGTGTTCCTGCAATATGGCCACGTGTGCATCAAGTTATTTTGAGCTATGACCATTGCCAATGTAAAAGATTTTCATTCAGTGTCATTATATGTAAATTTGCTTTCTGATAATATTTTGATGGGGAATATTTTGATGGGATAGTCCCAAATAGATCCACACTTCCTGGATCTATTTATACACATGCCTGAATTAAAGGATTGATGTGCTACCTTTACTCGTCTTAGCTGCCAAGTAGCACCATGCCTTCCGTGATACCGTAGGCAGTCCTGGCGCATGAGAGTGTGTGTGTGTGTGTGTGTGTGCGTGCGTGCGTGTGTGTGTGTGTGTGTGTGTGTGTGTGTGTGTGTATAAAGTAACTCTGGGCGTAAGGCTCCGCTCGCGAGGTTTGCGGAGTATTGGCAACTCCGCTTTCCGTGTAGAGCACGGAGTTGCCGTCATACTTCGCACTCCGCAGCGGAGCGGGGTTTTATATTCACAAGAGCACCATAATGGCAACGGCATACCTTTGTTAATGTGCTCCTCTGGCTGCTCTGAGCCCTTGTAAATGGCAGTGCAAGACCGCAGCGCCTGTCCTCTCCTCCCCCTCCCGTCCCCCAGGCACTGCACACTCCTCCCCTCATCATCACAGCTGAGATCTGAAAGAAGACCCGCCTCCCATCCCCACAGAAGGGTGGGCAGCCCACTCCATCTCCCCGGTCCCTCGTCGTCACTCAGTCGTCACTCCTTCCTCGCCAATCCAAGAAGACCAGGAAGTGGGCTGGCATCACCATCCGGTCACCACCAGTTCTGAAAACCCCCACATCTTTCCCTCGCTGGGTGAGTGGAGAGCCGCTGTGGCTGGACTTGGGAATCCTGCAAGGTGACGAGCTGTGTGTCTCTCAACCCGCCGACGGCTCAAAACTGCAGTTGCCACACTCAATCTGGCGGGATGATCGCTGCGTAACTCCCCCCCACTCAAAGGATGATCAAGTCGGTGAGTCTGGTGCCGCATTACCTTATATTCAAAGGGGTGGGGGCAGGAGAGCGGAGTCAGAGCCCAAAGAACCGGAAGACGGAGGTGGTGGCAATGGAGTGCAGATGAAGGGGGTAACAACTGACGAGTAGTAAGACAGAGCATCACATGGTAACAGGTTCTGGATGGGCATTTGTAACCATGTCTATAAATCCTTAGTAGTACCCAAGTGCACCCGCCCTTCGAGCCAGAGGGAGAGCTGCAGGGAAGCCAGCCTTGTTTGTTTTGACTCCTGAGGCCATTTCATGACGAGCTTTTGTGGGGCAGAGCCAAGTGCCGTTGTGTGCACGTGCTGGACATTGGTGAACTTATTTAATCCAATATTTCTTTAAGTTAGTGTTTTATTTTTAGGTAGTACGGATCGGAAACAAGAGAAAGCTTTAACTCTTCCTGCACAAAAACAATCACAAAAGGTGTTTTCCTCTTTCAATGTGTGCTGCAGAATGCAGCACACATAGAAAGAGTAAGAAACGAGGAGTAATAAGGATATTTCTCCTCGTTGTGCCTCCCTAATGCCACCCCTGGGGTAGCGTTAGAACCTGACACATTCCCAGGTTTATGATTCCTCGTAAATCTGAGAATGCTTCAGATTTCATGGGTGTTGCGTGGGAACACCCACAGCAACACACATGGAACGCTCCTTTCATGCAGTGTTCTGCGTGAAAGGGGCACATATTTACAAGGCCATGAAAAGCCACGCAAAGTGGCTTTGCGTGGCCTTGAAAATATGCTGCAGCACATTGCGCCACCGGATCGTCAAAAAATGGCAGTGCAAAAGTGCCTCTATGGGCCTCGTGAATGATGTTTCAGTGTTTCAGAACATAGGGGCTCATTACGATAGCGGAACGATCGCCACCGCCGGGCCGGCGTTCCGCCATCAAACTGAGATTTACCCACCGCCACATTAGGATGGCGGTGGGTATCGCGGCAGACGGAAAGTCCGTCTGCCGCTTTTCCGCCGGTGGCAATCTCACTATTGCCTGGCGGGCGGAGCAGGGCCACTAATATGGTGGCGGTGCCTAGCAGGCACCGTCCGCCATATTAGGATGTGGGTTTTAGGAGGCCCTTGTGTTGGGGGGAGGTGTGGGTGCACTGGGGGGTACCCATGGTACCCCCCTGCATTTCACTGCACCATGTGGAAGGCACAGTGTAGTGCCTGCCACGTAGTGCAGTGAAATGCACAACATGCTCTTTTAGACATCGCGGCGGTGCTGCTGTCAGCAGCCACCGCTGCAATGTTAACGGTGCGGAATCAGACCGCAGCGGTGGCGGTCCCATCCTAATCGGGTAGGTGGGACCGCCGCATGCATGGTGGTCGGTTCCAAACACCGCTACGATGGCGGGCGGATCAAGGCCGCCCGCCATCGTAATCAGCCCCATCGTTCAGGAATGTCTAGCCAATATCATACCATTTCCCATTACAATACAACATTTGAAGGATTTTCCTTAAACAGGGACTCTACCAAACTATTGTTCACGCAGTTCAATCCACATGGAACAACACGTCAACCCCCATTGATTGAGGGGCTCATTTACAAGCCGCTTGCGCCGCCAGTGCGCCACTTTTTATATGGGAAAAAGTAATGAACTGGCAGCGCAAGGGGCTTGTAAATAAGCGCCTGAATGTTTATGCAATGGCAATATAGAAGAATAACTGGAACATATGGCGTGGAATTGCAAAGTGTACCATAACCTGCCTAGCCACAGGTTATGGGAATGCCTTAGACAATCCAGGATGGAAACCGCTTGAGAAGTTTTGTCCTTGGCTGGTGCTGGTTTCCGGTACTGGTTTCCGCCTATACGTAAGCAGCGTATTGTATTGGGTGCACCAGAGTCAGAGACATGAGAGCTTTTCTTTGAGTTTTAAATTTAGGAAAGATTGCCTCGGTTTTGAGGGACTTTTTCACTATTTCCCTTTTTTATCATCCAAAAACCTGAAATACCTTCCGATATCTTTCGAGGGATGGGCTTGCATATCCTTGCAGGCAAAGTGTGGCTAAATACCAGCCCTGGATGAATGTGTCGCCTGTGACAAGGGGCAGCTATGAGGGCGAGGCAGATGCACTAGCTTCCTACAGATCGGTTCACCAAGGCCCCCTCATCTTTCTACGCTGTCAGCAGTGAAGGCGAGTGCTCAGAATTACTAACATTTTGCGTGGAGGTTGCACAAAATGCTAGTTGAGATTTACAAAGCCATGCAAAGGCAGGTTCTCTAACAATGGAAATTGGAACAAACTAGAGAAAAAAAGCCAAGCATTGACAACGCTGGACCTATTGGCTTTGCCAATGCTTCTTATACAGTGTCCTTGCTGCCGATTTGCACAGCCATTCACCTGGAAGACTTAGCAAAAGAATGAGGCGCTTGTTAAATAAATAAATAAATGCTTTCTGCTTAGATGTAGAGAGGGATACCAAGTGTTTTCTGTCTATTTCTTTGGCTAAAATCGAAAACTGGGAGGCTTAGATATAATGAAGTTAGCCATGCAGATTTATTTTTGTTGCTCACGCAACACCAATGCAGATCACAGTTAGAATTTAATTTTTTGCGTGAATCTGCCTGGCACGTGCCCAAAATGAGGCAACCTGCAAGTGGTAATTTCCATTCCAGCCCTTGTCATAATAAGGGAGAAAAACTGGAGCATTGGCCTCCAGGAATACTTTTATGGCTTGTGTTCAAATGTGTGTGGTGGCACCGCTGGGAACAGCAGCCTGAGGTTTCTTGTTTGAGCAGGCAGCTCAGGGCCAAGCGATATCTGACCTGCGTGTCCCAGTGCATGTCACAGGCGGGAAGGTAGGATATCAAAGGGGTAGAAAGGCCTGGGATATTATTTATAGCACATGTACATAGACATGTGGAGGCATCGTTGGGATAAATTAGGTCAGGGATGCTGCGAAGCTCCTCTACCTAAATAGCACAATATACCATTAATACTATGGAGAAAAAAGCACAATCTCAATGTATTACGTAATGATTAAAAAAACTTTATTTACAGAAAGAAAAAGTGTTACGAGTTCATAATGTTGGGATGTTCTTTGCGCCATCTCCGCTATTAACCATACTCTTGAACAAAGAACTTAGAATTAGGAAAATTGCTTTACATCATACTTAGTTTTCACTGGCTGTACGGCTATTTTCGTGCTCTTAATCACATTTGTTCTGACTATTTATATTGCGGACGCATCTCTCTGTTGTGTCCTTGGTCATCTGTTTCACTTCTCTGACTCTGCCGTACCAATTTGTTCTGTGTAACCAACTGTATTCTCATGTGCATCTTGTATTTCATGAATTTTACCTGTATTACATGTATTTCTGAATGTATGCCTCTTTTATATTTCTAACTAATAAAAACTACTTGAACACAAAAAAAGAATTAGAAAAATTGAGAATGAATAGAACGAATAGCGAGCCTTTACCATTTGCTAGCAGAGCCATCACAAGGGTGGGAGGCATTATGCCTCAGGCCCTACACTTTCCAGGACTCCATGGTCCTTCAATAAAATCTATTTATTTATAGGTCTAGCCTACTAGAGAGTGCATGCACTGTATGCTGTGAGACGTGTTGTGGATTGCAAAGAAACAGAGGGGCTTGGAGCCTGCCCTCTACTTAACATTGGTTGACTTTCCTTATCACTCTCATTTGGCTGCTTATTATTCGAGTCCCAACTTGTTAATCTTGTGTTTGTCCCTTCCATGGAACATTGTCTTTGTACAATCGCTTTGACTGCTGCCATTTCTTCTTCCACTGTTTGCTTTGCAAGCACTACTTTTTTCTTTTGTGTTAAGCTCTCTATGAGAGTATGTGTGCTTTCGAACCATCTTCCTTGTGTACATCTCTCCCCTGCACTCCGTGTTGCCTCTTCTCCCTGTCCCCCTCCCTCTTGCACTCAACCATGGGCTTTTTCCTATTTCTTCACCCACCCTGCCCTCCGTTTTGCTTTCCACCAACCCCCATGTTGCTCCAGCGTCCCTTCAGCCCTCCTCAAGTTGCTTTAGTGTCAAATACTTTCTTTTTAAACTTTAGTCAAGCTGCACAGCATTGCAGATGCCAAATGCAAGACCCATTGGCTTAGCCAATGCTTGTTTTTAGTTGTAACAAGCATGCAGTCTTCTTTAGTAATGAGGCAGCTTATGTGGAGACACTACCAAATGGTGCCAGATGGCATCAATTCAATTTATGAATTCTTATAAAGAGAAATTTCTGCACCTGAAACGGATCTGGCGGGGCCTGCGCTGCTCTGGACACAGACCTGCACTGCTGTGGCCACCAGTCTCCCAATCAATATTGTGCGTTGACTGCCTCGAGCCTTCATCTACTGATTCAGTGAATGATTCATGACAACTATGTTTCCATTGTCTCAAGCATACACCCAACCCACAGAGCATAAGGTTCAATGCCAGAGTGTTAACAATGGTTAGCTAAGCGATTGTCTTGCATCTAGGCCCCAGACCAGACATGGGTGCGAAGTCAATGAAAGTTAAATTACATAACCTCATGTAAGACAACTGTAATGGTTTACAATGTCTGGTAACAATCAAACCCCACTATACAATAGGATGGTCAATCACCCCAATTTGAGCAGTAGTCACAGCATTTGAGGTGCCCGTCCTACACGCAGTTACTGCAGAGTGCCAAATTTCACACTGTGGACGTTGCAGGCTAATTGACGTGAAAGCCCAGAGAAGGCAAATTAATCTGCTCTGAAGTGCTCATCGTTCACGTAGGTGTGAGAAAAACTGTAAGGGATGCCTCAAAGGGCCCAGTGGATGTCCTAGTCCTGACACTGTAAACATGAGCTGGGCAGAGGAGGGAGTGTGGGGTTTGGATATGTTAACTAGATGAATGGCTGGGAGGAGCTGATGTAAATGTGCCCCTCACAATGTCATTTTTTTTTAAGGTCGAGCCTAGCGCAGCGCGCATGCGTTGCTCTATGGGAGGCTTCTTGTGAGCACTCTAAACTTCCCCGAAACTTCTCTGTGTGGGTCTGACTCCTCCCACACATTGGATTGGCCTTTGCGTGTGTCTTTCAATAATGAAAGCACGCAAATGGCCAAAGGCGGGTGCATGTCCCACCTCTTCTCCAAAGGTTCACTCCCACAGTGTTTTGCTCTCTGGAGCGAGCAGCGTCGCGCAGGGTGGCAGCTGCATTCCTGTGCCCGCCCCCACCAATCCTCTTGTCGTGGGATAATCAAACAAGAGGAGTGGTGGGGCGGGCACAGGAATGCAGCTGCCGCCCTGCGCTCCGCTGCTCGCTCCCGAGAGCAAAACGCCGTGGGAGTCAACTTTACAAAACCACTTTTGATTTAGTATCCCACATTTCTTCACTCAACCACGTCTGTTTTCTGTCTTACACAACTCCCCCCCTCACCCATCTCCCCCCCTCAACTTTGTTCATTTCCCCGTCACTCAGGGTCTCTCTCTTAGCCTCATCTCTCTAACCTCTCCCGTCTATGTTTCCCCCTCTCGCTCGCACGTCTCTCATCTCTCGCCCATCCCCCATATTGGACTGTGTTTTATGAGGGGTATTTACTAAGGTTTCTTTGCAAGCCTTAGTCTCTGAGCCGGGGGTTGAGAAGGTCTGTACTGGGGTGTCTCTTTGTAGGAAGTTGACTGTGTCTGGTGGTCTCTCTATGCAGATGTCTCTTTTCTAAGAGAGTGTGTTATTGGGTCTTTGGAAACCGGGTATCTGAATTGAGAGGTGCTGTGTTGGAGGTCTCTGTGCAGGAGAGCGCCTCAGTTCTGAGTGACAGAATGTCAGTGTGTGTGCGCTGAGGTCTCCCTTGTCAGTCTCGTTCGGAGCCGCTACTCCTCTAGTCCCCTACACTGGCCAGCTGTCTCTTACAATCCGTTGACTGTCCCTCGCCGGCCACCGTAATCTCAGCTGCTGTATTTGTCATCAGCCAGATGTAGACACACCCCGTTGCACGGCACTCGAGACTGAACCAGGCGCTAGAGCGCCCCGGTAGCAGTGTAACGAGATTAATTTAAGGCTAGAACGCCCCGCACCAAAGAGCAACGAGAACGTGGTTGAAGGCAGAGCGGTGCCGAGTGTCAGAGAAGCAACTCCCCTGGCACCTCCTTGTTTAACTATGGTTGGTTCGCTGCATTAGCTATCGTGTTTTACTCAGGTCAAAGAGTTTCATCCCACCACTTTTAAATTCCACCAGCCGCCACTGGTTGACGACGCTTGGTGACCGAAACAAGTTGTTTGCTGTTTTACGAGAAGTCTGAGCTAAGGCGAAGTGAGGCGGTGTGCCCAAGAGTGCAAAAGCAGTTCGGGCTACTCTCTCTCTCTCTCGCTCTCTCTCTCTCTTCCTTTAGAAAAGGTTCTGTCCACTTTTCTGAAGTTCAATACAGGAGGTGGGTCAACTTAAAAATGAGAGCAGGCAGTATTGACCTTGCGATCCTGTATTCAAGATAACCGATGGTCTTGAAACTCTTCTAGACTTCTGCCTATACATCATTAAAATCTGCAACAGCTGGCAAATAATCTACTTTGAACATCTCCAGTCCACCTGATGATGAACCCAATTCAATTTCTGACCCTAGGATTGAAATGTCAACTTTTTTGTTTGTTTGTTTGTTTTTTACATGTATGTACTCACGCAACTGACATCACCATTGTAAAAACTGGGTTTCCATGTATCGTTCAGTTGTACATAATGCTTTCTTGGTCATATATAAGAAACAAAATGCTTCTGACACTTCTTTATTATAAATTTTCAGCATGCTGCAGACTTCTCTACAGCACAGCTTAAAGACATAGGCAAAGTCAATATCTCTGGCTAAACACTTATAAGGTCCCAAAGGCGAGACCTATTGGCTATGCCAATGCTTGTTTTCTGTGGAGTTTTATATAGCGCGAACTAGACCCGAAGGTATCAGAGTGCTTTACATGAGCACCAGTTACGTTACAGACGGACACATTCATTTTTGTTAGGCACGGGGAGATTAAGTGATTTGCCCAGAATCACAGAATGTTGAGTGTCCCTGCCGAGACTCGAACCGGGTTCCCCCAGCTCCGAGGTCGACCCCCTAGCCGTTAGGCCACATTCTCTCCCCAAGTAACAAATTTACCTTCAGTTGTGATAATAATGCAGAGTTTTGTGAGCATCTTCAGTGAATGGGTAATGAGCCAGAATGGACCATCCCTAAACAAGCAGATGACCGGTCTTAAACTTTTACCATAAACAGACTGAATTAATGGCAAGTCAACTCCTCGAGACAAAACATCCTGAGGCCCCTTGTTTAGCCAAGTAATGAAGTCCATAAAGAGAAGACCACCAGCTTGGTGTCTTCAGAAATCTTTGGAATCTATTTTCCACCACACTGTGATGTTGTAGAAGTTTGATATTTCCACGCAGCCAAACTAAAGTTAAAACTTCCCCACACATTGGACAATGTTTAAACAACTCCAGGGATCCAAAGCGTCTGTACAGTGATAACGATTGGGGCATAGCTCCAGGAGGGGGTGTTACACCCCCCTAAAAATTTATTCCGTAGTAAATGGTTGGGTGCAACTGCTTTCAGTGTTTTGAAAGCCTTGGAAAATGTTTATTAGTTTGAAAAATATTGCGTTTTAAGTACCTCTAACCATCCTCCCTTTCTATCGCCCCTTAAGCCCCCACTCATGTCCTGCTTCTCTATAATGTACTTTAATAAGATGTCCCAGCATGATTGTTGGAAATCTGAAGCTCACCCCCCCCACCCAATCATACTGATCAAGCGACGCCCCTGGACACTGGCCCATTTGTTGTCCAGTGACCCCTGACACAGAGGATGGCGACCCCGCAGGAAACACATGTATGCTGCAAAATCCTGTCCACAACCATTAGGACCAAAATATAGGACACCAAATGGAGGGACACTAAGAGCCTTGTTTGTTACCTTCAGGATCTGAAGTGACATATGTATATCATCCCTGGTGGCCCCTACTGTGAGCTTGCAAAAGCTCATCAGCCATAGAAGCACCAAAACATCTTCACAGCGATCACAAGAAAAGAAAGCTAGCAAAAACAATAATATATTTCTACATATGTTAGTGCTCATTAAGAGCAGTCAGCACACTAAAAATAGTCCAAAAAATGTGCACCTTTTTATAGCACTGTCTTGTTTTCCGATCAGTGTTATTACTGGGACTGAGCTGATGTTAAGAACAAGCGAAAAAGTGGGACAATGCAGAAAGAAAATGCACAAAATTGATGAAATCTAAGACACAAATAGTTGACCAATATTAACATCCTTTATCCTATACCCCTACAACGTTTGTTGCTGTCCCAGTCCCCTTCCCACCATGCAAAGCAGTCTACTCATGCTTTTTGCAGGAGCAAATCTCTCACCACTGCCAGGGTAGATCACCCCTTCTTGTCCCCCCATGTGTGGGGTATTATGCAGTTGTGGGAAAATCCTATGCAGTAGTAATAGGATTTACAGCTGAAAGGTCACCTTCTGTGGATGCCTTAAAGCCGTAGTTCCTGGCATTGACACTCCTAAAACTGATTTACATCACGGAAGGTGGCCATGGAGTGCATGTTCCAGGCAGAGGTGCCCTGAGAGGTTTGTGTATGGGTAGTCACAAACTTTCAATTACGCACACATGTTGAGCATCCTTTGGTTCAATCAATTCATGGTTATAGTTTAAAATCATTCACATGAGTGCATTAGCAAAGTGTCCTGACACTTGTAACAAAATCAATGCCACAATATCTGGGCTCTTTGCCCAGACATTGCTAAGCACTCTCTGTTGAGTTAGACTCAAATGTTATATCATGTTACTGGAAGTAAATTAAATCATTATTGATTATTGATATATTTTAATAATCAAGATGCATTAACGAAATGTTATCCATGTTAATAATAAGATTAAAGGCACTGATGGTTATGAATTATGGATGTAACGTCGTTATATACATCTATTCCACTTATGGAGGTCCTTGAAGCACTGGAATATTATCTTCTAAGTACCAAAGAACTGGGACCACATCATATATTTTCAAATGAAAGTAATGAACGTTCTCCTATACCACAATTCCTTTAAGGCTTTAAACAAATTGTACTAACGAACCACAGTAAGTTCTATGGGTTCTTCAGCAGCAGTATCGTTCATTGGTAGGGAGAGAAACACTTTTTAACAATCAGTTTTTAAACAAAGGGCTAACAATCTTACTTTTTTATTGATTATCTATTTATTAATTCAGTAAGGCCCAAGGGACTGTGAATATCTTAAATATTCATTATGTCAGGGTAAAGTTCACATACACAATATATAAATACACAGTACATGTCTTTGTATTCAAAGTAACTATAGCAAGAAACAAGTCAGTTGCCACTCTTTTCACAAAAGAAAAAGACTGGCACAACCTAAGACGCACAAAAAAGTATCTATCCTAATAGTTTAATTGAACATCTGCAGTGTTCACAACTATGTAGACAATAATTTCGAAATCTGAAGAATATGCTGTACAAGAATTGATAATGACTAAGAAATTAAGCAGAAGCACTACTCCACAATGACTATAAAAAAAGCCAAGGAGCTAACTTGCTAAATATTCAAGAGTGTGTAAAAGTAACCGGATTATGTAGAAACATTAGAAACTTACTGAGTCTGACAAAAGAATTAACAGCATTGTTCCCAGAGACACCCTTGATAGTGTACACATGGAACACAAATATTAAAGACATCCTAATCCTAATAAAACTGTACCAAAAATCTATTTTAATCAGTCAATTACAGCACAAGCAAAGAAAGGCACCTTTCTATTTTTGAGCTGTAAACACTGTACTCATCTTATAAAGGGCCCTGTAGTGTAACATTCAAAAACAAATGAAACAATCTAACTGTAATAGTAAACCACCTATGATGTGGTCAATTGTATTTATATGATCAAATGCCTATGTGGCAGGGCTTATATTGTTAAGATATCCCAGAAGGCTAATGTTTGTCTTTCAGAACATAAAAGCAACATCAGGGCAAACAATTCAAAAGCGCAGTAGCTCTGCATTGGTTGCAGAATGGCAACAACTTGAACCAGATTAAATTTACAAATCTCAAATCAGTGACATTATCCCTGTGATGAGGAAATATGGAGTAAGAACTTTTGAGAAGAGAATATTATTAGATACACAGATTAAATACCTTACAACTAATTAGATTAAATGAGAAAGTGGAGATGAAATACTTCTTATAAAATATCCTTGATAAATTTAAATTCTGTCAATATAATATTGTTGCGTATTCCAAGGAGATTGTACTTATCAATAATTTTATAATTATTTGAACTTTGAGTGTGTTTGAATTTAACAGTGCTGAATATGTTCTCAACAATGCGAGTAGTTTAAGTTTGTGGTCGTGCAAAATTAGGTGTAGCAATAGAGAATTCGGTTTTGATAGGTAAGATCAGTTACATACAACTATTTGATTATTGCATATTTGAAAGTCAAACAATCTCATATAATTTGTGTGAAAGTAGGCAGTATTGATCCTGGGTTTTTGACAAGTTATTCTAGTTGAATGCAGCCATTTACGTATAGTAATCCAAATAGTTTTACCCATCTAGCTCAGTGACAGTATAGATGTTCTTTCTTCCAACCAAGAGTAGACATTCCTGGGTTAAAAATACCACAAAAATGTAGTGTATGTTCTTACATGTTAACCAGATAAAGTGTAGGACATAGACTATTTTCTTCATAGTCATTAAATCTTAAATAGGAATAGACAACACTTTAGTACATCAAGAAAGTAAGGATGCTTTTTTCTGCATCCATGAGCTAAGTTATGTAACTGATAGAAAAAAACAAATCTGCATATGGGCTTCATTCTACAGTGGAAAGCTGTCAACTCAATGATTCAAGACGTCAATGTCAGTAATTCTTCAAGATCAGGTATGATGAGTCTCAGAAACTAGCCTTTTAATCAGTTTGCAAGTAGATATTATGAGCTTCTAACTTGAGATGTAATTTCTGTTTCACTTCAGAAATACAACCACAACTATCTGCCCAGAGTATTTAAATTTCCCTCCTGGTCCTGAGTCTGGGTAAGAGGTTTCAAATTCTTAAAGTAAATGTAAATGAAGCAATGAGATTCCAGCATAGATAAAAAAACATGCAGCAGAACAGGATTTAGTTTCCTGAAAACGCATATCCTATAGTAATGACAGATGTGGAACGTTCACAAAATTATTGAGAGAAGACATATCAGAGTTATTTGATTTGCACATTTTCCAAGTAGTTCAGATAAAGGAACCAGATTCTGCTGGATTATTTTATCCAGTTGTACTTTTTGGCAGTTACATGGAGTTATAATAGTGGAATGATTGGCCTGATAGCTGCTAGTACACACTCCAGCTTTTGTAAATGAAACAAGTAGTTTTGTTCAATGATCAATTAGGAATTCGCATCATTCTGATCAATACATATTAATTACTCGGAGTAAAGTGTAGAGCTGGACAGACACTTTGTCATTTATGTCTTGGACTTTCTTTTCTGTTGTATGGTATTGCGTGATTCTCCTTTATTTATAGTTACAACATTTGTACAAACTCCTGATGAACCGTGGAGAAGGCTCGAAATGCATTGAGTTTTGAAACACTGTACAAGTGGGCAGTTGAAAAGTGATAAAATGTAACCTGGATGTATTGATGAATAAAACAAATCTAGGGTAATCTATGAACTATTTCACTCATTTCTGACCGTTGAAGCATCTTGGACATTGGGATGTTATCAACAATCAATAATAACTTAATTTGTTCTGTAAAATTAAATAAAATTTGAGGCCAATTCACCAGCAATATCTGGTAAGAGTGCCCAGATTTTGTGTATTTACAAATTTTCCAAGACCTATTCTCATCCTGAAAGTGGGTGGAGATATACTCATATAAATTGCAGAGTGGGAATAAGCAGGGAATAACACTAAGTTACAAAAGGAGAATAAAACATAGAAATTGAGCAATTGCACTCATACATTCTCATTTTCAAGTGCACATTTGAACCCTGTGTGCAATTACACATGTGGAAAAACCTTTGCATACCTTTAAGCAGGAATTCAGATATTCTTTTCAGAAGTACTTCTGCAAACCTGCAACAGTTGCATGTTTCCATAAGTGATCTTGGAAAACATGTTAATTACTAAAATTTGGAAATCTGCACCCACATAAGCTAATAAACTTGCAGAAGCAGACCTGCTATGTTCTGTTATTTATAATTGTAGGTGTCGATCCATGTGCATTTTGTAGTATGTGAAGTACAGGTAGGTTTACATTTCAATAGCAAATATGGCATGGAAGGGGGAGTAGGAAGAAAATGGGGTATATTTACACATAAGGTGGAAGGGTTTATTATATGGTAAGGTGGGGTTTTGGGAGGGGCATGTTAGCTTCCTCTGTGAAGCTTGGTACCAGGGGGTGGAAGCTTGAGTGGCAGGTACCCCTGGAGTGCCACGTTACTGCACTGCAGGCCACACTGGGTCCCGTGGGACTACCGCAGTACCCATGGGATGAAACAATGTTTTTATTTTTATTTTGGCCTCTTGGAGGGTCCCACTGGGTCCTCTACACAAGTGCCTGGGGGTCAGGGTGTCCCTACCATGCCCCCTTGTACTCTGTTTTCAAGGTATTTTCAGGACATGGGGACAACATTTTCTTCTCAGTTGCGGCCAGCCAACCAGACCACTTCGTACCACTGGATCAAATGGAAGACGGGAGAAAAAGGTTCCCCTAGCAATCAGAAGGCCCTATTTTTTCTTTTTTCGGTACATGGGACCAGCCGCCTAGATGTTCCTAATTTTTTTAACACCTTCAAGCCCAATAAGAACAACTCTTTAAATGCTAATTTCTCAAAAATTGTTGAAGGGATTTACACCAAATAACCAAAAGCACACATTCGTAGTAAAGTTCTAACTTTTTGCCAAATTTGGTGTAATTTTGTTCAGCTGTTTTTTTCTGTACCAGAGCAAAGTCTCCTATTGGAATTACCATGGGAAATCAATTTTTAGGACTCCCCCTTTGTTTTGGCCCTCACTTCACAAATCGGCATGAAACTTTCCACAAATAAGCCAAGGTAGAAGAAATGTTTTTGGGAACGTTTCGGGAAGATTTGTAAAACTGCACCAAAATTATTAACAAAACAAAAAATGCTCTTCCTATGGAAGTTCTGACCTAACTATAACTACACAATGTTGACTGTATTATATATAGTATTATAGGAATATAAAATGTAATAATAAACTTATAAATTTGTGATGGGAGCCTGATCATGAGGGGTTCGGGTGTGATGGAAGCCTGACCATGAGGGATTCAGGGGCAACTGAGTGCTTTCCCGGAGGGATTCTGTGGTGATGGAGGCCTGTTCTTGAGGGATTCTGGGGTGACGAAGGCCTGTCCATGAGGGATTCCAGTGTGATGGAGGTCTGCCCAGGAGGAGTCCAGTGTGGAAATGCCTAACCTCCAAGAGTTACATTGTGATAACGGACGCCAGAGTAAAGGCCTAATCCTGGATAATTTCTAAGGAAATTTAGGCCTTTTGTGGAAGTTTACTGTGTGATGACCTATGCATTGATGTCAAGGTGTGGAGAAGACTTATTCTCAAAGTGATGCATTGTGTTACAGGCCTCTTCATAGGCAAGGTTAAAGGAGGGTCGCTTTTTACAAAGACCCTCATTATCTCTCCCCAGCAGGAGTCACAGCTCATTTAATAATGCATTGATTTCCCAGAGCCGTCAGGCTCCTTTCAATGGAAGGAGCTCGAGTCCGTCGATAAGAACGGACTGGGGACCGCAGGCCAAGCAGTAATCATTGGACCCGCAGTGCTGACATTTCAGGTGACACATTTCCCATTAACCTTTGTGCCCCCGCCGTCCCCGTTCATGGAAATACCACGCCATGTTCATTCTAGTTTTAAAGCAGCTTCTTCAGGCACGTTCTGGTGACGCCAACGGTCCCCAGTCACGTCTTCCTTCAAGCGTCGCAGCAACCCAGTGGCCAGGATGGAGAATAGTTGGACCACTAATAGGTAACTCTGAGCGGCTCCCTTTTCCATTTCTGAGCAGCCGCAGCTCGCTAGGTGCAATAATTTCGCGCAATTTGTTCTGTTCAAAGTTCATGCACAAACTCGAAGAAATTCTGTGCCATATGTATGAACTTTGCATGCTTCAAATGGAAAAAACAGGCACTCAGCTCTGTAGTGCAGCAGCGCGGCTCATCATGAGAGTGGCGTAACATTAGCTCCACAGCCCCAGCGTGGTGGGGCCCCTGAGCTCCAGGCCCGGCACTGTACACGTGCGTCGGGCCAATCGTCTGAAAGCTCCTGAGTGGGTCCCGAGCATTGGGGCCCCCCTCCATAAACTTTGCAGGGGGTCCCTCTCCATAAACTTTGCAGGGGGTCCCTCAAGTTTTGTTACGTTACTGCATCATGATATGCCCATGCAGGGACTTCTTACAGCCTGCAGTGAGCCCACTTAGGGCCCTGTCATGATTCTGTTTGCTGCGCCTACGCAGAAGGGTTCTGTGCGTTTCTTTATTGCTCTCTAGAGCACATATATTAACTCTAAAAATCTCACACTTACTGCACAGGCTGCAGACAGCAAAGCTTGGAAACACAGTGCAGTGACTGTTTCTTTGTGTTTCTGCGGGCTGCTGTCAGCCGTACATGCATTAGTCTAGAGTTTTCGAGTTAATGCATGCTGTGTATGTGGGAAAAGAGAAACGATCAGAGACCTCCAGTGCCTGTGCAGAACAAACAGTGGCAAAGCCAATAGGTCTTGTCTATGCAAGAGCTATTGGCTTTACCAAAGTTTTTTAGTCATGTTCTACACCAGCGTGGCTGCTGCTCAACATGACTAAAAGGTAGTGGTGTAGAGGAGAGTGGCGTGGAGTATTGTAGAGTGGAATGGTGAAGAGTGGAGTAGAGTGTCGTAGAGTATAGTGGCATAGGGTCTTGTGTAATGCAGTGGTATAGAGTGGAGTCACGTACAGTGGAGTGGTGTAGAGCGGAGTGGTGTAGAGTGCATTGACGTAGAGTGTTACAGAGTGTAGTACCGTACAGTGCAGCGTCGTAGAATGCAGTGGCATAGATTCAAAGCAGAGTGGCTTAGAGTTCAGCGACAGAGAGTGAAGTGTTGCAGAGTAGAGTGTCGTAGAGTGCACTTGTGTAGAGTGGCATAGAGATCAGAGGCGTAGACTATAGTGGTGCATAGTAGAGTGCAATGGTGTAGAGTGCAATAACTTAGAGTGCAGTGGTTTTGAGTAGAGTGGCGTAGAGTGCAGTAGCATAAAGTGGAGTGGCGAAGAGTGTAGTAGAGTGCAGTGACGTAGAGTAGATTGTTTCAGAGTAGAGTGAAGTGGCGCAGAGTGGTGAACGGTAGAGTGAAGTGGCGGAGAGTGGAGTAGTGCAGGGTAGAGTGGCGTAGACTAATGGTGTAAAGTGGTGTAGAGTATAGTGGCATAGAGTGCAGTGGTGGAGAGTAGATTAGAGTAGCACACAGTGGATTGGCATAGAGTGCAGGGGGGTGGAGTGGAATGGTACAGACTAGAGTGCATTGGCGTAGAGTGTATAGGCATAGAGTGCAGTTGTGTAGAGTGCAGTATTGCAGAGTGGCGTAGATTATAGTGGCGTAGAGTGGAGTTGTGCAGAGTATAGTGGAGTGGCCTAGACTGGAATGATGTAGAGTGCATTTATCGAAGAGTACAGTGGTGTAGAGAAGAGGGTCGTAGAGGTCATTGGCATAGAATAAAATGGTGCAGGATAGAGTAGAGAGGCGTAGAGTGAAGTGTGGTGGTGCAGACTTGGGTAGAGTGCAGTGGCGCATAGTGCATTGGTGTAAAGTGTAAAGTGTAATGGTGCAGAGTAGAGTCCAGTGGCGTAGAGTGGAGTATGCATGGTGTGGTAGCACATTGTCATTACAGACAACACATTTTCAATTGAAATGACCATTACTTTTGCACAGATATCCAGTTTTACTTATAAAACTATACAGCGCACAAACGATAATGTGTGGAAACAGCATCACCTGGTGTATTGATTTGTTTTGATCATATTAAAGTATTTATTTCCATAACACTACAGAATCAACCAAAACATTGTTTCATTTGTGCTTTGCTAATTCCGATATATTCTGAAATACTTGCACAGTTCATTTAAATGTTGTTGTGTTCTAGACAAAAACCCTTTCCTACCTCTCCACCCCCGTATCCATCAAGATTGTCAAATAAATTGTCTCACTTTGAGGTCAGAGAAAGAAAAGTAAACACCAAGCTCCCTCGGAAGACAGAGCATTTGACCTCTGCTTTGAATGCACATCAAATATCACAAGATAAGAACAAGATTTACAGGCCTGAGTATAGGAAAGGAGCACTTGTGGGAAAATACAAGGAGAGGTAGTGTGAAAAGGCTTTGCTCCTTGGGAGGACGACCTGAACCTGGACAGCCTAAGAAAAATAAAGCCAGCAAATAGAAAGGCAGAAAATTTGAGTTACAAGCCACAAAGCCAATAGTAAGCAACCCGCGGAATGCATTCCAAGGAGAGCTTTCTGAATGTCCCCAATATATCTTTAGCAAATTAGTCAGCTGTGCTGTAGGGGAGGCTTTGACCTAAAAAGGGGTATTGTGAAGCCAGCGCTGGGAACATGGACAAAGGCAGGAGGTTTGATGGGAGGTGACAACATGATCAATAACAGGAGGGGGCAAAAGGATAAACGGAAAGATTGCATTGGGGGGACAACACAACAGACAGTGTAGGGTCTGTGGGTGGGAGGAACACGAGGGAGGTAGAAGTACACAAAGAAAACTGCTGATAAAGACGCACTCTAGTAGAGTGCTTAAACACACAGAGAAAAGCAAAGCCTGAAAAAAATGAGTAGTGAAAGGACATAAGTAATGCACTCATGCTTCAGGGGAGGGACAAACACATGAAGAGGAAGGACAACACCAAAAAGAACACAAAGGCCATTTCCACTGTGCTGAAAGAACTGTCCTCCATCATCTGGTGAGTTGTATTTGAAGGAGCATGTGGCAGCGGTGGTTCCGCACCAAAAGGTGCAGGGACAGAACCAACAAAGAACTATGGATTAAGGAATCATTTGAAGGAGGTGGTGGTATGGCTACATAAAATTCAATGTTAATTGTCAAAAAATTTCATTTTGCATCATGGGTCTGCGCTCACATTCTGAGCCCACCTTCAATTCAACAAGCCTTGGAGCCAGGCAGAGGGTTGATTCTTAGCACTATATATTTCAAGAAAATAAAGTGTTGTATCAAGTTCAGTGTTTTGGAGGGTTTAGTGTCCTATTTTGTTTTTTTCAGGCATGCACTTATGGTAGTTGATGGCCTCCAATGTATGGATCTCTGTGTTAATGATGCCAATTCCAGAATAGTACCAGGTAATGCAGGTCAGTACATCACTGCATTGGTGGGGGTCGGCAGCATATAGTTCGATGTTTCAGTACTGGAGCAGCTGAGGGTAATGCAGACTAGCTTTGAGGTGCATTGGTAGAAGAAGTAGTTGTGGTGAAGGAGGGCGGGGTTCCAGCACTGGACTGGCAGGTATGAAGGTCCCAGTACTTGAACAGCTGATGGGTCAGATATACTACGTCAGGACTGGGGAAGATTAGCAGAGTTGTGTGTGTGAAACAAAGGAGTGAATATTGAAATGGTGCTAGGTTCTGTAGAACAATGTGGTAGTGCACTAGCAGATCAGTAGAGGAGTCACAGTACTGGAATTAGGGGTGCTCTAGGACCAGTGCTGGAAATGGAAATATAGAAATACATGTAGACATTCAGGTACTCACTATCAAAAACCCCTGTTTGCTTCGAAGAAGTTCCTGTACTCTCCCATTAAAAGTAATGCACCAGCGCAGGTACTCTCCCTTTCAAATTAGCTAAGTGCAGGTACTCAGTACCTACCCATTTAAAGCAGTGTCCAGGACATTAACAGTGCTGCCCCATACCTATTGGTGTTCCTGCTTTGTAATGCGACTGCATCACCGAGAACGCATTGTTGCAAGTGTGCGTATTGCGTCAACCCTGCAACTTGTTTTGGAAAGTGAACACATCTTGTCTGGGGATTGGAGCGCCCCAATACAATAACAGATATTTCTAAACCTGACATCTCCATCCATGTCAGCCACCCATTAATGCACTCCTATACTTTCCTTTTACAAAGCGTAGTTAACCAGACATGTTCAGTGCTGCGCAATGCAGTTAAACCAAGACTATAACTCCCAGAATGCATTAGCTTGTTAAAGAAAAGTCCACGATGAGAGAGCATGGGCTGATGAAATAGAGGCCGGTGACAACCCTAACCAGTTTCTTCACTTTCCTTTATTCTCATTGCACCCCAGAGCTACTTCCCCTACTGCCCCAGTCAATAAAATGTGCACAGGATATGGCTCTTTCTAAATTAACGATCCAAGGAGTTAAAGGCCCATAGTGATAAGGCGAGCCCTCCCAGACCAGTGAGAATTCTACTTCCGTGCCTGCTACCTGCCCACTCTCAGGTACCCAGAAGCCTCCGGGAGATGAGAACAGAAGGCGCAGGCAGACTGCTGTCATATTGTATGACAGTAGTTGTTGCTAAGTGTAAAGAGCGTTGTCGTGCTGTACGAGACGTGGTGCACCGGACTGTGCATTCCCGAACCAGTATGCTCTACTGTTGATAGGTTTATCTGACTGTTGGTGCTAGTGGTAAACAGAGATGGTATGGTACAGTAGGGGTCGGGCCGCTCTGAGTTCACTGCGCATGCCCATAGTAGGTGCCGCCATGCTATACGGATAATTCCGCGTCTGTGCACAGGAGATACTGCCACATCTGATTGAGAGTAGCAAAACAAACCAAAAACGGACGAAAAGATCTAAACTGACATATCAACAGCGATCGACTAGCAAAAGGAAATACTGAACGTTAAATTTCACCTGTTTCCCTATTCTAATTTTTCATTGGGTTTGCCATTATTCCTTTTAGTTGAACGTTTTCCCTTATTTTCTGCCTCCTCCTGTACCCTAAATGGTAAATAGCTGCAAAGTTAAGGCAGATGTGTCACACATACGGAGCAAAACACAAGGAGGAGGGGAAGCGGAACAGATCTGCACACAGCTGCAAAGAAGCAGGCACTGCCGCCAGCAGATTGCTGCAATCAAAACAACAACAAAAAACATAACGAAACTCGGCCACTCCCAGCCAAATACACTGACACCTATGCCCAGCAATATTTGGAGAGGAATAGATGTGGCGTAACATCCAGAGCTGCCAACTTTGGAACTGGGGAACCAGGTTCGAGTCTTGGCATTGGTTCTTCCTGAGCCTACAACAAAAAAAAACAATGTAACCGTCGGTTCTCCCCTTGCCTACAAAAAAAAAAAAATTAAATTCATGTAGATGTTAAGAAAATAAAACAATGGCGACACGTAAACAAAATGACAAATACAGAATGCCGATTCAAGTAAGTTTATTAGCAGTACAGCAAATAAACTCCCGTCAGGTGAACCCGTACAGGAAGAAAAGCTGGTATTTTGAAAACACAGGAAGAAACCAAATAAAAAAATTGTGTGCTTGAATAAACCTACATGTACAAAAGGATAAGCCTGCTCCATGGGATGGGTCGGCACACAAAAAGGAGGGACATATAATCCACATTGAGCACAGAGAAGCAAGCCTTTGCGAAGGAAACACAAAGCAACAAATTATAAGTGAAAGGCTGTAAGCCCACAGAGTAGATACAGCATGTCTCGAAGAGACAGCACATGCGTTGCGTAGGCAAGACCTAAAAATAGGATCATAATACAGCCCCTGAAACCATTTGTTGGTGCAGTGGTTCATATGTAACCACAGCTCTTGAGGGGCTGTATCAAGATTTGTACTGGCTCAGGAGAGAACCAAATCACTATTTTTTGGTTGTTTGAGGTTTCTGAAGTTTATACACGTAACTTTGAATTTCTCAGAGTTGGTGCAACTTTACACAGAGTCTGTAGCTGCTCACTGTTTCCGGCTTGTGCTGTTTGTACTTTATGTGTTAATACAGAGACATTCTGAGTTATATGTATGAACTTTAGACACCTCAAATGCACAAAAAGATACTCATCTCTGAACTGAGCCAGCGCAGCTCTTCATGACAGCTCTGAGCTGAGGCAGCGCAGCTTTTCATGAGAGCTCTGAGCAGAGCCAGTGCAGTTTTTCATAATATCACCCCCCTTCTTTCACTTTGGATTCGAGATGCTTAACTCAAAAGCATGGCCCCCTCCCTCCAGTGTTTACATTCCCTTTGTAACTCCATGCTGTTCAGGGTGGATAAATATATGGAAACCGTTTCCAAAATACTATCATCCAATTTATTCAAATTGTGATGGGATCAAGGCATCAGGGACCTGGCTACACAGATGCAGCAGCATTTCACGTTACCATAATTCTGTTTTATTGCGGCACTTATGGAGCGCATCTTGCCCCCGAAGATACCAGTGTTCCAATTTGCAATGAAGTCCTTGGGCACTTCTCGAATGTGTGGTTGGCAGGGTGTTGGATGTAGTTTAGTTTCTATGGGAGATTTGGGTGAGATGCAAGAGGTAAAACGAAATGCTTCAAATGCGCTCTGGCAAACCTTGCTGCAGATAAAGTATAAGGTGTTACGGGGAGAGTCAGAAGAGACGCAGCTGCGTATACCTACCGTTTATGAGTGATCAGTATCTTAAAGTTGTGAGCATCAAAGAGTGCTTATAATGTAGACAGGTGGAGTCCACCGTAGAGTATGTTATGTGGAGTACTCCTTGATTCGACTGGAGTCCCAAGCCCTGGATGCGCTGTTAAACAATCATGGCATGTTCTACATTATGGGCCTCATTTACAACTTTTTGGCGTAGGGCAGTGCCGCAAGGCTTCTTGCTTCACTGCTCTGTGTCAAAAGGTAAGGGCAGGAATGCGCCGTATTAATGAAATATGGCGCATTTCTGTCCTTTCTACCTGCAGCGGCGCACAAATTGGTGCCTAGCACAATGCAGGGACTCTTGCACGATGGTGCAAGGGTGTCTGAGTTGTTGGCACAATTGTTTTTGTGCAGGAAGGGACATCGGACACCTTCCTGCACACAAACAATCAATGGAGCATGGAGGCATTTCCTCTTTCTATGTGTGCTGCAGAATGCAGAATGCAGCACACATAGAAAGAGGAAACAAGCATTGGCATAGCCAATAGGTCTCGCCTTTGGGGCCTTATAAGTGTTTAGGCAGAGCTATTGACTTTGCCAATGTGTTTAAGCTGTGCTGTAGAGAAGTGTGGCTGCTTTGCAGCATGTTGAAAAGTTGTAATAAAAAAGTGCCAGAAGCATTTTTGTTACCTTATATATGACCAAGAAGGCATTATGTCCAACAGAACGACCATATTAAAAAATGTATGTACAATAAAACATTTCCTCATTTATTTTTTGTTCTTGCAATGCTTGTTAATTTTTTTTTTTTTTGAGGGGGCATAAACAATTGGAGGTTGAAGGTTGTGAACTAGTACCTGTATTATAACACTAGCAGCGGCCAGACGCTAGGGGAGAATCAACAGATGGCAGATTCCGAGAGCAGGCTGAGGTGGTGTTGAGTGATGTTGAGGTGGTAGTGGTGGTGGTGGTGGTGAGTGGTGCTGAGACGATGCTGAGGTGATGCTGAATGATACTTAGGTCTTGCTGAGTGATGATGATGTGGTGGTGTACTATTGCAAAGGCGATGCTGAGTGATACTGATGTGGTGTTGAGTGATGTTGTGGTGGTGCTGAGTGATGCTGTGGTGGTGCTGAGTGATGCTGTGGTGGCCCTGAGTGATGCTGTGGTGGCCCTGAGTGATGCTGTGGTGGTGCTGAGTGATGCTGTGGTGGCGCTGAGGGATGCTGTGGTGGCGCTGAGTGATGCTGTGGTAGCGCTGAGTGATGCTGTGGTGGCGCTGAGTGATGTTGTGGTGGCGCTGAGTGATGCTGCGGTGGCGCTGAGTGATGCTGCGATGGCGCTGAGTGATGCTGTGCTGGCGCTGAGTGATGCTGTGCTGGCGCTGAGTGATGCTGTGCTGGCGCTGAGTGATGCTGTGCTGGCCCTGAGTGATGCTGTGCTGGCCCTGAGTGATGCTGTGCTGGCCCTGAGTGATGCTGTGCTGGCCCTGAGTGATGCTGTGCTGGCCCTGAGTGATGCTGTGCTGGCCCTGAGTGATGCTGTGCTGGCCCTGAGTGATGCTGTGGTAGCGCTGAGTGATGCTGTGGTGGCGCTGAGTGATGCTGTGGTGGCGCTGAGTGATGCTGTGGTGGCGCTGAGTGATGCTGTGGTAGCGCTGAGTGATGCTGCTGTTGCGCTGAGTGATGCTGTGGTGGTGCTGAGTGATGCTGTGGTGATGCTGTGGTGGTGCTGAGTGATGCTCCCGTGACACAGTGTCCTTGCTAGTTACAGTGGGTAGAAGAGGGGTAGAGGGGTAGAGGGGTAGAAGAGGGGTAGAGGGGTAGTAGAGGGGTAGAAGAGGGGTAGGAGGGGGTAGAGGGGTAGAAGAGGGGTAGAAGGGGGGTAGAGGGGTAGAAGGAGGTAGAAGTGCTTAGAAGGAGGTAGAAGGGGGATAGAGGGGTAGTAGAGGGGTAGAAGGATAGAAGAGGGGTAGAAGGGGGTAGAAGGGGGTAGAAGAGGGGTAGAGGGCTAGAAGGGTAGTAGAGGAGTAGTATTGGGGTAGAAGAGGGGTAGAAGAGGGGTAGAAGAGGGGTAGAAGAGTAGAGGGGTAGAGGGGTAGTAGAGGGGAAGAGGGGTAGAAGGGTAGGCGGGGGTAGAAGAGGGATAGAGGGGTAGAGGGGTAGAAGAGGGGTAGAGGGTTAGACGAGGGGTAGAGGGGTAGAAGGGTAGTAGAGGGGTAGAAGGGTAGTAGAAGGGTAGAAGAGGGGTAGAAGAGGGGTAGAAAAGGGGTAGAGGGGTAGAAAAGGGGTAGAGGGGTAGAAAAGGGGTAGAGGGGTAGAAGAGGGGAGTGAGAGAGTGTCTGTGAGAGTCTGTGAGAGAGTGTCTGTGAGAGAGTGCCTGTGAGTGTCTGTGAGAGAGTGTCTGTGAGAGAGTGTCTGTGAGAGAGTGTCTGTGAGAGACTGTCTGTGAGTGTCTGTGAGAGTGTCTGTGAGAGCGTGTCTGTGAGAGTCTGTGAGAGAGTGTCTGTGAGAGTCTGTGAGAGAGTGTTTGTGAGAGTCTGTGAGAGAGTGTGAGAGAGTGTCTGTGAGAGAGTGCCTGTGAGTGTCTGTGAGAGAGTGTCTGTGAGAGAGTGTCTGTGAGAGTCTGTGAGAGTGTCTGTGAGAGTCTGTGAGAGTGTCTGTGATAGTCTGAGAGAGTATGTGAGAGTCTGTGAGAGAGTGTCTGTGAGAGTCTGTGAGAGAGTGTCTGTGAGAGTGTGAGAGAGTGTCTGTGAGAGTCTGTGAGAATGTCTGTGAGAGAGTGTCTGTGAGAGAGTGTCTTTGAGTGTCTGTGAGAGTGTCGGTGAGAGAGTGTCTGTGAGAGTCTGTGAGAGTGTCGGTGAGAGAGTGTGAGAGTCTGTGACAGAGTGTCTGTGAGAGTCTGTGAGAGTGTCTGTGAGAGTCTGTGAGAGAGTGTCTGTGAGAGTCTGTGAGAGTCTGTGAGAGTCTGTGAGAGAGTCTGTGAGAGAGTCTGTGAGAGTGTCTGTGAGAGAGTCTGAGAGAGTCTGTGAGAGTCTGTGAGAGAGTGTCTGTGAGTGTCTGTGGGAGAGAGTCTGTGAGTGAGTGTCTGTGAGAGTCTGTGAGAGAGTGTCTGTGAGAGTCTGTGGGAGAGTGTCTGTGAGAGAGTGTCTGTGAGAGAGTGTCTGTGAGAGAGTGTCTGAGTCTGTGAGAGAGTCTGTGAGAGTGTCTGTGAGAGAGTGTCTGTGAGAGAGTCTGTGAGAGTGTCTGTGAGAGTGTCTGTGAGAGTGTCTGAGTGAGTGTCTGTGAGTGAGTGTCTGTGAGTGAGTGTCTGTGAGAGAGTGTCTGTGAGAGAGTCTGTGAGAGTGTCTGTGAGTGTCTGTGAGTGAGTGTCTGTGACTGAGTGTCTGTGAGTGAGTGTCTGTGAGAGACTGTCTGTGAGAGAGTGTCTGTGAGAGTGTGTCTGTGAGAGTCTGTGAGAGAGTGTCTGTGAGAGAGTGTCTGTGAGAGTCTGTGAGAGAGTGTCTGTGAGAGTCTGTGAGAGTCTGTGAGAGAGTGTCTGTGAGAGAGTGTCTGTGAGTGTCTGTGAGAGTGTCTGTGAGAGCGTGTCTGTGAGAGTCTGTGAGAGCGTGTCTGTGAGAGTCTGTGAGAGCGTGTCTGTGAGAGGAAGTCTGTGAGAGGAATGTCTTTGAGAGTCTGTGAGAGTGTCGGTGAGAGAGTGTCTGTGAGAGTCTGTGAGAGTCTGTGAGAGAGAGAGTCTGTGAGAGTCTGTGAGAGTGTCTGTGAGAGAGTGTCTGTGAGAGTCTGTGGGAGAGTGTCTGTGAGAGTGTCTGTGAGTCTTTGAGAGAGTGTCTGTGAGAGTCTGTGAGAGTCTGTGAGAGAGTCTGTGAGTCTGTGAGAGAGTCTGTGAGAGAGAGTCTGTGAGAGAGAGTCTGTGAGAGAGAGGTCTGTGAGAGAGTGTCTGTGAGAGAGTGTCTGTGAGAGAGTGTCTGTGAGAGTCTGTGAGAGAGTGTCTGTGAGAGTCTGTGAGAGAGAGTCTGTGAGAGAGTGTCTGTGAGAGAGTGTCTGTGAGAGAGTCTGTGAGAGAGTGTCTGTGAGAGTCTGTGAGAGAGTCTGTGAAAGAGAGTCTGTGAGAGAGAGTCTGTGAGAGAGTGTCTGTGAGAGAATGTCTGTGAGAGAATATCTGTGAGAGTGTCTTTGAGAGTCTGTGAGAGTGTCGGTGAGAGAGTGTCTGTGAGAGTCTGTGAGAGTCTGTGAGAGAGAGAGTCTGTGAGAGAGAGAGTCTGTGAGAGTCTGTGAGAGTCTGTGAGAGTGTCTGTGAGAGAGTGTCTGTGGGAGAGTGTCTGTGAGAGTGTCTTTGAGAGAGTGTCTGTGAGAGTCTTTGAGAGTGTCTGTGAGAGTCTGTGAGAGAGTGTCTGTGAGAGAGTGTCTGTGAGAGAGTGTCTGTGAGAGTCTGTGAGAGAGTGTCTGTGAGAGAGTGTCTGTGAGAGAGTCTGTGAGAGAGTGTCTGTGAGAGAGTGTTTGTGAGAGAGTCTGTGAGAGAGTGTCTGTGAGAGAGTGTCTGTGAGAGAGTGTCTGTGAGAGTCTGTGAGAGAGTGTCTGTGAGAGTCTGTGAGAGAGAGTCTGTGAGAGAGTGTCTGTGAGAGAGTGTCTGTGAGAGAGTCTGTGAGAGAGTGTCTGTGAGAGAGTGTCTGTGAGAGAGTGTCTGTGAGAGTCTGTGAGAGAGTGTCTGTGAGAGAGTCTGTGAGAGAGAGTCTGTGAGAGAGTGTCTGTGAGAGAGTGTCTGTGAGAGAGTCTGTGAGAGAGTGTCTGTGAGAGTCTGTGAGAGAGTCTGTGAGAGAGAGTCTGTGAGAGAGTGTCTGTGAGAGTGTCTGTGAGAGTGTCTGTGAGTGAGTGTCTGTGAGAGAGTGTCTGTGAGAGAGTGTCTGTGAGAGAGTGTCTGTGAGAGAATGTCTGTGAGAGAATATCTGTGAGAGTGTCTTTGAGAGTCTGTGAGAGTGTCGGTGAGAGAGTGTCTGTGAGAGTCTGTGAGAGTCTGTGAGAGAGAGAGTCTGTGAGACAGAGTGTTGGAACCGGGGTTACCGAGTCCGACACGGTAGCATGGCGTGAAGCGGGAAAGGCACGCGAAGGCAATGTGTAAGGCAGTTGTGCAGCACACTCTCACTTTGACTCACAAATGCGAACGCAATAACATGACACCACACCAGGCTTTTGTATTTAAAATCAAGATCTTTTATAAATAAATTAAGTTGGCATCAGATAAGGCAGGTTAATTCAGATCTACATTCAAACTCATTAAATTATTCAACTGGTGCACATTTTAAATAAAGCTGCATAGCTCATCAACATTGTAGGCCACTAAGAGGCCGCAGGAATTATCTCCTACACGTAGCACTTAATAATGATCTCAAGGTACGTTAATAAAACATAGGCCTAAACATACAGTTCACTTTAGCATATTCAATTATTTAAAAGAAGGCTTTTCACGTTACATTTAAATAGGCCTGCATTAATCTAGGCGCACCCACATTCAGTACAGTGGGCGTCGCAACTCCAGTACACCTGTAACATAAAATACTTCAACTCTTGGCGGTGTACACTTCAGCTCCACTCCATTAAACACTTTCCCCTTGTGGTAAAGACTTAACAGCTAAAACCATGGCCTAGGCAGTAATTATAATAGGCATTGGCATAAATCATTACATACTGTGGGCATCATCAATACATGAATGAACTATGTGGGGAATCCCTCAACATGTCCTGTATTCTGGGGCTTCTAGGTTCCTTAGGGGTTAATTCAGGCCAGGCCCACTGCTCTCTGGGGCCTCGCCTCGTAGGACTATAATAGTAAGGGTTAATAGTGGCCCCCGGCCCCCAGTGGCGTCTTATGGGCCCTAGGGGCCTCCAGGGCTCACCCGTGGTGTGGTCGTTGGTCGACGCTTCAGGGCGACTGGCGATCATCCGGGCCGGCCCGTGTTCTGTTGGGCGGGGCCCGGTCGGGGTGTCTCGGCCTTCTGGCCGGTGTTGCGGGTCGTTGCGGGGGCCGGTATGCCTTACTCCGGCCTCCGGGATCAGGGAATATGCATGCGGCTCGTTGCGGGGGCCGGGATCACCCTCCTCCGGCCCCCGTACTCAGGGTAAGTGCAGGTGGGGCTCAGGGCTGCTGGGGGAAGGGAGCGGGAGCCGGCAGTCCTCTCCGGCCGGCTCCCCGTCTCCCTCTGCACTGCCGGGGCTCTTCCCGGGCTTCCTTCGGCGCTGGGCGGGACCGGGAGCCGGCGCCCAATCGGTGCGCGGCCTTCCTGGGTCACGCCGAGCGACCCCTGGTTGCTCGGCAACGGCGTCTGCGGGGCCTGGAGGCCTCGCTGCTGATCGCGTCGGCGATTTCTTGGGCCGCTTCGGCGGCGGTGGCAATTTCTTGGGCCGCTTCGGCGGTGGCGACGATTCTTCGGCCGCTTCGGCGGCGGGGGCAATTCTTTGGCCGCGACGGCGGCAGGAACAATTCTTGGGCCGCTACGGCGGCGGGGGCAATTCTTTGGCCGCGACGGCGGCAGGCACGACTCTTGGGCCGCTACGGCGGCGGGGGCACTCTTGGCCGCGACGGCGGCAGGCACGACTCCTTGGCCGCGACGGCGGCGATGAGGGCCCCGGGCCCCTGGAGGCTTCGGTGAGGGCGCGGACGGCGCTCCTCACCTCACACACCTGAGGGGCTTCCTCCACCTCAGCGCTTCCTTTGATGAGGGCGCGACGGCGCACCTCAGCACACGGTTTCTCCTCTCAGGCGGCGGCGGCCGCGGCGGTGATCTTCATCATAAGGTCAGTGACCTGAGGGACAACAGCACACATGGTGCACCAGCAGCCTGTGGGCAGGGCTGACTGGCAAAGTACTTGGGGGCAGCCCAGCAACAGGCAAAGGTGAATAGGGGGTGAAGGTTTAGCGCTTCAGGGTACGGCGCTTTACCTGGTGATCCCCAGTTGGGCAGTTTTAGGCTTTCGGCCTTGCTGGACGGTCAGGCCTCCTCAAGTTAAGGGGTCTTGGGAACTGCTTCAGCTTGGTTGCTTCTTAGGCGCTTCTAGTTGTAAGTTTCTTGTCAGAAGTTCCTTGTTATAGGTTCCTTGTCAAAGTTTCCTGTCAGAAGTTTCTTCTTATGACGGGGGGGATGAGTTGGTGGTCTGGGAGTGCTTGATGTTCCTCCCCGCACGCTGAAGGTGGTTCCCTGGGTCCCCTCACACTGGGCAAGGTCAGTGGGTGGTGGGCGTTCCTCAGCTATCTTACTACAGCAGGGCCTCAGCCCTGTCAGCAGCAGTAGTGTAGGTCTCCCCCTAGGCCCTAAAGCCTATACGCTGGCGGAGGTTCTCCCAGGTTCAGTGGTGCCTCATCAACTGTCTCCAACTGACTGAAAGGTTTTCCCTCCAAGCCTTTTATACTCCTAGGTCAGGTGACTCTCCCAAAGGCGGCAAAACATAACTCCTCCCACAGCCCGGAAGGTTCTGGAACCTTCTACATGCCTGGCTATGTGGCCCAGAGGCGGGGACGGAATGGATACTGTATCCCTATGTCCCAGCCTGACCCTGGCTACTAGTGTGTATGCGTGTAAGGCCCCTCTGCAGTAGCAGGGGCCTGTGGCAGCCATCTTGAGTGAGTTTCACACATGGTAAAACGGCTAGGGGAAAACGAAAAATTTCGGGGAAAAGGGCCACGTCCAACACAACCCCCTCCCAGCCAAAAGCCAGGGTAGACCGATCAATGCCTTGATGGGCTTCCCTGCTTCGGGCGAGAAAGCTTGGACGCGGGCCTTTCACAGCTGCAGGAAGGTCCTGCAGGTCCTTCTCCACTCTGGAACCCGGTGGTTCCCTCTCTCAAACCTCCCTGGACCAACGAAGCCACCCCACTGGCGCTCCCTAATTGGCTGCAGCCAGGACCGGGCGCTAGGCCGTCCAGATGTCTCTGGCCCTTGCGGTCTCACAGAGCGGGGGGCAGTAGCCCCAGGCCCGTTGGCCACTCTCCTTCTCCTCCTTGCAGTTCCAAACTGCCACTGGTCCACCCACCTGGGGTCCGCACCCTCAGGCTGACCAGCAGTCAGGGGCGAGGCTCTCCTCCCCCTACCTCTCCTTCTGGGGTTCCGCCCTCTCCTCCTATGCGGGGCACCCTCAGACCAACCCTCTCTCACTCTTCCAGGGCCGTGACCCTGCATCCGATCCACCAACCCAGGGTCTAAACCCTTAGGTTGCCCCGGTGCCAGAGGTGAGTCCTCCCTTCCTCTGCACCCCCTCCCAGAGTTCAGCACCCTCCCACCTGGAGAAGCACCCCTGGGAGTCAGCTCCGGAGGGACACTGCTTACAGACGTCCCTCCCGCCAGGTCAGGTAGCCCCTGAACCTGGCACCCCAGCCCAGGATCTAAATCCTGTGGCTGGGCAGACCCCAGAACCCCTGGAGCTCTGAATACATATGCCCCAGGTTCTCCTGTCACTGGGGGATCCCCTACCATGGATGGCCCATCGGGACAGCCTAGGCTCCCAACCTGGGGTTCCCTTATGGAACTCTCCAGGCCCTGAGACTGCGGTTGGGGCACCTCGGGACACCTCCCCGTCTCACTCCTTCCTATAGATAGGATGTGAGGCCCTACAACCTGCTCACTATCCTGGGACCTAGCTGGGCTATTCTCCACCTCTCCCACCTCGCTGGGTTGGAAGATCCCTGCACCACTCCCTTCAGGATCACTCCCCAAACTGGCTATCACCTCTCTTGGTAAATAGAATTTGGGCTCCTGTGGAACCCCAGCAGGTACGCTGCCACCATTCACTCTGCCCTGCATCTCCATCTGCAAGGCTCGGAGCTCTAGCTCCTTCAGGCTAAGCTCATGTACAAGCTTCCTTTCCTCCATGGCTTTTTCCATCCTAGCAAGTTCTAATGTCAATTGCCTCTGCTCCCTTCTGTCCTCCAATTCCTCTGGTGACAAACTTCCCCCTGACGCACTACTGCCTGCCCTGGAACGTCTTCCTGGCAACACATTCTCGCTAACATCCATGCGCAGTAGGTCCAGTTCTCCTGGGTTGTCTGTCTCCCCCTGCTCCTCATCCCCTCTTCCCTCCGGGTGGGCCATTACCCATGCCCTCAAAGCTTTCTGAAGCACCTCCTTCCTGGCGCCTCGCTTGACGGCCACCCCCCTCTCTAGGCAGAACTCCTTGAGCTGTGTCACCGTATACCTTTCTAGGTTGGCTAACTCAAACTCCATCCTCCTAGGTGGGGTCCCAGACAATTCAAGGAAGGGGTTCTAAACTGTAGGTAACAGGTCCAACACAGGAATGTACACAGTCGGCAATTACCATAGAATTCCTAGCACTCTCATTACATATAGGTGTCTAATTGCGGCGCACATTGAGTCACTGTAGGGTGCTGCACAAGCACCAGTCCTTATCCAACCGCTGAACACCAAATGTTGGAACCGGGGTTACCGAGTCCGACACGGTAGCATGGCGTGAAGCGGGAAAGGCACGCGAAGGCAATGTGTAAGGCAGTTGTGCAGCACACTCTCACTTTGACTCACAAATGCGAACGCAATAACATGACACCACACCAGGCTTTTGTATTTAAAATCAAGATCTTTTATAAATAAATTAAGTTGGCATCAGATAAGGCAGGTTAATTTAGATCTACATTCAAACTCATTAAATTATTCAACTGGTGCACATTTTAAATAAAGCTGCATAGCTCATCAACATTGTAGGCCACTAAGAGGCCGCAGGAATTATCTCCTACACGTAGCACTTAATAATGATCTCAAGGTACGTTAATAAAACATAGGCCTAAACATACAGTTCACTTTAGTATATTCAATTATTTAAAAGAAGGCTTTTCACGTTACATTTAAATAGGCCTGCATTAATCTAGGCGCACCCACATTCAGTACAGTGGGCGTCGCAACTCCAGTACACCTGTAACATAAAATACTTCAACTCTTGGCGGTGTACACTTCAGCTCCACTCCATTAAACACTTTCCCCTTGTGGTAAAGACTTAACAGCTAAAACCATGGCCTAGGCAGTAATTATAATAGGCATTGGCATAAATCATTACATACTGTGGGCATCGTCAATACATGAATGAACTATGTGGGGAATCCCTCAACATGTCCTGTATTCTGGGGCTTCTAGGTTCCTTAGGGGTTAATTCAGGCCAGGCCCACTGCTCTCTGGGGCCTCGCCTCGTAGGACTATAATAGTAAGGGTTAATAGTGGCCCCCGGCCCCCAGTGGCGTCTTATGGGCCCTAGGGGCCTCCAGGGCTCACCCGTGGTGTGGTCGTTGGTCGACCTTCAGGGCGACTGGCGATCATCCGGGCCGGCCCGTGTTCTGTTGGGCGGGGCCCGGTCGGGGGTGTCTCGGCCTTCTGGCCGGTGTTGCGGGTCGTTGCGGGGGCCGGTATGCCTTACTCCGGCCTCCGGGATCAGGGAATATGCATGTGGCTCGTTGCGGGGGCCGGGATCACCCTCCTCCGGCCCCCGTACTCAGGGTAAGTGCAGGTGGGGCTCAGGGCTGCTGGGGGAAGGGAGCGGGAGCCGGCAGTCCTCTCCGGCCGGCTCCCCGTCTCCCTCTGCACTGCCGGGGCTCTTCCCGGGCTTCCTTCGGCGCTGGGCGGGACCGGGAGCCGGCGCCCAATCGGTGCGCGGCCTTCCCGGGTCACGCCGAGCGACCCCTGGTTGCTCGGCAACGGCGTCTGCGGGGCCGGGAGGCCTCGCTGAAGATCGCGTTAGCGATTTCTTGGGCCGCTTCGGCGGCGGTGGCAATTTCTTGGGCCGCTTCGGCGGTGGCGACGATTCTTCGGCCGCTTCGGCGGCGGGGGCAACTCTTTGGCCGCGACGGCGGCAGGAACAATTCTTGGGCCGCTACGGCGGCGGGGGCAATTCTTTGGCCGCGACGGCGGCAGGCACGACTCCTTGGGCCGCTACGGCGGCGGGGGCAATTCTTTGCCGCGACGGCGGCAGGCACGACTCCTTGGGCCGCGACGGCGGCGATGAGGGCCCCGGGCCCCTGGAGGCTTCGGTGAGGGCGCGGACGGCGCTCCTCACCTCACACACCTGAGGGGCTTCCTCCACCTCAGCGCTTCCTTTGATGAGGGCGCGACGGCGCACCTCACCACACGGTTTCTCCTCTCAGGCGGCGGCGGCCGCGGCGGTGATCTTCATCATAAGGTCAGTGACCTGAGGGACAACAGCACACATGGTGCACCAGCAGCCTGTGGGCAGGGCTGTCTGGCAAAGTACTTGGGGGCAGCCCAGCAACAGGCAAAGGTGAATAGGGGGTGAAGGTTTAGCGCTTCAGGGTACGGCGCTTTACCTGGTGATCCCCAGTTGGGCAGTTTTAGGCTTTAGGCCTTGCTGGACGGACAGGCCTCCTCAAGTTAAGGGGTCTTGCGACTGCTTCAGCTTGGTTGCTTCTTAGGCGCTTCTAGTTGTAAGTTTCTTGTCAGAAGTTCCTTGTTATAGGTTCCTTGTCAAAGTTTCCTGTCAGAAGTTTCTTCTTATGAGGGGGGATGAGTTGGTGGTCTGGGAGTGCTTGATGTTCCTCCCCGCACGCTGAAGGTGGTTCCCTGGGTCCCCTCACACTGGGCAAGGTCAGTGGGTGGTGGGCGTTCCTCAGCTATCTTACTACAGCAGGGCCTCAACCCTGTCAGCAGCAGTAGTGTAGGTCTCCCCCTAGGCCCTAAAGCCTATACTCCGGCGGAGGTTCTCCCAGGTTCAGTGGTGCCTCATCAACTGTCTCCAACTGACGAAAGTTTTCCCTCCAAGCCTTTTATACTCCTAGGTCAGGTGACTCTCCCAAAGGCGGCAAAACATAACTCCTCCCACAGCCCGGAAGGTTCTGGAACCTTCTACATGCCTGGCTATGTGGCCCAGAGGCGGGGACGGAATGGATACTGTATCCCTATGTCCCAGCCTGACCCTGGCTACTAGTGTGTATGCGTGTCAGGCCCCTCTGCAGTAGCAGGGGCCTGTGGCAGCCATCTTGAGTGAGTTTCACACATGGTAAAACGGCTAGGGAAAAACGAAAAATTTCTGGGAAAAAGGGCCACGTCCAACACAACCCCCTCCCAGCCAAAAGCCAGGGTAGACCGATCAATGCCTTGATGGGCTTCCCTGCTTCGGGCGAGAAAACTTGGACGCGGGCCTTTTCCCCAGCTGCAGGAAGGTCCTGCAGGTCCTTCTCCACTCTGGAACCCGGTGGTTCCCTCTCTCAAACCTCCCTGGACCAACGAAGCCACCCCACTGGCGCTCCCTAATTGGCTGCAGCCAGGACCGGGCGCTAGGCCGTCCAGATGTCTCTGGCCCTTGCGGTCTCACAGAGCGGGGGGCAGTAGCCCCAGGCCCGTTGGCCACTCTCCTTCTCCTCCTTGCAGTTCCAAACTGCCACTGGTCCACCCACCTGGGGTCCGCACCCTCAGGCTGACCAGCAGTCAGGGGCGAGGCTCTCCTCCCCCTACCTCTCCTTCTGGGGTTCCGCCCTCTCCTCCTATGCGGGGCACCCTCAGACCACCCCTCTCTCACTCTTCCAGGGCCGTGACCCTGCATCCGATCCACCAACCCAGGGTCTAAACCCTTAGGTTGCCCCGGTGCCAGAGGCGAGTCCTCCCTTCCTCTGCACCCCCTCCCAGAGTTCAGCACCCTCCCACCTGGAGAAGCACCCCTGGGAGTCAGCTCCGGAGGGACACTGCTTACAGACGTCCCTCCCGCCAGGTCAGGCAGCCCCTGAACCTGGCACCCCAGCCCAGGATCTAAATCCTGTGGCTGGGCAGACCCCAGAACCCCTGGAGCTCTGATTACATATGCCCCGGGTTCTCCTGTCACTGGGGGATCCCCTACCATGGATGGCCCATCGGGACAGCCTAGGCTCCCAACCTGGGGTTCCCTTATGGAACTCTCCAGGCCCTGAGACTGCGGTTGGGGCACCTCGGGACACCTCCCCGTCTCACTCCTTCCTATGGATAGGATGTGAGGCCCTACAACCCGCTCACTATCCTGGGACCTAGCTGGGCTATTCTCCACCTCTCCCACCTCGCTGGGTTGGAAGATCCCTGCACCACTCCCTTCAGGATCACTCCCCAAACTGGCTATCACCTCTCTTGATAAATAGAATTCGGGCTCCTGTGGAACCCCAGCAGGTACGCTGCCACCATTCACTTTGCCCTGCATCTCCATCTGCAAGGCTCGGAGCTCTAGTTCCTTCAGGCTAAGCTCATGTGCAAGCTTCCTTTCCTCCATGGCTAGCCTTGCCTGTTCTCCGTCTCTTTCCATTCTAGCAAGTTCTAATGTTAATTGCCTCTGCTCCCTTCTGTCCTCCAATTCCTCTTGTGACAAACTTCCCCCTGACGCACTACTGCCTGCCCTGGAACGTCTTCCTGGCAACACATTCTCGCTAACATCAATGCTCAGTAGGTCCAGTTCTCCTGGGTTGTCTGTCTCCCCTGCTCCTCATCCCCTCTTCCCTCCGGGTGGGCCATTACCCATGCCCTCAAAGCTTTCTGAAGCACCTCCTTCCTGGCGCCTCGCTTGACGGCCACCCCCTCTCTAGGCAGAACTCCTTGAGCTGTGTCACCGTATACCTTTCTAGGTTGGCTAACTCAAACTCCATCCTCCTAGGTGGGGTCCCAGACAATTCAAGGAAGGGGTTCTAAACTGTAGGTAACAGGTCCAACACAGGAATGTACACCGTCGGCAATTACCATAGAATTCCTAGCACTCTCATTACAATAGGTGTCTAATTGCGGCGCACATTGAGTCACTGTAGGGTGCTGCACAAGCACCAGTCCTTATCCAACCGCTGAACACCAAATGTTGGAACCGGGGTTACCGAGTCCGACACGGTAGCATGGCGTGAAGCGGGAAAGGCACGCGAAGGCAATGTGTAAGGCAGTTGTGCAGCACACTCTCACTTTGACTCACAAATGCGAACGCAATAACATGACACCACACCAGGCTTTTGTATTTAAAATCAAGATCTTTTATAAATAAATTAAGTTGGCATCAGATAAGGCAGGTTAATTCAGATCTACATTCAAACTCATTATATTACTCAACTGGTGCACATTTTAAATAAAGCTGCATAGCTCATCAACATTGTAGGCCACTAAGAGGCCGCAGGAATTATCTCCTACACGTAGCACTTAATAATGATCTCAAGGTACGTTAATAAAACATAGGCCTAAACATACAGTTCACTTTAGCATATTCAATTATTTAAAAGAAGGCTTTTCACGTTACATTTAAATAGGCCTGCATTAATCTAGGCGCACCCACATTCAGTACAGTGGGCGTCGCAACTCCAGTACACCTGTAACATAAAATACTTCAACTCTTGGCGGTGTACACTTCAGCTCAACTCCATTAAACACTTTCCCCTTGTGGTAAAGACTTAACAGTTAAAACCATGGCCTAGGCAGTAATTATAATAGGCATTGGCATAAATCATTACATACTGTGGGCATCATCAATACATGAATGAACTATGTGGGGAATCCCTCAACATGTCCTGTATTCTGGGGCTTCTAGGTCCCTTAGGGGTTAATTCAGGCCAGGCCCACTGCTCTCTGGGGCCTCGCCTCGTAGGACTATAATAGTAAGGGTTAATAGTGGCCCCGGCCCCCAGTGGCGTCTTATGGGCCCTAGGGGCCTCCAGGGCTCACCTGTGGTGTGGTCGTTGGTCGCGCTTCAGGGCGACTGGCGATCATCCGGGCCGGCCCGTGTTCTGTCGGGCGGGGCCCGGTCGGGGGTGCCTCGGCCTTCTGGGCCGGTGTTGCGGGTCGTTGCGGGGGCCGGTATGCCTTCCTCCGGCCCCCGGGATCAGGGAGTATGCATGCGGCTCGTTGCGGGTGCCGGGATCACCCTCCTCCGGCCCCCGGACTCAGGGTAAGTGCAGGTGGGGGCTCAGGGCTGCTGGGGAAGGGAGCGGGAGCCGGCAGTCCTCTCCGGCCGGCTCCCCGTCTCCCTCTGCACTGCCGGGGCTCTTCCCGGGCTTCCTTCGGCGCTGGGCGGGACCGGGAGCCGGCGCCCAATCGGTGCGCGGCCTTCCTGGGTCACGCCCGAGCGACCCCTGGTTGCTCGGCAACGGCGTCTGCGGGGCCTGGAGGCCTCGCTGCAGATCGCGTCGGCGATTTCTTGGGCCGCTCCGGCGGCGGTGGCAATTTCTTGGGCCGCTTCGGCGGTGGCGACGATTCTTCGGCCGCTTCGGCGGCGGGGGCACTTCTTGGCCGCGACAGCGGCAGGAACAATTCTTGGGCCGCTACGGCGGCGGGGCACTTCTTGGCCGCGACGGCGGCAGGCACGACTCTTGGGCCGCTACGGCGGCGGGGGCAATTCTTTGGCCGCGACGGCGGCAGGCACGACTCCTTGGCCGCGACGGCGGCGATGAGGGCCCCGGGCCCCTGGAGGCTTCGGTGAGGGCGCGGACGGCGCTCCTCACCTCACACACCTGAGGGGCTTCCTCCACCTCAGCGCTTCCTTTGATGAGGGCGCGACGGCGCACCTCACCACACGGTTTCTCCTCTCAGGCGGCGGCGGCCGCGGCGGTGATCTTCATCATAAGGTCAGTGACCTGAGGGACAACAGCACACATGGTGCACCAGCAGCCTGTGGGCAGGGCTGACTGGCAAAGTACTTGGGGGCAGCCCAGCAACAGGCAAAGGTGAATAGGGGGTGAAGGTTTAGCGCTTCAGGGTACGGCGCTTTACCTGGTGATCCCCAGTTGGGCAGTTTTAGGCTTTAGGCCTTGCTGGACGGTCAGGCCTCCTCAAGTTAAGGGGTCTTGCGACTGCTTCAGCTTGGTTGCTTCTTAGGCGCTTCTAGTTGTAAGTTTCTTGTCAGAAGTTCCTTGTTATTGTTTCCTTGTCAAAGTTTCCTGTCAGAAGTTTCTTCTTATGAGGGGGGGATGAGTTGGTGGTCTGGGAGTGCTTGATGTTCCTCCCCGCACGCTGAAGGTGGTTCCCTGGGTCCCCTCACACTGGGCAAGGTCAGTGGGTGGTGGGCGTTCCTCAGCTATCTTACTACAGCAGGACCTCAGCCCTGTCAGCAGCAGTAGTGTAGGTCTCCCCCCTAGGCCCTAAAGCCTATACTCCGGCGGAGGTTCTCCCAGGTTCAGTGGTGCCTCATCAACTGTCTCCAACTGACTAGAAAGTTTTCCCTCCAAGCCTTTTATACTCCTAGGTCAGGTGACTCTCCCAAAGGCGGCAAAACATAACTCCTCCCACAGCCCGGAAGGTTCTAGAACCTTCTACATGCCTGGCTATGTGGCCCAGAGGCGGGGATGGAATGGATACTGTATCCCTATGTCCCAGCCTGACCTTGGCTACTAGTGTGTATGCGTGTAAGGCCCCTCTGCAGTAGCAGGGGCCTGTGGCAGCCATCTTGAGTGAGTTTCTTACATGGTAAAACGGCTAGGGGAAAAACGAAAAATTTCTGGGAAAAAGGGCCACGTCCAACAGAGAGAGTCTGTGAGAGTCTGTGAGAGTGTCTGTGAGAGAGTGTCTGTGAGAGAGTGTCTGTGAGAGAGTGTCTGTGAGAGTCTGTGAGAGAGTGTCTGTGAGAGTCTGTGAGAGAGTCTGTGAGAGAGTGTCTGTGAGAGAGTGTCTGTGAGAGAGTGTCTGTGAGAGAGTGTCTGTGGGAGAGTGTCTGTGAGAGTGTCTGTGAGAGAGTGTCTGTGAGAGTCTGTGAGAGAGTGTCTGTGAGAGTCTGTGAGAGTCTGTGAGAGAGTGTCTGTGAGAGTCTGTGAGAGAGTGTCTGTGAGAGAGTGTCTGTGAGAGTGTCTGTGAGAGTGTCTGTGTGAGAGAGTGTCTGTGTGAGAGAGTGTCTGTGTGAGTGAGTGTCTGTGAGTGAGTGTCTGTGAGTGAGTGTCTGTGAGAGAGTGTCTGTGAGTGTCTGTGAGAGTGTGTGTGAGTGTGTGTGTGAGTGTCTGTGAGAGTGTGTCTGTGAGAGAGTGTCTGTGAGAGTCTGTGAGAGAGTGTCTGTGAGAGAGTCTGTGAGAGTGTCTGTGAGAGTGTCTGTGAGAGTGTCTGAGAGTGTCTGTGAGAGAGTGTCTGTGAGAGTCTGTGAGAGTGTCTGTGAGAGAGTGTCTGTGAGAGTCTGTGAGAGAGTGTCTGTGAGAGAGTCTGTGAGAGCGTGTCTGTGAGAGGAAGTCTGTGAGAGGAAGTCTGTGAGAGAAAGTCTGTGAGAGAGTGTCTGTGAGAGAGTGTCTGTGAGAGTCTGTGAGAGAGTGTCTGTGAGAGAGTGTCTGTGAGAGAGTGTCTGTGAGAGAGTGTCTGTGAGAGTCTGTGAGAGAGTGTCTGTGAGAGAGTGTCTGTGAGAGTCTGTGAGAGTCTGTGAGAGTCTGTGAGAGTGAGAGTCTGTGAGAGTCTGTGAGAGTGTCTGTGAGAGAGTGTCTGTGAGAGAGTGTCTGTGAGAGTCTGTGAGAGAGTGTCTGTGAGAGTCTGTGAGAGAGTGTCTGTGAGAGTCTGTGAGAGAGTATCTGTGAGAGTCTGTGAGAGTGTCTGTGAGAGAGTGTCTGTGAGAGTCTGTGAGAGTGTCTGTGAGAGTCTGTGAGAGAGTGTCTGTGAGAGAGAGTCTGTGAGAGAGTGTCTGTGAGAGTCTGTGAGAGAGTGTCTGTGAGAGTGTCTGTGAGAGAGTGTCTGTGAGAGTCTGTGAGAGAGTGTCTGTGAGAGAGAGTGTCTGTGAGAGAGTGTCTGTGAGAGAGTGTCTGTGAGAGTGTCTGTGAGAGAGTGTCTGTGAGAGTGTCTGTGAGAGAGAGTCTGTGAGAGAGAGTCTGTGAGAGAGTGTCTGTGAGAGTGTCTGAGAGTGTCTGTGAGTGAGTGTCTGTGAGAGAGTGTCTGTGAGAGAGTGTCTGTGAGAGAGTGTCTGTGAGAGTCTGTGAGAGAGAGTCTGTGAGAGTCTGTGAGAGAGTGTCTGTGAGAGAGTGTCTGTGAGAGTCTGTGAGAGAGAGTGTCTGTGAGAGTCTGTGAGAGAGAGAGTCTGTGAGAGTCTGTGAGAGAGTGTCTGTGAGAGTCTGTGAGAGAGTGTCTGTGAGAGTCTGTGAGAGTCTGTGAGAGTCTGTAGAGAGTGTCTGTGAGAGAGTGTCTGTGAGAGAGTGTCTGTGAGAGAGTGTCTGTGAGAGTGTCTTTGAGAGAGTGTCTGTGAGAGATGTCTGTAGAGAGTGTCTGTAGAGTCGAGAGTGTCTGTGAGAGAGTGTCTGTGAGAGAGTGTCTGTGAGAGAGTGTCTGTGAGAGAGTGTCTGTGAGAGAGTGTCTGTGAGAGAGTGTCTGTGAGAGAGTGTCTGTGAGAGAGTGTCTGTGAGAGAGTGTCTGTGAGAGTATGTGAGAGTCTGTGAGAGTCTGTGAGAGTCTGTGAGAGAGTGTCTGTGAGAGAGTGTCTGTGAGAGTGTCTGTGAGAGAGTGTCTGTGAGTGAGTGTCTGTGAGTGAGTGTCTGTGAGAGAGTGTCTGTGAGAGAGTGTCTGTGAGAGTGTGTCTGTGAGAGAGTGTCTGTGAGAGAGTGTCTGGGAGTCTGTGAGGGTCTGTGAGAGAGTGCTGTTTGTGTTTTTTTTGTTTTTTTATACCTGCACTATGCGTATATCAACCGCACATTCTTCCTAACCTATTATCAGACGGGCTGCACCAAACCTTGTTTACTCTCTGAAAATGTCCAAAGGCAAATAGCTACAATCACCTCCAAAAGGCAATGTTCGCGCTATATAAAACTCTCAAATAAATAAATATGATCACGTTCTATTCTTCCTCATCTTCCTCTATCAATAAGTACAACGTACTCCTTACTTCTTTAATTACCCACATTTTACTTACCAGGCTCTCTGAATAGCCAGTCTTGTGTGTTTTATTCCTTCAGAAGCTAGATGTGCAAGAGCAAAATATGTTCAGTATGTTTTTTAATTAAAAAGCACTCTCTAGAGTTGGACATATTCTATTACCTTCTACTGAAGAACGGCATGTTCCAGTTCATGCAAACCTCACCAGGCCTTTAGGGAGTAGTAAATAAGCAGGACCTAAAAGTGTAGGGGAATTGTCTCCGTCCCTGACTGTGACACCTCTGCGGCAGCCTATGGTGACATGCTCCGAGACCGCCCTGCATCCATTTACCTCGTAGCCCTGTGTGACGATAAGACATCACCAGTGGCAGCCAGGCCGACCCTAGAACCCCACCACCTCATGTTAATAATATCGCTTCTCACTTCCAGAAGAACACTTGAGCAGCCCTGTGATTGTGGAAATCTCGGATGCCCCCTAGAGCCGATAATGTCGGTTCTCCTTTTACTGTAATTATTCCGACACACACATTCCTCTACGGCATATTCCTCTGCTGGCGACTCTCAAGGAACGGAATAAAAGCGTGGACACCAAGTAAAGCTAAATGTGAAAAACGTGCAACATAATAAATAGAATAAAGATTGCTCTCTCTAGCGTACTAGCATACATCTATCGGTGGGTTACACAAATGGAGGCCAGCACACTAACATGTCTCCTGTTAAACAATTCACCCTCTCTCGCTCTAGGAGCTGTTTTTGCTCATGAATATACACATTTCGGGTGCTGTTCCTAAGAAATTTAACAAGAAAGAAAGGGGAGAAGGGAGGGGGTAGTGATAGCAGAGAGGAAGGAGCTGGAGAAGCAGGATTCACGCGCTGCCATGGGAGAAGGGAGGGGGTACGAAGAGCAGACAACAAGGGGGTTGAGGAGCATAATTCACGCGCAGGAAGGGTTAATTAGCCAGGATTCACGCGCTGCCATAAAGCTTACAAGGAGGGAGGGGGTAGTGAGAGCAGACAGAGAGAGGGGGGTGGAGGAGCATTGTAAGGCTTAATGAGCCATTACAAAAGCCAGTTGGCAGCTTTGCATGCACGTTCACGCGCGCGTAACCGCAAGCTTTAGGCCACAAGCAAAAGCTTGTGGTCGCATTTCTGAAACCCACTCACTAAATGTCTCGCCAGACCAGCGCATGTGCTGGCTCAGGCGAGACCTAAAAACGAGGAGAAATTAAGTTATTTCTCATTGTTACACCTCGCTTGGGGAAGCACACAGTTTTGACGTATTCCGAGGTTTACAGATCCTTGTAAATCTGGGACTGTGTCAAAACCCATGGGTGTTGCATGGTAAAACCCACCGCAACGCCCATGGAATGCCTCCTTGGCGTAGAGTAAGGCAACGCAGCGCTTTGTGCTGCCTTGCCTTACTCCATATCTATGAGGCAATGTAAAGCCGCATAGAGTGGCTTTGCGTCACCTCATAGATATTATTGAGAGGCCTGCGCCACGGAAGAGTCATAAGTGACGTTCCAGCGGCGCAGGCCTGTTGTAAATGAAGCCCTAGGTTTCATCATGTCACCGTCGTAACCACACAGCGTTCTCTTAGTTGTGTGCATACAGTGCCTATTCTGACCCTTCAGATGGGCAAGGCAAATCATTCTGGCCTTTGCATTATCTCTCATGTGTGATAAAATGTATTTATAATTTTTCTACTGCCCACTGTACCAATTTGGGATTAGAGAGCTTGGCATGGAACCAAACGCAAATGCATTTATATCAACATATCAATTTCCATTTCAGGATAAAATTGAAAGATTATCTATACTAAAGTAAAGCAAACATTTTGATAAAGGTTAGATTAAAGAACAGAGGTGAAAAACTAGTAAAGTGAAGGCAGTGACTACAACTAGTGAGGGTTTTAGCAAAAATGTAATTTACACCATCCTTCTAGCTCTAGGTATGCTGGTCAGCATCAAGCCAGGCAAGCTCCAGGACTTTTCAGAAGGTCATAATCAGGGCCGGACTGGGCCGTCGACCCACCTGTGGATCCCCTTACCGCCACGCGAAGCCACGACACAAGACACGCATATATAGCCCGCTGCAAGCTGAACCAGGCGGGACTACTGTCAGGCATTCATCGCGTCTTGGCCGGACCTCGCGGCCGGGCCGGCACGCAACACATGGCCCGTGTTGCCACTAGATGCCTACAGTGAATGCCTTCAGCACAGCAGTTAGCAATGGGCCGGTTACGCATGAACACCCAACAGAATATTGCACGCGCAGGCAGCTCAGAGCCGGTGCGCATGGAGGGGGATGACACCGGCGAAATGCTGCACACAGCGCTCTCCACCAAGTTGGACTCGGTATTGAAAAGATCGGGCCGCATTAGACCAGACGAGATCCTCGCGGGAGTCTAAAATTGATAAAGTCACTACTGACTTCACCCTACTATGTGCTGATCACCATAAACTGGCAGAAAAAGTCCACTCGCAGGATCAATCTCTAATGGAGCTGAAACCCATCACCCAAAGCTGCACTGCGGCCCTACAAGACCTGCTGGACCGCATGCATGCTCTGGAAGACAGAGTTGAGGATGCAGAGGGGCGCTCTCGCCGCAACAATGTCTGGGTGGTGGGCCTCCCGGAAGGAGAAGAGGGGCACAATCCAGAAGCATACGTCGAGCGCTGGCTCAAAGATCTCCTGCCGGCCGATGCGCTGTCGCCGCACTTTGTGGTCGAGAGGGCACACCGGGTACCAGCCCATTAGCTCCCACCGGGTGCCTGCCGGCGTCCATTACTCTTCAAACTACTCAACTTTAGAGACAGAGATGTGGTGCTACGTGAAACCCGCAAGCTTACAGATATCAAAGGGACTTCGGTCATGCTGTTCTCAGACTACACGGCACAGACAGGTGCAGCGACGTTGGAGCACTTACACTGCGGTGAAGCGTCAACTTCGCGATCTCGAGCTCAGCTACTCCCTGTTATACCCAGCTAGACTGAGAGTGGTCGCGAAAGGTGTGGTCCGCTTCTTTGACTCGCCTGCCGAGGTCTGGGATTGGTTGGAGGAATCGGGACTGTGGACTGGGCCCAGACCACATACAGAAGATACTCCAAAGACACCTGGCAGAAGGGGTTGTCGCCGTGGCAGACGTGGGGGCCCCAAAAATGCAACCTTAGTTTCTGCTGCTCCTGACCCTGAACAGAGGAGAATGGAGAGGCAGGATGCAATACAAGGAGGAGACCGAGATCTGAGCCCATCTGGGTCAACGACGGCCAGTGGTTCGACGTCACCCAGGTTTGATGAACTGGACGATCCGCAACTAACTGATGTCACGCCGCTGACAGCTGATGACATCATCTGACTGGGAGCAAGCCTCACGTACCAAGAGAAAAACTGAGAACGCAAGTAGTGACTTTATTGACATGCCTTACTAAGACATTTGTTTGCTTGCATACACATTGGTCAATAACAACGCTCCAGTCATTAGCATGAGTAACGTACACATAGCTTCAACATCAGCGACACATGAGCCTCGCATACACTCGCAAGTACACGCTGGCCGGGAAGGCTAATAGCAATACTATGATGCAGAGGGATAATGCACCCTAGTTAGCCACACACCAAACACACCCATACCAGTAACCATACTGGCATAGTTGTTGCCATAGTTGGGCATCCCAGTTTGGACAAACGTCACTATCGAGTTTGCCCCCAATAGTTATGAATGTTACTGTTCAAATGTATGCTTTGTTTTTAGCAATACTATCCCGGAGCGCACACACAACCCACATGAACTGCTGCACGCTGCTCACCCTAGGTCATCCTGAACAATGTAATGCCCAGACATGACACAAGTTAACGTAGTCACAGGGAACGTGCGAGGTATGCACACGCCGACGTGCAGATATTCAATATATTCATACCTGCAGCGCCGGTCCACTGGCATCGCTCTACTACAAGAAACACATATGACGCACACTGAATTGGAGCGCTTGCGCAGGAGATGGAGAGGCCAGGTGTACGGCACCATCTACTCGGCTCAGTCACGCGGCGCCTTAGTTTGGATAAGGACTGGAGTCCCATTTATAAGTGAGGAGGAGGTGGTAGACACCGAGGGCAGATATACATTCGTGAGGGGGCAACTAAATGGTCAACCGCTGTTGGTAGGTTCCATCTATGCCCCAAATGTGGACCAGGCTCCTTTTCTGACTCGCTTAACAAGGACGCTCGCCCAGTGGAGTGGAATGCTGTGGCTGTTGGGGGGACTTCAATTTGGTGCTTAATGTGGACTTAGACAGATCATTCCCACCCCTCACCAGAACCACAGCTGCATCTAACACGCAGGCGTTGACAGACTGGCTGGCACACTGGGCGCTACTAGAGATATGGCGTACTCTCAACCCCACTACGCGGGCCTACTCACATTAGTCTGTGGTGCATGGACTACATGTGCGACTCGATCGCTTGGTAGGATCACAAACACTGTTCCCCCTTGTCCGAAAAATAGAATACCTAGGTCGGACGCACTCAGATCATAGCCCCCAGTTGTTACAGCTTGCTTGGGAAGTGGATCGATCCCCGGTTCCTACATGGCGGCTCCAACCCGCTGCGCTGGAAGACCGAGCCTTTCTCTCATCACTAGGGACGGCGATCCTTGAATACTTTGAAACTAATGAGGGCTCAGCAGGCGATGTAGCAGTAGAATGGGAAGAATTTAAAGTAACAATGAGGGGACATTGCATGGGAGCCACATGGAATGTGCGTAAGCAACTGTCCGACTCCCTTAAGAAAATAGAAGCACAACTAATACATCATGAACAGACAGGGGAAGGGGTAGGCAGGGACACAAGACGATTAGAGGCGCTGTGCGCAGATCATACTGAACAACTGGAATGCCTCCGATGTCATAATTACACAGCGCACATGGCTCGAACGCACGCCACCGCTGACCGGGCAGGTCCGATTCTCGCCTGACTGATGAGGCAAGAGCACGCCCGTAAACCGATAGGTGCGCTACGAACAGACACGGGGCACATAGTCTATACACAACACGAAATACACACAGTCATGACGCAACATTACACCCAGCTGTATCAGTCTCAAGGGCACTGCAGAAAAACAGGGTCTGAAGTTGTTTCTAAGCCTCCTACAACTACCTGCGATGACAGCGGAGCACAGGGAAATACTTAATGAGCAGATCTCATTAGAAGAGATCAGAGATGCTATTACATCTCTAGCCACAGGTAAAGCGCCGGGACCGGATGGGCTGCCAGCAGAATACTATAAGGCATACCAGGCCGCACTTGCGCAGCACCTCCATGCCCTGTATATAGCTGCTGCAGAGGGGCGACAACTCCCTCCCTCCCTGAGGGAAGCACACTTGGTGTCACTACTAAAGCCCGATAAAGACCCAATAGAGGTGGTGTGAGAAGTTGGCCTGATATATGCTGTCCACTAATTATAGTGGGCACCTTGCACCAGTCCAAACAACCCCTTATTGGAGATAGGTTAAAGACAACCTTTATTGAAAGCTATCCTAGTGGTAGCTATGGAGAGCAGCCTTCAGGCTAAGTCTTGAAGGAATGTAAAGCAGCTTGTTTTACCAGTCTATAATCTCTTGAGTGACCAAATGAAAGAGGACCACACCAGGTATATATTTAAAACATATGTATTTAGTCTTAAACACACCCCTCTAGTCTCTTTATGAGGCTAGAGTTCGAAGTACATAAGTTACAAGTCAGTTATCAACAGTAATAGCACAAATACACGTTTGAGCCCTAGGGGCGTACCAAACCATACACCAATAAAGTGGTATAAGAACCACGACTGAACTAGACACAAGGCCTAGAGCCTGTAGAAGTGCTTGGTCCTCAAGGAACCACCCAAGGTAGTGACATAGGGGACCCACGGGACCCACGGGGGGCGCGTGCAGTGTGAGAACACAGCTGCGAGCCGCCGGTGACTTCTATGGGGAATATCGCGGTTACAGTTTTAAAGAAGAAGGACACTTAGAGGAGGACTTGGAGCAAACCCCTTTAGAACTAGGCTGTTCTAGAGTCTATACCCACGGGAGCACCGGAGTACTCGAGTTACCTCACCCAGGGGAGCCGGGTGCATAGGTGTCTTTCGGGGTCGGGTTTCGTCGTCGTTTTCAATGGCGATCTGCTGCAAAGTGCTGCTGGCGACCAAGTCGAAAGTGTTCGGGTGGATCCAAAGGTGGATCGAAGATCTGAAGAACCTGAAAGCAGAGGGGACAGAGTCTGGGTCACTAGCCAGTGACCAGGAAGGCGATGAGCAGATGCCCACCGATGTCGGGTGCTTCAGGTAGGTTGATGGTTGTCTTGACTCTTCAGCCACGAGGTCCAGGAGGTGTCGACGACAACCAGGATCTGGATTCGAGCTGTCCCACGACGTCTGTCGATTGCTGGGGTGTCAGCGACCGGATTGGACCCAACAAGCCTTGGCAACGGCAAGTCTTGTGGAAATAGAAGAAGGACGGTGGTACAGACCAGCAACGTCTGAGGGACTCACCCAGCAAGGGTAAGTCAGGGCACGTCTGGAGCAACCAGGGAAGCCCAAGCAAAAGAAGAGTTGCCTTCGGGAGGGCCCACTAGCCAACGGACTAGCGACCACAAAGGAGCCTCGAGTGGACGCACTTGGAGCTGGCTTGCAGGACACTCGTGGAGTGGAGGCCAGTGATCTTCGGTGCAGTCGGTGCTGGAGGCGGGGGCTACTCGGAGCCCAAAGCACAACTTCATGGGAGACCAGGAAGAGGATGCACTTGCAAATGTGCTCGGTGTCCAGGGGTCACGGTTTCACGTTACCCACGACAGCTACGGGCCTCAGCTTTGCTGGGGACTCAGGGTAGCCTAGGGAAGTCTGGAAATCAACCTCTGGTGATGCAAAGACTTCGGCGTCCGGCGGGAGCTTCAGCGATGCAGACCAGACAATTGCTTCTTAGGTGCCTGCCAAGCAGGGGAGTCACTCCTTGACCCCAAGGGAGATTCTTCAGTCCTCTAGTCTTCAAGTAGAGCGTCGAAGGTCCAGGATTCAGTGTCAGAGTTTCGTCCAGGTTAATCTAAAGTCCTAAGGACTGGGGTCCCATACTTATACTAAGTTAGGGGTTGGACATACTCTGGGGACCCACCTATGGGAGGGTCAGGGAAGAGGGGTGGTTACACCCCTTCCCTTTGTCCAGTTTCACGCCAGAGCCGGGGCAGGTAGCCCCTGCAACCGGTTTGAACTGGCATATGCACAGGGACACCAAATGTGCCCCCAGTGCAGGCATTCAAAGCACCAGAGGGTGCTCCCGCCCAGCCCCAATACACATTATCCTGTCTGGGGAGGTGGTTACACCTCCTTGGGACAGGAAACCTATTGTCCAGGCCTCCCTGCCGGAGTTTCAGTCAGCAGCAGGAGGCCAGACCCGTGTCTGTGGCAGCGGCATCCATTTTGTGATGCCAGGGCTCTGGAAAGAAGTTACCGGGTAGCCCGGTGTGTACATGTCTCTCCTCTAGAAGGGTGGAATGCTACCCCCGCTGCCAGAATTGGCGGGGGGTAGTATTCCAAGATGTTTGACACCAAACACGACATGTTTCTGTGCAGCCATCCCAAAGTTAGCATTTACCGCGAGGATATAATGTACTTAAGAGTATATGGTCAGGCTGCACCACAAACAGCATCAGAGGATTGACTCCGAACGCTGCAGAGGGGCCCTGCTCATGCAGGGGCATCCTCTCACATAAAAACCAAGCACTCTGCCTTCAGGATTGTAAAGGCCTGCCATAGGAGTGACTTATAGGTTTATATGTGTGTGTAATTGTAGTGATATAGGTAGCCTATATCACAGTAAGGGGTGCATGCACCACCTTACCCAGGCTGCAGTAGCAGACCAGTGGTGTCATTTTGGATGGCCTTCCAGGGGTGGCACAATACATGCTGCCGCCCCTGGTAGGCCTCTGAGGTACCTATGCCCTGGGTACATAGTATACCATATACTAGGGACTGATAAGGGCACTCCAGATTCCAATCAGAGATGTGCCTAAGGCACATGGAAACCATTTTAGAGAGGAAGCAGCTAGGCTGGGGTTCTGATTAGCAGGGCCCCAGCCAGACTAAAGTCGAAAAACAGTGAAGCATCAGCAAAAAGTGGGGGTACCCATGAGAAGCAGATCCTACTCTCCTACACAACCCCCCCAAACGCAGGGACATTAAACTAACCTTGACCAGTTGAGTCTTCATGTTCTAAGTGGAAATAACTAGAGAGTCCATCTGCATTGGCATGGTTACTCCCAGGTCTATGTTCCACTGTAAAGTCCATCCCCTGTAGGGAAATGGACCACCTAAGCAGTTTGGGGTTTTCACCCTTCATTTGTTTTAGCCATAAGAGGGGCTTGTGGTCTGTTTGAACAAGGAAGTGAGTACCAAACAAGTATGGCCTCAACTTCTTCAGAGCCCAAACCACAGCAAAGGCCTCCTCTCTATGGCTGACCAACGTTTCTCTCTAGGGGTCAGCCTTCTGTTAATAAAAGCTACTGGCTGATCCTGACCTTCATCATTCAATTGTGACAGTACAGCCCCTACCCCCAATTCAGATGCATCTGTTTGGACAATTAACTTCTTGGAGTAATCAGGACTCTGGAGAATGGGAGCAGTGCACATGGCCTGCTTCAGGTCATCAAATGCCTTTTGACAGCTAGCTGTCCACTGAACCTTTTGGGCATTTTCTTGGAAGTTAAGTCATTCAGGGGTGTCACTATTGATCCATACCCCTTGACAAATCTCCTATAGTACCCAGTCAGGCCTAAGAAGGCTCTCACCTGAGTCTGGGTGATTGGAGCAACCCAGTCCATGATGGTCTGGATTTTGCTCTGCAGTGGTTGAACCTGGCCTCCACCCACAAGGTGGCCCAGGTACACAACCTGACTCTGCCCTATCTGGCACTTAGTGGCCTTGATAGTGAGGCCTGCCTTTTGCAGGGCCTCCAAAACATTTCTGAGGTGGACCAGGTGATCCTCCCAGGTGGAGCTAAAGACAGCAATATCATCTAGATATGCTGCACTATAGGCCTCCAGACCTGTAAGGACTGTATTCACCAACCTCTGAAAAGTGGCAGGTGCATTCTTCAGACCAAAGGGCATTACCACAAATTGATAATGTCCACTAGGGGTTGAGAATGCTGTTTTTGGCTTTGCATCATCAGCTAGCCTGATCTGCCAGTAGCCAGCTGTCAGGTCAAATGTGCTTAGATACTTGGCTGAGGCCAAAGTGTCTATTAGCTCATCTGCCCTTGGTATTGGATGGGCATCAGTCCTAGTGACTGCATTGAGACCCCTGTAGTCCACACAAAACCTCATCTCTCTTTTCCCACCACTGGTGTGAGGTTTTGGCACAAGGACCACTGGACTAGCCCAAGGGCTATCTGAGGGTTCAATAACTCCCAAATCCAACATTTTCTGGACTTCTGTCCTGATACAGTCCCTGACATGGTCAGGTTGCCTATACATCTTATTTTTAATAGGCAGACTGTCCCCAGTGTCCACTTCATGAGTGCACCAGGTGGTCTGACTTGGAGTCAGAGAGAACATATGTCTGTACTGATTGAGCACTTGTCTGCAATCAGTTTGCTGCTGAGCAGTGAGGCTGCCTGCCAAGGCTACACCATCCACTGACCCATCATCAGGGTTCTGTGAGAGCAGGTCAGGGAGTGGGTCACTCTCTTCCTCCTGTCCCTCATCAGTAGCCATGAGCAAGCCCATGTCTGCCCTGTCCACATATGGTTTCAATCTGTTGACATGGAGGACCCTGTGGGGACTCCTGGGTGTTCCTAGGTCTACTAAATAGGTAACCTCACCCTTCTGTTCAACAATGGTATGGGGTCCACTCCACTTGTCTTGGAGAGCTGCTGGGGCCACTGGCTCCAGCACCCACACCTTCTGTCCTGGCTGGTAAACAGTCAGGACAGCCTTTTGGTCATGCCAGGCTTTTTGGAGTTCCTGGCTAGCCTCAAGGTTTTTAGTTGCCTTTTTCATGTACTCAGCCATCCTGGAGCGGAGACCACGTACATAGTCTACTATGTCCTGCTTTGGGGGCTTGAGAGGTAACTCCCATCCTTCCTTCACCAAGCACAATGGACCCCTGACAGGGTGACCAAACAAAAGTTCAAAAGGGCTGTAGCCAACACCCTTTTGAGGCACCTCCCTGTATGCAAATAAAAGGCAGGGCAAGAGTATGTCCCATCTTCGCCTAAGCTTCTCTGGGAGCCCTTTAATCATGCCCTTCAAGGTTTTATTGAATCTCTCAACTGAACCATTGCATTGTGGGTGATAGGGTGTGGTGAACTTGTAAGTCACTCCACACTCCTTCCACATTGCTTTCAAGTATCCAGACATAAAGTTTGCACCCCTGTCTGATACAACCTCCTTAAGGAAGCCCACCCTTGAGAAAATTCCCAGGAGGGCCCTTGCCACTACAGGTGCTGTGGTGGTCCTAAGGGGAATAGCCTCTGGATACCTGGTGGCATGATCCACTACCACCAGGATAAACCTGTGCCCAGATGCTGTTTGGGGATCCATGGGACCAACAATGTGAATCCCCACCCTTTCAAAGGGAACCCCCACCACAGGTAGTGGTATCAGGGGGGCCTTTGTAGTGCCACCTGCCTTGCCACTGGCCTGGCAGGTTACACAGGAGCGACAAAACTCCTTGGTGTCTTTCAGACATGTGGGGCCAGTGAAAGTGAGGGACAATTCTGTCCCAAGTCTTGTTCTGGCCCAGGTGACCTGCTAAAGGGATGTCTTGGGCTAGGGTCAATAGGAAGCCCCTGAACTTCAGAGGTATAACCAACCTCCTGGTGGCACCAGGCTTGGGGTCTCTACACTCTGAGTACAAGAGTCCATCATCCCAATACACTTTATGGGGACCACTAGCATTCCCAGCAGCCTCAGCAGCAGCTTGTTGTCTGAGGGGTTCAAGAGAGGGGCAGCTCTGCTGCTCCTGGCTCAGATTTGCCCTGGAAGGGCCCCCTGTCCCCAAGAACTCAACCTGGTCAGGCTCAAGCTCCTCTAGGACAGTTCCTTCCTCAGGACTGAGATCATCCCCCTCAAGAGACTGATCTTCCTTCTGAGCCAAGGGGAAGGCACTGCCTTAACCCTACTACTCCTCCTCTTGGATGGCACTTGGTCCATTTTTCCAGGATCCAAGGCCTGTTCAGTGTTAGACATTTTGCTCTGTGACCTGGTCACAGCAAACACATCTGCAGGGATCCCCAGCATTTCTGCAGGGGTCCTGAGCTCCACTTCTGCCCAAGCTGAAGTTTCCAAGATCATTGCCAAGCAAGCATTCAACTGGTAGGTCTGCACTTACCACAACCTTCTTAAGGCCAGTTACCCCTCCCCAGGAGAAGTTAACAACTGCCAGAGTATGGTCTGTTCTGACATTGCTAGCATTGGTCGCTTGGTACATCTCACCAAGTATAATCTGCCCAGGATCCACAAGGTCTTGTGTCACCATGGTGACACTTGCCCCTGTGTCCCTGAATGCCAAAGCCTCTTTTCCATTGATTAAGGGCTGTTGCCTGTACTTGCCCAGATTACTGGGACTCACAGAGGAGGTCACATCCATGCCTCCATCACAGACTAGGACAGCCTGAGTGAGTTCTCTGACTAGGCCAGAGCTCATCTCATTACCCAGGGTCAACCCTACTAAACCCTTGGCTTGTGTACTCCCACCACCAATTGTAACTGCACTAGGGGGAACAGGTGCCTTAGGGGCATTGGTGGGGGCTGGAATAGAGTCTTTGGACTTGGTACAATCACTGGTCCAGTGTGTATTTTGCTTACAGACTTTGCACCATGGTTTCTTTTGGCCTTTTCCCTTGTTAGACTGTGAATCCCCACCTGAAGAAGATTTTTGGGGGCCTTGTGAAGACTTCTGGTCTTTTCCCTTCTCCCCACCCTTATCAGAGTTTTTAGAATCTTGCTTCTTAGGGTCACCACCTTGGTTCTGTACTTTCTGCCTCACCCTGGTTCTGACCCATTTGTCTGCCTTCTTTCCCAATTCTTGGGGAGAGGTCAGATCAGAGTCCACCAGGTACTGATGCAACAGCTGATTTTGACAGTTATTAAGAATCTGCTCCCTCATGATAAGATTATACAATCCTGTGAAGTCACATACCTTACTGCCCATCAACCAACCTTCCAGAGCCTTAGCAGAACAATCAACAAAGTCCACCCAGTCTTGAGTCTGTGCTTTTTGGGTATCTCTGAACTTTAACCTGTATTGTTCAGTGGTTAGGCCAAACCCATCAATTAATGCTCTCTTCAAGACTTTGTAATTGTCAGCATCCTCTTCTCTAACAGAGAGGAGCTTATCTCTACCTTTGTCTGCAAAGGAGAGCCACACGATTGCTGCCCACTGCTCCTGAGGGACCCTCTGTACTTTACAGGCCCTCTCCAGTGCAGAAATCCATTTGTGGATGTCATCCCCACTCTGGTAGGGAGGGACAATCTTGTTCAGGTTTCTATGGTCATAAGACCTTTCCCTATCTCTGGGGAAATTGCTGCCACTATGGGACTCTAGTCCCAACTTTTTTCTTTGCCTTTCAAGCTCTAGGGACTCCCTGTCTATAGCCAACTGCTCTCTTCTGAGTCTCAGCTGAGCCTCTCCATATTTGAGCAGTCTCTCTTTCCTCTCACTGGAGGATTCCCTCCTATGAGAGGAAACAGAGGTCCCTACTGAGGTGTCAGAGTGGTTAGACTCCTGAGAAGAAGATCTAACCCTTCTTGGCACACTCTCAACTCTTCCTGGGGGACAAAGGGGAGGTCATTCTGATCCTCCTCCTCCTCCTCAGGAGTAGCTGGATTATCCAGGTCAAGGTCATTGTCACCTTCCTGGCCAGTTTCAGAGGTTGGGTCCTGGTTATTTTCAGCCCTGGCCCCTTCTTCATCTTCTGCCCCACCCTGTCTGCCTACCCCTTCTGACCCTGGTAGTCTTCTGAGATCATCCAGCAGGAGTACCTCTATGAGGCGTTGGGTGTTGGCACTTTTGCCTGTCTTCAGTTTCCTAGCAGTGCTTAATGCTCTCAATTCCAAGAATGGGAGATTATCATACTTGGAGGGAAGAAGCCCATTGGCTTCTGGCTGGGACCCACTGGTTCCTGGCCCTGAAGACATTACTAGTGTGGTGTGGTGTATGCACTACCTACTCTAGTGTGGCCTACTAAACTCTCTTGAGTTGTAGAAAGGGTGTGCTATCCCTTAACACACAACTCTAAGTTCAGTAGAACTTACTGTATCCTAAGCTTGTTTTATATGTACCTAAGGTACCCTTAGTGGTTTTCAGTTGATCAATTCAATTGAGATTATCTGGTAAAACAATAGCAAGCTGGAATCCCACACGCTGCACACCAATGTGAGAAGTTGGCCTGGTATATGCTGTCCACTAATTATAGTGGGCACCTTGCACCAGTCCAAACAACCCCTTATTGGAGATAGGTTAAAGACAACCTTTATTGAAAGTTATCCTAGTGGTAGCTATGGAGAGCAGCCTTCAGGCTAAGTCTTGAAGGAATGTAAAGCAGCTTGTTTTACCAGTCTATAATCTCTTGAGTGACCAAATGAAAGAGGACCACACCAGGTATATATTTAAAACATATGTATTGAGTCTTAAACACACCCCTCTAGTCTCTTTATGAGGCTAGAGTTCGAAGTACATAAGTTACAAGTCAGTTATCAACAGTAATAGCCCAAATACACGTTTGAGCCCTAGGGGCGTACCAAACCATACACCAATAAAGTGGTATAAGAACCACGACTGAACTAGACACAAGGCCTAGAGCCTGTAGAAGTGCTTGGCCCTCAAGGAACCACCCAAGGTAGTGACACAGGGGACCCACGGGGGACGCGTGCAGTGTGAGAACACAGCCACGAGCCGCCGTTGACTTCTATGGGGAATGTCGCGGTTACAGTTTTAAAGAAGAAGGACACTTAGAGGAGGACTTGGAGCAAACCCCTTTAGAACTAGGCTGTTCTAGAGTCTATACCCATGGGAGCACCGGAGTACTCGAGTTACCTCACCCAGGGGAGCCGGGTGCATAGGTGTCTTTCGGGGTCGGGTTTCGTCGTCGTTTTCAATGGCGATCTGCTGCAAAGTGCTGCTGGCGACCAAGTCGAAAGTGTTTGGGTGGATCCAAAGGTGGATCGAAGATCTGAAGAACCTGAAAGCAGAAGGGACAGAGTCTGGGTCACTAGCCAGTGACCAGGAAGGCGATGAGCAGATGCCCACCGATGTCGGGTGCTTCAGGTAGGTTGATGGTTGTCCTGACTCTTCAGCCACGAGGTCCAGGAGGCGTCGACATCAACCAGGAGCTGGATTCGAGCTGTCCCACAACGTCTGTCGATTGCTGGGGTGTTGGCGACCGGATTGGACCCAACAAGCCTTGGCAACGGCAAGTCTCGTGGAAATAGAAGAAGGACGGTGGTACAGACCAGCAAGGTCTGAGGGACTCACCCAGCACGGGTAAGTCAGGGCACGTCTGGAGCAACCAGGGAAGCCCAAGCAGAAGAAGAGTTGCCTTCGGGAGGGCCCACTAGCCAACGGACTAGCAACCGCAAAGGAGCCTCAAGTGGACGCACTTGGAGCTGGCTTGCAGGACACTCGTGGAGTGGAGGCCAGTGATCTTCGGTGCAGTCGGTGCTGGAGGCGGGGGCTACTCGGAGCCCAAAGCACAACTTCGTGGGAGACCAGGAAGAGGATGCACTTGCAAATGTGCTCGGTGTCCAGGGGTCACGGTTCCACGTTACCCACGACAGCTACGGGCCTCAGCTTTGCTGGGGACTCAGGGCAGCCTCGGAGAAGTCTGGAAATCCACCTCTGGTGATGCAAAGACTTTGGCGTCCGGCAGGAGCTTCAGTGATGCAGACCGGACAATTGCTTCTTAGGTGCCTGCCAAGCAGGGGAGTCACTCCTTGACCCCAAGGGAGATTCTTCAGTCCTCTAGACTTCAAGTAGAGCATCGAAGGTCCAGGATTCAGTGTCAGAGTTTCATCCAGGTTAATCTAAAGTCCTAAGGACTGGGGTCCCATACTTATACTAAGTTAGGGGTTGGACATACTCTGGGGACCCACCTATGGGAGGGTCAGGGAAGAGGGGTGGTTACACCCCTTCCCTTTGTCCAGTTTCACGCCAGAGCAGGGGCAGGTAGCCCCTGCAACCGGTTTGAACTGGCATATGCACAGGGACACCAAATGTGCCCCCAGTGCAGGACTTCAAAGCACCAGAGGGTGCTCCCGCCCAGCCCCAATACACATTATCCTGTCTGGGGAGGTGGTTACACCTCCTTGGGACAGGAAACCTATTGTCCAGGCCTCCCCTGCCGGAGTTTCAGTCAGCAGCAGGAGGCCAGACCCGTGTCTGTGGTAGTGGCATCCATTTTGTGATGCCAGGGCTCTGGAAAGAAGTTACCGGGTAGCCCGGTGTGTACATGTCTCTCCCTCTAGAAGGGTGGAATGCTACCCCCGCCGCCAGAATTAGCGGGGGGTAGTTTTCCAAGATGTTTGACACCAAACACGACATGTTTTTGTGTGGAGCCATCCCAAAGTTAGCATTTACCGCGAGGATATAATGTACTTAAGAGTATATGGTCAGGCTGCACCACAAACAGCATCAGAGGATTGACTCCAAACGCTGCAGAGGGGCCCTGCTCATGCAGGGGCACCCTCTCACATAAAAACCAAGCACTCTGCCTTCAGGATTGTAAAGGCCTGCCATAGGAGTGACTTATAGGTTTATATGTGTGTGCAATTGTAGTGATATAGGTAGCCTATATCACAGTAAGGGGTGCATGCACCACCTTACCCAGGCTGCAGTAGCAGACCTGTGGTGTCATTTTGGATGGCCTTCCAGGGGTGGCACAATACATGCTGCCGCCCCTGGTAGGCCTCTGTGGTACCTATGCCCTGGGTACATAGTATACCATATACTAGGGACTGATAAGGGCACTCCAGATTCCAATCAGAGATGTGCCTAAGGCACATGGAAACCATTTTAGAGAGGAAGCCGCTAGGCTGGGGTTCTGATTAGCAGGGCCCCAGCCAGACTAAAGTCGAAAAACAGTGAAGCATCAGCAAAAAGTGGGGGTACCCATGAGAAGCAGATCCTACTCTCCTACAGGTGGGCTCATGGGGGCGTGGCTTAGCTGGCAATGGAGTAGGACGCATTCGTGGGGAGCTCCGATGGCGGCTCCTCGTTCTGGCCTAAGATCGCTGCAGGCAGGCGCTGGCCGGAGCTGCGCGCTCTTCCAGGCGTGATCGTGGCTGCCCTGACAGATCGGGGGCGGCTTGTGGTGTCGGAGGACACGGCTATCCGCGACGCGCCGGATCGGCTTCGGCGCTGCTCGGCGCCCTGCCGTTGTCCGGCAGGGCGCCGTTAAGCGACTCCGGGGATGTGTCCCGCCCACAAGACCCGAGGCAGTGGCGCAGGAACCCCAGAGGCGCTGTGATCACATGTCAGGGGCTGCACTCGACGGCGAAGGACCAGCGGGCATTCCAGGTGCCCCCCCCCTGCGCCGTGTTGTCATCCCGGTCCACGCCTGGGCTCCTTACAGCAGGCGGAGGCCCGAGGAATCGGGTACCGGCGGCCGATCTGCGGCCCGATGACGTCACAGGGACGCCATTTTCCCAGTGAGGCCCCGCAGTGAGTGGCCCCCCACAGCTGCCGAGACTCACCCTGGGGGGCTAGCGGCGTCACAAGTGAGCTGCTGAGGACGTCCATGGACGGTGAGAGACAAAGATGATGGCGATGAGGAATGGGCGCTGAGTGGCTTCATAGCGCGCCTGGCTGTGCGCTGAAGTACCCTGATGCGGACCCCATAGCCACTGGTGGCGAAGTGTTGGTGCCCGGATTGCCTTGGTGTGGCCCCCTCGCTCAGTAGAACACTTGCCAATAACGGAGGGGTCTGGAGTGGCCCTGAAGCGGTAATTCCTGTCTGTGCACTCTGTTCCACGGGCTGATGCAGCGGCACCTCTTCCCCTGGCTCCGCAGTGGGGGGAGCTGCCCTCTCCTCCCCACTGCTGGATCCCCTGGCACGATTGCCCCGAAGTCCATGTCGCGTGGTGGGCGAACGTGAATAGGCGTTGGAGGCGCCGCGGCCCCACCACCGCAAACCAGGGCGCAGACGGACAGAATGGTGGAAGCGAGTGGGACTGACCCAATGTCCAGCAAGTTGGACGCTGTGCTGGCGGCGGTGGAGAAGCTGGGGGAAACAATGAACCAAATACGCACCTCTCTGGAGGGCAAAATAGACAAGGTGGCCGTTGATCTTACCCTGTTGCATGCGGACCATCGCAAGCTCACTGACTGCACCACTGCTGTGGAAGAGGCAGCTGCTGACGTTTCCCCTCGGGTGGACACAGCGGAGAAGCAAATTCGTAACCTACTTGACCGTGTGGACCATCTGGAGAGCAGAGCGGACGACGCCAAAGGCCGTGCCCGGCATAATAATATCCGCGTGGTGGGCCTACCGGAGGGGACGGAAGGTAAAGACCCAGTGGCCCACACTGAACTCTGGCTCCGCACGCTGCTGCCTGAGGGAGTCTTCTCTCCATACTTTGTTGTCGAACGGGCACACAGGGTACCGGCTCGGCCCCCGCCCCCGGGCTCTAACCCGCAGCCGTTTCTCGTCCGCCTCTTAAATTATAGGGATCGAGACGCCATTCTTCAGGAGACAGGAAAACTTCGAGACATACAAATAGACAATCACAAAATTATGTTTTTTCCGGACTACACCTTGCAGGTACAAAGGCACAGATATTCATTTATTGCAGTAAAAAGACGTCTCCGTCAGTATGGACTTAAATACTCCCTACTTTTCCCAGCGAAGCTCAGGGTGGTAGCTAATGGGAAGACGCACTTTTTTAACACCTCAGAGGGGGCAGAAGACTGGCTCGATAAATATGAATCCACCAGTGGCGATGCCCGGACTGCAGAACGCAGCAGCGAACCGACTGCTGCATCCTCACGCCGGTGACGCAGAACAAAAAGAAAATCGCCGCCCTTGGCTTCTCACACCCTCGGACCGAATCCCGAGCAGATACTCAGCGACCAACGCAAGGCCCTACAGGCGGTTGTCGACATCAGTGGAACCCAGGAGACGGAGACTGACTCCGGCTCCAATCAGCAAGACCCGGCCAGTGAAGATGACCACTTGGGTATTTTTCCTGCCACGCAAGACTCCTATGAACTGCCTTCAGTTACTAGTGCACCCTGACCAGAATGGCTTTGTTCCCACTAAGAGTACTTCGCTTAATATTCGGCGGTTTTTCAGGGTCCAACGTTATGCACTCCACCACTGGCCGCGATCTGGCTGCCTGGTGCTTGATTTAGAAAAGGCCTTTGACTCATTGGAGTGGCCTTACCTCTCCGCGGTCCTACACAGGTACGGACTGGGCGATCACTTCATGAGTATGGTCCAGCTGCTGTATCAACGCCCAACGGTCAGGGTCCGTACGGGGCGACTAATATCAGACCCAATACGCATTCAGAGGGGCACACTACAGGGTTGCCCCCTGTCCCCGTTGCTGTTCTCCCTGGCCATGGAGCCACTGGCACACCTGCTTCGCACTGCTGGAACTGAATGGGGCATACCGTTGAGGGACGGAATACATGCTATTTCTCTCTATGCCGACGATCTATTGTTATACATAAGAGACCTAAGTCGCATCCCTACAACAATAGCGGACATTCTTTTGGACTTCGAAAGGTTGTCTGGGCTTCGGGTAAACTGGGCCAAGTCAGGGGTGTACCCATTTAGCAAAACCCTGGAGGAAACGCCAGTGTACATAAACGACTCCACACTCACCTGGTATCCCAGAACGTTTAGGTACCTTGGCGTGTTTATGTACCGAACGCCTGGTGACATCTTTGAGGGCAATCTTACCAGGGCGGTCTCTGCGGTGCACGCCCAAGTGCGATTTTGGAAGACCCTTCCACTCAATGTTATGAGTCGGGTTACACTAATCAAAATGATTATTCTCCCCAAACTATTGTATTATTTCTTGAACCTTCCGGTATATGTACCCGCAAAGTTCTTCCGCAAACTACAGCGGCTATTTCGTGACCTGATTTGGAACACAGGCAGACCGCGAATTGCATTATGGAAATTGTATGCCCCCATAGAACAGGGTGGACTGGCAGTTCCTAATATGGAGTTATATTATTTAGCTGCCATGGACGACAAAATGGCTGAATGGCAAGGGTTTGGAAGACACGGCTACCGCGCAGCAGTCATGGACACAGTCCCAAATCTATCATTTGTTCCAACCCCTTGCTCTCTTGCCGAGTCCGCCGCAGGTATATCTGCAGCTGGTGCTTAAGTGCTACACGCGGTGCCTATGTCTCACTAGGGCAGTGATTCCTTATGCCCCGCTGTTGCCGCTCGTGGGCACGCCTTGGGGAAGAGCTGGTACTTCGGAAGGCGCGCTCGCCAGCTGGCACGCGGCCGGCTTAGAAACATTGGGAGACCTCTATGCTGACGGTTCCCTGCTCTCATTTGAGGCGCTGTCGACGGCTGCTGATCTGCCTGCCGGACAGTTTTTGCTTCATAACTCCATTACTAGGTCACTATCTGCGGCCTGGGGTGACATAGCTACCGAGCCACCGATGCATCTACTGATCCAATATCTACATATTATGGGGCGGGCTCCCATATAGTACACTGGCTAGTGGAGGCGTTACTCACGCATACGTTACAACCTCTGACACGGCTTCGTGCTCGTTGGGAAGAAGATAGGGGACAACCTTGGACTGAGAAAGATTGGGCCATAATTCTGGCTGGTTCCTCCAATATACCGCGCAACTCTAGGTTCAAGCTGATACAAACATATGTTCTCCAAAGAGCAATGCTCTCACCTGACAATATCAATAAATATTTCGGCATAGCCACCTCCGTGTGTCCGAGATGCCTGCACCACAATGCTGACCTCTTACACATGCTTTGGTGTTGCCCGTCCCTGCGGCTTAATTGGAATGCGGTCACAACTGCACTGGAGAAGTGCACAGAGATACCTCTACTATACACATGGGAGGTCTGTATTCTGGGCCTATATGCTAGACCCAAAAAGAATAGGGTGACCTCCCGCTTCAGGGATCTGGGACTAATAGTGGCAAAACGTCTTATTACTAAAAGATGGAAACTTGATGCCACCCCGGTAGCGGCAAGCTGGGAGAGGTCCCTACTGGGCGCAAGCGGAGAGCACCACATTACACAGAGAAGAAGTCGCAGGCCTGCGCAAATACCCGATAGCGCAACCCTGGGATGCCATCCTCGACACCTTTTCACGGGGCTGTAGAAATGATATCGCCCAACCCTCGCAGGTAGCCGATGCTGGGGCAGATGTCCCTGCCACATAAGTGACAGATACTGTACAATTCATCAGACACTTCTGAGGTATATCACACACGACGAATACCCTTTGCCACATGTACATATAGGAATTTTTCGAGGGGCCTGATGTGTCCCGTCAATGTTCGCAGGCACCAATAATACTGCTGCCTTGGTGAGAACCCCACGTCGCATGCGTCCCCTCTCCCCATATCAAGGCCTGACTGTAGCAGGTGTGTTAGATGGCAGGTTTTATTTTATTTTGTTGGAAACACTTTTGATTAATAGTTATATAAAATTATATATTCTCTTATTTGCTCAAACTCCTGATTTTTCGTTCATTAAATGTTGTGTTGATCTCATGCCTCCTGTTTAAAGGCTATACACTGTAATGCAATATACTAAATGTTTGCGTTCAGACATCAAAGAACTGCTATCTTTCTGGGCCGCAGAGGTGCTATCATCTAACCTTAAAGAAGTGCTTTAACATTCCCTGGATGCACTATGTGACTTTATAATCTGTATGAGACCCATGCAACTGTATTGATACTCCATTTCTGCATGTAACCATGGTCTATACCCTCAATATCGTATTATATTACATTGTTGTCCATAATGCATCTAAACATTGTTCCTTAGCATTTGTACGGTATAAATCGAAAATGTATGAAAATGCAAATAAAGATATTTAAACAAAAAAACAATAGAGGTGGGCTCATATAGACCCCTTGCTCTACTCAATACTAATTATAAGATACTAGCAAAGGTCTTAGCAGATAGGCTAGCGCAGGAAGTTTCCACATTGATTCACACGGACCAGAACAGCTTTGTGCCGTCTCGTAGTACTTCCCTCAATCTGCGCCATTTCTTCAGAATAGCAGCTGACTCCGTGCATGCTTGGCGAGGGCCGGTTGCCTCATACTGGACCTCAAGAAGGCCTTCGATTCCCTAGAGTGGAATTATCTATTCGCAGCGCTCGAGAAATACAACCTAGGCCCCACCTTCCTGCAGCTGACCCGCTTACTTTACACTGAACCCACCATCAGGGTCAAACTGGGCCCCTACATATCGGACGTAATCCCAGTGCGGCGAGGGACAAGGCAGGGGTGTCCTCTATCCCCTCTTCTTTTTGCGCTGGCAATAGAGCCACTATCGGAGACAATAGGCACTCAGTTGGGTGATGGTATTCCCTTGGGGGAAGACACACACTGGGTGTCGCTTTACGCAGATGACCTCTTCATTTATATTAAAGATATTGGAAATGTCCCTGGACAATTGGCGCAGATCCTGCACGATTTTGCAGCGCTCTCGGGGTTAATGGTAAACATTTATAAATCTTGCGTATACTCATTTGGTGGGGGAAACCATGACCTGGGCCTTATCCTTAACAGCGGGAGAGTGCAGTGGAGGGCGGACACATTCCGTTACTTGGGTAACCGCATATATCGTCAGCCAAGGGATCTGTTTGACGGGAACTTGGGCAGAGCACTAACAGCCATCAATCAATCAATCAAGCATTTGTATAGCGCACTACTCACCCGGGGGGTCTCAAGGCGCTGGGGGGAGGGGGTCCGCTACTGCTCGAACAGCCAGGTCTTGAGCTGTTTCCTGAAGGCGAGGTGGTCTTGGGTCAGGCGGAGGTGGGTCGGAAGGGAGTTCCAGGTCTTGGCGGCCAGGTAGGAGAAGGACCTTCCTCCTGTGGTGGCTCTTCGGATGCGGGGGACGACGGCGAGGGCGTGGCTGGTCGATCGAAGCTGGCGTTTGGGGGCGTAGAAGTTGAGGCGGCTGTTGAGGTATCCTGGGCCATGGTTGTGTAGGGCTTTGTGTGCGTGGGTGAGGAGCCGGAAGGTGATTCTCTTGTTGACTGGGAGCCAGTGCAGGTCTCTCAGGTGTCCGGAGATGTGGCTTCGGCGGGGATGTCCAGGATGAGTCGTGCTGAGGTGTTCTGGATCCGCTGGAGTCTCCTCTGGAGTTTGGCGGTGGTTCCGGCATAGAGGGAGATGCCGTAGTCCAGACGGCTGGTGACGAGGGCCTGGGTGACCGTCTTCCTGGTCTCGGTGGGGATCCACCGGAAGATCTTACGAAGCATGCGCAGGATGTTGAAGCACGACGAGGAGACAGCGTTGACTTGCCTGGTCATGGAGAGGGAGGAGTCCAGGATGAAGCCCAGGTTGCGTGCGTGGTCTGTTGGTTTGGGTGCGCTGCCCAGGGCGGGGGGCCACCAGGAGTCGTCCCAGGCGGAGGGTGAGGATCCCAGGATGAGGACTTCCGTCTTGTCCGAGTTCAGTTTCAGGCGGCTGTTCGACATCCATTTGGCTACGTCTGTCATCCCTTCGTGCAGGTTGGCTCTGGCGGTGGTGGGGTCGTTGGTGAGGGAGAGGATCAGCTGGGTGTCGTCGGCGTAGGAGATGATGTTGAGGTTGTGCTGGCGTGCGATGGCTGCGAGGGGGCTCATGTATACGTTGAAGAGTGTTGGGCTGAGCGAGGAGCCTTGAGGAACGCCGCAGATGACTTCGGTGGCCTCTGATCTGAACGGGGGGAGGCGGACTCTCTGTGTCCTTCCGCCATCAGATCTCAGATGCAATTTTGGAGCACACTTCCACTCACTGTAACAGGAAGAGTGGCACTTATGAAAATGGTAACCCTCCCGAGGCTTCTATATTACTTTACGAACCTGCCTTGAATATTCCCACTTCCTTTTTTAACATGCTGGAGAGGCTGGTCAGAGATTTCGTATGGGGCACGGCCAGGCATGGAGTAGCATTTAAGAAGTTGTACTTGACCGGGGAGGTTTAGCAGCCCCTTGCTTTGAGCACTACTACCTGGCCGCCCAGTTGCAGTGGATAGAGAGGTGGTTAGCTGACCGGCAGCGGGACAACACAGCAACTACGCAACCAACCTACTCCTTGTCACAGATTACCAGACTATTCCATCCTGGCACGAAGGCGAGACCTCTAGAGCCCTTGCTACTTTGTGTGGCACACAAATGCTTTCGTAGGAGCCTCTACATAACCCGACGTACCACACCCTGTGCTCCTGCGATACCCCTAAAGGGGTCCCCCAGAGGGCAGACAACACTCTCAGCCGCCAAACTTAGGGATTGGCATGAGGCGGGCATTCAATCCCTCGGAGATTTGTATCGCGATGAGACGCTCATGCCATGTACGTCATTGGTAGAGGGAGAGGGGCTTTCTCCAGGACAATTCCTACTGCACCGTTCACTGGTGACCACACTCACAGTCAAGTGGGGTGACCTCACCACAGAACCGCAGATGCACCTCACCATGCAATACTTACACATCATGGGACAGGGTGGACACCTCATACGTTGGTTTGCAGCCTCGCTCAGGCTACACGCGGCGACTGACTTAGACTCGCTCCAACGCAACTGGGAACAGGACTTAGACCACCAATTCACAGATGTGGAATGGGCTCAGGTGTTGGAAAGCCCAGTACGTATCCCCAGAAATGTGCGGTTCCGGCAAATTCAGTACTATATCATTCAGAGAGCGTATCTCATGCCTTCCAAAATCAACCGATATTTTAATCGGGAGGATGCTGCGTGCCCGAGGTGCGCTACCTTGGATGCTGACCTGATACACATGCTCTGGAGCTGCATTCGTATTCACACATATTGGAGGGGGTGGCAACTATGCTGTATGCCTGTACTGAACGTGCAATACCTTTTGAATGGCCAACATATCTCCTGCACAAATTCCGTAGAACCCCCAACACCAAGGTAACCTCTAGATTCCTGGATCTAGGTATAGTGGCAGCCAGGAGGCTGATTACCAAGAGATGGAAAGCACCAGACCCCCCACACGTGCAGGCATGGCGCCACTCAGTGCTTGCGTGGGCCAAAGCGGAAAGTATTGCTATCAGACGGGAGGATACCATAGGCTTACGAAAAGTCCCCATCGCCGCAAGCTGGGACGCAATCCTGGCAGAACTACAGCAGAGCACGGGCAAAGAGGGACCCCTCTGTGGACTGACACAGCAGTTTCAAAAAGCGCATGTGCACCTCAGTTCCAGTATAATTGAGACACCTGGACAGTAACTATATACTGGATGTACAAACACATATACCTACATGCCACTGTAGGGAATGAGCGCGCAGGCAGTAGACATAAAAGGCATAAACAGGATCCAAATAAGGAGGTGGGTGGGGTGCTCCGGGCTGGTTTATATGTTTCCTTTGTTTGGTTTCTCAGTTTTAGTCAAAGTAATCTGCTATTCCCATCGTAACGTTGGTGGGCATCATAAATCATAAATAGTGTAGCAGCAGTATGTTATGGTCAAAAGCGGTATGCCTAGGCTCGCAGCGTTATGATGATATGTTTTGTATAAAGAATGCATATTAAACCTGCATAACGTCCACGATGTGAGCTGTAGTGACCTTGCTACCCTAAAGCATATGTGATGTAACAGATGTTTCCCAATGTATGGTGATAAATGTAAAGCAGACTGTCGATAATACTGGAAAAAAGTCAATAAAAACACATTAAAAAAAATATTTAAAAATCAGGGCCAGACTGGGAATGCAAAGCAGCCCTGGCAGTTTTGTCGGACCAGCACAGGGCAGAGGGGGGTGCAAGTGTGCAGCACTGCTGCTTTTGCCACTTGGGGCCGATACTACCTCACCACTGCAAAAGTGGCCCCCAGTAACAAAACCGGCCCCCATTGCTGCAAAACCGGCCCCCACCCTTCCAGCCTCCTGGGGAAACGCCTGATGCTCGCTACGGCCACCCGGCCATGGTCGTAATATCCTGAAATGTTCTTATGTGTTGGCAGATCATTCTAAATCTTCTTTGAAGAACCTGAGAACAATTGCCTCAGAGCCTGAATTGTTCAGAAAGTCACTGATTCAAGTTGAAGCGTGTTATTGCTCGTAAATGTTCTTGTGCCTCCAGAGATCAGCGACATATTCGCTAGATATCATGGTCTCGCTAAGCAAATTGCTCTGTATGCGAGGCAGCTGATTTCGAATTCCATCTGGGTTTCTAGCGGATGCCACTGTAGTTCCCTTAGGATAGATGAGATATGGTCATTTTTGTTCCTCTCTGAAATCAAATGGGCTGTGAGCGTGGAACAGATTTGATTGATGTTAGTACACTTACATGAAAACCTGTCAGCAGCGCCTTGCCAGAATTGATCCTAGAGGCAATTAACATATGAGTAGCTGTCTTCAGTTGTTCTTTCGCGATTAATGGCCTGATTACAAGTATAGGCGCTATTTATTGCACCTGGTAAATAACGATACCACAGGGAATGTGATTTATCAAGAGGGATAAATAGCACCTATTGCACGTTTCTTAGGAATAACATGCAGATCTTGCTGTTTAATGTAATTACGTAATGTAATTACCGTATGCTTTTTCTCTGTTAAATTTTGGCAGATTTGACCTGCTGAAATTTAACGAAGGTCGAGATATTTAGCGCATCCAATATTTATCGGATACGTTAAATAACACAACTTATAATTCTGACCCATGCGTAAATTGGGGTTTGTACACGGGCCGCAGAGAAATGACTGACTCATAACCAGGCCCTAAGTGTTTCATTCTTTTTAGTTGATGTAGATGGAAATTTGATGATTGTGCTAATTTGTTAACATGTAGGACCATTGGAAATGAGGGGTCGATTAAAAAACCCAGATAGTACTGGCGAAAGACTTTCTCTTTTGCTTCTGAGCCTAAGTCAGGGTCGGTTCTATTCTTGGACTTGTGTGAAATCAAAATTAATTCTGTTTTCTGCAGAATTTGCTTTAAAGAATTTGAAGGCATCCAGCTGTGTAGATTCCTCATTCTGCATTGTAGATAAAGTTGTGTGTCTTGCACGTATTCATGTAATTCAATGCCAGAATTCCACAGCTGTAGGCTTAGTGGTTCTAATTATAGATTGAAAAGCACTGGGGACAAGGTGGAACACTGTGAGGGTCCCCATGCCATCGAATCTGTCCCTGAAGTGTAACCACCTAGCTCAAAGGTGTGGGTGTGCTCAATTAGGAATTATTTCAATAACTAGTTTTTTGTACAACCCATCAGATGTTCATGTTTGACTCCAATCTCATATTTGAACTTTATCTCTCCAAACCCATCTCTACCAGTTTCTTCTAGCTGAAAGTACTGAAAAACCACAAGACAACTGCCCAAGTGATCAGCATGCTCAGATTGATTTATTGTCATTTTCTACTCATTTCCCTACCTAAACATCTCCTCAAGCGCCTCCAGATTGTTCAGAATGCAGCAGCCCATCTTATCCTAAATATCAGAAAATTCTGTCACACATCTCCCTATCTCAACTAACGTCACTGGCTCTCTGTGAAAAACGATGTATCTTCAAGGTGCTGAGCTTGTTTTTTTTTATAATGTTATTCTGCTTTTTTAACGTAAAAGCAATAGAAGAGGAGAGTACCTCTAAAAGAAATCAACAATTAGCCTCCGAGAAGCTAAAAATACACAGTACAACAATGAGGAATTTATAATTGCTCACATCTTATAGAACCCTATAGTGAGGAATTCATAAATTCTCTAATGTTACAAGGGAATCTCATTTCATCACATACATGATAAAAATAAAAAATAAAAAAGATAATTCAAGAAGTCAAAAACATATCTACGATGTCTAACAAATCCCCCGAGGGAATAGCAGCCAATACATCCAGATCTTATAGTGCACGCTGTACTCAAAGGGGCTAATTTCCAAGCCCCTTGCGCCGCCGGTGCATCACTTTTAACATGGGAAGAAGTGACGTACGGGCAGCTCAAGGGGCTTGGAAATAAACTCCAAAGTTTTCAAATCGATATCTCGGGTAAGCAGCAATCCAAAGGCACTTGGCTTTAACCAGCAGACCTGGGCTATATCTTAATAGCTGGCGATTGGCGATCCCATTGCCCCCAACAAGACTTCTACCCATCTAGCTAGCAGAGTCTCTAATGGTGGGATGTATCCTCGTATTGACTACCTCGCCAACAAGGGTGCCCATATCCGTTTCCCCTTTAGGTTGGCTTTTTTACCTCTTTTTAAATATAACGCCATTTCCAAATAGAATATTACTAAAAGTCAGGCAAACCATTGTTGAAAAGAAGGGGGGGAGTTTACCCAACCATGACGAAGTGATACATAGTGGACCACAGCCATAGCTATGATTGTAAACCACTGAGCAGGGTCCGGAACCACTTTGCCGTGTACCCCCAATAATATAAGCTGAGGAGTTAAGGTGATTTTAATTCTTAAACAAAATTCAAAAAATTTGGTACTCTCACTTTGAAGTGGTTCCAGTTGGGGACAACTATAAAACATATGAAGTTGTCCCTTCCCAACTAGCAATTTTCCCAGGCATGTAATATAAATCATAGATAGTTGTATAGTATAGGGCTTGTAGATTGGCTAAAAGCAGTATAGAATGACCTAGCTTGAGTGATTCCAGAAAAGAGCAATCAACGCTCCCCTACTTATTCTGCCATTTTTCAGATAGTTTTTCCAGGTCATCCCGAAACAGGGCAGGTGCTGAGCTTGTGAAATTGCGCTTTTACAGTATAGGTTCTTTTAAGTTACAAATTCTTTTGCCAACTAGAACTATACCAAATGCCTTAGTGCTTCCTCTTCTGACTTATTAGTGACTCACTAAACAGTCAAAACCAGGAAAGGAGGCCACTCTTTTATGTTGTAATGGCTAAAGTCTGGAACAGCCCCTCCTCCCATTGATAAACAAGACACTTTTTCACAGTTACTCTACACTAGCTGGCTTAGAGCTGGAACACCCTTTGATGAGTAGCAGTGCACTCTAAAATTTACAAAATTCCGTAAATCATCCCTTACTCAAGAGTATTTAGACATTTTTCATTGTAAACTGGGTGGAATGTCACTGATAGAGGCAACGATAATAGCAGGCAAGTCTCACATCATTGAGGATTCAATTCATGTCATCAATGATTTGTTGTGTTGTTGTTTCTGTGCTGTGACCTACCCTGAATCCTGACTGGGCTGCTGCTAGGAGTGTGATCTCATTTGGTAGGAACTGAGTTATAATGCTACACATTTCTTGATTGCCTTCCCGAACCTATGGAGATTGGTTGCCAGTCTTTAGTTCTCCAAGATTTAGAGATCTGCTTTATTCTTTGTAGGTTTCGTCTACCAGACAGCTCAAGTTGTCTGTTGGTGAAAAGACCTATTGTCATATTACTGTGTGCATAGAATCCACCTGCTGCTTACCATTGGTTGGCTTTACTGGCATTCTTATTTGCATGCTTTTCCTTTACTAGTCTTCTTTTTCTTGTGTTTGTCCTTCACCTGGAGCATGGACTCATTACTTGTGTCCTTCAGCTGCTTGCATTTTAAGCACTACTTTTCCTTTGGGGTAAGCACTCCAGGAGAGTGCATGTGTTTTTCAGCTGTCTCCTTTGTGTACTTCTCGCCCTGGCCACACTTAGGGGTGTATTCACAAGAACGTGTGATAATTACCGCAAGAGTAGCGCAACGCAACTTTCAGCATCACAGCCCATCGCGGGAAAATAACCCCGTGACAACGTGGAATTCACAACACGGCGGTAGCATGCGATAGTTGTCCGACACCGCGGCCAATGCTCACGATACAACCACCTCGACGGAGATAAAAACACAAACCACAACGCGAAAAAAGCTGCGATGGGCCAAAGCGCGATAAGAAAACAGTGGCAACCAGCGTGAGGGCAGCAATACTCATGCGCAATGCGGGAAAAAGCACAAGAACAGCATACGGAAAATGCCACAGAACAAAATACACCAACAGCGGAGTACCACGGATGCACCGTGGCCAACTGCAGAGGACAACATGCACACCACAACATCCAAGCACCGTGGAAGACCAGAACCTACAGGCACACCTCATGAAAGAGACCAGTGGCAGACAAATCAGAGCCGAATAGCGACACACCCACCGTGCAGCATACGCACATAAGCAGAAGTGCACCTCGACATTGACAACATCCCGGTACAAACAGCAACACCTCCACAACTGAACACAGGACACAACTGGCTCGGAAAATGTGCACAACCTGGCAAATCACATCTGAAACCCCAGGGATATGTAACATGACAATGTACAATTCCAACCTGAAACCTGCAAATATGTTTTACTCACACATGCAGTGCAATTGGACATCTACTACTGTCCCATGAATGCCACGGACGGTCACAATGTGACGTGCTCATGAGAAGTAAGTGTCAATGATGGAGTCCCTACGGGCCATTCCTGCCGCAGCTGCAGTGGGATGTGGGCCACCTGCCCCATCACCACCATCATCGTCCGGTACCTCTGGAACTGGGATCCATGGGGCCCTGGTGCGAACACAGATATTGTACAACACACAACATGCAACGATCATCTTGCACACGACGTCCGGGCTGTACAGGAGCTTCCCACAAGTGCCGTCCAGGCACCTGAAACGTGACTTCAACACGCCAAATGTGTGTTCAACGATGCCCCTGGTGCGTATGTGGGCCGCATTGTACTGCCTCTGGGCGTTTGTGTTCGGGTCCCGGAGGGGTGTCATCATCCAAGGGCAGAGTGCATATCCTTGATCACCTGTGACAGTGCAGGGAGAAAAGAGTAAATACTTGGTTCGGCAGGATGTGATGGCAGGCCCACCAATTCAGTGACGCCTGTGCTGGCTGTGTGTGGGGTGAGGGTAAGCCAGCCCTCAGGGAGTAGCTGGTGCTGGCAACTACACCAACAGTCATCAGGCACACAGACATGCGATGTCAGAACTACAAGGGGGGATGACTCGATTCGCACAGGGCTAGTCGCCCCGGATGCACAGCGGCCGACACGGGCCCACCGCCACGGGACGCTGACCTGCGGGAGACTGGGGTAGGGTCATGAGGGCAGAGCAGTGCCTCACATGTGTCATGGCTGCATTCCGCATCTCCACACGTTCAGCTGTTGTGTGGCTGTGGTGCCATGTGAAGTCTGTATTGGGTGCAGGGGTAGCCCTGGATGACCATGGAGTGGTGTAGTCGTGTCTGGTAGGTGGTGGTGTAGTTTGACATGTCGGATGTGGTTTGGTCACGTGTGCATCCCCACAGTTGTGCTTTGTGCGTTGGTGGCTGTGGGATGTGTGGTGTGTTGATTTGGTACTTACCAACGAGCAGTCCCGCTCCATATGTGCCATCCTGGAAGCGCTGGTTGATGATGGACTGTCGGAAGATGAAGGAATCATGCACACTGCCTGGGTAGTTGGCGACGACATTGGTGAAGAGGCCCCGGTGGTCCACTATTGCCTGCACATAGATGGAATGCGTGTGCTTCCTGTTGCGGTAGTGGTGTGCAGTATCCGCAGGGGGCACAAGTGGGACATGTGTGCAGTCGATTGCCACCAACACAGCCGGGAATCCTGCTATGGCGTAGAAGCCTTGCTTAGTCTCCAGCTGTTCCTGCGCAGTGTTGGGGAAGTGAAGGTACTGGGGTATGAAGCTGATGATGGCATCCAGGACAGGCGTGATGAACTTTGATAGGGCTGGCTGTGAGACCCCTCCGACTCTGGCAGTTGTTGGTTGGAAGGTCCCAGAGGCCAACAGGTGCAGCACTGCCAGCAGCTTTGTCTGCGGAGGGATGTTTGTTCTCCGCTGTGTTGGGACCGTCAGCCTGTGGGCGATGTGGGTCATGATGCGTAGGATGGTTGTCCTTTTGAGCCTGTAGTGGGCAATGACTTCCGCGGGCGATAGGTCTGTGAGAGTGGTGCGTTTTCGGGAGGTCCGCTGTCTTACTCTACGCTGCCTCTGTGGTGGTCCGGGGGGGGTGGCGGGTCCGGGTCCTGGGGGTGGTGGCGGTCCTGGGGGTGGTGGCGGTGGGTGTTGTGGCCCTGTTGCGGCTCCGAGCTGCATGTAGAGTAGCTCCATGGCGTCGTTTGTTCTTCAGGTATGGCTGTGTGCGGGGCTCCGTTGCCTACTGGAGGTAGACGTCCGTCTTTACACCTGCTTGAGGCAGGTGTTAAATGCCTGCGGCTACCGCGGCTTATCGCCTATTTTTGGTTCGCTTCGCAGTTCTGTCAGTTCGTTGTGAAAGTGGTGTTGTTGTTTTTTCGTGTGTTTTTGCACGGGAACACCTACTCTGCATCTCATTAGGGTTAGTTGGTGGTGTCCGCCGTGGTGTTAGATTTTGGGGCAGTTATCGCGGGAATACTGGCGTTGTCTGCAGTTTGCACCAGCTAGTGAATGGGGTGTTAAATCTATCTCCACTTTTGTTGCGTTAAGGTGGCAATAAATCGGAGTTGAATCCTTGTGAATATGCCCCTTAGTGATGCTCTCTGTGACCTGTGTGCTTCTCTTCTTCCCCCTCCATACTGGTTTCTCTCACCCATTTTCCTTCATGTTCTTCCCCCCGTGTTGCTTTCTTGTCCATGTGCTTCTTCCCACCCACTCCATACTGGTTTCTCTCCCCCATTGCTTTTTCCCCCAACCACACCCACTTTGTTGCTTCTGTCCCCTGCCCTCTGTGTTGCTTTCCCGTCACCCCCACCCTCTGTGTTGCTTCCCTCCAACTGTGCCCTTGATGTTGATTCCCAACACACATGCACTCCATGTTGCTTCCCCCACCAATGGTCTCCATGTAATTTCCCCTCACTCACGCCTTCCATGTTGCTCCCACCACCCATGCTTCAAATAGAAAAAAGCAAAGGTTTGCCCTACTTATTTATTTTAATTTACCAATCCAACTTGGTAAATGATAAAATGTGTTTGTTATTTTGTAGGTGTGCATGCATAGTGCATGCAACTACAAAATTACTCTGCTGCTGTGTTATAGTGCCATTTTTATTTTTTCTACATTTTTTTAAGGCATTCTGCACAGCAAGGCTAACAATCATTGGCAAAGACGAGGCCTATTGGCTTTTCCAATGCTTGTTTAATATTGGCTTTATTCGTCCCAGTTTCAGCGTTTCCTGCCAGCATTGTTTTCTCACTAACTACAACTACCAATCTTTTAACTAGACACAGACATACGTCCATACAGCCTACTCTGCATTGGCCTAGCTGTCTCCCCCCTCAGCCAGAAGATGGCAGGGTAAGGTTTGAGATGTGGGGCAAATTACCATTACATCTTCTTACTGGCCAGCCTGGCAGGGTGGTTTACCATCTCAGGGAACCAGGCAGGTGTTTACTTAAATTCTGGCCTTGCATGTCGCCCATGGGTCATCCAGACAAACCATCCCCTGACCCAACCAAATTTCCCTTTTGAAAGTTTCTAATGCTATTTAGACTTTTAACGTGCAACTGGGCATCCCATGGCAGGGCCCCTGATAGCTAGTCAGGGATTAGTCCTTATTCTGGGGCGTTTCTCACTGGAGCTTACAAATCGAGTGTGTGGTACTCTCAGTCAGTCAAAAAGCTAGGGAATATGCTCTCTGCTCTGTGGCCCTAGCTACATCCCTGGAGGATTGTTTGTTGCTGCCAGCTGATTACCTCTGTAGATCTTAATCCCATCCCCCCTTTCTCTCTCTCTTCTCGCATTCTCGGTATCACACAGGTTCCAAGTCTCCTCTGCAGTCGTATCACATAGTATAGCTGTTACAATGATGCTGTCTTATCCCTACTGCCAGGGCCTTATTCTAAAGCATTGGGGCAGGTGGGAGTATTTGGTAGCATTAGTGTTTGGTTCTGCTTTTTCTCCTTTGTGTTCGATTGCCCACAAATGTGTTGCTTGAAATGATTAGCCAAGACTTCCTCCGCTTTCTTGACTCTCCAGTGAACAGTAAAGGCTCATGTTAGCAGGTGGCTAGGGGTTTTGGGGTTCATATACAATGTAGCATACTAGTTATTAAAAGTAATATAAGCGACTGCCGAATCAAATGTACTGTTTTTGTTAATGAATACTTCTTTAAAATCACAGTAGAAAAATAGAACTGTTAATATATGTCACAAATGTGAACATCTGATGTTCCTAGCACTTCTGGTTGAGAAATGACGGACCCCAACCATGGTTAATGCTTCTCTATGAGGCCAACCATGGACCCCAACCATGGTAATGCTTCTCTATGGGGCCATAAAACATCTAATGGTAACTTCTGAAAGGCCATCAGGCAAAAATGCTAGAAATGGGGAACTCGAAGTGGGAAAGACTAAAATCACAGGATGGTGCAGTTGTGACCTCAGAACGGCATTTTCTGTCTTACATCCTTTTACTTGAAATAAGTCAAAGGTAAACCATGGAAACACATAGAAGAGCAAAGTAAATCACGTATTAAACACAGTAAAACAAATGGATCACAGGGAGGTACAATAAAAGTCTTTTCATGATACATGTGTACCCCATTCAGACCTCCTCAGAGCTTCCCATGCACCCCAGAGCTGCCAGTCAAGTGCACAACATTGTCCCCTTAAACCTCCTGGGCAAATTTGATGCAGAGACAGCCTTTAATCATGAAGATGGACAATGGTGCTAAGGATTAAAACTCACATTTGAAAGATTCACAGACAAAATATAGGACAAAAAATGGGACTTGCACTCTCTCCTTCCAATCTATCCTCCAGTCACCCTGCAACCTCTCATGCCCCATGCATCATGGCACTTATTCATTTATTTGTAGCGCTTTATTACCCCTTGACCCTCCCCAATGAATTAGGGCCGCAGTTAAAGGTGCAGTCCCAGCCCCGCCTAGGAAGGAAGGATGTGAACATGAGATGTTGCCTGCTCTGAGAGGGGATTACTTGCAGTGTAGAATGCCACTGTGCTGTTTTCCCAGCCCCATAGCCAGCATATTGCCTCCACCTGCTTTTATGATAATGGAGGACCCATGGTCTGTGGCACGTGGGTGACTCCCAAATTGCGTTCCTCAGGCAACCTATACAGGATTAGGCTGCAAAGACTCCTGTGTCACGATACGTGAAACATGGCTTACTGCCAGTATTGCGGCTAACACTTTCTGGACAGGCTAAGCTTCTCAATGCCCAGACATAGGGATAACTTGCCTCTTACTGCCTACATATGGATCCCAAGAGGCTGTGCTGCCAATAGTTCTAGGCCCATTCGGTTCTGAGGGAACAGGATCCCCAAAGAACACGCACCAGGGGTTTAGGCAGGGCCTGGTGTTCAACCTAGGTCCCTCCCAAGCCAGGACTGCTCCCAGCAGAAGCAAAGGCACATGCTTCCTACTGTCTTTCTTTTCACAACCCCACAATAGCTCTTTCACACTTGGAGAACATTAAGTCCCGGGCAGACATCAGACACTCCCAAATATCCATTTGGCCCATCACGCAAAAGTCCTCTGGACCCTAACAGCCAGAACCTTCCAACAAGATCTATGGAAGGTTGTATGACGGAGCAACACAGGGAAATGCTCTGCATGCCTTTACCACGCATTTTGTACCCCGCATTTTTTTAGATCGCATATGCTTTTACAACATATGCCTTTACCACACATTGTTTATGTATAGATATTTATATATATAAACAATGATATGTAACAATGTCACACCCCGAATTTACCTTAAATGCGTGCTAAAGCATACGTTGTAAAAACAAATGCGTTCTAAACACATGTGTGGTAAAAAATGTGTGCTAAAGGAACAACGTGGTAAAAACCTCGTTGTAAAGGCTGTTTCCCCTATTGAAATGCCCTCATAGGAGGCGCCTGCAGTTATTCCAGCTAGGATGTGTCAGCAATGCCAACCTAGGAGACCAAGGAGAGCATGCACACACAGCACAATTGGCGCCCTAATGCGTCACTCGTGTGGTCTAGTCATTGCACATGCCTGTTCATACACTCTGTTTTGTTCCTTGACCGTCTCACACATATTCATGGAGACCTCTTAACATTGTATACTTGCCAGACACTTGCATTTATAATGAAATTCTCAGGCCACACACACACACCATGGTAGATTCTCTCAAAAATGTAAGGTGGCGCTCCCTCAATGCTCAACCAGATACATTATTTAGTAGCGTACAGGACCCCCAATCATGCTCATATCACAGTAACATCACAGTGCATCCTACCAGACCTTCTGACTTCAAGGGATAAACAGTCTTAGAAAATGTTTTATTAGGAGCCACAAATTGCTCTCAACAAGTGAACCTCACTCTTTCAAGATGGATTCTAGGGTGATATACACCAAAAGAAGTTTTTGAGATATTCGGTCAAACAATGGGTTTTCAGAGCACATGTTTATTCATTTTTAACTCAAATCACTTAAAACTTAAAGCAAATTCCTCACATATGATGTGACGATGCACCGGACCAATGTCTTAAATGGAACTGTGAAAGTGGAGGTACTAACTATTTAAAGTACCTGTTTGCTCCCGATAAGTGCCGGTACTCTCTCATTACATGCATTGTAGGAGTGCTGAGAAGTGCAGGCACCCTTCTTTTTAAAGACGTGTAAGTACTTTTCCTTTTAAATTAACGAAGGGCAGGCACTCAGTACCGGACAGTACCTGCCCATTTAAAGCAGGGCACTAGACACTTTGCAATATCTAACTGCTTTAACCTGCTAATTGGTCTATTTATGATTTTATGGCCATATTTATGAAAATGTAACGCAGTGCAGCAAGTCACCTTGCCGTGCTGCTTTACAGGAACAGGGCAGGAATGAACCATATTTATCACAACACAGCGAATTCCTGCCTTTTCCAGTGCTGGTGCACAATCTGCTGCCTAGTGCCAACGCAGGCACCCTGGTGCAAGGGTGCCTGCGTTACAAGCAGGATTGTTTTGTGGAAGAAGGGGCCCTTCCTGCATAAAAACAATGCCCTGAGGCATTTTCCTCTTTCTATGTGTGCTGCATTTTGCAGCACGCATAGAAGAAGGGAGTAGCAAGGAGAAATAAAGATATTTCCCCTCGTTACACCTCCCCTGGCAAGGCGTAGCATTTTGGCGCATTCCAAGTAATGGTAAACCTGGGAATGCATCAAAATCCATGGGTGTTGCACAGGAACATCCACGCAACGCCAATGCCTCCCTGGGGCAGAGTAACGCAACACAGCAATGTGCGCTGCGTTGCATTACTCCAGATTTATCAAACCACTCAGGGCCACACAAGGGTACCTTGCGTGACTTGATAAATTGCATCTTAGGGTTTGCATCACTTTTGCACTGCGTTGCGTGGTGCAAAAGCAACGCAACCGTTTGATAAATACGGGCCTCAGTTTGTGGGAACACAAGTGCACTCTGTTGACCATCCTCTGTGATGTTAGACGAGTGAGTGCGTGTGTGTTTCCAGGTGGGAATCTGTACTGTGTCTTCTGCTGTTTGTGCATGTGAGTATATGAATATGATTTTGTGTGCATTGGGTTCTATAGAGGTACTGCCCTTGTGCTCATGTTGCACTTTGCTGCCTTTGGGTGTTTCTGTGTGTGATGCTTCCCACCGGATGTGCCCTAAGTTCTGTGTGTGTGATTCTGTTTGGTTTTCCTCTGATGTGCTTATACATGTGCCTTCGTGTGCGGGAAGGTGGTAGGTTAAAGTGTGCTTTCTTGGGCACTGCATCTCTCCCTCGATAGTATGTATAGTGTTTTCCACCTGAAGTCCCCTGGAAGCGGTAGCAATCATCAGGGCTTTCCCTGCCTCTGCTCATTATGTGTAAACGTGCCTCTCAAGAGCTCCCCTGCCTCTGAGAGCGCCACGCCGCTCCACCGGCGCCCGGTCATGGCTCCTACACACTGATTGAGTAATCAGGGCAGAATAATGTTAGGGGGCTGCTGCTTTCATTTGCGAAAACACTGAGTGAGGTGGAAAGTGTGAACAGCTCAGCAAAGCCTTAATGGAAATAATGTTCGCCTCTTTCGCGGGTAAGCCCAGCAGACTGCACTCAAAATGTACATTTGATTAAAGCACGAACATTTAGTGGCGGCATACATCAAAGGAGCCCAGCCAGTGTAGGGCTGAAGGTGTGATGCACATACTTTATGTTTGTGCGCGCGCCTGTGTGTGTGTATAATGTGTGTGCATGCGTGTGTGTGCTTCTATTGTGTATGTGTGTGTATCTGCCTATGTGTTTATAGTGTGTGTAGGTGTGAAGTGTGTTGTGTATGCATGAGGCATGTGTTATGTGTTTGTAAGGCAGGTGTGTGTGTGTGTGTGTGTATAATGTGTGTGTGAGTTTGGCATGTATGTTTGCTTATATTATGTGTGTGTATGTGTGTTTGTGTGAAGCATGCTGTGTATGTGTGAGGCATGTGGTATGTGTTTGTAAGGCAGGTGTGTGTGTGTATAATGTGTGTGTGAGTTTGGCCTATGTGTTTGCTTGTATTGTCCGTGTGTGTTTGTGTGTGTGTTCTGTGTGTTCCTAGGCTGTAGGGGGAATTGATGGTGTGAGTGTGTGCTGGGCTATTATAGAGGAGAGCTGACAGTATTGTCAGCACAGTGAAGTGTGTATAAGCAGCATGGAAGCCACACACACACTTGTTGGTGTGGCCCAGGTTATATGAGCAGTGGTGGCTGGTGCTTTGAGAGTCGTGCGGCGTAATACTTGCCCAGGTATGTGCTAGATGTGTGGACGGTGGCAGACGATAGCTAAACACAGGGGAAGCCAAGACCCACAAACAAACATAGTGGTACTGATCCCTCCAGATGCATACTACAGCCCTCATTATAACTAAAGTGGGATTTGGTCAGGGGACACTGGTGGGCTGGAATCTACAATTCCGGATGGTACCCCCCATCAATGTCGGGCGATTCAGGAATGGGGAATAACTGCCCAGACCCAGTAATACGTGGTCCTTTTTCAGACAGTTTTCACCGATGTTTTTCCATTTGCTCTGAGCAGGTGGACACTGTCAGCTGAAGGGATGGTGGGGTGGGGTGTGCTGGTTGGTTTTGCGGGGCAGGCTTGTGTTTGTCTGGGGGGAGCATTGTCTACAGGGGTTAGTGTAGTGGGGACCAGGTTGTGATCCTGACCGCATCCCTGGCCCCTGCTGCAGTAGTCAGGCCCGACATCTCTGGTTCTGGTGTTTTGCGGACCTGATCATTCTGGGCTGGAGAGATTTGAAATTAAAAGAGGTGGAATCTAATCCGGATTTATCACTGTCGGTGAGATACCACAACTCCGAATGAGAGCCTATGCGGTGAACTTATGCTAGTCCGTTGTGGATTTTAACATGGCATAGGAACTGTTGTGATTGGTGTCTTGTTCAACAAAGGATCTGTGAATAATATCTGTGTGTATTAATAGGGACCTTTACTTGTGCATCTCTGTTCTTGGTGTGAATGGACATATCTGCTGCTGGAATGAATTGACTGTAACAAGTTGTAGCTCTTCAAGTGTGCATTAGGTGGTGTTATGGTGGCTGAAGCTGAAAAGTTCCAGCTCCTCACATGTAAAATACTGAACTTTAGAGAGTGTGATGGGTAGAGCGTAGATGGAGTGTGGGTGAAGAGGTCCATGCACAGTGTCACGGTGATGGGAATGTGTTTCTTCTTGGTATAGGACCTAACGACATAGACTGATAAATTTCCCTTCCCTGTCTACAACACCCTACTTTATCTTTTACACCTCGGCTCACATTGAAACATTAACACACGCTGCCCTCCGGTTGAGAAGACTGATGTACGGCATCTCTTGCAGCTGACACCACTGTTGGTAGCAGCAAATAGTGACTGCACACATAAGTATGTCACAGAAGGTCTGAACAGGTAAGTAAACAAGCATTGGCAAAGCCAGCACGTCTCGCCTTTTGAACCTACTGACTTGGACAATGGAGTTTGCCAATGTTCTGCAGCATCAGCAAAAATCATAATACAGTCTTTACTAATGCATTCATCTGTCTCTCAACAATTGGCTACCGCTTTGCAGCAGTAGACTACCTGGAACAGTATCTTATACTGTCCAACACAGCCTCGTCACCTGCAGCGAGCTGCATCTCGTTTTACAGGCTTGCTTTGGTTAAGTGTTTGGAAGGCCCACCAATAGGAAGAGGAATCATTTTTCCAGACTTTAACCCGAAAATCTGATGATGACAGGCAGATGGTTATTTTGTGAATTTCCCATACAAACCCTACATGACTGTACACATGCCCATATATGGGCATGGAAGTGCATGTTGTTGGTGGAGAAAGTAGAGTGCATCTCTGCAGGGCTGGTCATGCATAACTCTATATTGCAGAAACACAGTCCTTCTAGCAATGGCAAAAACATTCATAATAGGATTTTTTTGGATACTTCCAGTGGGGGAAGGGAGTAAGAGCATTATCCGTATTATGATGGACTGCGTGGTTTTAACTGCTAGAGGTGAACCCCTGGGGCGTAGTAAACAATGGTTGCACCCTATATATTCTCCAACTGAGCATTTCATTCAAAGTCATTAGAGGAACACCACTCCACTGAAATACAGACTGGAACATCTACAGCATTTAGGGCCCTGATGTACAAAAGCATTAAGAGTCGGTAAAAGGGCGCAAATAGCTTTGCAACCGCTAGAAATGCCATTTGAGATGTACAGAAGTGGTTTAAGGATTAAATTCTTATTTTTTCACAAAGAACAGACAAAATAGGGAATCTGTATGTTCTAAGGATTCTTATAAACAGAATCTGTATATGTGAATCTAATCTTATGTACAAAGCACTTGCAATAAGAAAATATGCGCAAAAGTGTGCTTTTGCACACGCAAAATACCATAGATTGGAAGCAGGTGGTAACTAGGTGCAAAATATAAAAAAGGGTGGAAACACATATTTAATCTTTCAAAATGACTGCACTTTTTGCTGTGGTAAGACTAATGTGCATCCTAGCTGCACAACAGGGGCGAAGGAGGAGAAAGGAATATGTTTTTTAAATGTGTGTCAGTTTGTTTGACCGGACAGAGGAGGAGGTGTTCACTAAGTACAGGTTGAGCAGGCAGTTCATTATATATATTATATAAGAACTCAAGCCAACAATTGGGCGTCCAACAAACTGTAGCCACGCCATACCCACACACATACAGGTAGCCTCAGGTAGCTACCAGGGGATAGCAGCAGTTGCTGGGGGGAAATTTCAAATTGCACTTTGTTGTGTTTTTAATAACTTCTTAGATGCCATGTTATCAAAATGCATTTTCATATTTTTTCCAAGCACCCCAACAGAACTTAATGCAACAAAGGTTAGTTTTTATGCTATAGCTCAGTTACCACATGTGGTAGGATGTGTTGATGGCACTCACATTCAAATATGCTCACCTTCAGCATCAGAGTATTTATTTTGGAATAGAAAATATCATCACTCCCTAAATATTCAAGTTGTTTTCAATTCTGCATATATAATAACAAATTTAGTAGCCAAATACCAAGGGAGTTCACATGACTCCTTCATCTTTTGTCATTCAGGCCTTTACAACCGGCTGGCAAGGGAAGATTTTGGAGATAGATATCTTCTAGGTAAGTATTGTTATACTTTACTGTTTATCTGTATGACACATTATGCGTTTACAAACCTAAATTTACTATTTTTCTAAATGTAGGCAGGAGTGCCTATTCCATTCAGCCCAGGATTATGACCCTTTTCCTAAATGCCAGAGCTGCAAGGGAGAACAGATACAACAGTGCACATAAGTGTTCAAGATCAGTAATTCAGAGCATGTTTGGAATTCTTAAGGGGAGGTTTTGTTGCCTTCATAAAAGTGGTGGAGCATTGCAGTACACGCATGAAAAAACATGTAAAATTATAGTTACGTGTGCTATTCTTCACAATACATCAATGACAAAGAGGCTACCAGTTGAACCTGATGATGACAGTTCAGATGAAGTTGAAAAACCAAACCCACACCCAGCCCAACCAAGAAAAGAGGCAACTATGGCAGTTGATGCAGAGCATGACAAAGTGACAATGAATATAATTGTTTCTAAGGTATGAACTAAATAATTAAATCAATAAGTATTTGAATGCTCATAATTTTACTTTATTTTACTTACATATATATTTTTTATTTTACAGATAACCAACATGAAGAAATTGTCTTTTTGAACTATTCATTATCATTATTTTGTCATGATAATTTTTTTGATAACACAAATGCATCTAAATAACAAATGAAAGTGGTATAATGTCAAATTAAAACAACTTCTTCCTTTCTTGAACAGTGGTTTCCTGTGAGTCAACATCACTACGTCTGCCTCTTTGAGGCTTTATAAAATTAGGCCTGAATACTAGTGAGGTATCCATTTTAGACAACTCTTCCCTTTCGCCTGGTGTAATTGAACTTTCAATTGAGACATTACTGGTTTTTAAATCCATAACAACATTATGAATATGTGTTAAACTACCTTTCAAAGCAATTCTTTCATTTTCAAAATCATCCTGCAATTTTGTTGTATGTCTGCACAAAACATGTGTTGCATTAGCACGTCTATCCATAGAGCGACACATAGATTGTTGTTGCTGTTTTGAATGGCGCAGCTCTTTTGTCATTTGAGCAAAGCCCTTTTTTTTTTTAAAGTTTAAGTTTATTAAGTAATGAAAGGTAGTAGAGGAAAAACAGCATGTACAATAAAAAGTACAATACATTTCAATTAGATTATATATAATTATAAAAAAGAAAGATAAGGGGAGGAAGGAGGGAGAAAAAGGGGGGGGAGAATATATCAAAACTTTATATCACTAAGTCAAAGAGAAATAACATATGCATAAAGTCACCGTAAGCATAAAACACACCTGAAAGATAAAGAATCATACTATAATACAGAATACAACGTAAGGAGTAAAATAATAAACTATGTAGAGAAGTAAAAAGAAAAGACAACACATTCCACTACGGAGGTTTCCGAACTTCATCCGAGGTATTGACCTGTATTGCATAAGAAGAAGCAGCCGAAGTTAAATAGGTAGACAAAGGAAGCCACAAAAGATCTCTTTTGATGTATAAAGATAAGGGAGTAATATAATTAGTATCAAGTCTGTGATGAAAACAGACGGCATTCCACCAAGCTCTAAAGGTGACTTTGTCAGCCTGTTTCCAATTGGACGTTATTAAATGGAGGGCCACTGCCAGTAATAAATCAATTAATTTCAAATTTGATGGTGATTGGGGCAATAGAGGTGATAAAGAGCCTAAGAAAATGGTAGAAAGGGAGAAAGGAACATCAGTTTTAAAGATTTTATTAATTTGAGACCAGACTGATTGCCAAAAACGAGAAATAGAAGGACATTCAAATAGCATATGTTTTAAATCAGCATGGGTGCTGGGACAAGACCAACATGTAGGTGAAGAGTCCGAAGTGAATGATGCCAGTTTAGCAGGGGTAAATAAGAGGCGTTGGTAAACAAAATAAAGGGTTTGAGAAGTGTTAGCAGCTCTGGAAGTTTTATGAATTTTGAACCATAGTTTGTCCCAAATGAGGGTCGACCAGCACTCTGTTAGATCCTTTTCCCAAGCCAATTCAGCCTTCGTTTTGACTCTGTCTGAGGAAAGAAATGAATATTTATATAAAGAAGAAGGAGAAGTGGTTAATAAGGGAAAAAGGGTGGAGCATCTCGGGGGTGGATCGGGAGAGGATGGTAAAGAATCAAGATATTGTATAAGAGAAGGGAGCAAATGATTATACTGTGCCTTAAAGGATGACGAAAGTGCAAATTTTGTTTGAAGATCAGAAAAGGATAAGGGAACACCATCAAGTAATAGTTGCGAAATCCAAAACAACCCTTTGAGTCTCCAAGATTTCCAGTAAATGGTGCGATTTTTTATACGTAGTAAATTATTATGCCAAATGGGTTGTTGATCTATTGAGGAGGGTGAAGGATAAGAGGATGGTAAAAGAGGGATAAGAAGCTTATGCGTATGTGAAATAACTGGAGAACGGAAAGAGGCTATAGTATTGGTAAAGGCAAGAGACTCTTTAAAGTCAAAAGGGTATATAAAAGTTTTTTCTATAGAAATCCAAATAGGAGGATGAATGTATTGATCAAGGGAAAGCCAACGGGAAGATTGTTTTAAAGAAAAAGCGTAATGATAAGATTTGAAGTCAGGAAATTTAAGACAACCAGAAGATTTGTCTGCTTTTAAAGAAGACAAGGCTATACGAGGGGATTTCCCCTTCCAGAGAAATTTTGTTAATAGAGAATCAATCTTTTTAAAATAAAACCCAGGAATATGTACAGGGATCATTGAAAGAATATACAAAATCAAAGGAGAAAGCATCATTTTGATAGAATCTAATGTTCCCCACCAAGAGAGAAAAAGTGGGTGCCAACGTTCAATAGAGTCAGATAAAGTTTTGATAATGCAATCAAAATTTAGTTTCAAAGTTTCTGAAATATTAGAAGAAAACCATAGGCCAAGATATTTTATTTTAGACGGCTGCCAAGAAAAGCCAGTAAGCATAAAATCGTGTTTAAGGCATGACATATTAAGAGGTAGGACTTCGCATTTGTCTGAGTTAAGCCGATATCCAGAAAGTTGAGAAAAACTATCCACTTGATTGAGAAAGGAGGGAATAGATGTGGCCGGATTAGAACAATACAAAAGAATATCATCTGCATAAACAGACATTTTGACGTGAGTAGTATCAAGTTGGAATCCAGTAATCTGAGTGTCTTGTCTAATTTTGGTTAAAAAGGGTTCTAATGCTATTATGAATAAGAGAGGTGATAACGGACAACCTTGTCGTACTCCTCTGAAAAGAGGAAAGTAGTCCGAGGTTTTGCCATTAACGAAAATTGATGCTCTAGGGCCCGAGTACAGTAAGGAAATAAGGGTGATTAATTTTGGAGGAAGTCCTATCCATTTTAAGGCCTGAAACATGAAATCCCATCCAATCCTGTCAAAAGCTTTTTCTGCGTCTAAAGCTATAGCAGCAATGAGGTAATCAAGAGAAGAGGCTTTACTAAGGATGTTAAAGAAAACTCTGGAATTATCAGATGCTAGGCGACCTTTTACGAAACCTGACTGCTCGGGACCAATAAGATTAGGTAAGAATGGATCAATACGGAGAGCGAGAATCTTTGCAAATATCTTATAATCAAGGTTAAATAAAGAAAATGGGAGGTAATTTTTACAGAGAGAAGGATCTTTATTATCCTTAGGGATTAAACATATCATGGCTTCTTGAAAAGATCCAGAAGAAGAACCAGCTGTAATAAAGGAATTAAAAAGAAGTAATAGATTTGGAAGAAGCAAGTTGGCAAAATGTGCATAAAATTCAATAGTAAATCCGTCAGGACCAGGAGCCTTCCCTCTTTTTAACACCGAGACTGCATGCGTGATTTCTGAAAGGGTGATATCTTTTTCTAAAGAAGCAAAATCAGTATGATGTGAGGGTGGGGAGTCAATAGAATGAAAATAAGCAGAGAGGTCTTGTGAGGTTGGTTGCTGTTCAGGAGTATATAAAGTTTTGTAAAAGGAAACAAACTCATTCAAAATGTCGCTGTCCTTAAATAATGAAGTACCGGTAGCATTCCGTATGGATTCTACTTTAGTCCGTTCTCGTCGTATTTTCAAATAATTAGCCAATAATTTCCCCATTTTATTTTGGCCTCCATAATAACGAGAACTACTTTTTAAAAGATAGGACGATGCAGCTTCTGTGGACAATTTATTGAAGGTAAATTTTGCATCAATAAGATTCTTTAAAGATGATTCAGTATTTGAGTGATGATAGGTAAGCTCGAGTTGTTTGATTTTAGTAAGCAATTGGGCAGTTTGGGCTTCAAAATATTTCTTTTTTTGAGAAACAAAATTCATTATAAAGCCTCTAGCTGCAGCTTTGAAAGAGTCCCAGACCATTACGGGAGAGGAATTTGGAGTAGAATTAAAAGAAAAGAATTCAGAAACAAAAGAGCTGAACTGGTCTGAAAATTTAGGATCAGATAGTAATGTATTATTAAAGCGCCATCTACCAGCATGTGGAGTAAAAGGTATCAAATCAAAATCAACATAAACTGGGGCATGATCTGATATTAAAATAGAGCCAATTTCGGAGTGGAGAACCTGCTGAGATAAGGATTTACTGAAAAGTAGGTAGTCAATTCGGGATTGTGACTGATGTGGAGGGGAGTAAAAACTATATTCTCGAAGATCTGGGTTGCAAAGCCTCCAGATATCAACTAAAGACCTGCGGTGTATGGCGGAAGTGAATTGAGAGTGCATCTTAGTGTTGACAAATTTAACTGAGGAATGTCTGTCCAATATAGGGTCAAGAACCTGATTACAATCTCCACCAAAAATAATATAATCATCATCAAATAAAAGAAGTTTATCAGAAATATGAGTCCAAAATACATTATCAACATTAACCGGTGCATATACATTAAAAAGAACTATAGGTATCTGATTAATGAGTAATTTAATAATTACCCAACGACCATCAGAGTCTGATTCTTGATGAATAACTGAGATCTGATATTTCTTGTGGCAGAGGATAGAAACTCAATTTTTCTTGCCGAGAGCTGGGGAGGAAAAAACACTGCCTACCCAACATCTTTTCAATTTAGACGCCTCAGTTTCAGACAAATGAGTTTCTTGAATCAATGCAATGTCTGTTTTAAGCTGGGCTAAATGGGTTAATACCCGTTGTCTTTTTATAGGGTTATTTACTCCTTTAACATTCCATGTAGTAACTCTAAAAATAACCAATAAAATTTACATGAACAATCACTATGCAAACAGTGAAATTTTCAAATACACTACGAAGAGAAAGAAAAAGAGTAAAGGAATAAAGGTATAAGTGCAGAAACAGGGCTGAAAAAGGGGCAATGAGAATGATAGGAGAGATTTCATAGAGTATGAACAAGAAGAAAGGTAAGAAGAGGGAAGGTAAGGAAAGAGGGAAAACAAAGGAAAGAGCGAAAAGACAAAACAATTGAGATATAACAAAAAGACATACCACATGAAGACAATGAGAGCGGGGAGGGTGGAGCCTCATAGGGAAGGCAGCACACCGGACAAAAGACTCCAGGAGGAGAAACAGCACGGGGAATATCCTCCAGGACTAACGAAGAAGACATAAAACGAGGGACCACAAGAACCGCATCTAATGAAAAAAGAAAAAGAAAATGTTAACAAAGGACATTATGACAGAACAGAATACATCAGGAATGGGGATGAAACAGCTATTAATAAACAATTTTAAGTAGACAAAAAAAAAGAAATGTCCATGGATTCATCTCTGCAAGTGTCCAAGAAATGCTGAAGAAGTGCAGGGTCTTCATAGTTTGTTGTTTTGTTGTTATAAGTCACCTTAAACAAACAGGGATGAAATAAGCCATATCGAGCATTCAGAGTACGCAGAGCAGGTCTCATATCCAGGAACTTTTTCCGACGATCTGCAGCAACCTTTGCATAATCTTGAGCAAAGAAAAGATTAGAACCATTCCAAGAGATTTTCCCTTTTTGTTTGGCAGCGTGAAAGACTTTGAGCAAATCTGTATATTCTAAAAGTACAAAATGACTCCTCTAGGTTTCGTGGAAGAAGTTGAAGAAGAGGAAAAATGAGGACTTTGCCCCAACCGATGAGCCCGTTGAATGTTCAATGGAGGTGTGTCAGAAAAACCAAGAAGTGTTGGTAAGAAGGTTTGAAAAAAGGACAATGGGTCAGAACCTTCGAGACCTTCAGCAAGACCATAAATGCGTAGGTTATTACGCCTGTTGCGATTTTCCAAATTTTCAATTTGCTGTTTGAGCTGTTGTATCTCCCTGTGCATACAAGGGACTTGATCCGTGATAGTTTGAACAGAATCCACTCGTTTTTCAAGCTCTTCCACTTTTTGCTCCGTGTACGACCAATTATCCTCAAGGCTCTGAAGTCGGGTGTTCGTTTCTTCCATGTACGGCTTGAGGGAACGGATTTCTTCCAGTAGAAGTTCC